>JALJCO010011793.1:0-600000 GCA_023101725.1 Atherinomorus stipes
ACCGCCTCTGCCTCTAGCATCACCACGACCTGGGCGCTTTCTGTTATCGATAGTTGCCTCCACCCTCCTACACCTGCCGCTCTCCTCGCCATTTCTCCCACGTTTACTACTTCTTCTTCGTTTTCTTCTTCTTCTTCCTCCTCCTCGTTTGACGGTTGGCGGTTGGCGTCCAGCTTATTGGTGCTTTGCCGCCACCTACTGTTTCGGAGTGTGGGCTAGATCCGTTGATCCGCACATATTTCACCCCTTCTTCTGCCTTTTGTTTTTCTCTGATCATACCGCTCGACAGTGATCGCACCATCTAGTGGTGATTTACGGTTTAACACTTAAAGGGACAAGCCTGATATTTACATCAAACCTATCAGACTCTTCTCATGCGTTTCATATTAAAAAAGCAATTGGCGGCGAACGCCGCGAATGGGACCAAACGGTTGGATTTAAATTAGCGGCGAACGCCACCTATGGCACTCAAAGAGTTAAAGGGGTAGTTCATTTTTTCAATCTGGACCTATTTTCTAGCATGAAATACATTCATTTACTCACCCAGACAGTTTTGGTGCAACTTGAATTTCTTCAGGCATGCCATGAGGCCTTTTCTTCCACAAACTCCTTCATTTCATCAATGCTTTGCTCGAAACATTACCCCCCGTGAGCTCGAAGTGGCTTTTTTGTGGTGATTCGTCCTTATTTACAGACATTTACTTGTTATGGTGTCGCATAATAGTGACGTCATCAAAGTCGCAGCAGTAAAAATGTTGTCACTGTTGACGTCACTGTTATGCAACACCATAACAAGTAAATGTCTGTAAATAAGGACAAATCACCACAAAAAGCTGCTTCGAGCTCACAGGGGGGTCCAACTAATGTTTCATAACAAAACATTGGTAAAATGAAGGAGTTTTTGGCAGATAATGCCTTATTTAGAGGCTGCGCGCAGTTGCCCCATCACTTTATATTGGACATATGCTGATCTCGAGTGGATCTAAATATCTCCTGAAGGAATTCAATTGTACCAAAACTGTCTGGGTGAGTAAATGATTGTATTTCATGCTAGAAAATAGGTCCAGATTGAAAAAAAATGAACTACCCCTTTAACTAGCAGGGTGATTTTCTGAATAATTTACCTTCTTTCCAAAGTCCAAAACCATTAATTGGTCATTTTGAGTGGATGCTCAGCATTTTTGTTGTTGTTGTTTCTTTCTTTTTTGTATCAGCCTTGTAATGGACTGGGATCGGCTCTATTAACTACAAGATTTCTCTTACAATAATTTTATGTTGTAATCAGTGTTGTTATAACATTAAGCAGCATTGTTTATACAAATTTGTGTGAAACAATTCTGTTTCCCAACATTCATTGGATGCTGGGCTGTAATTGAAATGGGCCTGACTCTGAAAGTCTTTATCATGGTTGTCAAATTCAATTGACATGTAACCTTTAAAAGAGAAACTGTCAAGACGCCAGACTGCAACCGGAGGCAGACCTGTGTGTGTTTCAATGGGTGTGTGTATGTCTTTGTATCTGCATTGCTGAGAGACAGAGATGTCAAGTCATCAATGAGCACAAAGCATCGGGTCCAGAGCTGATCTCCAGGAGACAGAGACAGACAAAGAGATGGTGTGATGGCGAGAAGGAACTCAGTGAAAGAACTAAAGGCCAAATGGGTGAAGCTGTTTGTGTTTCTACTGTTTCCTCACTAACTAAAAACTTTTCAAATTTTGGAGATCACGTGATATTTTCTGTTATTACCTTTAAAACAAAGTCCAGGTAGATAGGTTTGGCAGTCTGCCTTTTTTGCTGATGATGTAGATCTGTTTGCATAAGACCAGAAAATAGTACATCCTCAGAAATCTGTAGACATAAATCAAATATGGGGGACTCTCTCTTTTTTTTAATTCAGTTTCTGTTGGATTTGAAGAATAAAGTACATACACCTTCACATGAAAATACTGTGAGACTTTTGGAATTATGAGAAAGAAACATTATTTCAAGGTGAATGGTAATTCGCCCAGTCCATATCAAAGCACAACCAGAGTTCATTTATTAATGTTGCTGCTTAGCTTTGTTATTAGGAACATGCATTTTAGGCTGCCATGTACAGTAGCTTTACTAGCTGAACAGATGCTACATGTCCAGAGACTGTAGGTCCTCACTGAAGCTGCCCCAGTTGAGTTCCATCTTAAGGCCCTTTGCTGCTTGTCATCACCCCTTCCAACCTCCCTGTCCGGCAACCCTCCAATAAGACCATTTAGCCTAAAATAAATAAATAAATAAGTAGTATCAAAATAAATCTTTTGAAACATTTTAAACCTTTCCTAAATATTCATTGTTTAAAAAAATACTTAAAAAAATAAACAAATAAAAGGGGGGTTTTGGTGTCCAGAACCTTAAAAAGGAACAAGCTGGGATGTGCAGATACTACCGAACATTTTAATGTTTTGTCAAAAATTATTTGACCTTATCTCTGCTGACTTTGTACAATATCTACTGGTGAAAAATAGGAACTAAACCAGAATATTTGTTTTCATGTTTTTATGCAGCATCTTATTACTCTGTATTCAAATGCATGCCATAATGTTTTGCTAACAATTACCAGATACTGGGTGTCGATAGTCTCTTTACAATTTTAAAAATGTGTAACAAAGGCAGTTGATAAGACATCTTAACCAGATTTTTTTTATTTAAGTGGTTGTCAAAGTTTTGCCAAGAGAACCTAACTGCAGTTACGATGACCGACAAGGGTGCCGCCATACATCCAATTCATACAGGAAGTCTCATGCGGAAGTTAGTTAAATACCGCCAAGAGTAACTATCTGCGGCTTGCAAACAGATGTGTATAGTGTAGTCGGGTTTAGGGTTAGGAGAAGGGTCAGGGTTAGGGTTAGATTTTAGTAAGTTACATGAAAAAGAAACTTCCAATTGGGACTTCCGGCTTGTATTGGATATATGGTGACGTACCGTGACTGCAGTTGGGTCCCTCTCAAGTTTTGTCTTACCTCATTTAATACATCTCAATATGGGCGCCATTAATTGCATAAAGCACATCAAGATAGTACTTGATTTCTTGCCATGCTACCTGTAGCATGTAGCCTCATCAGTGGTGGTAATGGCTTCAGACAACTTTTGCTTCAAGTTAGTAATTAACAGAAAATAATGTCTCATTAAACCATGACACACATTGTGCCTTTTCTTCTATTGAGGAGTTTCCATTTTTTAGGGTTTCATTTAACAGTACCTCTTTGACCAACTGGAAACCTGAAACACAAGTTCAGTGTGATTACAAACTTTGATCAACACTGACTACAATAGAACAAATCTGGTTAAGATATCAACTGCCTTTGTAAAAAAAAAAAAAAAAAAGATACTTCATACCTTATTATAATGCAAAACCCAACCATTCGTTTCTTAATTAACTCAGCTGAATGTCAACTAAAACTATAAATAAAGGGTGACTGAAAAAAATTAGTTTAAAACCATTGTATGTGTAGAAAGCATTGTCTAAGATGGGAGAAAAACTCCATCAAGCACTAAAGAGAACAAATATTAAATTCTGGTCTATGATAGTTTCTACTTTGGTGTTGTAGCACATTGTAGCTCAATCTTTTATGATTGAGATGGCTGATATTGTTCAACCCCACGTTTGTCCCGAGAAAGGTTTTTTTTTCCTCATCACTGGCCAGCGATCCAGTGTCCAGTCCTGATTTGTCCAGTCCGTCTGCTGCCACTGCACCACAGGGGCGACATTATGAAGCAGTGGGGGTGTCCCTCAAAGCTCTTAGCAGAGAAAAGGGGGGATACTGGTTTAGCATTAGGTCATCCCCACCCCTCCTGCTCCCTGTCTGAGGCTCTCTGACAGGTCTCATCATACAGAGGACCTGCCGGGTAGATTGACAACTCAATGAGGCGGCTAGCGCCAGGCTTTTACAAACACCATTTCACAGCTTCAGTCTTTGTATGACTGAACTCCTCCCAATATACCCTTAGCTACAACCTCCTAAACCCACTTTTTTTTTTCTTTCTTTCCACAAGCCCTTCCTGTCTTACCACTGTCTTTCCTCTGTTGTGCTGCTCAAGGCTTGAAGAACCTATTGAATTAAAGCAGTCTAATATAGTGCCAAAAAGTGACTATGCTAACCTGTTTTTTTTTTTATATTTATTTTTATAAAGACAAAGTCATTGTGATCAATTTCTCTGATGCACATTTTTCATATTTTTGCATATGAAAATGAAAACAAGTTCTTTATGTTTGAGGTGGAAATATGAATAAAAGAAGCCAAAAATGATGGAAAATGATGTGATTGCAATAAGGAAATTTATGGATTATCAAATTGTTTCTAATTAGGATTTAATCTGGGCAGAAATGGGACAGAAATGGCTTAAAACTCATTTTAATGCTCTTACTCCTCTTGTCTTGATTTAATGGCATGATCAGCACCGACACTGTCAGTCAGGAAATTTTATTTTGCAAATATTCTGGAAAATTCAGTTACATTTTAAATATTTGGATTAAAACTTGACAAATGACTGTGCTTTTTGTGTTCATTAATGAATTAATTTAATTTATCTGTTACTAAAGCCTTGGACAATGATGGGGGGAAATGATCAGGTGTAAACCTAAATGTTAAACATGCCACACATCTCCACCATATTTGTTGCTAAATATACTATTGAGGGGCAGAATCGGCCACGTATACTGTATGATTATGTGGTGGTACAGAGCTGAAATAAAAGCAGAACCAGAGAGATGGAGGGGAAAAAAATGGAAACGGGCAGATAGAAAAACATATAATGTAGGGAAAGGGAAAAAAAGAAAGGAGGGAAAGTGGGAGGCAAGAAGGGGAGGGGATACCGTTACGCTTTGCTGCCTCTCAATTGAAGTCTCTATACCAGCCACAAAACCTGGCTTTGCATGTGAAAAGATGGCACCATTGTTCAAGCCTAACTGCACATTTAACCTGTCTGGAATGAAAGAAAGGGGGAGATTTCTCCCTCTGTCCCTCCTCTCATACCCTCTCATCTTAACAAACCAATTAGCTGGACATTTCTCCAGCAAAGACGACTTCTTTACACTCGTGCTAAATAGTGAATAACCAGCTTCTTGGACGTTTGATTCTTAGCTGGAGGGGAAAAGCAGAACTTATCCAACTTATCCAGCTTTTTTCTTTTTTTTGTGATATTATTTTTTTTCCTCAAGGATGTCCAAGAGGATGCAAGTTTGATGTCTGTATCAGCACCAGACATCCAAGTTTTGACAGTTGCTCTGTAGTCAAATGTTTTGCTTTTTATTTAACCTACTGATTTATATTAGATTGGAATAAGAACATAGAGACTGTTCGTCTTTGTGTTGTGATACTGTGACAGACTTTGTGATTCTCTTGGAATAATGTTTTTTTTTTTCCTGCAGTTTAACTCTGACATTTGGATCCAAATATTGCAATAAAAAATAGTCAGGAAGTAAAATGATCCCAAGCTGTTCTGCAGCCATGTCCACAGACAGTCTCAGTTCATGCTGTGAGACTGAGTGGAGATCATTTTTTCTGCCAAAGCCTCCAGCTGTGCTCTGGGTTTAGAGAGGAGGGTTGTTTGGCTCTGAAATGGTGCTGACCAACACAATCCAGCTTGAAGCCAAGCAGGCTGTGTGTGTGTGTGTGTGACCTCAGATTTAGGTTTGTGTTTAAGTAGTAATCAAAAAGCTTTTAATATTGCATCAACTTATAATGCTTCATGGATTAGCTGTGTGTTTTTAAGCTCTTTTAAGCAGTGAATGGACTGGTATCAGTTTGACTTTATAGCAGAAAGATGCAAAGAAAGCTGAGAAAGTTGAATCCAAAGTATAAGTCAGAGAAGTTGACATTTCCACTAAGTCATTCAGTAATAATTCATCACAGCCTGACTCTTATAAAGTATTTCAATATCAGTAACTAGGCCGTGATGTCAGCAATGATTAAAGAAAAGATACTATTTCCCCAAAGGGAAATTGTAAAACATGTCTAAGATCTTATTTGTATGTGTTCCTTATCTTAACCTTTTTTTATTTTGTTTGTTTTATTTTCATCATTTTTGGAGCTTTTATAGTTCTTTATTGTAGAGTAGTACAGATGAGAAAGTGTGTAAGGGACACATTTTGATTGAACCTAGGCTGGCTGCCTTATATGGCAGCTGCTATGCTTCATGCAGTCAACATCATGCTCAGAGAAGCATTCAGCAACAACAAAACCAGTTATGTTCCGTCATCTTTCCGTCTGGTCTATTTTGCTACTGAAGTGCAACATTTCGGTGGTTTAGTGACTGCGCTGTTCCAGTCTGTTTTCTCCACTATTAATCATTTAATTGATTAATCAATTAATTGTGCACATCTCTATATTTACTTAATATATATATATATTATAAATTAGTATATAAAAATACTTCTATATATATATATATATATATATATATATATATATCACTGCAATCTGGTTTCTCTAATGTTCAAATAAACTTCTGAGCCTCTTGACAGGTATTTTGGTCCACTGTTCATGGGAAAGGTGCTCTAATGTGTCTTGCTATTTGAATTACTATTGTGAATTTAGCCTTTTCTTTACTTAGAGGGTATGAATAATTTTGAGGACAACTGTATATATATATATATATATATATATTTACACACACAGTTGTAATATATATTCTGTCTCTCTTTTGATTTGTTCTTATTCTGTTGGATGAATAATTTATTTTTGGAACAAGGAAAACCTGATAAGAAGCTGAGCATTTTCACATCTTATTTAAACATTGATGGCTTAGTTTAACCCCGAACAGTCTGATAGTTCAATTTAAGTCTGCACACATATTACTACTACAGGTCAGCTGAAGTTGAAGTACTGCAAGTGACTGTGGACATGGCTATTGGAAAACCTCACGAGTGTAGTTATGAATGGAGAATACCCCACCACCACCCTCCCCCCAGAATACTGGGTTCCTGGGGAGATGGGTAACAGAAGGGACGCCTTCTCTATACCTGTGAAGCTACCAAGCAGCCAACTGGGGTTTGATATTGTCAGTTGAGCTGAACCACAGCAAGAGCTCTCTCCACACAATGTCCAGAGCCTCAGCCCTGCGTTTCTGGAGTTCAGCCGATGGGCCTGCTGTAACAGCAGCTCAGCCAGGGGGCTGGGGCCCAAAGCGGGTCCAAAGGTCTGGTGCTGTGAGACTGTGACAGGGGCAGCTGCATCTCAGTAAAGCTTGTTACATACTCCACAAGAAGTGAGAACTTTGTTCTTGCCCGTGAGGCTGCAAGAACAAGAAAAAAGTTCTTTTTTGTCAAGTCATTTCATAATAATTAAAATAAAATCTTTTCACATGGATAACATCAAAATTTCTTAATTGAAGCTGGATTATCGCTTTTAGAAGCCAGCAGCAGAAGAACTCTCTGCTGTCAGACATCGCATTTGCACGTGAATGCAGCGTGGAGACCGGTGTCAGGATGGGACCAACATGGCGCGCACAGACCTTAGGTGAATTGGCCATAAGGCTTTAATTATTTCATACACTTAATAAATGAGGATAAAGTGTTTTTTTAGTGGCTTCAGTTTTTCATTGAATCAAACCACCTAGCAGCCTACAGTCTCAAAATCAGCCTCATTTAAAGCAGAACTCAGTAACTTCAGCTCGGGGCTCCCCTAGTGGCGTCCTTTCACTGTCGTGTTCAAACCCCCCCTTACACCCCCACAGCACACAGACGGCTTCTCTACCTGTCTTTCTTCTATTTTGATCCCTGATTATATTTCTAAGCTTTTTCTAGCTTGTTGATGCTACTTTGCTGCGTTGGTAGCAGCACCACGTCTCCCTCTGCTCAAAGCAAAGACCTGTCTCTTCTGAAACGGGACGTTTTACCCGCGATTTGCGGGCAAATATGCCGTGGATTATATTTTTCTCTGGTGTTGGCGGGTAGCAGGTAAGAATACGAACTTTTATTTACTTTTTGCGGACGTGACAAGTGATTATTGAGCCTGAAGCAGTGATGCTTCACCCGGCGCCCAGGCAGCGCAAGCTACGTGAATCACTCTGGTCCAGCAAAGAGTTTGTTATGAGAGCCAGGAGCCGTGTTTAGGTGGTGTGAAGCTAAAGAAATGTTTTCTTCAAATTAGCGCTGGTAATCTGGTTCAAATCAGAGCTGGAAGCAGCTCGGTAGATAGGGGACCTGAGAACCGTACGGCGGTTTCTGTTGTCGCAAGTTCTGCTCGGGTCGGCGCAGGCAAAGTTGTTTTTAGCTGCTCGCAGACCAGAGGCCCCGGCGGGAGGGGGGGAAACATTGAATCGCTCCGTAAACACTTTGTTTAGCCCCATGGGGATTCCGAAAAGCATTTATTGTGGTAAAAAAGTTACTGAGATTCCCCTTTAAGGAAAAAATAGTAAGGACTTTTAGGGAGCATCCACAAAGCTTTTTTGATTCGAATCAGAGTCCGTTTCCTCAGACACTTTATCCAGAAGACCGCCCCCAAACGAACCGAGTCCTCAAACGGACCGAGACTCGCGGACTATGCTTTCTGAATGCGCCCTTAATATGGCATGGTCCTGGATATAGTCGCCAATGGGTTCATCAATTACAGCTAAAAGCAGCCGAACATTTCAAAGAACTTACAGGACTGGTGAGTGAAAAAAATTATAGCTGATTAAGCTGTTAAGATTATGTTGCACTGGCTACGAATTTTGCTTTCTGTTTCACTTGCAAGCGCATTTATTGTTTGGTGTCACATTTTGATTAATTTTATAGCAGTACAGGTCAATTGATGGATTGATCATATGCACATTGCAGGGATTATTTCATTTCTTCTATTGGTTTGTTATGTTGGCCCAGTGTGGTGCTGCTTTTTTTTTTTTTTTTTTCTTGTCGGTTATCCAAGGTCAGGTTGCAGGGGAAGCTGCCTAAGCAGGGAAGCTCAGACTTCCCTCTACCTGGCCACATCCACCAGCTCATTCAGGGGGGTCCCAAGGCGTTCCCAGGCCAGCCGAGAGGCCTCCAGCGTGTCCTGGGTCTGCCCCGGGGTCTCGTCCCTGTGGGACGTGCCTGGAACACTTCACCGGAGAGGCATCCTAATCCTTATTTTATACACTAATTACACTTTGTGGAAGTATTTAACATGTCTTCTCTCCCTGATTCCTGCTAGCTCCCCACATGGTTTCAGTAGTTTTATGGAATTGCAAGGTCCATATTAACATTGAAGTGAGCACAAAAATTTGTGGTGTTCATGGTCATATATGGGCCACTCTGGGCCAAAATGCCAGGCACATTTTTTTGGCCCATGGTCTGTTCTGATGGTTAACATTGGTGATAGAATCTTCAATATCAACCTTTAAATGTACCTACTAATTTGAGGAGACATGTTTGATTATGTTGTGCTTCTAAATTGGCAATTTGAGCCCCTGTGGTTGTCTGGCTCTGTATTATTCATGAGACTGGCACGTGGACACCTCAAACAGAGTGTCAAATAATAAAACTCCAGGCCCAACTGCTCATTCCAAGATAAAAAAGAAAAAGGTACAGTTAAGGGAGGGATCAACAGTCCTGGTCCTCGAGGCCTACTGTCCTGCAGGTGTCCATACTTCCCTACGACAACACACACACACCTTTAAAATGGACCTCAAACTGCTTGTCATCAAGTTCTGCACAACCCTGTTAACGACGCATTAGTTTAAGTCCATTTTGTTGCGACAGAGAAACATCTATAACCTGCAGGACGGTGGGCCTCAATGACCAGGAATGGGGATCTCTGAGTGAAGCGTTGGATACTTCTGTAAAAATATGCCTGTTCTTGCACTTCTACATTCCATGCAGGGATAGTCCAAGGGTGTGGTCACACTTGGAGTTTGGGTTACTAGTCTGAAACAAAGCAGGAATTAATCTGTTTACTTTGAACGACAGAGTTGCTTTATAATTCACAATTTACAATCTTCCAAAGCAATGCGACAGTTACCCACATTTGTGAATAGCAGGATGAATTGTGTTCATAGATAGAAATGTAGAAATGGTAAAGAAAAAGTAGCTGAGATGACTCTGCCACATGACTTTAAGACTGTATCTTGGGAACAGACCAGCCCAATTAGTGAAATGTATAGAAAATATTTGTTTGGTGGCCTGTTAGCTGCCGGGAAGAAAGTCATTACAAGAAAAAAGGCTGATAAAGCTCCCACTTTTGAAGACAGGATTAGTGTTTTCCATGATATTTATGTAATGAAATAATTGGTGTGTTATGGGAACTGAACAGAATAAGTTTGATAAGTACTGGGAACCTTGGAGAGAGTTTGTGAAACCATTTAGGACAAATTTCAGTTGAGCTGAATGAATGTAACCATCGTAATGCTGCTTTTTGTTGTGTCATTTTTTGGTGTGTTCTGCGTTGTTTTGTTTATGCTGATTGTCTGGGATCAGCAAGCAATGACGTGTACAGCCTCTTTTCTTTCTTTCTCTTTTTTCCTGTCTTTTCTTCTCTGGGTTGTTGATTGTTTTTACATAGTGATATAAGGAACTGAATATGCTCTTATCGATCAGAGATGTGCTTTAAACAGCGCTAGTTCCTAATATTCCTTTTTTTTTCTTTTCTTTTTTTTAAATATCTGAATCTCAGCTCATCTTTATTTCTGAGAGACAACCCCACGAAGGTGCTCTTCTTGTTTTTTTTTACAACCACTGATGTTACTGAACTTCCCAAAACTATACCAAATTGCTGATTTAAAAGAACAAGGAAAGATAAAAACAAAAAAGAATTAAGTGCTTTACAGTTTTATACCTTCTGTCCACAGAATACTTTTAGTCAAACTTTTGCAGAGTTCTGTTGGAGGAGGACAGAGAGAGATATTTTTTAAGGGATTTCAACCCACTTGTCTGATGTGCTTCAAGGTTCATGTTACAGCAATGATACTTCTTTGAATAATTTGCCAGTTTGTTTAAACTGAACAAGTGTGTAAACCCAAACCAGGAAACCTTCTATTTCATATGTGCATGAACCTGCATTTCTAAGAGTGAATATGAAGATTTGTTCATATTATATTTTCATAATTAAAGGATAACTTTCTTTTTTTTCAACTTGGACCGTATTTCTAGGAGTATATACAAGCATTTACTCACCGGTAAAGTTTCTGCATCACTTTGACTCCTTGGGAAGCTATTACGTTGAGCCGCCCTTCGATGTATATCCAGTTAAATGGCGGAGACGGGGCAGCCACGATTTAAGACATTATCAGCAAAAACTCTTTCATTTCATCAATGCTTTAGGTAGAATGAATGAAGGAATAAGTACTATTGTCCTGTGAGTTCAGAGTTTCGCAAATTGTGTTTTTGTTGTTGTCTGGGCAACGAGCTGATCTTTTCAGCTAAACTACGGAAGCTCCCATCGTGAACGTGCAGCCCCAAAAAGTATGTAGAACACCCTGATAACTAACAGAAAGCTAAATCTGAACTCGCAGGATGATAGTACCTGTTTGTACGTTCATTCTATTTAAAATATTGGCGAAAATCATGAGTTTTGCTGCAGATAATGCCTTCTATAGTAAGAGCCCCGTCTCCGCCATGATACTGGATGTATACCAAAGGGTGACTCAACGTAATATTTTCCAAAGGACTCAAAGTGATACAGAAATTTTACCGGTGAGTAAATTCACATATATACTCCTAGAAAAAGGGTCTAGCTTGAATAAAAAGAAAGTTATCCTTTAGCATGTTGACTGTTATTGATGTTAATATTGTCAGAAATAACATGTTGAGCCTTATTGATGTTAATATTGTCATAATAAACATTTGAGTCTGATTAATCCTATTTTTGGTTAGATATTTGATGAATGAAACAAACGCAATAAATGTTGAGCTCCAACAGAAACAACTGGGGATCAGGAGACAAACCAACTGGGTGCAGTTTGTTTTCCACTGTCTTGTTGAAAGTCTACTTCCTCTTATAGCAGTTACATCAGCTTCCCATTTCAGGCTCGCTTGTTTGGCAACGTCAAAGACTGTTGCCTGACAAGACAGTATAAGTATTGTTGGACAAGTTATTGAACACAACAGTATTTGTGTAAACTGGCAGATTAGAAACTATTCAAAGCACAATAAAAAAAAAAAAGTAAGATAAGGTTAAATGATAACATGATTCATGTTAAATTGTATGTGAGACACTGAAAAATCTGAAAAATATTCTCATTTCCAGATTTGTTGACACTCTTTGATAATCCATGGATTTTTAGCCCAGAAGAACTGAATATTTATTTTTTGCCCAAGTTTGGTGTTTTTCTCTAAACTTTGTGAGCGTGTGAATGGGTTTTCTCTGGTGTAACTGCCTGGCTATCATCATTATGAAAGTACACCGTCCTAATTAGTTTGGGTTTTGCTTGTGAGGGGCAGGTGCAGCTTTAAATGACTTGTTGACATTTTTTGCAGTGTGCAGAAGGTGGCAGGTTGTGATCCTACAACCCACATCTCATATACATAATCCAGCCGGCAGGCAGACTCTGCTGTTGTTGAATGGGGGGATTCTCCCTTCCTCTGGGGACGTTTCAGGGCTGAAAGAGAACCCTCACCACCCGGCTACTGGGGGCCCGTGGGCACAGTGAGAAAATGAAGACCTCTGCGCCCCTCTAAATCCCCAGGAATTTCTCATTAAGCATAGGTCCCGGTTTGCCGAGAGCCCTCTAGGCCCTCACCCACCCCCTGTGAGGGGTCTCCCTCTCTGGCAGGGAGAATGGCGCTCTCCACTCCACTTTGTGCTGGCTGCCGGCTACCAGAGCCTGTTATTCACCTTTCCCTTTCTCACCAGCACAAGAGCTTTCTCCCAATCATGCTTTCAAAGCCCTCAGGACTTCCTCTTCTTTTCACTCAGTTTTCAGATAAGTGTGTGTGTGACATTGTGTGTGTAGCGTCCCAAAAGAGAGAAAGGCATAATTGAATTTGACATTTTTTAATGGTCTCCTGAGATATTTTTGTCCAGTGGCACCAAAGCAGGAATGAAGCGAACTCTCATTTCAAAGAGATTTCTTTTCAGTCTTTTTCACACGTTTGTGAGTACAAGTGGGATTAATGAAGATTATGTATATGAGGAGAGGTAATGAGTTTTGATGAGTGTAGAGAGGATATTTAGTGTAAGATTTCAAAACATTTCAGTGAGGCAGGATTTGGCAGCATCAGCTCATGACTTCTGCTATTAAGTCACTTTATATATTTTTGACTGAGGATTTCAGATTAACAAACTGGATATAATGTGAGGTTGTTTTTTATTGTTGTTGTTTTAAGATGATAAAAAGCAAAAATAAGTCAATGAGACCTACCACTGAGTTTGTCTTTGGTTTTTCTGCAAGAGATTTTACCTCCTCCTGTGTGAAGGAAAGCTGCTGTTACAGACTTTGTAAGTGATACAAACAATAAACAGAGTGAGTGGTAGCAGCAAGGGAGATTATCGGAGAGAAAAATATTCTTTAAAAGCCTGCAAGTGTGCCAGACATGGCTTATATCCAGATTTGTACAGGTGGAGACAAGTTTCATCAATCAATCTGACAATAGTGATAGACTTGAATATCATAGAGTAGTATATCATCATGTCATCCTTAAAAGTCAGTTTTTATGAATTATGTCTAGGGCTGACAACATACTTGTTTTTTAACCTCACAATCATCAATCAGACTGGCTCCATTTAACGCTTGTTACCACCAGGAGGCATATTAGACTACTGAGACCAGATAGAGTTTGTTGAATTAGTGGGGTGTAAACTAAACAATAAAAATGACAATGGTAAAGGAGGTTAAAGGAATAGTACACCCACAGAATGATTTTACTTTATTTTCCACTTACCCTCATGGTGAGCAAGACTCTCAAACACATTTTTAATATCTTAAATGCAACCGGCGATCAGGAAGGCTTCTTGTTTCCACCCAACTTTCATATAATGGAGTTCGCCAGGATCCGAGCCAAAAAGATCCATTAAAGTCCACAAAAACTTGTCAATATTCCTCCATACTGCTCGTCCAATGTAATCCAAGTGTCCTGAGTGATAGTGTCCATAATTTTCTCGAAACCACGTCATTTAGTATATTTTTAGAGCCTAAACAATACTACATCACATGTCTAGCAAGCACGCCGATGCACGTTCACGAAGCTACGGAAGCCATGGCAGACGAGACCGCGCGTTCTTTCTTTCTTTCTTTCTTTCTTTCTTTCTTTCTTTGAAATCAATATCCAACCCCTCCTGTGTTTGTCCCAGTTTGTCTGCAGCTCTGGCGCTCTTACCACAGTGAACAGTGAATTTCTTCTAAGCTTCCATTATCAGCAGAGTAGGCTCTGAACGCCGAGGCTTCCGTAGTTGCGTGACCGCGCATGTGCGTGCTTCGCAGAAGTAAGCAATACTCCTTTTTAGGCTCTAAAAATATACTAAATGACGTCGTTTCAAGTAAATTCTCGACGCTACCCACTCAGGACACTTGGATTACATTGGACGAGCAGTATGGAGGAATATTGAAAAGTTTTTGTGGACTTTTATGGACCTTTTTGGCTCGGACCCTGGCGAACTCCATTATATGAAAGTTGGGGGGAAAAGAGAAACCTTCCTGATCGCCGGCTGCATTTGAGATATTAAAAAAGTGTTCGAGAGTCTTGCTTACCATGAGGGTAAGGGGAAAATAAAGTTAAATCATTCTGTGGGTGTACTATTCCTTTAAGATTTGGTAAATTTTAAGATCAGTTCAGAAAAAAATGACAGCAGGGGCATCACAGATGCTATATAAGGCCCCTAAACCAAGCACATCATAACAGCTTCAAGTATAATTTGTTTAGTCAATGCAACTGACACAACATTGTCAATATTTCCAAATGTCTGCAAGGACTTTCAATATCCTGCCAAAATTAGTCACCACATTCACCACATAAATTCATAGTGTTTTTTTGTTTGTTTTTTTTTTTTTTTTTTTTTACTGAAGACATGCATAAATCATGATAGACCCACATGCATGTGGTCAAAGGCAAGTATATTCCTTAACCTTGGAATGAATTATGGTTTGGTGATTACATAGATTCGATTATGTTAAAATCTGATGTCTTTGAAGCACTAAATCTTCAAAGTTTTTCATTTGTGTGTCATCTGACTTTCTGCATATAATCATTATTTGTCATATAATTTGTCAGGCTGTATCACACGTAAATGAAAAGGCTGTTTTTCAACAGCTGTACAACTCTTTAATACTGACCAGTTGTTTTGCTGTCTTTCAAACAGGATTTCAACCCACCACAGCACTGAAACTGTCCGTGTTAAAGTATTCAATGACAAATTGGGTGAGAATCTTAGGTCCGGTTCTGAATCCCTCTTGAAAGAAAGATAAAGTATTATGTCAACTGGTAACTATAAATCTAGTCAAACAAAGATGAGGTGGAGGTCTACAAATATCAATTTTAGCCCCCATTTGTTCAGCATCTGGATGCTCCCACTTGCCCAGAACATGGAAACAAACAAAATGTCTCACCATCATTATGCTGATGACACTCAGCTCTATATCACCGCCTCACCAGGGGATTCTGGTCCCATGCAAAGCTCACATATGTGCCTTGGTCAAATCAATACTTGGATAGAATGTTGATTTGACAGAATATTGATTTGAACCAATCAATTTGACCAAACAATTCTGGATGTATCAGGATTTTCTTCAGCTAAATAAAGATAAATATAAAACCACTGTCTTTGGAACCAAAGATGAATGCCCATCTTCAGTCAGCAATGTTAAAAACAATGGATCAAGCCAGACATCTTGGTGTCATTTTGGACCCTGAGCTCAATTTTGACAACTATATTAAAGCAGGAACCAAATCAACCTTTTACCACCTAAAGAATACATCTAGAACAAACAGACTAAAGGCTCAGCATGACACAGAAAACTTTTTCATGCATTTGTTTTCAGTCAGCTTACAGAGGTGCGTTTTGCTATAGATGAAGTGGGCACGCACCCAGGGCGCAGTCTGTGTATGGGTGCACAAGCAAAAGGAGAGAAAAGAAAAGGAATTACCTTTCATTCCCGTCATTTTAGTGAAGTGGACTGTCCTTCATCAGCATGCTGCTGAGAAAGTCTTTACAGAGCAATAACAGAGCGGGAGGAGGGCAGGGTGGAGGTTGGATTCAGAGTTGATTCTTCAAACTCCTTCCAGACAAACTGTATTACACATAAAGTACTTGTTGCCACCAATGGTTACAAGCGCTGGGTAATGATGGAAAGAATGAAATCACAAATACAAATGGCCGAAATGAGTTTCCTGGGGCTCCCTTGGAGACACGGTGAGAAGCCTGGTCATCCGGGATGGGCTCAAAGTACAGTCGCTGCTCCTGCGTATCGAAAGGAGCCAGATGAGGTGGCCCAAGTATCTGGTTAGGATAATACCTGGACGCCTTGCTGGTGAGGTATTCTCTGCGTGTCACTAGGGGAAAGGCTGCTTGAGTGTTACAGGCATGCTCGGCGGTTGTAAACAACTTTCTAACAGATAGTTACCACCACCAACTGGAGTCTGAGGCTACGTTCACACAGCGACGATCAGAAGAGAAGACGAGCATCGTCATGAAGAAATCTGCGTGCATACGAGGACGCAAGCATGTATGGAATTTGATTGGATATGCACGCCGGGCCTTTAGGTGGTGCTGTGACAGAACTCCACCATGTCCGCACGCATGCATATAATCGTTCGTCTCTGTTCGCTTCGAAATCAAAACAACTATGGCGGCGATGAGGGGGAACTTTGTGTGGACAGATGAGGAGGTAGAATTACTTCTCCAAACGACACTCAATTACAAGCTCGCAATGTGGAGATCCACTGGGCTTACGTAGTCCGAAATTGTTGTTTTTCCTGTATTGTGTGACGTCACGCGCATGCGACGTGAGCACGGCGTCTGTGGGTCCACCATCATTTCTGCGTTTTGAACCGTGCAGACGAGGGCGCAACAGCGTTGTGTCCTCAGGAATTCCACTTTGGAATGAGTCTTCAGATTTTTGTGTCTTCAACCCAGAATAACACCGTTGCCGTGTGAACGAAAAGCACTTCTGATTAAATAGTTTCCCGTTTTTACCTGCAATCGTCCTCATGTGAACGGCCCCTGAAGTTGACAACAGATCGCAGAACTCAGAAATCAGCGCTGCCAACAAGTAGATAAATTCACTTAATAACCATAGCAATGTAAAAGATGCACAGGAGCATGAAGGCACGTATGACAACGTTTGAAACTGATATCCTCATTTACATACGCAAGGGAGTATAAATGGGCCTTACAGTTTTAAGTCGTTAAGTATTGGGGCTATTGTGTGTAAAAAAGGACTCTTCAGTTGTTTTAGTTTGTTGTTTGCCAAATAAATTACAATAAGATTTAGCTTTCAACAACACTACCGGTCAAAAGTTTTATAACACTCCTATTTTTCTAGATCTTTATGACAAGATAGATGGGGTTGTAACTAATCAAGAAAAGTTGGGAGACGTCTGGTAAACTTTTCAAGGCTTGATCAACTTATATTGTTGCAGAACAGATTTAAATTGTTAACACATTTTTGTGCTACCTGAAAAAGGCGTCTTATAATTCTGAAAAGTGCATTATTTTTCAGTGCTGGATGGATGAATGGATGGATGGAAACACACGCACATACTGATGATACAAGTGATAGTGATGATGATAATGTATTTTCTGTTGACCTCTGGTTCTATGCAACTCACCCAATGTATTTTCTTGTCTGTTTCTTTTAATCATGTAAACCATGTTGGGTTGCCTGGTGTGTAATATTTACTATGTATAAATACATTTTGCCTCTTGCCTCCTGTATATACATGTATATGAATATTTTGATTAAAATTATCATTATTATTATTATTATTATTATTATTATCAATTTCTGTTCTCACTTGTTACATTAATTTGCCCTCATTTATTTATTTAGAACTTAACTGTCATTGACAAGAATCTTTTCACGTTCTCCTCTACATGCATTGCATAGTTTTGGTCACCAAGCTGCCCATTTCTCCACCTAAGCCCACTAAATATGACTGAATTACAAGTCCACCAGTGCATTCTGTCAGACAGAACTGAGAAGCTTCTTCGTTCAGTGCAGTTCATCTATCAGCTGTAGTGTTTGTGAGTCCACTGGGAAGTGTTGGAATGATCGCCCAGCGCTCATTACCTCGGCTCTTTCAGCATGTCCGGCCAGAGAGAAGCTCCATATGGTCTCAGTGAGCCTGTGAGCCAACTCTAAGGATCAGATGATGGAAATGTGGGGTGACCTTACAGGGATGAAACCTGCCTCTGTGATGGGAACAGATGATTCAGCTTCTGGGGTTGTTGGTCAGCAACGTCTCGGCTCCAGCTGTGGAGATCGCTGGCTGTTCGTATCCCTGAAGAAATTTGATTCCTCAGATGGCGTGTCCTCACATGTCCTCACTGTTATAGATGAAGATGGTTTAATTGATGTCCTTTCTTTATTATTTTCTCTTCATATTAGAGAAAATTTTCTCCTTTTGTGATATTTGAATAAAATGGCCATTCTTCTGAGTACTGTATGTAATGAATGTTTTAAATATCACAGCGACAGTGACAGGAAATGAAAACTTTACAAAAAAACATCTCAGTTCTGTGAGTGACCGCTGATAAATTAGCTGTGGCTGTGTCCACCTCTCATACTGGATGTTTGAGATGGACAGAAAGAGAAAGAGCTGTCCTGTCCAGGCCAGGACAGCTGACAGCTGGGTTCAGCTGAGGTCAGAGGTCATGGATTGGCAGCAGTGGGGGAGTGAATTGGAATCTAAAACAACAGGAAGACTCACACATACACACACACACACACTTCCGGGCGGAGGCGACAGGCCTGGGCCTCCGGATCTTTTTTTTTTTATGTGACAGTTGACTAGAATTTCATGTGTGATCCAGCAGCTTTCACTGAGTGTACTTAACATGATTCTGTTTACACAGCCACATTGTGGGGACAAAAAAAACAACACATCACTTGAATAGAGAGCTTACAGTAAAGGTTAGTTTTCCTGCATCTGTTGAAACTGGGCACTATGTTTCAGTAAAAAGGCTACATTTACTGCATTGCATTTGAAGCAGGTGAAACACGAAGTTCACCCCAAAAAAATTACCGCTTTGGAAAACATTGCAAGGTTAAGGAGAGGTGACTCTTTGGAAGAACTTCAGAAAGATGATGTCAGTGTATTAGCTTCAGATCACACAGTTGCTAAACTGTGATGCAAGTCTGCAGCACTTAAAGCTACGGTTGGCAATATCAGAAAAATGGTTCAAGCAAGTAACAAAAAAAAAAAAAAAGAAAAAAAAAAACACCGCCCGAAGCCATGCCTTCAGAGCACAGAAATGTGGGCGCCGATGGTTTACAAGGAGGTTGGCAAAGATAACCGATAACAGCCGAGTAGATAGCTTGTTAGCTTGCTAGTAAACAGCTGACAAACCACGGCCGTGTCTCAATCCACACACTTTCCTGAGTACACTGGAATTCAGGGCATAGTGTGCACTGTGTACTTTGTTTGTAATGTTACCCGCTAACCTGAGCTAACTCTACTGAGCTGGTACAGTATAACCGCAGCCTTAAACACACGACCAGATCATAACCGTCATCAGGGATTGAACAGCTTGGTTGCATGCCAAAATATACATTAGTGATTATGTCTAAATCATTTCATAAACGTTACTTAAATCAAGTACAATGCCGCCTCCGATTGCAGCAGGGGTCGCCACCGCGTAATTCATCGCCATTATTCAGCTCTGAAAGCAGTTTGAAAGTCCCGCCTCTTCCTCCACGTCAACAAGATGGCATCCATTTAGTGCGAGTAGTGTGCTTCATTCTGCACTGCATTTTTGGGCGTGATTAGGGCAACATCCTGGTCCTTTCAGTGCACTGAAATTGTCGCTTAAATGACATCATGTGTGCACTACACACTCAAAAACAGTGTTTGAAGTGCTCTAGTGCGCGGTTTGGGACACAGCCCTCATAAAAGCCTTAAAGGCAGGGTGGATGATGTTTTCCAGGAGCATTTTTTACTATATTGCTTAAATCTTCTTCACACCCCGATTGCAGAAAATTAATTAATTTTTAAATTTTAAAAAATTTATCACCTGTGGAACGTACAGGACTGGAAAAACCCCATCCAATGAACGGCCCGTGCTCACTGATCGAATGATTATTATGTCCATCAAACTCGACTGCCGTTAGTCAAGCCTCCACCCTCCTCGTGCGCGCATGCACGCCGTGAGCGTCTCACAGTGCAGACGAACCGAGAGAACATGGCTGCTCGCTTCTCTAAACTATGCTGCTGTTTGCTCTCAAAAAAAAAAAAAAACGGATGAGGATCAAGTCATGTAGGTGTTGGTGTTTGCAGTGAGGATGTTTTAAGCCGCAGAAGAAGTTGGAGGTGAGATAATTATCACTCTTAGGAAATGTGGTTCCTCTGCTGTTTACTGGGAAGCTAACAAGCTAGCCACTTGGCTGTTCTTGGTTATGTTCGCCAACAGCTATCGGTGGACGCGTTCCTGTGCTCGGGAGGTGTGGTTTCGGGGGGGGTGCATATTTTTTCAAATGTCGCTTGCTCGAACCGTTTTTCCAGGATCCCCTACCCTGCCTTTAATCCACTCACACACACTTTGCTGTACGTGAAATAATTACCCAAGTTTGCCCTGTTGCTTCAAAATATGCTTTGAATATTAAAATTCAAAGCATTTGAGTAATGAAAGTTATCAGTTTACTGACAAAAGTAGCTATATTTGATTTTTATTTAAACTTTATTTGCATAGGTAAGTCCCATTGACTTTAGCAAAGGAGAGCTGTTTACCTGACATACATGTTTTTATGGACATGTGGACATTCTGTGCTAACAATAACAGTCACAGAGCAGCCAAATAAATTGATATTAAACATTTAGTTTAGTACAGTTATTTATCCCTTTACAGTTTAAATTATACAGCCACCTTACATAAATTAGTTCAGTAATTCATTTATTTACTAATTAAACATGTGTATTTTATAAGGTATTTTCGCTTAAATGAACTTTATTCAGTTTAGACGTGTCTTCACTGGGAACAGATGAGGCTGAGTTTGAAAACAATGACATGAAGTGATGTTGTGGTGCAAGATGATGGAAGAACCATCACTGTCCCAATTCTGCAATTTTGCCGCACTTGCAACCTGCGAACTCCAACCCATAGTGTGCACTTCGCACACCTCATACAGGACCGTAGGGTTTCGTGCGGGCATTGGGACTGGGCCTAAGTGCTTCTCACTTATTCTCTGGTCAAAGTCTTCCTGTGTCAAATGTCAGAGATAGATTGTGAAAGGCAGAGGCACACCAACAAGAGAAAGTTTGGGAACATGAGTACTTTTTTTTTTTTTTTTTTTACTGAAAACTGATTTTAAAGCAAAATGCCTAATCTACAAGCACAAAGTTTACTTTTTTAAAAGGAGTTTAATCTTCGTCTATATATTTTTGGTCTCATTTTTGAAGGCCTACAGTATCTGGACGTTCAGTAATTTCACGCTGTAAACAACACAATAAATACATAGGGTTATTCATTTGCCACATTACTTTGTATGAGGTTTTATTTTGGACAATTATACTATGGGCTAAGCATACTTCATTTCATACAATGCAGCATGAATTTTTAGTTTCGGCCTGCAACCATCCACGCTGAGTCATTTTTGGCCCTCCGATGTAAAGAATTTGGACACCCTGGCTTCAGACATTTTATTATCAAGGGTCATGATTGAGAAGGGGAAAAGTCATAAAAGTGATTTATTTTATTGTCACAGACAGCTCCAACTCACTTCTCCGTCCCTGTGTTTATTCACACAAATCACAGTGAGAATAACTCGATAAACGTGATTGAGTATTGCTTCAAAAGTTGCAGCTGAAAATCAATTTTGAGATGATATTATCTCCTTGCTTTGTTGCTGCTAAAGGAGATAATGAATTAACTATTGGAGTTCCATTTTTAAACACAAGGAGAATTCAAATAGGTTTTTTTATAGCTACAGCTTCCCGGCTACTTCTTCCAGGTCATTTCACCCACAGGTTTGTAAGCAAAATCGAAATTTGGCTGTACTCTGTGTCCATATAAGAGAGGCATTCATGGTTCATTTGGATTCTTCTTCTGCAGAAAAATTGCACCATGTTCATTCAACAAATTAAAATGACAGAATAAAATGAATAAATAAGGAAAAATGAATACTGGAAGAAAAATGTCATTATATTTACTTTTTTTTTTTTTTTAGTAGAAGTACTTTTATATGTTTCAAATAATCACTGTAATGCCACAAACTGGCATTTAAATCCCTGGTTCAAAACTTCTGCTTTAGCATCTTTAAACTTATTTCAAGCCTTCAATCATGAAACTGATAACAAAACATACCCTGATTGAGAGTCTACTTTAAATACCATTATGATATACAGAATAAACATTTTGCTCCACTAACAAGAATATTGAACTGGGGGAACATTCACAGGAGGGAAAGAACTGATTTTGACTCAGACCCCCCATTCATAATTCACTTGTCTTCGTAAACACAGGAGTGGACATAGATGGTATTTAATTGGTTGCGATGTTGCAGCTGTTGCCAGTAGGTGTCACTGCATACAACACAACAGGACCTGTATTTGGCTTATGCCACAGGTCAGAGTTTTCATGACACAGAAGTGGCTGTATTGTAAACTCCATACAGCACCATGGTAACTTGCGCTGAACACATAATCTTAGGCATCATGCGTTTAATGATTCCTTTCTTGACAATATTCTCTTCCCAGCCTGTGACTATTTATGCAACCCACTTGAGGCATGTTTATGGTGGGAAAAACATAACCTATGCACACATATCTACATGAGCTATATCATCTATAGGCTCTTGGTAAAAATGTATTTGCACAGCATAAATCAAAGAGCTCAAACCATCTGAAGGCAATAAATTCAAATAGAAAAATGATTCTCAAATTATTTTGAGAAGAAGGATCTGTTTATCTTAATTAAAGGGATTGGTGTGCTTTGCATGAAAAAAGCATCAGATGACGGCTCAAGCATGCCCTGTAATGTTGAAATGCTCAGAATCTAAACAAGAATCCGTGATTACAAGAGAAGATCTGTATCTACTGAAAAATGTTCATTATCTCTGGAATTTGCTTCACAATGAAGCAAAGTGCTAAAACAAAATAGGCACAAACTAAGATTTACACAAAATAAAACAAAGACTGCATGTGCATGGCAACCAGATAGCCACAAACTGGTTTATGAGCTCGCATTTTCAAGCCTTGTGTTTAGCATGTTTAAAGCACATGTAAATGAGTTTTATTTTCCATCTTTTCTATACAGTCTGTGGCTGTTTCTATGGTTAACGTCTTCCTGCAGTGCCTGCTGATGTGTGGATTCCTGCACCCACAGGGCATCTGTATTTAAAACGAGGTTGCACAACGAACATCTTAACAGATTAAAAGTAGCCGCAGATCATGAGCTCTAAACATATGAAAATCACAGTGAGTTACTGCTGTTTTCATTTGTTTTATGATAAATAAAAGCATGTTAAAACGCATCCTATTGCGTGTGTTTTCATGTCAGCCTCAAATGTGTCAAGAAAAATTACTTTCAGTATTTTTTTTTTTTTTTTTTTTTTTTTTTGCTTGATTTGAGCCATTAACTAGGTTGTTTTCAGAATGGGTGTTAAACACATATAGAGCTTAAAAGGTGAGATGAGTACATTTAAACATCTTAAAATCCAAAGGAAACATGCTTTAAACATTTGGTAATAATCTGTCTGCTCCTATTGACACTTCATCAGGTTGTAATCTCATTTATTTCACACGAACCTCAGTGAACTGCTCCTCTGTAGCATCCATTCATCTTGTCTGTTGTTCTGCTGCCCCCTCGTGGCCATATAAAGTCCTTACAAGGGAAAATGGTAAAGGCTGATTTTTTTTTCTTATGGAGTGACAATTACTGATGACACGGCTCAGTTCTGTGAATATGCAGCTTTCCACACACAAAATCCTGGTAAATAAATACCTTCAACTATATGATTGACAGGCCTCTGCATTTCAAATCTCTTTGAGTGCCTGGACCTGGATTTTTAATGTCATTTTTTGCATTATAATCCCTTTCTTCTATGCAAGCGTTCCCTACCACGAGAACCAATGGTTTGAGGGATATTTGCAGTGCACCTGTCATCTTTTCTCCTCATCCAGGACAATTTTAGATGATTGACATATTGTCTAAAAACATCTGTCTGCGTAAAACTGAGGGTTAAACTAAAGTTACTCACCCAAGCCCTAAATGAGCTTCCTCATGGAAATTAATAAGAAACTATTAGGAACACTTTTGATACACCATTACCACCTTAATAATATCAGTCTGAGTCTCTCAAAAATAAAATGTGAAAAACTACTATTAATCTCATTTTAAAGGTAGAGTCCGGAACCCCTCATTTTTAACAGTATTCAAACTTAGCGCCCCTCCCTC
Organism: Atherinomorus stipes; assembly: GCA_023101725.1. Classification (NCBI taxonomy): domain Eukaryota; kingdom Metazoa; phylum Chordata; class Actinopteri; order Atheriniformes; family Atherinidae; genus Atherinomorus; species Atherinomorus stipes. The sequence goes on from JALJCO010011793.1 coordinate 24,472, forward strand.
TCAGGCTAATGGCCGCCTCGTTCTTCAGCCTATTCAGCTTCAAGCCTCTCCTTCAGAGCTCAGAAGCAGGTAAAAGCCAAACCAATATTAACCCTGGTTTTCCAAACTGCATTATCTAAAGCTCTTACCTTTTCCTCAGTGCATCCGCCGTTTTCTTTCTTTCTTTTTATTTTCTTCGAGAGTTCTAGTGACTGGCGTCTGCTCCAATCATGAGCTTATTCCCACACAGCGTCATGCCCCTAGCTCTGTCATTGGCTGGTAATCTAAACAGAAATCTCCACCCAGAAACGTCCCGATCAGACTGTAACAAAGCGAAAGAGCGATTTACAGCCAGGAGGAGAGGGAGTTGCATTCAAACTCACCACTGCACGAGAGTACAGGCCCAAAGGTGTTGTTTGAGATGGATTTCACTTGCACAAGTCTAAAGTTTATTTTCAGGGGGGAAACTTTGGACTCTACCTTTAAATTAATACTGTACTATATGGTGGCATCTGTTTCAACTAGATTGACTCTTAAAGGCCTCCTTCCACTGAACCCGTTTAACTTGCTCCTTCTGAAATACGGAGGGTTTCCCTTGTTTCTTACACATGCTGGCTTGCTAGCGTGCGCCCAGTCGGCTGTGCTTTCTCATAGAGAAACAATACGAAGAAAAGAGGAACGGGAACAGCCTGCTTTCTACGCATTGCAAATAGCGTATCCCACGTGGGGTTTTATCTGTCCATTGGAAGGCAGGTAACCCTCCACTACACACTAGAAGACAGCACGACTGTGCTAGTTTAGAAGCTAATTAGCTAACTGTTTGTTAGCATGGGGAAAAACTTGTTTGTCGGCTCTATTCCTGTCTGTAACGAAATAAGAGCGGATGGCGGGCTCCTTCATACACTCATGGGAGCCAGCAATAGACGGAAATATGAGAAGGACCCGGAAAGCCTGCCGTTGGACCACAAGCCTCTTCTAGTATACAAATACAGCTGGATACAAAGCACAGAAGGTTTAAACAGAAACGATGAGAATGCATTAATAATAATGGAGAACACAGAAATATTAATGAAATGACCATGGAAGTACAACTTTAATATACTCCATAAAGGGATTTATACTGGTTTCCATGGAATTCTTCCATCCGGTCAACTTTAAAGTGGTTTTTACACCATTTTTAATCGGTTGGATAGAAGTGATTTTACACCCTTCTTTGCAAAGAGTGGATTACACTTTGTTTACCAAACGTGGAAATATGGGGTTTTATGTTTTTTTCACCAAAGTGGATTTAATTCTTTGCAGAAAAGGATAATGCAGTTCTTCACCAAAAGCGGGTCTAAACTATGCTGCTGCAGATCAGGGTCTACACCTGATCAACCCCCGCTCAGCCCAGGACTGGCTGAGAGGAACCAAGGTTGAAGTTCAAGTGTCTGTCCCCCCCCCCGACTACGCCAGTGGAAAAAAAAAAAAGAGCTTTGAGACGAGGTCTGCATTTGGAGTCTTTGGGAATCTCAGGACAGAGTTGTGTCTCTCCTCAAAAGTGGGATTGCACTCATGCGACACCAGAGGGATCAAAGGGGACTTTTCTGTGCGTGGGAATGCCCTCAAAGAGCCTCTCTCCAAAATGTAAAATCTTATAAATTGAATGGGAACAAAGAAGATGGACAAAATAGATTTACAAAATATGTGATTAAATTCCTGATGAATTGTTTGTTCCTCTTTACCATTACTTATTGCTTAAATAAATTCAACCTGCATGAGGAAATATTTGTCATCATTTAAAGCTAGGGTTGGCAATGTTGGAAAAACGGTTTGAGCAAGCGACAAAAAAACACACCAACCGAAACCACGCCTTCAGAGCGCAGGGATGTGAGCGCCGATGTTTAGCAAGCAGGTTAATGATAACAGCTGAGTGGATAGCTCGTTAGCTTGATGGTAAACAGCTGACAAACCACGTTTTTGAAAGCTTTAATCCACTCACCTCCAACTCCTTCTGCAGTGTAACAAGTCCACACTGCAAACGTCAACGCCTCCGAGACTCAATCTTTATCTGTTGGTTTGGTTTGGTTTGGTTTTTTAGCGCAGCAGCAGTGAGCAGTCCCTTGGCTATATTTGTTTACAGTGAGCGGCGCACAGGGGGGTCACGTGGGGGACAGTGAGAGGGGAGGGACAGAGACAAGACATAAAGGCATCGATTCGTTCTTTCTATAAGTTGTGAATAACCAATTCCTGCCTTTCGCTGCGAATGGCAGGTTATTACAGAACTGCAGCTCTCACAGAGGTCCGACTTTTTTCCTCTTTTTTATGAACACATGATGTATTGACTACTATCAGGGTGGAAGGATCATTTCACCCAGTATAACAAAAAGTGTTTGTGAGCGGGATTACCTACTCTGGCTTTAACCCACTTCAGTTCTTAAGCTTGCAACTCTGCTATACAGCAGGGCGTGGTACCAGTAATGGTTTACTGTTAAAAACATGGTCCTTACAGGTTGGTTTAGCCTCAAACTAAAATATGTCCTATCATCCAATTTTCCTGGATGTTAAAATTACCTGGATTAGAACAAGTGCGTTAGACATTTAGGGGGATAGCTATCGAAGATGAGGACGACTGGAGGTTTGGCCCGGGGACTGGTTGATCCCCCGAGGAGGATGCCAGAGGCAGCAGAGCAAGCCTGACAAAGGATGGCAGTTATATGACCAGGCAAATATTCCCTGTAGGGAATAAAGCAGTAGATTCTCAGTCTGGAAAGTAGATTCTGGAAAGAAGTAGATTCTCAGTCGGAAACCTGTTGTGGTAAATTGCCTTTAAGGACTTGAAATCTCGTAACCCGTTAGCTGGAGAGCTGGTTTCTGGTTTTAAGATAAAAATCAGGAATGTAAGATTTATTCTTAGACATCCTAAATTCAAATTGTAGCTGTGTGTCCCTTACCAAAAATAAATATTTCTTAAGTACACGTCATTAGTTAGTCTTAAGTATAGCAAAGCATATCCCCCAAGTGTACTTTTATTTACCAAGTACACTGATACCAATGTACTAGCAGTATACAAACAAGTATACTTCTTGGGACTAAATTGGCCGACTAAGTATTTAAAAGTGCACTTTCAAGTATACTGAAAGTAATCTTCTAAGTTTACTGTTAGTTTACTAATACTAAAACTTCAAGCTTACTTTTACTTTTAGAAAGTACACTTTTAAAGGGACCAGAGGCAGGAATTGTGAAAGAATAAACAAGCATGTCCAGTGTTTTTCGACTAATAGGTGATGAAGCGTTAAAAAACAAAAAGAATAAGCCCACCTACGTTTCTCTCCGTTACCTTGAACAGGCTGTGTGCCGCATAATGCACTGCAATTCGGTGGCCGAATTTCCCGCACTGTCCTGCAGATGTGATGTCAAATGACGCTGCATCCGCGTACCCAACAGTTTTGGTACAGGAAAGAGACGGTCACGGTAAATTCAAGCACTGTAAGGTATAGTTATGGATTCTTCTGCCGTCTGCAAACGATCCAGATCAACTGAAAGACACAAAAAAGTGGAACTACGTAGAAAAAGACTTTATCAGCGTAGTTAACAACGTTATAGTTTTAATTTGTGCACGCTCCCGTGACAGCTTGGCTCGTGGCTGCAGTTACCCGCAGTGCCAGTGGTGGCAGTCGCAAGTCTCATTTCTTAATCTTGCCTCAAGTCCCTTTAAGTATATGTGGCAGTTGACAGTCCTGTCACTATGCCTCCGAGTGTTCATGTTCCCTGGCTACTTGGCCAGGGGGGTGTCCTTTGGGTGGCTGGTTGGGGGGCGGGACTTTCCCCTGGGGGTCTGGGGTTCAATTCGCGCGGGGGCCCTCCTTCGTCCTCCTATACTAAAGTACACTTTTAACTAGACTAAAAGTAATATGTATGATATGAACTGGGGGTTTTCAAAGTGTGAGAGAGAGAGCCCCTACATCTTACAAGATAGGATTTGAAAACATGAAAGAATGTACATCTTGCAGTATGCCACAAAGAAACCATTATGTGTGAAAATGTACTATAAATGTACTACTATTAAAACATATCATTCAAAATTTTAAATATAAGTATAGGCTACATATATTTAAACTTTTAGTATATTTATGAGTAAATGCCAAGTGAACTTTAAGTATATTTCTGATAAGTACATAAACAATAAGCTGAAAGTATACCGTCTTATTTAAAGTTTGAAATTAGTATACTGAAAGCATACTTGCATATACTACTTTTGGTGATTGTTTGGTTTGATATACTACGTTTTGGTGAGGGGTGTTTGGGGGTTTTGGAAATGTCACACATCGCTGACCTCTCTCTTTAGTAATGATAATCAATTGTTTTGGGGGTTCTTGCTGTTGTGATTAGAAATTGTCTTAGAGAAAAGATAAATAAGGAGGGGAGTCTGCGCTTAATGTTATTCTACTGTTGGGGTCAACTACCTTCACATGCACTTGTTTGCTTGGAATATCAGCATGGACTTCAGCAGTGTACACTTAACTGATAGCACCTCAGTATGACTTGTCAGCTGAAAGTAATCTTGTTAGAGCTTTGGTTCTACTGGGGGTTGAACCCAGGACCTTCTGCATGTAAAGCAGATGTGATGACCACAACAGCATAGAACATAAACAACTTGTAAGGAAGTGACACTGGGGGGAGGGGGTCGGCGCGTGGGTGGGGGGGGGGGGGGGGGGGGGGGGAGTGCGGGGGGGGGGGGCGTTTCGGGGGGGGGGTGTGTTGGGTTTGTTTGGGGGGGTGTGGGGGGGGGGGGGGGTGGTGGGGGGGGGGGGGGTTGGGGGGGGGGGGGGGGGGGGGGGGGGGGGGGGCCCCGACGGGGTGGGGGCGGGGGGGGGGGGGCCGGCCGCCTATAGCCTGGTACACCAGCCTGACTATCGCCATGTCTGAGATACACGGCAAGTCAGTCTGGGCTCCCTCCATTGGGAAGTGATTTCCACTCCAGTAAAAAATTGACCGGACCAATCACAGCGCAGGAGGCGGTGACTCATTTCTCTAACCATAAACAGTCAGAATGGCAACCGCAGAGGAGCGACTATATAACGATACCCTTTCTGATGTCTTAAATGAGCTGCACATGTCCTTAAACCCGTAACAATTTGCTGCTCTGAAGGTTTTCCTCCATGTTTTCCTCTTACAAAAAGATGTTTTCATCACTTCCATGTCTCTCTGATTGGTTCTCTCCGGTTCACTTTCCTCCTGTTAGTCCCTCCTCTCGTCTCGCATTGGAAATCAGTCTTCAACAAAGGGAGCACAGACTGACTTGCCATGTATCTCATCCATGGCATTAGTCGGGCTGGTGTAGCAAGCTACACAATAAGGGCCCGGGCGGGATTCGATCCCCAGACTCCTGAGTGAGAGTCAAGCACATGTGCCAGTCAGCCAAAGGAATAGCCCCTTGGATAAGAAACCAGGGCACATAATCAATTGGAGGCATGTAGCAGGACTGTCCACAGTCACATCTCTCCCCCTCTTTCCACAGGCATATCTTCATGCTCCAAGCAAGGTGCCGCCAATGGGCTCTATGCACAGCTCAATTACTTCCTGAACTTAAGGTAGCTCCTTTGTTTCCTGTCTTTCATTACTGGTCGAGCTGATTAATCCAGGTGTGCCTGACCTCAGTAATTGGCCAGACACACCTGGATTAATCAGTTTGTCTAATAATGAGAGACAGGAAACAAAGGAGCTACCTTAAGTTCAGGAAGTAGTGGAGTCGTGCATAGAGCCCATTACGAATCCATGGACTGTTTACCAGAATTGCACATGGATCCTGCCGACAATGCCAGAAAGTGGCAAGTACACAATGAGGGCCTGGTCAGAATTCAGTCCCCAGACTCCCAGATGAGATTCATGTGTCCTTTCCTGTCAGCCAAAGGGATATCCCCTTTACCAAGTAGCAGGGCACATCAGATGGTGATAGGCACACAAGGGTGGTCATTCAACCTGGCACGCTTCTACTTGCCTCTCAAGAAGATACGGTGCTCCAGCCTGATAGGCGGCAGGTGGCATCGTGCATCCTCAGGGCATGGAGCTGGCTCCCACGGACTGGTTGCTCCCCTAAGGGACCGGTTGCTTCCCCAAGGGAGTGAGTTACAGACTGGACTGATAAGACCTGGGACATCAGCTCAGAGCCCAGGGCCACCTGTTGGCTGTCAAGTGGCGGTTTCTGTTGCTTCCTTTACCAGCGGGCCCTAAAACAGTCAATGTAAACCTGGTGAGGCTTAATATTCCACCAATATGACCCCTCTGTGAAGACATTGAAAGTGTTCTTGCAATCTGGGCACAACGCCAGCTTAGCTTTGTCAACTGGGCCTGGGTTGGGGGCGGGGCTAGTCTGCTGGGTCTTCTCCAGGTGCTGGAATGATGACATGGCTGACAGGGTGGATGACGGAAGGGCATAGCGGGCCATTTCCTTATTTTCAACCAATCCAGTGTGTTATTCATTGATTTACTCAAGCTGTTTGGCAGCCCCAGCATCTCGCGGCGTATGTCCGGGTCATAAATTCCATTAACTAGGACGTCACAGATGGTCAGTGTAATCCACGCTCTGGCCACACTCGCAGGCCACCCTAAAGGCGCACACCTCCACCTTCTCCCACATGGCGGAAAAGGTGCTGAATGCCTCGTTGTGGTCCTGGCATAACTAAAGCACCTCAGTGCGCAACACACATGTGGCCTCCAGGATGACGGCGAGGGAGCGCATGGCAGCGAGCAAGTCTGGTAATGGTCCAGAGGCAGCATCGGGAATAGCTTTCAGTAGTCTGTCTCTGAGCTCAGGCCCAGTGCACTGAAACAGCTGCTACAGGGCCTGGGCGTCTCCTATGCCTGAGCCAACGAGGAAGACACCCCAGCTGCAGATGAACACATTCCACTCTGAGTGTCCTGTTGGTTTTAATTTGTTTGTTTGTAGAAAAATATTTAGTACCTGAGTTTCATAGATGTTTCTAAAGTTACCAAAAAAGGGTTTGAGAGTTGCACATTTGAATATATGCAGCTTAAGGAACAAGATTACTGAGTTGGAAACAATGTTGATTGAGAATAATATTTATATAATGGCCGTTACAGAAACACAATTGAATGAAAATATATCGACTCTGAGATAGCAATTCAAGGTTATATAATATATTTAGGCTTGATAGAGATGGGAATGGGGGAGGGACAGCTTTTTATATTCAAGAGCAGATTCCAGCTAAAACAAGGAAAGATATTGGAATGAAGGGTGTGGAAGCTTTATGGCTGCAGGTACAGTTACCACATGTGAAGCCTATTCTGACATGCTGTTGCTATAGACCCTCAAAAAAAAAAAGCTGATAGGTACTTTATATAATCTATCACAAATTGTAGGCTTACCAACTAGAATTCATATCAATGGAGAAGGTCATTGTTCATCTACATGTATTGATCATTTTTTTACAAATGTTCCTGAGAAATGCTCAAAAGTAATTTCTGTGTCTGTCGATTTCAGCGATCATAATTTAATAGCTACAACTTGGAAAGCAAAGTTACCTAATACAGGAGCTAAGATTGTTTATAAAAGAATGTATGAGGCATTTTCTGAGGACAAATTTATTGATGATTTGAAAAGCAAGAATTGGGAACTGGTTTTAGAAAGCAAGGATATGGAAAATGCAGTATCAACTTTTACAACATTATTCTCCAAAGTCTGCAATAAACATGCTCCAATTAGAAAGATTACTGTTAGGAAGACTAAAGCTCCATGGCTGGGTGATGAGTTGAAAAGAGGTATTAAAGAGAGAGATACACTTAAGGAGGTAGCAACAACAACTGGGTGCCTTGTTATCTGGAAAGAATATAGGACTTTTCGGAATAAAATAACAAAGATGAACAGATGGAAGAAAAAAACAATATTTTCAAAGAATAATCACAGTATGTAAAAATGATAGCAGGAAACTCTGGAAAATGCTAAATGAGGTAGTGGGTAGAAATGAAGTGGCAAAGGTGCCCTCATTTATAGAAGTAGAGGGAGTGTTTATAACTAAACCCGTGAACATACAGGGGGTGGACAATGAAACTGAAACACTTGGTTTTAGACCACAATAATTTATTAGTATGGTGTGGGGCCTCCTTTTGCGGCCAATACAGCGACAATTCCTCTTGGAAATGACATATACAAGTCCTGAACAGTGGTCAGAGGGATTTTAAGCCATTCTTCTTGCAGGATAGTGGCCAGGTCACTACGTGATGCTGGTGGAGGAAAACGTTTCCTGACTCACTCCTCCAAAACTCCCCAAAGTGGCTCAATAATATTTAGATCTGGTGACTCAGGCCATGGGAGATGTTCAACTTTACTTTCATGCTCATCAAACCAATCTTTCATCAGTCCTGCTCTGTGTATTGGTGCATTGTCGGTGGAACATGGGTGGAAACGTTATTTTTGGTATTTAGCGCTTCATCACCCATTAGTATGAAAAAAGGGACATTCATGCTTGGTTTTTTTTAAATTCCTGCCTCAAGTCCCTTTAATCATATAATTAATGGCAGCATACCATTTAACTGGTAAAATGCTAGCTGCAGCAGCTGAGGCCATAGCAGTAAAGTGCGGTGCTGAACTCTTTGATTCATGCGGGAGACTCCCATTTTTTAACATTATCTCCCGCCGTGCTCCCAACCGGTAATTTATCCCACTAATATCCCAATTTTACAATGAAGGAAATGAGTAAGCTTATGTGGGATATTTTTCAAAGTATCTGGCAACCCTTAGAAGACTTAGAAGTCATCACTCAGACGCACACACTCAGATGCTGTCTGTGTAAACTTGATGTGACAGAAAAGCACATTTCATTTCTTTTTTTCAAATTTTTTTTTCTCTGTGTGAATGTGTATGTGGGCATGCATACGTGCATGCATGTATGCATGCCTGTGTGTATGTGTACACGTGTGTGTGGATATGTAGAGCTTGCTTCAGCTTGCACTAGCTACTCCATACAGTTGGAATTTTTAAGACCGGACGTGGAGAAGTTGAAAATCACAGTTTTAAAGGTGCCATGACATCAAATTTCACTTTTCTGGGGTTTTGGGTGTATAATATGATCTGTTGTGCACTGATGAGGCCATGTGAATGTCCAGAGTGAGAATCAAAGTTCCTGTTTATGGTCTGTCAGCTTTGTCTCTCTGCTCAGAAACAGTTGAATCAGACAGCAGGCTATCATTCTACATAGTTCTATCATTCTACGTAGTTTAATTGCTCCAATAAGAGCACACTATCAAGTAAACAGCGCCCCCCCCCCCCCCCCTCTCTCTCCTAACGGTTTATGCACCGTCCGCTCCCCCCCTCCCCTCCCTGTCTGATTCAGCTTCGTGTATGGAGCTAGTAGTAACTTCTGTGCAGTCAGGTCTGGATTTTCAAACAAATGGATTTAAAAGAAAACTTCTGCAGCAACACTGAGGGAGGGGGCCACAACCTTGTCATTACCTGTAAGTTTATTTATTTTCTAAATGCTGTCTTGTCTGATAAACGTAGCTCACACTGTCTGAAGTGCCCATGTTGCTAGCAGTTACAGTGTGTTCAGACCAAGCGCGATTTGGGTGTCAAGGGCGTCAGGTTTACATGCAAAGTCAATGGCCGACGCGCGTCAAGGAGCGTCGGCCTTTCTTGCGGCGCGTTTCGCGCGTCGGGCGCGGCGCGTCTAGGGCGTTAGCGCGTCGAGTTTTGAGATGTTCAGCGTTTGCGCGTCAAGGGCGTCAGACGCCGGAGTTGGAAAATCTGAACTTTGGTGTCTTGACGCGGGGGCGTCGACCAATCAGAGCGAGTCATGACACAGACACACTTTTTCTGACAGGAGAGGAAACACACAGAAGAACCAGGGGAATCTCCTCTCTCTCTGAACACAGAGGAGGATAAACTGTGATCTGTGTCCGGTCCCGGTTTCTGAACGGTGGTTTGATGACCTGCTGTCCTGATGGGATGTACTGGACTGATAATGCTGCCCCGCATCGGGACAGCGGGACGTTAAACTGGGCCGGATCAGACGGCTGAAAGTGCCGCTCGCCAGCAGCTCCTGAAGTAAATGATGAAACTCATCACAGTCAGAACACCTGGAATCATTTGGTGAACCGGACACAGAGCAGAGATGTCCGACAACGACGTTCCCTGCTTTATTTATCACATTAAGCCGAGCCGCTCTCTCTCCTGCACCTGTCATGGTGCAGACAGATGGTGAAAGGAAAAAGAGAAAGGAGAGGCTCCTCCCACAGCGCGGCGAGCGCTGCTTGACTGGACATCTCTCGCCGCGCGTCAGAGCGTCAAGACGCCGGGAAACAGGCGTCGGACTTTTAATGACACGGCGTCCAACTTTGAGCGTCGGGCGCGTTTTTGACGCCCAAATCGCGCTTGGTCTGAACACACTGTTAGCCTTTAGCAAAGTCCGACCGCAGCTTGACCTAGATTCTCCAAATAAGGTCATAGCCAAATAAGGTGTAGCCAATCAAAATGAAGTCAACGTGGTCTCCGGGTAAAGCTCCATATCATCACCGGACCCAACTGTATCACTGAGGAAGTGAGGTCTGGCGTTTCAAAACAATACTCCGCTGTAAAAAAGGCCGTTTTTTTCTTTGGAGTATTTACATATGCAGTAAAGCCAACAACATAAACTAGTTTTTACTGCTATGTCATCACTCCTTTAAGCTTTTCTCGCTGAGATATTGCGATTGGGGAAACAAAACGGCTACTTCACAGGGGAAACTCCAAGCTGCTTCTAAACCACTTTCTCTTCTTATTTTAGACACTAGCTACCCCATACAGTTGAAATTTTTAAAGGAGTGATAACATAGCAGTAAAAACTGGTTCATGTTGTTGACATTACTGCATAAATACTCCAAAGAAAAGAACATAACTTTTTACAGCTGGGGATTGTTTTGGCACGCTAGACCTCCCTTCCTCAGTAAAAGAGTTGGGTGCGGTAATGATATGCAGCTTTACCCAGAGACCAAGTTGTCTTCATTTTGATTGGCTACACCTTATTTGGCTATAACCTTATTTAGAGAAAGTAGGTCCAGCTGCGGTCGGACTTTGCTAAAGGCTGTCTGTTAGCAACATGTGCATTTCAGACAGTGAGCTACGTTTATCAGACAAGACAGCATTTAGAAAATAAATAAACTTACAGGTAATGACAAGGTTGTGGTCGCCTCCCTCAGTAGCTGGGTTTACATGGACCCAAATATACGATTGCTTTCGATTTAAAAGCTCTTTCGGAATGAAAATGATCCATGTAAACACCTCTTTCCGAATGAAAAGTGCTGAACCGAATGATTTTTCATTCGGTTTCACGGAGGTAGAATATTCCTTTCCCCAAACCGAACGGGGTGTCATGTAAACGCTGAATCGGAAAGTTGTGAGGTTGCGCTCTTACAGCGCATGCTTCGACAAGACGTCAACGTGCAACGAGTGACGTTTCCTCACTTTGACAGATGGCTGTGAACAACGTAATTCCCTGGACAGCAACAGAAAGTTTGTTTTTTACTCAAACCCTGTCTCTACGCCTTTTTCTCTTGGTTGCCTGCAGGAGGAGTGCACGAGTATCAGCTGCTGCTGGATTAAAGTCCTGCAGAAACCACAACAACCGTGACGATCAGTTTTTATACCTCCGTCTTTATTAAATAACGTGATGTAACATCATTCTGCGCATGTCAGACAGGATTATTCTGAATAAATATTGGCGCATGTACACACCAGATCGGAATGAATTAGTTCCCATGTAAACAGCTGCCCTGAAATCCTTAATCAGAATGATTTTATTCCGAAAGGGACAAAAGTCTCCATGTGAATATACCAACCGTTGCTGCAAAAGTTTTCTTTTAAATCCGTTTGTTTGAAAACCCAGAACTGACTGCTGAGCAGTTACTCAGCTCCACTCACGCAGTTGAATCAGCGAGAGAGGGGGTGAGAGCGGAGGGAGGGTTGAAAGGGGGGGGGGGGGGGGGGCTGTTTGGTTGATAATGTGCTCTAATTGGAGCAATTGAATTACATAGAATGATACTGTAAAACTATGTACTGTAGAATGATAAGCTACTGTCTGATTAAACTGTTTTTGAACAAAGAAACAAAGCTGACAGACGAACAGGGACTTTGATTCTCACTCTGGACATTCACATGGCCTCATCAGTGCACAACAGATCATATCATACCCCCAAAATCCCCAAAAAGTGAAATTTGATGTCATGGCACCTTTAAGATCGGACATGCAGTATTTGAAAATCCCAGTTTTAAAGGGACTAGAGGCAAGATTAAGAAACGAAACTCGTGACTGCCGCAACTGCCGCTTCAGGTAACTGCAGCCACGAGCGAAGCCGTCACGGAAGTGTGCACAAACTAAAGCTATAATGTTGTTGACTCACCTTTTTCTTTGTAGTTACACTTTTTAGTGTCTTTCAGTTGATCTGGATCGTTTGCTGACGGCAGAAGAATCCATAACTATCGCTTACAGTGTTTGAATTTAACGCAACCGTCTTCTTCCTGTATCAAAACTGTGGATGTAGCGACATTTGATGTCACGTCCGCAGGGCAGCGTTGGAAATTCGGACACCGAATTGCAGCACATTTTGCAGCACACAGCCTGTTCAAGGCAACGGAGAGAAACGTGGGTGGAAACGTTATTTTTGGTATTTAGCGCTTCATCACCCATTAGTATTGAAAAAATGGACATGCATGTTTGTTTTGTTTTTTTAAATTCCTGCCTCTAGTCCCTTTAAGCTTTACTCGCTGAGATATTGCGATTTGGGAAAGAAGGCTGCTGCTACACAGGGGCGATCCCAAGCTGCTTCCAAACCACTTTCCCTTCTTATAAGACACCAGCTGCCCCATACAGTTGGAATTTTTGAGTCGGTATGATAAGGTAAGTATGTGTGTTATCAGTTATCAGTTGTTGGCATTGGCCTTTAGGAGCTAAAATTGTATCTGTTATCGTCTCTAAAAAGAAAAAAAAAACAAAAACCGTTACCGTGCATCACTGAATTACACCCTGGGCCGAAACACCGATGAAAAAAATCTCCTTATTTTTCACAGCCCAATGTTGGCAAGTATGTGCAATGGAAATTATGGAAGGATTTGCTGGCATGTCTTTTTATCTGAATATTTATTACTGAATAAGAGCACACCATTAGTGACTACTCTTCAGATATGGTTGGCTTTCCATGAACAGTTCATGTGTGCAGTACCCTGAAGAGAAACAAGAATCTTGTTTAGCATGGATGTTAATTAGCTTGCAACTGTAGACAGTGCATTTTACCAAGATGTAGATATAGACGCTGGAAATGTACAGCGAACCCACTAAGCCCACATTAAACTTTCTTAGTGACAGAATTTATGATGCATTTAGACTACTCTAGACTGGGGATCACAAAATCTGGACCTCTTGGGACACTCTCCAGAGGGTTTTCATTGTGTTCTTGTGCCAACACACCTGACTCAAATTAACGAGTCATTGTGCAGAACTTGATTGGCTGTTGGATCCATTTAGTTTGAGTTGAGTGTGCTGAAGCAGGGAAATGTTGAAAACCTTTCAGACACTGGCCCAAGAAGTCCGGATTTGGAGATCCCTGGTCTAGGCATCTAGATATATGGGCCGGTTCCAATTCCTATCTTAACCCTCAATCTTAGTAGCCCTCAAAACCAAGCGTTAAGAGCTATTTTGTGACTTAGAAAAGGGACACCCTTTAAATGCAGATACGTCTTAAAACTGTAGGGGGCAGCATTATGCCAAAGTCTGTCAAATCAGAGGAAGAAGAAAGAGGAGGAGGAAGCATTTACTTTATTTACATTTATTTGCACTGTTAACCCTGCTTGTTTAATCATAAACCACAAACGCAACTGTCACTGACGGATCCATCAGGTCCATTTTTTTTTAAATTGTTGTGGACTATCTGTCAATTATTTCTTCTGTTAGAGTTACCAATCAAATAGTCTGTATAAATAACACCACCATGGACTTATCAGTTGTCGCTGCATACCACGGCTTATAGAAAAGTAAACACCAGCTATAATGGAAGTTACGTAGGTAACTGTGGTTCTGTAAATTCCTGGATGACCTGATACCAATCACTCAGAGTTTCCTCCCCGTCTTCTGGCGAGAACATCCGAGAGGCCAAGTGTAGGCTATCACGCCCTATTTCAAGACTAGGGCACAGCTGGCCTCCACGTCACTTGTTTAACTATGCTGTCATTAGCGGAGCACGAGGAGACATCCACTTTTTTTTACTGCCACTGGCAGTCAGCAAGGAATGAAACAGAACTATTGTTAGATAACTCTGCAGCTACGGGAGAGAACATTAGCCTGGTCGTCTTATACCATTATTGGCACAAGCATATTACGCAGGTTTTTATCTAGAACAAACAACATTATCACCGAGAAAAATGACCATTGTAACGTTAACTAACTTAAATGATAGCAACATGGCTTGACCGCACCAGCCGCTATTGCCAAAAGATGGTAAAATAAAGATAAATATTATGCAACAATGAGGTAACTAATCCATAACATGGGCCTAAACTGAGATAATGAAATGATTTTCGTAATATTTATATATCAATTTACAAAGAAAATACTTTGTTACAGTTGTAGCTCACCTTCTTTGCCGCTTGCATTCTGGGTAGCCGTTACTCACAAGGGTGGTGTCAGAGAATCTCAGTATTGAGGACTATTCAGCCCTCAAACTTGCCCCTCAACTTAACGTTTTGAGAATCGGGACAGCCCTTGCACTTTGCGGGAGTGCGCATTTTTGAGATTGAGGCTTGGACAAGAATTGGAATTCACCAATATGACTACACAACATTGTGCATTGTGCTACTTTAGGCGACCTACCTTGGGCAAGCCTCTCTTACTGGCAAAGTCTTACAGCAGCCAGTGGTATTTATTTCCAAGTTCCAAGAGACAGCTCCCTGGAGTCAACTATTTCCATGAAATTAACTCATTTTTCACATAAGATTGCAAATGGAATGAAAGATTTTGAAAGACACTTTTACAAACAGAAAAGCTTTCAGAAAAACTGAAATACTTTTTAGTGTTGCATTACTTCTCCTTTCTAAAGGTAGGATAAAATATCTAAACTAACTTAAAAGAAAATATCACTGCATTAATACCAAAGGTAGATACAGTGATTTTTTTTTAATTCACCCACAATCATAGGGGTCTAAACTGTTATCCCACCAGGGGCTGGACCCACACCTTTGAAAAGATGAACAAAGCACTGGTGCTAAAGGGTTGGTAACTGGCATTCTGTTAATACCAGTTCATGATGCATTAACTGATATCTAAACTGGTAAAAGAAATTGTTTAGATCAGTGGTTCTCAAACTTTTTTTCTGGGCCCCCTTTTTATTGGAAATTATAATGTCAACCTACCCCCCCCCCCCCCCCCCCCCCCCACCCCAACTTTTTTATGGTCTGAAAATGCAGGAAACTTATTAATTTAAAGGGGAAGTTCAGGATTTTTGACGTAGGGCCTCATTTTCCAATGAGCCAGAATGCTACTTTTCACTGAAGACAGTTTCAACATATTTCATTCCGTTATTCTAGTTCCAGTGGGTCGCCGATGCTAATGCTAGTGCAAGTCAATAGGAATCTGCTAGCCTGTCATTAAAAACAATCTTATCCACTCCACAGAACATCCGAGGCAAATTATTTCTAACTTCAGACTATCTGTGTAAATACCGTGTTAATAGAATAATGTTACAAATAAAACTAACCTGCATTTCGTTGCATTTTCATTGTTGCTGCTGAGACACTTTACAAAGTTTTACTTCCTGTATTTGGCAGCAGAGTGATGTCATCTGTTGCTACGTGCATGAAGGAATCCGATTACACAAATATAAAGTCTAAACTACGACCACGTCTGAAAGGCATGAGGATAAGTCGAGTTTTGAATATAACTTCTAACTTTTTTCATCAAACTAACTGTCAGCATGTTTCTATGGACCAGAATACACTGACAAAGGTAGTAAGCTGGTAAGAAACTAGTTCCTCAATATGTAATGCAAAATTTATCATACAAGGCTAGTTATACTTGTTTAACACACAAGTTTACTAGTTTAACACGGCATTTACACAGATAGGCTTGCTGATTTGCCTCGGATGTTCTGTGGAGTGGATAAGGTTGGTTTTAATGACAGGCTAGCAGATTCCTATTGACTTCCACTAGCATTAGCATCAGCGACCTTCTGGAACTAGAATAACGGGATGAAATATGTTGAAACCGTCTTCAGTAATAAGTAGCATTCTGGCTCACTTGTAAATGAGGCCCTATGTCAAAAATTCTGAACTTCCCCTTTAAAAAAAAAAAAAAAAAAACATTAATCTTTGTTGCAAACTGGCCACAATTTTACATAATACCTGATCAGATTCCACCTACTTTCCTCGGTTCAGCCCGTAACTCAAAAGAGCTGTCACAGCCCTGTTGAAGAAGCCTACATCCACAATTCTGTGCCTATGTAAATATATCTGTGGTTTGTGGTTCAGTTTAAGCAGTGGCAACCGCTCCTGCAATCCTTGGCACGCAGTGGCAGCCTGTGATGCCGTGGCACTCCTTGGCACCTTGTGGCAGCCGCAGAAATCGCTCTGGCACACAGTGGCACCTTGTGGCAGCTGCTGGAAGTGCCCCGACTTGCCGCTCACGTTGTGAGCCTGCGGTCTCTCAATTTTTCTCAGTGACCTTTAAGTTTGTTACACATAGCACCTTTAAAGTTATCTCTTGTAATGTGCTTCAAAGACACACAACGTAACTTTTAGACCTTAAAAATATGCGTTTGTGACTTGTTTTGATGGAATAGCAACATTCATTATGCACATTTTCGAGCCGTCACTCCCCAGAGGCGTCTCGGGGCTCAGAAACAGCAGTATTTAAGATGTAAGACGCACCTGTGACGTTGCAACTGTCTATTGGTTGCAGCACTGCGTCACTCCCTAGCAAACGGATGTAAACCAGGTATCAGCACTGCGGGTGTTTTGAACGCACATCATGTCGGATTCGGTAAAGAAATGCAAGGAAACATTACCGGAGGAAGAGAGGAAGGGACAGAACAAGAATTAAGATAAGACTGTCTTTTACCGGCTGGAGCAACTCACAGTACAGGTACGATACAACATGGATGCTAGTTTAGCCACCAATAGGGGGCGCGTCACTGAGAAAACTGCTAAATGTTCCGTCATGCGTCTTTAAAGCAACATCTAAGGATGAATATAATTAAAGTGTACTGCGGACGATGACACATAGCTTATGTTTGTTCATTATATTCTCATATTTACTAACTTCTTTAATACACATAAAAATATTTAAAAATCTTTGTGTTTGATATATGAATTTATCCCCTGTTCCCCTGTTCTCAATACTGAATTCCCCCTTTAAAATGAGGTGGCTATAGCTCAGGTGGAAAAGCAGTCACCTTGCTCTTCCACCTGAGTGAGTGAATGTGACATACTGTAGTGTAGGAGCACTTTGAGTGGTCAACATATGACTAGAAAAGTGCTATTCCACATATCATATGAATATGCCATCCCAAAATCGTAGTTTTTGCATATGTGTATTGATTTTTTTGTTTGTTTGTTTTTAAGTTGTCTTTTATCGTTGCCAACTGGCTTACAGATTAACTTAAATTATAGAAACAATAACTCAAAAAAGCTTATTTTGTGTCCGTTGAACAGCTCTGCATCTTGAACAAAAACATGAACAAATATGATGACTGATAACATGTTTCTATATTAGCTGATAACTGCATACAGTAGGTATACTTTGTCATTTTTGCTTTTTTTGCAGGTCACTGTTAAATAATAACGTTACGTGAATTCTAAAATGGTTCGTTCCCGTTTTCTTCTGCATCGGTGTCTTGCATCAGTAAAATGAAGAACGCTGCTTGGTGAGAAACGGAGAATCAGCTCTAAAATGAAACCATGAGTTACATGTATGTTAGCTGGCTAAAAGGTTGCGCAACGCTGCCGAAACGCGGCGCTGTTCTGCGCTGTGCAAACCCACAGCAGGCCCAGTCTGTCCTGACTGCCTGTCTCTCTCCCCGTCCTGTCTGTCCACATAAATCTCCATAAAAAAAATTTCCGCCAAACTCCTCCTGCTGTTATCGAGGCTGGAAATCAAAACTCCAAATCCTTAGTTTCCTACTCTGAAGGGAAACCCGGGGAGCTGCTCTGTGTGAATGAGCGTGTATGTGTGTGTGTGTGTGTGTGTGACTAACTGACTGACTGGATCAAACGTAAAATATGCACGTTTGTTATTTTCTGTCGGGCCATCAGTGACCTAATCGAGCATTGTGGTGTTTTTAAACACAACTCATATATAAATCCACTGAAATGTTTCCCGAAGGAGAAGAGCTTCACTATTTTGTGGCCATGTCGGTTATAAACGCCGTTTCGCACATCGCCACCCGGTGACTGGATTGGCGTATGTGTATGGGGGGTATTTTTACACCTGAAACACCCCCCACGTCCACCCTCTTCGTCTCCTCAATGACATATCGCCCCAGAATCCTTGAAGCTGGAGATTTTTCGTCTCATTGATAACCAAACAGACCAAAGCAGAGATCTCTCTGCTCAGCTCAGTCTCACCGGCCGAGAGCTGCAGTTGTTTTCCAGCTTTCACCCCTCCGTGTCTAAGAAGAAAAGCTGACCGTGTGTTTTCCTTCACGTGTACAAAAACTGGAACCAACCTAGCTCGGTCGACGGTTGAAGTGCCTTTACATGTTGTGGTTTTTGCTGTCAGACGTGCGTTTGGCTCACACACACACACACCAGAGTCTTAAGTGTGCCTCAGTCCCCCCCTGTCGTGGCACTACGCTCATAAGACAGTGACTTTGGGAGGCATAACATGTAAAGAAAATGTTCCTGTCGTGGCAAGACTCAGGGCAGCTTCCAGAAACTGCTCCACAGCAGAGAGGTGCGCTTTGTGACTGTGTCTCCGTGGCTGGGTGAACTTTATATCGTACATATATTAACACTTTGTGGCCTGTTTTCTTTCTTTCTTTCTTTTTCCCCCCTCTCCTCTAGGCTGGAGGACTCCATTTTGAAGAGACCGGGTATACAGCCAGAGCCTACACAGCAACTCGTTTCATGAGAGGAAACCCATCTGTTTTTCCGGGTAGACTGCTGCACCATTTCACTGCTTCTCAGGCGAGATGGTGGTGGAGGACATTTCTGAATGATCTCATTTCTTTTATTCTCTCGTCTTATCTTCAGGCGCATGTGTGCGTCTGGGGTGTTGATATTGGTTATGGTGAGGTTGAGGATGCCAGTTGTTGCCATAAGTTTGGCATGTCATGTCATTGGTGATGGCAGCCTGGTTTAGGTTAATAATTGATGCTTGTAATTAAGGAAAGGGGCGGGGTGTTTTCTTTTAGAGGTGACATGTAGACGTCCAGTGTTTTTTTGGCGGCTGACAGCTCAGATTTTTTCTTTCTGTCTTTTTTTTTTTTTTTTTTTTACACTGTTAGAAGGAGATTTACGGCCCCTTCGGTGCTCTTCGCTGAAGACCGGCTGGGGAGGGAGGCAGTGGTGACGACTGGCAGTGCGCACAGCAGAGAGACTGACTTTCAAGGGGCAGGCTGAGTCTGCAGGCAGGAAATAGCCAGCCGTGCATGCATCCATCCAAAAACACAGGGAATTACAAAGTTGTAGTTATCACAAAGCAAAAAGGGGGGGTGTCGCTGGAGGAGCACGACACAGCTGATTTTTTTTATTCCAGGGGCCGCTGGACCAGGCTTTTAGCGCATGTAGCGAGGAGGAGGGAGGAGGAGGAGGGAAGTGGTGGAAGGGGGGTGAGACAGAGTGAGTACGTTTCACAGGATCCAGGCCTAGTCGTATTGCCGCTGGGACTCTCCTCATCCGCTTTCAAAAAATTGGAATTTTGCACATTTAAACCCCAAAATGAGCAGGTTCAGGTTCATGTTCGCGGTGGGCGACACAGGAATGGTAAGATTCCCGCGACATATCCCGCGTTATGTGCCATTTTCTCCGTGATTTTTGTTGTTTGATGCACATATCCTGCATCCGTCCGAGGGGGTGGGGGGGGGGAGCCTGTGGAAGTGTGTGTGACAGCGTGTGTGTCTGTCAGTGTGTGTACATGAACTTGTTGTGTGTCGTCGCCTTTGCACGCCGTGTGTGGCGTTTGTGTGTCTGTCTTGTGCAAATCATGGTAGCCGCTGCATGTCACTCAGATACACACACACACACAGTGGCGCTTCACACACCTATATACACGCTCATGCACACGCGCGATTAAGACATGCACGCGCACAAAAGGTTCCATTTTAATCCCAGTCCGTGCACTCGGCGCCGGCGTGTTTTTAGCGGGGGGGGGGGGGTTGTGTTTTACGACTGATATTGTGCAGCTGTTTATTTTTGTAGTGTTTACATTGTGTTCATGCGAGTGAGTTTACCGGCTGACCTCATCGCGTTTAATGTCTCCTTTTTTTTATCATATCGCGATAGCATCTCAGGATTTCCATCTGGGCTGCGGTGTTTTCGGCCAATGTGTTAAAGCCTGTAGACGATCAACGCGACGTCGTTACGCCTGTTTATGATTTTTTAAATGTAAATTTTGACATCATATTCGGCAGGTTGCTCTGTCTTTAGGGCTCTAACGTCTGAGCTGATGTTTTCTTCTGTCACTTAAAAAAATAGCTTATTACCGACATCCTAAGCTAACTGATAAGTGTTATGACATCTTATTTATAGAAACACTTTGCTATTGGCTATTTTGATTGAAATTTTTGGGTAACAAATGCAATTTGAGACGAGTTTTTAAAAGAATCCTAACAGGCACTGATAACAAGTGTAATATGAGAAGTGTCTCATAAACCTTCATGATTTAGTTTTTTTGTAAAGTCTGAAAAGTAGAATCCACTCTGAATATCTTGTCTTTTCATTTCAGGGAGGAATTATGCCAGCATGAGTGGGCCTTACACAGGCCCTGCAAGGAAAAATCGTCAGTCCAGCTGCCCTTTGACCCCTGCCCGTGACCTGGCCGCCAACTCTAACATCTCCCGACGGCAAGACCGCACGATCGGCCACAGCATGTCTGCCACCTCCTCTCTCAAACATACATCTGTCTACGGGTTCGCACAAAGGGACCACTCCTCTCCAACATCCTCGTCTTCCTCTTACAGTCCTCTCAGAAGGTTGCAGCATCTCACCACCATGGTGAGCCAGCCTGATCTGGTGCTGCCAGTGAGGGAGCCTGAGAGGAGCTGGGAGTGGGGGGCACACAAGAAGGGGAAGAGAAAGGTGGAGAGGGACTCCTGGGCTGATTGTAAGGATTATTCGGGGTCCCAGATTACAAACCAAGAGGAGAGTGTTGCTCCCTCTTCTTGTGGGAGGCAAAAAGAGCTCCAAAATGGAAGTAGAGACACACCTCCTGCAACTTGTAACGATTCTGCTGCTCCAGAGAAAAAGGCAGAAGGTTGTTTCTCTGGCCCACCAAGCCCAGCCTTTTCTCTAGATAGCAACAGCCCCTTTGCAAACGGCTTGCTCCACTTTGAGTCTTCTCTGTTTGAGGATGAAGATAATGATGAAGACCGAGGGACTGCATCGATCATCGGAGGAACGCAGGACAAACAGGAAAGTACGGGCAACGTTCTTCAGACTTCTCCCAAAAAATCAAATGTGGATTCCAAGGATGCTGTGCTGTCATCAGCCAAGGTGGTGACGCGCTCCCAGTCTTCAGGTCAGCGCCGAAGATACTGGGACGGCTCGGAAGACGAGTGGGAGAGCGACTCGGAGCTCTTCCTGTTTGAAGATACTACTGTAGGGCATTCAATGGCAAGTTTTACTCTCTACCAAGAGTTAACCTATTAGTTTTGGATTTAAAAAGATTTAAACAAACACGCGCCTCCCGTTGCAATTTTAAGAAGAGCTGAAAAGTATGCAAAATGAGAGGGACTGCATATGTTGATGGCTAATTGATTTGGCTCACTTATCTGGAGGATCTACTCTTCCAGCTGCAGCAGAGACTGTGATGCTGCCTGAGGAGGTGGCTGCAATAATGAGCTACTTATATAGCAATTTATGCATACATTTTCTGAGTTATTTTAAGTTTAAGTCAATGTACGGGGGAAAAAAGACTTTTTTAATTACTCATCCTTTGAGTTTTGGTCAGCAAGTCAGGAAATGTTAATTATCATGGCATCATTTACAAACCCGAGCTTGTAAAACATAATGTAGCATCATTTTCATGCAATTTATTTTAATAAATGTAAATCAATATCAACCAAAATAAGGATCTTAAGCTTTCTCCCACTGCTATATTACAGGTGAAGTCTCCCCTTAGATTTAAATGACATCACAGATGATGTGCTATAATACATGCTGTTCCAACTGGACATCTTCCCTTAACCTTTCACACCTCTTTTTGTAGATACTATATGTTTTCTATAGGGCAGGACAATTATGTATACATGTCATCAGTATTGCAGAAACTTAGAAGTCCAGATTAAAGCCTTTACCTGCTGGACAATTTGTTGGTGCCAACCCTGAGCTTTCACATTAAGCAGGAACCCAAAGCACCATCAGTGGCACAGTTATACTTCCTGACTACATACCCTAAGGCATTATGGGAGCTGTAGTTCCACAAAACCCATGACCTAATTACCTTGTGTCAAAAGAAACAAGGAGCAATATGAGCAAAAGCATCCGGGAAAATGAATTTTAGCTGAGTTAAACACAGCATGTGGCTATACGGGTGATTTTTGAGAGTTGATGATTCTGATCAGTAATAAGTTAGTAAATGCTGCACTAATTTGATTTTGCACAGGAATTAGTCATCACATCAAAGTCAATTCACTCCAGATCCAGGAAGTCCTACGAGTGTGACAGTTAGCTTACGAGAACGATATCAGCAATCTGAAACTTAAGCAGCCATTTTTAGTTTTATCTCTTACACGTGTTTTGTTTCTGCTTTGACATGACAAGATTTTATAAGGATAAAATCAGGCTTTGGAGGTTTTCTTGTGAAGATGTCGAACAGCAAGAAATTATTAGCATTTAGTTTCTTTGTGTTAGCTTGCTAATAAGAGCTTTATGTTAATTACAACTTCAGAGCAGCTTCCTTTACATTATAGTTATCCTCACCAAAGAAACTACTAGTTAAGACTGTTTCTAAAATTACCCTTTACTGTAAGGTGATGTATTTCATAAATGTACATTAAGAATCATTCCTTTAAACCATTTATGGCATGTTAGCGTTAGCTAGTAGCAGCCCTCAGGTCAGTTATGATATGCCAGTCATGTGCTAACTTAACAACAGCTAACTTATAGTGCAAGTTGTAATTGTTTTTATGCCCTGGTTTGTGTTTTTTTTTGTTTTGTTTGAAAAAAAAAAAAGACAGAGAGAGAGAGAGATGACAAGCTAAAATTAGAAAAGCCACAGATGAGAAACTGAAACCTCGGACCCTTTTGTGAGTGGAAAAAGTAGTCAACTCTCCTCCTTTCTTACAGTTTCTTTCTCTACACTTTTCAATGTCCTGCAGCAGCAAAACAGCCTGAAGAAAAAGTCTTTGCCGCCTGTGAAGTTTGTTGAGGGTGAAGTTGTTTGGGCAAAGTTCAACCGGAGACCGTGGTGGCCCTGCGAGGTGGTTGTTGACCCTGCGCAGGGAGTCTATCACAGAGTGAAAGGTGGGTGTTAAACATTGTTTACTAGCTGTTTTCATTGAGACTTAGACATTGTAAATGAGGTTATACACTCACCGGTCACATTATTAGGTCCACCTTGCTAGAAGTGGGTTAGACCCCCTTTTTCTTTCAGAGCTCCCTTAAAGCTGTAGCATACGATCTGAAACTAAGTTGACAAATCCGCATGGAGACTTCCAGACACACACTCTCTCCTGCATCAGTAATACAGCGCGCCATTTACAGACGCCACAACGAACACGTTCTCAATAACGTTCATCAATTGGAAATCCATATGGACGAGTTCATGAGTTCATTGAACGCATTCAGGCACAACACTGATGGCAGCAATGCTATTCTTCAGTGCTGAAAATAAACAGCTCTGGTTCCAAAAACCAGCGTTTGCAGTCACGAGTCAACATTCATAGACAATGTTGTTTATGTAACAATTCGTACAGTAAAAGTAAAAAAAATGACCTACCTGTTCGACTAAACGTCTGCTGTTTCAGCTTCAGTCTGCGCTGTGTATGGATGCCATAAACATAACTACCACATGTAAAAGAGATTATGTTTTTTCCAGTTCTCAAACCGACATGAAAGCCCCTAACGACGTTATAAGTGGCTTAGCGGATATCAAGCGTGTCAATGCTGACGGTTCACAATGGAGTCCATCAAAATATATAACTATATGTTCGGATCACTTTGTAACTGAGAAGTAAAACATATTGTGGTATCACTGTTAAAAGCCTGTAGTTGTTTTTGTATAAATGATTAAAAAAAAAAAAAAAAAATGAAATCAGTGGATGCACAGAACTACAGCGCCCCGTCCACTTGGTTCGTCTAAGGTCATCACTTAGACCAGGGGTGTCCAAAGTCGGTCCTCGAGGGCCGCTGTCCTGCTGGTTTTCCATGCCTCTCTGCACTAACACAGCTGACTCAAATTAAATGAATCTCACATCCTATAAAGCTCTGCACAAAGACTCACTGATTTGAGTCAGGTGTGTGTTGGAGCAGGGAGACATAGAAAACCAAAAGGATTGTGGCCCTTGAGGAGCTGGACACCCCTGACTTAGACACTAATGTTGCTTACTTTGTATATTCTTCTAGCCTCGGCAGTGAGACTTTCAGCGTAACTGAACGCTCTTCACATTGTGTAGATTGTACTGTAGGACCATAACCACCATCATAACGAGGTTATTAATAGTGTTCAAACTTTCAAATTGTATACCACAGTTTAAAAGACGCACGACATAACTTTTGTAATTCTCAGTGACGTGCCCCCTATCGACGGCTAAACTGGCCTCCATCTGGCATCCTACCTGTTCTGTGAGCTCACTCCAGCCAGTAAAAGTCAGTCTAATCTTAAAGGGACTTGAGGCAAGATTAAGAAACAAAACTCGCGACTGGCGCTTCAGGTAACTGCAGCCATGAGACAAGCCGTCACGGGAGCGTGCACAAACTGAAGCTATAATGTTGTTTACTCACCTTTTTCTCCGTAGTTACACTTTTTAGTGTCTTTCAGTTGATCTGGATCGTTTTCTGACGGCAGAAGAATCCATAACTATCGCTTACAGTGTTTGAATTTAACGCGACCGTCTTTTTCCTGCATCAAAGCTGCGGATGTAGCGTCATTTGACATCACGTCCGCAGGGCAGCGCGGGAAATATGGACACTGAAATGCAGGGCATTTTGTAGCGCACAGCCTGTTGAAGGCAACGGAGAGAAACGTGTGTGGAAACGTTATTTTTGGTATTTAGCGCTTCATCACCCATTAGTATAAAAAAAAAAGGGACATTCATGTTTGGTTTTTTTAAATTCCTGCCTCAAGTCCCTTTAACTCTTGTCTCAGGGCACATTCAGAAAGCAACAGAAAACTTTAAGTACTGCAGTCCCACACGTGTATTTGTTGTGGTAGTGTTGTTTACCCACATTGCCAATGCAATTCTGTAGCCTACTTCTGTATTTTGTCCACTTGAATTGGGCCGAGACCTATGTTTGTCGGAGGACCCAGTCCGCGTGTTTGTTCTGGATCAGAGTCCGTTTGTGCATTCACAACTTCCCCAACCGAAGCGGACTTTCCGAGAAAACGGACTCTGATTCGAATCAAAAAAGCCTTGTGAATTCGCCCTTGCAGTATCTCCTTTTCTGTCCCTTCTTCTATTCCTTTTCCTCTCTTCCTCCAGCAATGTTTTCTTGTGTTTCTTTGCTGAATCCGGTGCACTAGTTCAAATACTCTGTGTGTCTATATCTGTTTGCTAGCTCATAGGGCTGCAACTAACGACTTTTCTGATAGGTTAGCCATTGACTATTGAAATGATTTGTCAACTTCTTATAAATCTCATAATTATTAAACTGCTCATAGTAAGGGGGGGTTAAGAAAAAAAAATATTTAGCCTACATTGATCAAATTTGTTATTATATATAAGTTTGTTGTTTGGTACCTTTAAATTTTCCTTCAGTATTCAAGATGGCTGGACTTGTTTCCCTTTTCTTCCCTGAAGTTTTGTTCCCAGTTTGTCCCCATCCCCTGTTTAAAGGCAGATCAAGGCTGGGAAAAGGATGACACATGAGGAGTTTAGGAAATAATTAGCTGTTTATTAAATAGAGTGGTCATCTAATGTAAAACGTTAGGTAAAATTTGTCAAAGCTAAAGGCTATAGCATTTTTTCATCAATCATTGCTTATTTGAATCATTCTACATTGCATGCCTTTAATCGCTGTTGCCCAGAGACTTGTTAAAACCATTACTGATAAAAGGAAAAACAGCTGCTTGACCAAAATCAGAAGTTTTGAAAGTGTGTACTTAGGATTGTTGGCCAGTTAACTTGGCACAGTCATAAGAGATATTGTGACTTTTAAATCCTCTTCATGAACTGTAATCAGTCTGAACAAATTTTATCAGTCGTACAGTAAGCTACTGGTGAGATAATGCTGTATAAATGCTGCTTTATAATCAAGAATATGGGAGTGATGTAGAAGTAAAAGAGATCAAATTACTGATAAAGAGACTGATTTATGATTAGCACCGGCATTTAAACATTAGCCTCCTAAAATTAATAACTGCAGCAATGTACTGTATCATGAAATGTTACCCAAACCAAACTTCATTTTATGTTGCATATTTATTTAGATTCTTTTAATAAAAACCATCCATCCTCTGTTATGTTCTATGTGTTTTATGCTTCTGATAGTGTGATAGAATATGCATTTGGATTTGTGCCTGTATAAACATGCTTACATTATGAGAGAGGGATGCATGCTCTTTTTTTTTTTCTCCCAACTTTCCTGTCCACCAGCATCGTAGCAAGCAGAATGATGATCTGGCTGCTTTATTGTGTTGAACAGATTTGCTTTGCCAAGGGGAGCTTTATGAACACAAGGCTTGATATCCTGTGTTTATTCATTTTATTTCTTAAATTAAACATTTGTTTATAACATCATTTTACATCATATTGCTGGGCTAGACGAGAGAAAAATGAAAGTTAACAGAAGCAATGATAAAAACATGGAACAGAGAGAAAGTAGTGAGGAAAAGAGAGAGGAGAGAAAAAATGGATACACTTACACAGTCAAGTGATGCTTTTATACAGAAACCCCTAAACAACATTCCAAGGTCTTTGCTGGAAAACAAAACTAACAACTAACTTTGTGGTTTTTCAAAGTGCTTTTTGAGTAAAATTGGATTGGATTGGATACCCAGTTAGCACTCAGTCTACACTAGATACTTGTTCGAATTCAGATTCAGGAGAGGAATTAAGTTGTTGAAGCGACAAGTTCAAAGTTCAAAGTGCAAGGTGCAACTAAAATAGAAGAAAATTAAAACTGAAAATGAAACTCTACTGTATGCATTGGTATTTACACAAATATATAAAGATAAAAATCTAGGATGCAAATAAGGCAGCTAGTGATTAAGGGTGCATTCTCAACAGGTTAGTCCGCTAGACTGTCCGATTGGGGACTCGGCTCAGTTGGTGGGTGGGGGTGATCTCCCGGACACAGTCTCGTCACCTGAGCTGCCACTTCTTCCAAGCATATCATGTATTTTTATATAATGTTGACATAGTTTTTTTCCTTTATTTATTTTTTTTTTTTACTTTGTGCAGGTACAGTGGGTACGGAAAGTATTCAGACCCCTTTAAAGTTTTCATACTTTTTTTCATTGCAGCCATTTGCAAAAATCAAAAAAGTTCATTTTATTTCTCATTAATGTACACTCAGCACTCCATCTTGACAGAAAAAAACAGATGTAGAAATTTTTGCAAATTTATTAAAAAAGAAAAACTGAAATATCACATGGTCATAAGTATTCAGACCCTTTCCTCAGTACTGAGTAGAAGCACCTTTTGAGCACAGCTGGACTCCAATGAAAGACTAGAACCATCTCAAGGAAGATCAGAAGAAAAGGACAACCTGTCACTTAAATATAAATGTCACTGCAAAGGGTCTGAATACCTTTGACCATGTAATATTTCAGTTTTTCTTTTTTAATAAATTTGCAAAAATGTCTACATTTCTGTTTTTTTCTGTCAAGATGGGGTGCTGAGTGTACATTAATGAGAAATAAAATTAACTTTTTTGATTTTAGCAAATGGCTGCAATGAAACAAGGATTACAAAGTTTAAAGGGTTCTGAATACTTTCCGTACCCACTGTATATCCCAGAGCCTCCACCTCACAGCTAATCACTTTAAGAACTGCAGTATTTCTGTGGGTAATTACTAGGAACCGGGATGTTTTCTTCTGACCTGATATTGATAAACTTTCACTTTGTCAACCTTTCACATTTAACCATGAGCCATTTCTAAAGAAGTCCTATACGTGTGTTTGTTTTGGTAGCGTTTACCAACAATGCCCAACGTTTACAATATAGACACTAATATTAACCCATAATGCCATGCTGAACCAAATAAGCAGCAGTTTTGTAGTCTGCTTCCTGCATTTGGTCTACTTGAAGTGGACCGAGACCCACATTTGTGGGCGGACTGAATCCGCTTGTTTGGTCAAAATCAGAGTCCGTTTCTGTATTCACAACACATCAAATGAAGTGGGCTTGCCAAGCAAACAGACCCTGATTTTAATCAGAAAGGCTGATGTAAATGTGCCCTCAAGTGCATGAACTGTATACACACATGCTACATATGTATACACAAACAGTGCAGTCGGGGTTAACTTGGTCCAATTCAATTGTCTACCTTGGGCCAATCAGAAGGCGTGGGTGTCTTGTGCCCTACATATGGCATTTTGTTAACTCCAACATATTCATGATCAACTAAATGAAAAATATTCCCGGAAAATGTTTTCAATTTTCCACTGTTCTTTAGGATGGTTACAACTCCTGTACTTACAACCGTACTGTTATGTACACTACCAAAGAAAAAGAAATGCTGCCGTTTTCGTTTTGGTGTTGACAGTTCCAAATCTTTGGAATTTTTAAGAACAACTAATTACATTTCATAATTTTGTAATAATTTCTTTCAACAGATTATCAATATTTTTGCAAAGAAAACCATCTTGCATCAAATTACAACACCTGTTTGCACATTTGATTGTAGATACACTGCCTGGCCAAAAAAAAGTCGCCACCTGGATTTAACTAAGCAAATAGGTACGAGCCTCCTATTGGATAATTACTGCATGGGCGATTATCTTTCAGCTGGCAACAAGTTATTTAACCTCAACTGGTGCAATGACTTGCTTCTCATTTCCTAAACAAGCATGTGGAAAGACACATCCGTGGTCTTGGAAAAGATATTAGTCTGTTTGAGAATGGTCAAATCATTGGCATCAAGAGGTGAAAACATCTAAGGAGATGCAGAAACTACTAAAACTGGGTTCAGAACAGTCAAACGCATTATGAAAAACTGGAAGGATAGTGGACCATCGTCTTCCAGGAAGAAATGTGGCCGGAAAGGCAGATGAAGTGATGCAGCATCATGCCTAGTGCTACTGTATGAGCCTGTGGGGGCAGTGTGATGATCTGGGGTTGCTGCAGTTGCTCAGGTCCAGGTTCAGCAACAGTATGAGCTCAGATAATGAGGTCAGCTGATACCTGAATATACTGAATGACCAGGTTATTCCATCAATGGATGTTTCTTTCCTGATGGCACGGCCATATTCCAAGATGACCGTGCCAGAATTTATCGGGCTCAGATTGTGAAAGATGGTTCAGGGATCATCAGACATCATTTTCACACATGGATTGGCCCCCACAGAGTCCAGACCTGAACCCCATTGAGAATCTTTGGTATGTGCTGTGGTCAGACTCTACAATCATCATCAAGATCTTGGTGAAAAATTGATGCAACAGGATGCAAATAAATCTGGTGACACTGCAGAAGCTTCTGGAAACACAGTGAATGCTGCCGCAATCAAAGCTAAAGGCGGTCCAACGAAATGTTAAATGTTTGACCTTTTTTTTGTTGGCGACTTTTTTTTGGGCCGGGCAGTGTATTTTTGGTCTTTCCCATTCTTGTCCTTGATTCAGCTTTAAATAGTCTATTGAAAGTTTGACTTCTGATTTGTTGCTGTCTCAGAGCCCAGTGACCGCCCCTGTCGGGTCTACCATGTCAGAACGTTTGGCGATCCTGAGGAGAGGGTGTGGGTGGACGAAAAATCAACCCACACTTTCCATGGAGGCTTTGAATTTGAGCAACTCCTCCTTCTGCGACGGAAGGGAAAGCAAAGGGAGCAGAAGAACAAATACACTGTAATCATTGTTTTAATACTTGCAAAGTCCTACTTGCATGTCTTTATAAAGATTAGTCTTACACATCATTGTGGTATGGATGATTATTATGTCCAAAATCAATTTGCTTCTGTGTTTCTGCAGATTCCAAAGCGTTTCCAAGACTCATGGAAAGCCAGTGTGGCAGAAGCTGAATCCATTTTGCCTGGGAGACCTAGAATGGCTTCCTCTGAATCTTCATCAACGGATGACACCTTACCCTGTAGATCCCCAATGGAAAGAGAGAGCAAACCACATCCAGCCTTTCCTCCTTCCACTTCACCCGTCCCCACCATTTCTGAGACGTTGCACATAACTAATGGATCTAGTTCATCCCCAGTTACAACTCCAACGCAGCCAAGCACTTTAAGGAAATCTTCCAGCAAGAAAAAACAGAGTAAATCCTCAAAGGACACGGGTAGTAAACACTTAAAAAAGACTCAGCACTGTAGCCCTGACCAGTCAGACAGAGACAATGAAGATTGCCCATATTCTGACCTGGACTCAGTTCCTAAGATTTTGTGTCCGAAAGCACTTGAACGTCAGCCTAAGCTTGTTTCATCCCAGCCATCTGTCACAGTCGTCAAAGAGCTAAAGAAACAGCCGGAGATTCAGAGCGGTCTTTGGTTTACCAAATCAGGCAAAGACAGACGACCTAAAACAACCAGCCCTATGCCGGACCGCTCACTCTTTAGTAAGAGTCCCTGTAAGAAAAAGAACTCAACCACTGTTAGTAAAAAGACGCCAGCCCCTTGTGCTTCCACCTGTAGTGGGGGATCTAGTGACCAGGCTTCGTTGTCAGACAAGCAGAAACCAGCTGAAACCAATCTGTTACCTGAACAGTCAGGACCTTTGAAGTGTAAAAACGCAGGGGGCGTTATTAAGCCTTTTCATTCAACCGGCAGTTCTGCTGATCAGCCAGGGACATTGGACAAACAGAAGACCCTGGTATTAGTTGAGAGTCTTTGTTCAAAGAGTCGACAGGCACTCAGTAATTCAGCTGATACAGTTACTGACCTTTTCTCTGCACAATTAAGGAGCTCAGATATTAAAAGGGACTTAAAGCCCCCAAAGAAAGATGATATTAATTGCAAATCCAGCTTTTCAAAGAACATAAAGAGTGATATTCAAACTGAGAATTCAGTCACGAAAGCCATCGAACAGGTTTGTATAACTGACAAGATATCTGACCAAGAAAAAAAAAAGTAATGAGACTGCAGCCTGTTTAAAAGCTGAAACTGCTGATGCCTTATCAAGACTCGAAAAGCAAAGAAGTCTGGTCGCTAAGTGTAGGCTGCCCTTTGTGAAATTAATACGCAGGGAGATAAAGGATAAAAGGTATCTGAATTCCAGTGTAATTGTTTGTCACACTGACCAAATTGAATGCACAAAAAAAGAAGAGAAAACACCAGAGACTGGTGTGGCTAAAAGATCTAATCAATCAGACCAGATAGATGGGAAGCCGAGTGCCTCCAGTGATCAACAAGCAAGTATAAAATCCATAAAAGTCTCAGTCAAAAAGTTAAAAGCTGGTCTTAGTTCTGGTTCTTATATGCTTCGTCTTTCGTCGGAATCATCTGATTTCAATAAAACTGAGGTTGACAGTGGGACTGCTGAGAAATCCGAAACTTCGGAAGCAGAGCAGATTCCTGCTCCACATGTAAGTCCAAGCAAGGTGACCCAATCGTTGTCCAAACAACCAGACGAGCCAGAGGGTAAGAAGATGTGTAAACTGCCCATCAAAAGATCTCATCAATCAGACCAGAAAGATGGGAAGCAGAGTGCCTCCAATGATCAAGAAGCAAGTGTAGGATCCATAAAAGTCTCCGTCAAAAAGTTAAAAGCTGGTCCTAGTTCTGGTTCTTGTATGCTCCGTCTTTCGTCAGAATCATCTGATGTCAATAAAACTGTGGTTGTCAGCGGGACTGCTGAGAAATCCAAAACTTCGGAAGCAGAGCAGATTCCTGCTCCACATGTAAGTCCAAGCAAGGTGACCCAATCGTTGTCCAAACAACCAGACGAGCCAGAGAGTAAAAAGATGTGCAAACTGCCCAGCAAAGGATCTCATCAATCAGAACAGAAAGATGGGAAGCCGAGTGCCTCCACTGATCAAGAAGCAAGTATAGGATCCATCAAAGTCTCCGTCAAAAAGTTAAAAGCTGGTCCTAGTTCTGGTTCTGATAAATCCAATACTTTGGATGCAGAGCAGATTCCTGCTCCACATGTAAGTCCAAGTAAGGTGACCCAATCGTTGTCCAAACAACCAGACGAGCCAGAGGGTAAAAAGATGTGCAAACTGCCCATCAAAGGATCTCATCAATCAGAACAGAAAGATAGGAAGCCGAGTGCCTCCAGTGATCAAGAAGCAAGTATAGGATCCATCAAAGTCTCAGTCAAAAAGTTAAAGGCTGGTCCTAGTTCTGGTTCTGCTAAATCCAATACTTTGGATGCAGAGCAGATTCCTGCTCCACATGTAAGTCCAAGTAAGGTGACCCAATCATTGTCCAAACAACCAGACGAGCCAGAGGGTAAAAAGATGTGCAAACTGCCCATCAAAAGATCTCATCAGTCAGACCAGAAAGATGGGAAGCCGAGTGCCTCCAGTGATCAAGAAGCAAGTGTAGGATCCATAAAAGTCTCCGTCAAAAAGTCAAAAGCTGGTCCTAGTTCTGGTTCTGCTAAATCCAATACTCTGGATGCAGAGCAGATTCCAGCGCCAAATGTAAGTCCAAGTAAAGTGACCCACTCACTGTCCAAACAACCAGACGAGCCAGAGAGTAAGAAGATGTGCAAACTGCCCATCAAAAGATCTAATCAGTCAGACCAGAATGATGGGAAGCCGAGTGCTTCCAGTGATCAAAAAGCAAGTATAGGATCCATCAAAGTCTCAGTCAAAAAGTTAAAAGCTGGTCCTAGTTCTGGTTCTTGTATGCTCCGTCTTTCGTCAGAATCATCTCATGTCAAAACTGTGGTTAACAGCGGGACTGCTGATAAATCCGATGCCTTGGATGCAGAGCAGATTCCTGCTTTAAATGTAAGTCCAAGTAAGGTGACCCAATCATTGTCCAAACAACCAGACGAGCCACTGGGTAAGAAGATGTGCAAACTCCACATCAAAAGATCTCATAAATCAGATCAGAAAGATGGAAACCAGAGTGCCTTCACTGATCAAGAAGCAAGTATAGGATCTACAAAAGTCTCAGTCAAAAAGTTAAAAGCTGGTTCTAGTTCTGGTTCTTGTATGCTCCGTCTTTCGTCAGAATCATCTCATGTCAATAAAACTGAGGCTGACAGTGGGACTGCTGATAAATCAAATACTTTGGATGCAAAGCAAATTCCTGCTCCAATTGTAAGTCCAAGTAAAGTGACCCACTCATTGTCCAAAGAACCAGATGAGTCAGAGGGTAAGAAGACAGATGTTTCTGATGTGACAAAGAAGTCCTCTGACGAGTCAGACAATTCAGAGCAAAACAAGCCACCTGTCACAGCTTCCGCTGCATCTGCTTCTCCTTCTCCTTCTCACAATCATGAAGAATCAGGGTGTAGGAACTTGGATGTGTCTGAATGCATCTCCTCTGGGAAGTCCAAATCAGACGATCACCAATCAAAACAGGTTCCAGAGGCAAATAAAGTCCTCCAAGAGCAGCCTGCCCACCTTCCAGCCAGCAGTCGGTTGATGACTAGAGCACTAAAGGCCATGAATGAGGTGAACCAGAAGAAGCAAGAAAAAGCTCTAAAGGAGGCTAAACAGAAAAGGCTCTTAAACCCTTTTAGAAATGTGGAAGATCCTGTCAGGAATCCAAAGGGAAAACTGGACGTTTGCACCAAGAAAAAATCTCCTAAATCTGAAATTGACGGTAGTGAGCGTGATCACGACACATTTTCTAGTTGTAGTTCCCCTTCTTTGATTTTTTCTGATTCAACTGACTTTGAAGCCGATGTCAAAAGTGAAGACGAAGACCTCTCGATATCGTCAACTCCGCCGATGGACTTCATACCCCTTACTTCTAGAGTTAAGGCAAAACACGAAGATCAGTCCTCAGATATATACTCATCATCACCTCCGTCACCATTTTCCTTCATGAATGCCTTCAAAAATGTGGAAGAGTTTTCCTTCCAGTCCCTGACAAATGAGAGCAATGGGAAACCCATCTCTTTCAAGGCAGACACAAACTACAAGTTCAGCACTTTTCTCATGATGTTGAAGGACTTGCATGACACTAGAGAGCGAGACGGGGCGCCCCTAGAGCTTGAGATCGGGCCACCAAGTGCGCATGTTAAGGAGGAGCCCTTAATGTTGCCAAAGGAAGCTCATCCGGCAGGACAAGAGCAACAAATTGAATATGGTCTTAGCAATTCTAGTTCATGTCCAGACAAAACTGTCCCAGAGCACGAAGGCAGCATAAATCAGACACCCAAGAAATCCTGTAACAGAAAGGGCAGCTCAATTGGATCGAAAAAGAAAGTCAACTGCAGAGTGCCTTGTCGTCCTGCCAGATCTGGACCTGGTTTTCCAGGACTGGAGTCCTCAACAAAAGCAAACTGCTCATCAACAGTTCTGGACATACAGAGCAGCAGCTGGGAGAAGCAGGCTGAAGGGGATGAAGGAGTGGTTGGGGCAGAGCTGGAGAAAGAGAGGTGGATTAGAGTGAAGGAAAATCTACAGATCATGGTGCCTTTGGAGCAGAGGGAGCATGATGCTACACCCTGTCTACAACAGGCAAACGGCCTTATTGCAGACTGTACGAAGAACACAAGCTTGACTTCCAACACTGCAGCAGACAAAGCTGTGGCAGGTAAGAACAGAGTCTGCACGTGTACACAATCCAACTTCCAGATATGCACAAAAATTAGTCTTGCACTGTTCTTGCAACAGAAGATTAGTAATGCTCCGCAGCATAACTCAGGCTACGTTCACACGGCAACGATCAGAAGAGAAGACGCAATAGTGGCGTCTCGTTTTCATCTTTTTATCCGCGTTCACAAGAGCATCGTCATGAAGAAATCTGCGTGCATACGAGGACGCAAGCGTGTATGGAATTTGATTGGATATGCACGCCGGGCCTTTAGGTGGTGCTGTGACAAAACTCCACCATGTCCGCGCGCATGCATACAATCGTTCGTCTCTGTTTGCTTCAAAATTAAAACAACTATGGCGGCGATGAGGAGGAACTTTGTGTGGACAGATGAGGAGGTAGAATTACTTCTCCAAACGACACTCAATTACAAGCTCGCAATGTGGAGATCCACTGGGCTTACGTAGTCCGACGTTGTTTTTCCTGTATTGTGTGACGATTGTTGTTTTTCCTGTATTGTGTGACGTCACGCGCATGCCACGTAAGCACGGCTTCAGCAGGTCTGTTGGTCCACCATCATTTCTGTGTATTGGACTGTGCAGACGAGGGCGAAACAGCGTTGTGTCCTCAGGAATTCCACTTTGGAACGAGTCTTCAGATTTTTGCGTCTTCAACCCAGAATAACGCCGTTGCCATGTGAACGAAAGGCACTTCTGATGAAATAGTTTGCTGTTTTTACCCGCAATCGTCCTCGTGTGAACAGCCCCTCAGTCAAGTCTTAGCAATTACCCATTGCCTATATTTTAGTTGGATAGTCTTGATATCAATATCTATAGCCCTGTGTCAACAAATGTGCATGATTTTATGTTATATATTTAAAACAGACTAATTTATAAGTTGTTGAGACTTATCAGATTTACTAATTTTCCACAGAATTGTGGTAATCTAGTACAAACTGTCTGTAGACCAGTGACCTCGCTACAAAGAAAGGAGTTACTGATACCTAGCATGGCTTAATTTTAATCAAGTACTTAAATGAATCAATTAAATTAAAATGGGCAGAAGAGTGGATTGGTGTTATAAATGTTGGTGTATTGTTGGAAGTGAGTAGGTGGGTTACTATGAACTGAACTATTCTGGATCATTAGAGGGGTGAAAATGAATCCTAATGCTCCATGATCCATGTCAATGGAGCAAATTATAAAGCATCCTGAACTAGTCCAACTGTATAAAATTGATGTACACGGGGAATGTTTCAAATTGGTACATTTATTCAGTACATTTCTAACTTCTAAAGCCATGAAATCTGCATCATTGTGCAGCTCCCACATTTCTTTTAAGCTGTCTGTGTAATAATGGCAGCAGAAGCGAGAACATTTGTCTTTCTGGTTGTCCTTTTCGTGAACTATATTAGGATTTACAAATAAACTATTAAAATTTTCAGTTACATCTTTTTTATTTGATTCATTTGGTGGCCCATTTACTTTTTAGATGTTTTGAGCTCTTGAGTTCAGGCTTTAGCCCATGTCTATTTTGGTCTTCGTCACCTCAACCGGCCTCAAAGCCAATGCTAATTGGACGTTCGTTTGGTGAACTGCTCCAAATTCTCTTCAACGGAAAGTAGCCAGACTGATCTGCGAGTGAAAACCTGAAGCTCGCGAGATCAGGATGGTCTCACAAGGCTAAGCCAAAACGACGTGCCGCTCTTATGACATGGGGGGCCACCCGCCCGCACTTGCCCGCTACATCTCCACTTTCCAGGGCAAGTCTGAAAGGGGCTTAAGACTCAATGTAGCCTGTCCTAATTCATACCTTGCTTTTTTTTAATACATTCACCCTCAGCAGGCCTTTAACATAACAAACGCCAAAAAAGTTAAATTAACTCTTGAGTTGACAAACTAAAGACGCACTACAGAACTCTGGCAGATTTTCTTGGTGATGTTTCCCCCCATTGACAGCTTAGTTAGCATGATGTATTTTGCATCCTTCCTTCAATGTGAGCTCACTGCAGATAGTAAGGGCCAATCTCAGTTCTCCCCCTTAGCGCTTCCCCTCCATTTTGTGCATTCACGTGTAGGGGTAGGGGTGTCCCAATCCTGTTAGGACAGAGTGGTAGGGGTATGTGCTCATTTCAAACGAAGGGTTTCAGATACACCCTTAAAACGGAAGGGTATGACGAATTTGCGAATGCCAAGATGGCTTCTACTAAGTCTAAAAACTCCAAAATGTAAATGTTTTCTCCATAGATAAAGTTTTAAAATGTATGTCAACCTTTGTATTGTCTAGTTTAACGCTGTTTTAATGTTTAACAGTCATTTTCTTTGTAGAATGCACATTTAAAAATATTGTTAGCGCTAGGGATGGGCGATATTTTATCGTGTGCGATATATCATCAAAGAAATTCCCCACAATAATAATTTGAATATATCGTTTTTATCGTGATATGACAATTTATCAGGTTGTGTTTGCAGTTGCACTATTTTGTTTTTTTTTTTAAATAAGCCAAGTTAGTTTTTCTGTTTGCATCGTTTGAATAAATGTAGAATTTGGTCTCTCATATTTCAGACTTGTTTGATTGGTGTCACTACAGTTTTGCAATACAGGTGCACTACTTGAACTTAATTGATATAGTTTAGTGGCTTCTAGTTAAGTGTAGGGCTTTCAAGACAGAATTTAGTGACAGATTTGCTGATAGTTTTTATCATCACTTATCGTTACCAAGATAAATAAGAGAAATTATTGTGATACATTTTTTAGTCCATATCGCCCATCCCTAGCTAGCGCTACAGTAACATAAGCGCTACCAAGCTGAAAACCTGCGGTGCTCTGTGGCAGCCCTGATAATGTAGAGTGATAGATGATCAATAAAACTTGGGCAACATTGCTGCTGGTCTGCAGTTATATGGAGAGCATTGTGGGATATAACACAAGTGGGAATGTCATGCACAAATCGAACTTGCATGCAACATTAATTCATAGTTGTAGACGGCTTGATTTCTCAAGGTTTTTGTCAACAGCTGAGTGCACATCTGCTTTCATACAAGCAGATGGGATCATGGATGATGTATGTGATTTTTGAAGGGGTGTCCCAATTTGTATGGATTGACTCTCAGCCCTACCCCTTGTGGCTCCGTTTGATGTGGAAAGAGGCATGGTTTAATGGTATAAAAGAGCAATGAGCAGAGCCGGCTCTAGACTTCAGGAGGCCCTAAGCAGAATAATGTTTTGGGGGTCCTACCCTTTCATGCCATAGACAAAGTTTCTGGGTAAATGCAATACCTTAAGTCATGATATAATGTGTATTAACTTATTCAAAACACTCTTGGAACATAGTAAGTAAAATATGATTGCACTTTCCAGTAACAGTGCTGTTAATTTGCTATTAGTTCAGAGTTTCACAGATTGTGATTTGTTGTTGTCTGGCTAGCTAGCTTCTCTCTCGGCTATGCTTGGTGGTTGCATGTCTGTGGGTTTGCGTGAACAGTAGAGTGTGGAGAATGCCCTCAAGAACTGACAGAGAGCTAGATCTGAACTTACAAGACAATAGTACTTGTTCGTTCGTTCGTCTTAAGGCCCATTTATGCTCGACGCATGCTTCGTCCGTCATCTGCGTCGGTTACGTACGTAATTTGGTGCGTTTTCAAGGGCCTTGTTGGTCCGTCACTCGACACAAAAGACGGAGCAATCCCACCGGATCCCACTGACCGCAGGGTCAGTGTTGAGCTGTGTAGCTGATATGCAGGAACAAACCAGAGAAGAACAGGAACCGGACGAAAACAAAACACAAAACCACCTATGCTAAATTGCCCAATAAAAGCACCTGAGAAAGAAGACACCAAACAAACAGAGAAGAGCATCTGTAGACATGCATGGAGCTTTTGAGGGGAGGCTGTGCAAGTGTGTCCGAAAATACACTCACATCTACGTGACTGACATGAAGTGGTGTAGCCTCACATCAAAACAGGGAAATTAACTATGAACTCAGCACTGCGGCCTCGTGGATAAACTGCTATATGAACCATCGAAATGCAGAAGACGCATGAAAGTATAAAACTTCGACGCAGGGCAACACATGAAACGGACGTCGCCATTTACGTACGTAAGGGAGCACAAATGGGCCTTAAAAGTACTGGTAAAATGACAGAGTTTTGCGGCAGATAATGTCTTACAGAGGCCCATTCATTCTACCCTCCTCACTTCCATTATATTGATGACAGATGTGTATTAGACATTAATGAAAATATCGAACAAATCGCGTCCTGGAGTGGTTCAATATTGAACCAGTCCAGGACGCGATTTGGTCTTGTAATATATAGACCATCAATATTAAACCAATAAAATGTCGCGACAGGATGTTTAATAACAAAATAAGGAACAACTCTGTATTTTACAAGATGGTTGGCAACCCTGCCATTAGCATGACCTACAACTGCTTTGCTGACTAACAGTACCCAATCAATTACTAAATCTGTTAGCACCTGCAAAATTAAATTGTGTTTTCAAAAATTGCTTTGATATGTTTAGTCTAGTCATCTTCATTATCACTGACAACAGACTAATACCTGACATAACAGTATTTTAACCAAATAAATCACCTTGTCCTTGCCAGCTGCTTCTTTAGCCTTTTTTCTGTCCCAGATGGGTAATTTCTCTTCATCTTAATGAAGCCCAGAAAGTACTCTTTGAGACAAACTACTTCCTTAGGGGGCCCCATAGTGGTGCAGGGCCCTAAGCGGTCGCTTAAGCCCCGTTTCCACCAGCGGGTCTGTGTCGGGTCGGGCCAGATCGGTCCACGTTTTTTTGCGTCTCCACAGATAAAAACTGGGACGGGTACCCTTATATCCGACCCGGCCTACTTTTTTGGTATCCTTCGGTAGGGGTACTGATCTAACTGATCCGGACCAAAGAGGTGGAGCTAATACACAGCAATCCGTTGATTTGTTGAAAAATCTGTCACTTCCTGCGTGACCCGGCGTAAAAACAAAGCAGGGGTGACTCCTTTTGTTTCTGTCAAGTGTGGTGTGGTGGTTTGGTTAAAAGGTGTTGCATGGCGATGATGTCACGCGATCACGTAGCAGCGCCCTCTGGTTAATACTCCGCCTCCAGGGTAAGGGGACAGTTTTCTGTGGGGCAACGTGAAAATCAACATATCTGTACCAAAACCCACCCGATCCAGCCTGGCCCGACCCGACCTGACCCAGACCTGCTGGTGGAAACGGGGCTTAGTCTGCTTGGTTGCAAAACCAGCTCTGGCAACGAAATCAGGCCTTAAAGTGAGTCTCATGTTGACTCTTATCTCTCGCTCGCTCTCTTTCCTTCTTTTCTTTTCTACAATGTCCTCTTGCATTTCTTTGCTTAATCAGACACAGTGTTTACAGAGGCGCCACTTGCTACATCATTTAAAGTTAAATGGATCATATACTGTAACTTGTGTGTAAGCTTAATTGTGTTAAGTGTGCACATAATATAAAAAAAAACATCACTATTGGAATGCCAACATGCATGTTATCGCTATCACAAAAACACTTTTAGTAAAGCAAATGCATTCTCACTGGCAATCCAGCAAAGGTGTATTCATGAGATCTGCATTCCAGTTTATGTTTTTATACATGTACAACGAACGTCACATACATGGGTGAAAATGTGGAATGCTGCCCTTGTTAATACACCTAAGATTAGCATTGAAATGGGGTCTTTTTAATATAACTTGAATCCTATTGCCATGGCAACATTCAACACTCACATCAAATATTTACTGTATTTTTTGATACATATTTTATATTTTTATATTTCTCTTATTCTATCTTAAAGTACATTATATTTTAATAAATGCTCCGTGGGGTCGAGTGAAATGTAATGTCATCTGTGTTGTATGTCCAACATGCAGCACACTTGACAAATAAAGTTGAAGTTGAATTTTCCCAGTATTGTTCAGTGGTAACTTTGACACTCGATTTTTGCCAGTCACATAGAAATGATAAATGTTGCTTTCATGTGTTAGGCTTTGTAGTCTGTGTCTATTACCTGCTAATGACCTTAACAAAAAAAACACTTAATTATATCTTAAATACTAAGGAATATTTCATCTCAATAAAAATTTCAAAAGTAGGCAAAGATCAACTGGCAAACAACTTATTAATGGATAATGTATAAGTTTTAACTCAAACTGTCTCCTTATATTCGTTTATTCATGGAAAAATCTATCTAGTCAATTGATATTTAAAAGCAATTGTAAAAGCAAATTAAAGGCTTATGTAATTCAAAGTTATGAGTAAATTTTCACGTTTTTCTTGTTTCTCAGCACATAAACGAATAAGAAAACCCAGCAAGAGGCTGATTGAATGGACCGAAGAGTACGACCAGATTTTCTCCACAAGGAAGAAAACCAAAAAGCCTCTCCAGTTGATTGGAAAGGTAAAAATCCTACAAAGTAAGCTCTGTTGGAACTTGTAACTATAATTCCTGCATGTCGTTACATGTCCATAATTGTCCGTCCTTAAACAGCCGATATAAATTCATCCATCTGTAGATGATATTTTTACTGTCTGTTTTTTTTCAGGCCACACAACCCATTACCTCCATGTCCGAGCTTTCGGGGTCAGACAAGAACCCTCTCAACCACACACCCTCCACCTTACTTCCTGAAATACAGACCCCGCCCCCTGAGGAGGTTGCTGCACCGATGCCATCTGAACTACAAATTCCCAGCTCTGAAAACACTTCTTCCCAAGACGCACCAGTGCTTTCCATCGACACGTTAACCCCTCCCCCTGATGTGGACCCCTCGCTGGCAGAGGGCCTCATCAAAGACAATGGTAAGGCAATCTTAATAAGTTTTTTTTATATATATATATATGAACTTTGACCGTAAAACATTTCCTTGTCCAGTTACTGGTGGCTTAACTCTTGGCAGAGAAATAAAATTCTCTCTCTGTTGTCTTGTACCCCTCTCCCACTGACCAAAAAAACCCATTTAAACTTGTGAACAATCAGCTTTTAGTGGTAGTGGGGAAGCCTCACAGACGTGTCGACCCACATCAAATGACTCGCAAGGTTTAAATCACCTTCAAACGGCTCGGTTCTGATCGGCACGCAGTGGCAACGCTAGATTAGGATTAAGCTGCAAAACGTGATGACGTTGGGCAGTTCGGGCCTACTCATGACACTGCGCCAGTCTCGTCTCACGCAACATACTAAAACAACTCTGCTTCGGCCACAAATTCACATTGCCTACGTTTCATCTACACTTGAAAATCACCCACTGATTTTCCTACACTGTGAGGACGGACAAAAATACAACAAGACAGCACATAGACTACGGCCTGACTCGCTCTCCATTGTTTACTTTCCTGATTTCTGTTGCTCCAATGACATCATCAACACGAACCCAGCGCGATGGCGTCACCAGACGCGCAGTGTTGGGGATAGAGGCCACGCAGCTTGCCAGCGGGGATCAATGGGAAAGGAGCTTAATGCGGATTGTAAAATTTGAAAAACCCATGTGGACCCGCTGATTTCAGTGGGAAAGCAGCTTTAAAGACTTCTCACAAGCACAACACAGGCAAAGAAAAGAACCAGCTTGAATATGAATAAAATAGTATTTATGATTGAAAATGGTATTTTCAACAATGAACTGAAAGGCAAGACGAATGATGGTACAAAACAGGACAAAATGAAAGCCTGACTGCTCAATCTGAGGGATGGAACTGATAACGTTACTCAGCGGGAAGCTGGAGGCCATTTTTGTTTTGGCCTTGCTGCAGGACTCTGTCTTCCTCTGTGTGCTACGCTGCTACTACATGTGATTTCATTTGTTGTGGTGTCTGGTTGTGGTGCTCCCACACTAGATTTTGTGACATAGCTGCTGGTCTGTTTTGTTGGCAGACTAAGTTGCTGTCACTGTTTTGAAACTTCATTCGTTCACACGTTGCTGAAGTTGCTTTACATCAGTGTGATGCCAATTATGAGACAGAAGCATTTGTCATAGGCTCTCTGCCGGCTGACGTCCTTTAATCGCTGGATGAGATGTTAAGTTGCAGCTGGCTGGATGAGAGGCAGAAAGAATGCAGGCTAAGCTTCTTAATATTTGGATGGATTTTGATGGGCAGTCTGCTGTAAATCTTTCTGAAGTTTTGAGGTGCCGTGTTGAAAATGTGACAGAAGCATTTCATGCTTCATATTAATGTGGCTGTAATGTGATTGACAGGAGGTCTTCCTGTGTTGGAGAAGAAGCGAAAGAGGAAACCTACTCAGAAAATCCTGGAATACTGTTTGGAGGCTGAGGCATCAACTGGGCCCAAAAAGAAGGTACAGCAATGTCTCTGTGATAAACGGGTACCACACAGTATGAACTTAAATATCTCATTCATCCTGTGTACCACTAACTGTTCCCGCAGATCTCTGATTATGTAAGAAAACTGTAGGGTACAGTCTGTCACACTGCTTTAATCCCATATGTTCATTTATTCACTTGTGTGTTATGTTTCTTCAACCTTGTAGCTCATGGTTACTGGGTTACTGGTAACCAGCGTTAATCCTTGTGCAGATAGTGTTTATTAAGAGGGGTTTTTTTTTGTTTGTATGTTTAGGAAGCATTTCAGGCTAAGAAGGCTGCATAGTACGTTTTAAAGTAGTATTTAAAGGTTAAGAATATATTTTAAAAAAAAAGAAAAAGTCAGAATACAGCTTGAACCAGTTTCAGTCGGTCAACAGTAAAAGTTCCTCTCAATTGAAGATTAATAGTTTCTGATGTTTCTCTCTGTTGCAGGTTAAAGGAACGAAGACTAATATAAGTGCTCCTCTTCAATCCGGTCAGTGAGTTCTCCTCCGTTAGTGTTCACTACGCTGTAGTAAGTAGGGGTGTCACGATTCTTCAAATCCTTGACTCGATTTAAATTTTGATTTAAGGGTCACGGTTTGATTCGATTCTCAATTTTATTTATTTATTTATTTTTCTTCTTCTTAGGCAGTCGTTTTTGGACGAGACTCGTCTCTGATCCTTGGTTTTGTTCATTAGATTTTTCAACAAACATGAACAAATAAATAAGAAAACCAATAAAATAGCTCTATAACGGCATTAAGCATTCAAGTGTATGAAAGAACCAACATTGTGCTCAGTGCTTTTCATCTGCGTTGAAAATGCCAGCAGCCAGAGATTTTTTTATGTAAATAAAGTTTCAACAAGCACACCAGGAAAAAGATAACAGCACACGCTGCAGCACACCCACTTGGAGTGAAGCAGTTTTAGGCTACATCGTATTGATTCATGGACATGATGGTGATGCATCACCCTCCAAGAATACTTTAAATGTAAAGTTATCTTTAAAGCTTTATGGCAGATTCACGTCAGGTCCATGTGCGCCTCATGCCGATTGCACCGCGGTTTCATTTCAACTTCCGCAGCTCACGTGCTCGTGTAGCGATGCAGGGACATCAGACACACTCCCAGCATGAGCTGATGTGCTGTGGAGGTGGGGCTGGGATTTATGCCAAGCCCACCTGTCGCTCCTAAATGAGTGTAGAGGAAACACGTCCATATATGGCTCCCTGTTCCTTTTTTTTCAATGAGAGGAGACAGAGCAGGGCTCCCACTGCACTAGGGAGACATCTTCTCTGGACTGTTTCGCTTGCAGATGGACACAACTCGTACGTCCGGTACCACCGGTACTACTGGTACCACGAAAATATAGGTACTGACAGTACAGCAGCTACTAACTGGTAGCGTCGAGACCATGACGCAA
Organism: Atherinomorus stipes; assembly: GCA_023101725.1. Classification (NCBI taxonomy): domain Eukaryota; kingdom Metazoa; phylum Chordata; class Actinopteri; order Atheriniformes; family Atherinidae; genus Atherinomorus; species Atherinomorus stipes. The sequence continues at coordinate 69,342 of JALJCO010011793.1, forward strand.
TCGATTCGTGACACCCCAAATCGTAAGACTGTATCATTGCATTTATCATGCTTTTTTTATGCATATAAAACTGAAAGTTCCAATAAAATTGTGTTTTCTGTTTAAATGTTTATGATCTGATTTGCACAACCAGTATTTTGGCAAACATGGACAAATTGAGAAAGTTAGTCATTTTGCAGGTGTCCTTAATGCTCTTGCAGGTATTTACAGTAAAATAATTAAAACAAAACAAATTTTAACATGATAGCAAAATTCTGTAACACAATTACAGTTTGTATCTTTACTTTGACATGGGATCTTTTGTTTTATTTTAGCTTTTTAATGTCTGATTAAAGATGTTAGCCTATGTCATGATAATAAGATCATCTGTTTATACAGAGCTTAATAGTATGTAATGTAATAAAAAGATTTATCACAGATAAAACATAGTATTCAAAATATGCTTTTATCAATCAGAGTTGGAGAGTTTTTACAGCCTGTGCTGTAAACCTAATCTGTCATTATCATAATGATCAGTGGCAGGATTATTCCAGTACCTGGAACAGCAGACAGGAATCGGTTCATAACTGGTTTTTGTTTTGTTTGTTTTTTTTTAAATGTGAAATTACATATTTCCTCTTTAAAAATGTAAACACGGTCTCAGGTTTCAGGTGTTTCCTGTAACTGTGAAGCTGTGTTTGTTTGCAGGTTTTTTTATAATTTATTTATTCATATAATTTCACATTAGATGTAAATTTCCAATCTCGAAAACCATAAACCTTTAGAGGCAAGTAGGACAGTTTTAGCCTTTTATGAAGACTTTAGGTGTCTTTTATAATCTGACATTGTTTAATGTATTAATTGACAAAGTCAGGTTTGGAAAATGTGATTCTGAAATTAAGTTAACTGACATTTGAAAAGTCCTGAATTTACAGTCAAGCAAAGTTATCAAATCAAATAGACATGCTCTCTGAATGAAATTGGTGTTGACTTTAAAGGAATAGTGCTTTGAGCTTTTTAAATCGTATCAAGTATTTCTGCAGTCGTATCTTGTCTGTGATGACTGACTCTTATTTCACTGTTTAACACCCAGACTCTGCACCACCCCCTTTTAAACTGAAGAGTAAACCATTTACGGGATCCACCGCCACAGTAACCTCTGAGATAACACATGCACCAAATCCGCCTATTCGGATCAATCTCAGCACTCCAGTTCCCTCCACTCCAGCCCCAGCGCCGCCCCAACCAGAACCCAGCCAGGTGAAGACGGCAGTGGAGGCAGATGCTCCTCAGCCTGATGATCCTAGAACTCAGGTGGACATAAAAGACACAACAGAGTCAGAGGTCAGCCATCTTTTCTTTTTACTCACAACTGTTCCTCGTGCGTTTAAAGTTTATCAATAAAGTTTTAGTTTTTTTTTTTTTTTTTCTTCACTTGTGTCTTAAGGGTGACCAGTCCAGCCTGGACAACAGCTTCTCCTCCATGAAAGATGACTTGCTGCCGTGTGACGACACAGTTTTACCCGTGAGGAAGATCATAGGGGACCGAGGAGGGCCAGCCTCCATGAAGGAGAGTATATGTCAGGTGAGTTTACTTCACTTTGATAGAAAATGCCTCCTACAGGCGTGTCCACCAGTTTTGCGGCCTTGTGAGGCAGCGGTGACCGTGTGGGCTTGTTTTTCCAAGTCACTGGGTATGAAAACACCAGCAGCGTCTCCTTGTGTTTCACGTCTTTGGCACTGAAAATGTAAACGATGCAGGGTTGGTTGCCTTCTGCTGTTGCTCTCTGATGTTTGTTTCTGTGGAAAGAGTATCCTACTGTTACACAATTAGGTGTTCAGATAACAAAGACACATGAGAGAACCTACTACAAGTGGTAGTCTTTTATGCAAACAGTGGTTTAATGAAGGGCCTCCACCTGAATGTTCAACGATAAAACAATGCACGAGCTGAAAAGAGGGCAGACAACTTTACGAAGAGTTGTAGAGTTAATTGTTCATAATCAGCTCCTGTAGTGTGTCTACATTAGGGATGCACCATATTGGAATTTAGACCGATATCCTATATGCCGATATTTTAAAACTCATGTGGCCGATAACTGATATCAATACCGATATTAAAGCTGAAATAACAGAACGATGAAATATCGCAAGATTTAGTTCTTAGAATAGATTGATGCCACGTTTTTAAATGTCAATATGATATCAGCATATGAAAATATTGTGGAATTTTTTAATTCTCGCAAGCTTTTGTAACAGAACGATGAAATCTTGCGAGAGATTTCGTTTGTAAAATAGATCTATACCACGTTTTTAAATGTCAATATGATATCAATATATGAAAATATTGCGATATTTCTGTGTATCCATATTTTTTCGCACCGCTATTCTTTAAAAGTTTTAAAGTCTGTAAAAAAGAAATTTTGAAGAAGAAGAAGTTTTTTTTTTTCTTTTTTTAGACTTTACAAACAGCGGGCTGATTGGTTGAATATTGGTTGAATATCGGTGGGTTGGCCGATGTCCGATATTTTAAGGCCGATATAGGCAGATACCGATAGGGGGCCGATTGTATCGTGCATCCCTAGTCTACATAATGTTTTTATAGAGATAACAAAGCCCAGTGAAAGAGCTAACAAAATGTCATACAGTATGTGGTATAACAATCTTTATAGTCATACTGTAGTTTCCTCCAAACAAGTTGTGATATTAATTCATATTTGTGTGCAAAGTATGCAGTAGTTGTGTAAAAGACGAATTCCATAAATTCAGCTGAAAATATCACGTTTCTACATTTCTACATAAACTAATTTAGCAACAAGTGTTATACCAGAGAGGTTTTAAATGCACTACAGTGGAGGCCTGAGTGTTATTGATTTAAAAAAATATATATGTTTACTTCACCTGTTTTCACGTGGTTGCAGTTGTGAGTTTTTCACAGCAACATTTGATATCGAAATGAAAATTATTAGCAAGCTAACAAATCAGGAGCAATTTGTAACAAAAACCCAAAACAAAACAATAAAACCGCAGTGTATAGGGCAGTTATAAAACATGAAATACACTCACTGAATGGGGACTTTTTTTTAAGAGTTTGATATTTCCTTGTCTTTCATTCTCATGAAAAAAAAAATTAATGAAACTACAAATGTCCTCTGAATCTGACATTGGTCGTGCATTTATCTGATATGAAACATAAAATGTTCGATCTGGACTGGTGGCAGGTTGCTTCTGTGTATTAAAGCCGTGACCTGCCTCAGTGTTGTGTTGTCTGTGTCTCCAGCTGTATAATTAGTTTCAGGTTGGATCAGATAGTTGTGGCTAGTTGACATCCTCCTTGTTTTAAACATTTAATTATTAGGGCTGGGAAAAAATATCGATACACTAAAATATCGCGATATTTTCATATGCAGATTTCATATTGATATTTAAAAACGCAATATTGATCTATTTTACAAACTACATATCACAAGATTTCATTGTTCTCTTATGAAATCTCGCGAGATTTCACAAAAACATGCGAGATTTCGTAACAGAACAACGAAATTTCGTGAGATTTCGCTGATAAAATAATTCAATACCACATTTTGAAATGTCAATATGATATCAGCATATGAAAATATCGCGATATTTCAGCGTATGGATATTTTTCCCAGCCCTATTAATTATATATCTTTATGTCATTGTAAGGTGACTTTTCATATATTCGTGTCATGTTTATAATGTTGTTTTCACAGCAACTTAAAACTTAAAGGTTTGCAATTTAGAGAAAAATAGGAAGACAACATTTAACTACTAGATTTAAGTGCATAAATCATATTTTTGAAGAATCTGTTCTTTTTATAAACTCAACTCTACTCATAAATCCACAGAGAAAACGTATCTCCAACACATGACCTATTCACTTTCTAGGATTTTTTTTTCCCCTTTTCCTTTTTTGATGTGTATTTTTTGTTACAGGTGTGTGAGAAGACTGGGGAGCTGCTGCTCTGTGAGGGTCAGTGTTGTGGAGCCTTCCACCTGCCCTGCATCTCTCTGGCTGAGGCACCCAAAGGGAAGTTTGTCTGCCCAGAGTGCAAATCAGGTGCGTCTTTGTTAAAGCAGTTCAGCTGCGTCATGAGAAATGAGCATATTAATCGCATGTTCTTTCTCTGTATCCCTTTATTTTAATTATCCACTTGAACTATAGCTCCTTTAATGCATGCCTTGTCAAGCCAGGACTGATGCACATTTGTTACGGATCGGTAACTTGATTACCTGTATGTAATAAAAAAAAAAGCTTTAATATCATTATAGCAGTTCTAAAAGTTACAGAAAAAAACTTTAGACATAAAAGTTATCTGAATGTACAGCGTATGTATCATCAATTGACGTCACATCCGCAGGACAGTGCGGGAAATTCGGCCACCAAACGGCACACAGCCTGTTCAAGGCAACGGAGGGAGGCTCCTTCTTTTTGTTGTTTAACGCTTAATTATCCAACAGCATTAAAAAACTGGACATGCTTGTTTATTCTTTCACAATTCCTGCCTCTAGTCCCTTTAAAGGGCTCACATAGACACTAAGAGCCTGATTTACAAAGACTCCAAATTGCGAGTCTAATGTCTTTGCCTCACAAAAAAAATAGCGTGCGCTGTCATTTTAGCGTTTGCGGGTGATCTACAAAGATTACACGCGCAATCTGTAACAGGCGCAAACAGCAGGATTTAAATGAGGATTTAGCGTGCGCTCTCCCTGCGCCACGGAAAGTTCAGAAGAGCATGTGGTAAACGCAAAATGAAATTAATCCTGATAGAGAGATGTTAGTTTCAGAGATATAATGAGGCAAATAAAAAAAGAATATAAGATAAATATGAAGGTTCATTTGCAAAAAAAGACAAACGCCATTTAGAAAAAACGGAGTTAACTGCTTTTGCAAATAAACTCTTCATTTACTTTTTGAATATTTTCAGAAAATCAAGCTCACGTGAAGTAGGGTTTTAATGATGTAAAATGGAGATATGGCGTTTGTACCCGACAGCAACAAAAGCAGTTAACTCCGTTTTTCCACAGTGGCGTTTGTCTGTTTTTGCAAATGAACTCTTCATAATAACTATAAATAAAAATAATGCAGCAGGTTTCCCTGTGGGTCGTAAGAAGAGGCCAGTTTAAGGACGTGGATAAGGACACGCTGTTGAAGATGATCTGATATTACGCACAGACTGCGCGCTCTTTGGCACAATGCCAGGCGCGGGACCTGCGTAATTGCCCCCCACCCCACGCAAAACTCAGTAAAAAAAATGGTATCAATAGTTTGTGCGTTACTGGTTATTTTCACTGAATTTTTTGTGGGGTGGGGGCCAACTTCACGCAGGACAGCAACCTCAGAGCAGCAGCAGCAGTCGCTGCGGCGTGGAGGAGCAGGAGATGATTTTAATTTAAAAATATGCCATTGGCAAAAAGTAAAAGAAAATAAAAAGACATAATTAATATCAGCTTTAACTACCATGATGCTGCAGCTGCAGATGTTCTGGTTCATGTCTAGAATAACCCGTGTTTAACAGTGATGTTGATTGTTATTTAATTAGATAATGAAAACTTGACGTGTCGCCTGAACACATCATGAGAAATGATTCTGACCCGATGTCTGCAGTCCTGTGTGCAGCATTCTTTCAGCCATCAGTGCGTAAAGCTGCCAGTTATACCTGCTTTTCAGACGTGCTAAATTACACGCAATCTTTTGCCCCCGCTTTCCTTTGAACAGTTGATAGATCACATTGCGCGTGTTAAACTGAGTTTTTGCATAGTCTCCTCCCAATATTTTGCACCTTCTGGCAGAAACGCCCAGTTTGCATATTCATCTGCAGCAGATGCGCAAAATGGACAGCGGCGCTATTTTGCCCTTTGACAGGCGCAAACCTCCTTTTGCCCTGCTTTGTAAATCAGCTCTGGCGGATTATTGCGTGTGTAATGAAGATAGCGCCTGTTTTAACGAGCGCAAACCTTTCAGTAAATCGGGCCCTAACTGTAACTCATGGTGCAGAACGAAACAGGGGAAGGCTCAAAGCATAATGGGAAATACTCCATCAACCCCACCCCAGTAACTGCAGTAATGTTCACGTGTCCCGTTGTTGTTATTAAACCAGTCATAGAAATTAACCATTGAATAAATTTATTGAGAAAAATCTACATTGATGTGATACTTTTGAAATTCTGTTCATCAATATTTTGTGAGATATTAAACTGTTTGTTGGGGAAGCGTAAATGTTGCGCGTGGGGGGGCAGTGCTCAGATGAGGTGCAGCAGTGTGTGATTAATAATCACCTACCTTTAACTGCAGTTACTGAGCTGCACACCGGATATTTCTGGACCATTACTCGTGCTTTGTCAAGGTACACATCAGCAAGGCCCCCAGAAACAGAATGACATTCATAAATGCGCAGCATCTGTCTTTAGCATCAAGCATAAATGGGCCTTTATGTGAAGAACTTAAGCAGTGTCCAAACATGACCAAGTTCAACGAACAGTTCAAATAAAAATCAACTTTAGGAAAATACAGTAGAGAAAGCCGAACGCACAAACTAGATTATTATTATTATTCTCCTTTCTTCTAAATTTGTCTATTATTTATAAAGTTTTTGTTTGTTTTCAGCTGCATACATGTTAATACAGATCTGTTTATGTGTACATATCTGGAAGATTTGTTATGATGAGTTATGAGGTTCTGTAAATATAAGTGTAGATATGATCTGTAAAGAGCACCGGAGTGTTAATTATTGACTGACGAAGGGGAGAAGCTAAATAAGCATGAGTATCTATCTATCTATCTATCTATCTATCTATCTATCTATCTATCTGTCTATCTGTCTATCTATCTATCTATCTATCTATCTATCTATCTATCTATCTATCTATCTATCTATCTATCTATCTATCTATCTATCTATCTATCTATCTATCTATTTATCTTATCTTATCTTATCTTATCTTATCTTATCTTATCTTATCTTATCTTATCTTATCTTATCTTATCTTATCTTATCTTATCTTATCTTATCTTATCTTATCTTATCTTATCTTATCTTATCTTTCTATCTAATCTAATCAATCTGCTGTTTTTTAAAAGCCCTTTTCATTTCAGCTTCAGATTGATAAGGAACGACCTCCTTAACTTTAGAAAATATCAGCTGAGTGTTCTTCTACGTTTAGTAGCAGATGGAGCGAGTAACCCATCCTGCATGATACTGTCAGAATATTTTGTTTGAAGTTAGCTTCTTTTTTGTTTGTTGTGTGCATGCAGCCATAACGGATGAAGTTGTGATTTGGAAAGCGGTGAGGAAGATGGAAGGCAGATCAGGAGTAACATTCAGGGATTTTGAATTCTGGCTTCCTTATTTGAAATCCACAAGGCATTTCCTGTTTGGTAAAACAGGATCCACGTGACTTAAGATCACATATAACAAAGAGGCACTGTTATGTGGAAATGCCTTTTTTATTTTTTTCAGATGAGGAACTAAATTACAAAGAAATCCTCCTCCTTGACTAATTTTGAGATTTCTGTCATCAAAAATCTTTTACATTTATTTAGTTTTTATATTAAAGCGGTGTTACTGGGAAATTGAGGGTAACCTGAGGGAGAGAAGTGGAGATGAAATGTGAAAAGACATTTGGGATCAAAATAAAAATAATAATTTGTAACCAATCTAGTGCATTACAGCAGCAGCTAACAGCTAAAGTATTTATCTGCTAGCTCTCCTAATTTAAGCTAACTACACCCACACTGAGTGAAAAATGACTACTGCTAGCTTTAAACTGTTTATGAATGGCATCCATCTTCATCCTACCTGTACTGTGCGATGACTCCAGCCAGCTAAAGACGGTCTTATCTCTTGTTCTGTCCCTTGCTATTTCTTTTCCAGATAATGTTTTCTAGCGTTTCTTTGCTGAATCCGCCATGATACGTGTTCAGAATGCCTGATCCGTTTGTGCACCGCGTCACATGCTAGCAATCAATACTCAGATGGAAAAAGTTGTATACTGCGATTTCTGTGTCTTATGGCGCCACTGGACAGTAACGTCTCGAGAAATGTGCACAATGAGTGTTTGTGTGCCATCAAAATGAGTCAGAAACGCATATTTTTAAGGTAGAAAAGTTACATTGTGGTTCTTTAACATTGTGTTTTATCTAAGTTTTTTTTTATTTGTTTTAATTGTACTTTTATTTTGTTTTTGTTTTCTATTTTTTCCTATTTTTTCTCTTTCTAAGTGCGTCATTGTATTCATCTTATCTTATTGCAAAACTGTCTTGCATTTTCAGATGCATTTTTAGTTTTGTGAAGCACTTTGGGCAGCAGAAGTTGATAGAAATGAACCTGACCTTGACCTTTCTAAAAATCAAAACATGTTAAATGCAGGGTTTAATGTTCTCTTCTTTCACTTTACAGTGAATATGAAGCAAATACCTGCGTGGTGACTTGTGTTTTTCTTTTATTCAGGTATCCACACCTGCTTTGTGTGTAAAAAGCGTAGCGAAGACGTGCGGCGCTGCATGATCCCTGTGTGTGGGAAGTTTTACCACGGGGAGTGTATCGCAAACTACGGCCCGACCGCACCTGTGAACCGCGGTTTCCGCTGCTCCATCCACGTCTGCCTCACCTGCTACATTGCCAATCCTAACAGCTCATCCATCACTAAAGGTAAACATGAGGACGCTGAGCAGTATCGCCACGGCTGTGTGGTGCCCTGACTGTCGGCTTCCTTTCGTGTCCGCCTGCAGGTCGTCTGGTGAGGTGCGTGCGCTGCCCGGTAGCCTATCATGCGACAGACCTTTGCATGGCAGCAGGGAGCGTCGTACTTTCCAGCAACAGCATCATCTGTCCCAACCATTTCACCCCCCGCCGTGGTGTCAAGAACCACGAACACGTCAATGTCAGTTGGTGCTTCGTCTGCACTGAAGGTATGACACCCCATTTATGTAACTTACCCAAACTAAAGGGTTTCTTTTTTTGCTAAAGGAAAAGTGTTGTGGGAACTTTTCACTTTTCCCTAATATGGAGCAATTATGAAAATAAGAAGGCATCACAGATAATAAGGGTGTTTTGAGCCAAATGTGTTGTTGTTATAGTTTCACCATATCATCTTATCAAACATGATAAATCTATAATGTCTGTGGAGTTAAATTAACAATATTATTTTTCAATTTAGATAATTGCCTTCATCTTTATAAAGGCAGAAAAATATGCAGTTTTAGCTTTAAAAGTCTTTTTCATGATTGTCAAAAAGTGCTTGCAACTTATGTACACACACTAGCTCACTTGGCTTCCTATTGTTACAACCGTCTCTGAATTATTACACACGATACAAATGGGAGAATGTCTCGAGAGTGAAAACCAATTGGAACAATCTTCCTTTGGATTTTTCTTCCATTCCTCGTGGCAGAAAATTTAGATTGGCCCGACTGAACGAGAGGATTCAGCATGCAGCCATTTTCAGGTGCATGTTGATGCACTTCCCGACTTGAAGTGTCTTCTTGGGAATGTGCTCAAGGGCAGGAGTTAAGTTTATTAATAGTTAAAACAATGTTTATGACATTCACAGCTCTTTTTCTGCTATGAAATACCAGATACCAAGAAGGGAGTGAGGGAGAGGAGTAGCTGTGCTTTTCTGCCTGCAAATACTTTGTTGTCCCCATGCAGTGGAGAAATGCCTCCCCCTTTTTCTCCATCCATCTTTTCCCTTTTCTTGACTAGTCTCTCAATTCCTGAAGCTGGAAAAGACACCCAAAGTATGGTGCTGGCATCACCGTGCTTGAGTGTAGGAGTGGCGTTAAGTGATGCTCAGTATCTGGTGTTCTGTAAAAGTTGTATGTCCTTCTTTTATTGTTGAACTCAAAGAGGAAATTCAAAAACGTCTTAAAAAAATAACATGCTAATGTTTGAAACGTTCATATTTCCCTCTCATGCTTCAGGTGGGAGCCTGCTGTGCTGTGAGGCGTGTCCTGCTGCGTTTCACCGGGAGTGTCTGAACATCGAGATGCCTAAAGGCAGCTGGTACTGCAACGACTGCAAGGCTGGGAAAAAACCTCGCTTCAAGGACATCCTGTGGGTGAAGGTTGGGCGCTACAGGTCAGAGACAAATCTCAGAGACTGTTCAGTGGATTAAAGGAAGATGAAAAGTTCTCCTTGCCCCACAGCAGCATGTCTGTTCTTTGAACAAACTGTTTTTATTTATTGTTTTATCTCATGTTTTCTTTTTTTCTGTTAAGGTGGTGGCCGGCAGAGGTCAGCCATCCCAAAACAATCCCAGAAAACATCCAGAGGATGAGGCACGATGTTGGGGAGTTCCCTGTTCACTTCTTCGGCTCCAACGACTACTTGTGGACCTACCAGGCCAGGGTTTTCCCTTACATGGACGTTGACGCTAACAGCAAAGAAAAGATGGGAAAAGGTGTCGATGCAACCTACAAGAAAGGTAAAGTAGAGTTTCTTACAAATTCTGAGATTCTAACACTGTACTCAGTTTTATGTTGTTTGATGTTGACCTGACACTGCTGGGTATCTGTCCATGTATCTTTCCAGCTTTGGAGGAGGCAGCTGTGCGATTCCGTGAGCTGCAGGCAGAGAAGGAGCTTCGGCAGCTACAAGAGGACAGGAAGAATGACAGAAAACCGCCACCATACAAACACATCAAGGTCAGGGACAGCACCTGTGCGTTCCCTTCATGTCTTGAGCTTCAATGGGCTTTATGCATAACTCCTAACTTAAGCCAGCTCCTTTGTCTCCTGTCTCTCTTTATTGGATGATTTGATTAATCCAGGTGTGCTTGACCTCAGTAACCACAGGGACAATGTCCAGACACGCCAGGATTAATTAGTTTGTCCAGTAATGAAAGACAGGAGGCAAAGGAGCTGGCCTAAGTTCAGGAAGTATTAGAGTTGTACATATAGCCCATTAAAAGTGGGCTAGCATCTGAAACTTTGATATTCCAGTTGAGCTTTAGTTTTAAAGACACATAGTTAGATAATCTAACATCAACTGGACAAAACCAAGACTAAAATTTCTATAAACTAGACTTTAATTCTTTAGTTTGCATAATAAGTCACTCCCAAATTTCAAATTTAGAGTTTGTTTGTGCATAACAGAGGAAGCAGGAATACAGTCTGGCTTCAAATACAGCATACTTTTTTTTAAATTCTTGTTCTGTTCTGTTTGGGTATCTTTTTAAAAACTGGACCTCACTTTAACATGAGAAAAAGACTTAACCAAAACAAGATGGTAAAAAGATACCAAGAACAGAGACACAGAAACTGTTTGGTTATCTTCTAGGTTTAGCTTGTTAGCAGCTAAAATTCACGTTAGGTGTTTTTTGTAATCTTATCTGTTTGAAAGGCAAAATATATATTAAGATGATGACATACAACTTGTCTTGGACTACTATACTACAACACTGTATTAATGCAGTTGGTTGTAAACAGGTTAGCCAGACATGCTAGCTATGTGCTAATAGGGAGCCAAAGTCATGCCCATGGGACCTTAGAAACAGAAAAATATAAATGGTAGTAAATTGAGAGAAAATGATTATCTTCTGATCCCAGTTGTTCTCTGCCCTGGATTTCAGATATGTTGGTTATGAATTTGATTTTTATTGATTTATTTAGTTTTTCTGTGCAAAGAAAAATTAAATACCGCAAAGATTTAGATTAGATTTCAGGCTTTGTTTGAAGCCTTACTACAGCTCTCATCCAAGCAGTATGAGTCACCAGCTGCCCGAGTTGCACTGGCATGATTATTTTACTCCGGCACGTCACCACTTTTTTTTTTTTTTTCAAGGAAAGGGAAAGAGCACCTACAGAGGTGAAAACTATCATAAGTCAGGACATGTCGGGTGCTTCCATTATGGCAAGGGAATGATGGTCAGTCTTGTTCACGCTAGTTGCAGGGAGTGATATTGCTCGCAACAAGAGCTGTAGTCCACAAAGTGGCTTCAAGTAAAACCTAAAATAATCAAAGTTCTTTGCAGTGTGTTATTTTTTTTCTTTGCACAAGTTTTTTTTTAGCAGCAATATAAAATATTGTAGTTGGCAACTAAAAATGCTGATTAAATATTTTTGGAAGGTGACCTAAATAAAAATGACATAACTTGTTTTGGGATATAGTATTGTGGTTATGAGTATTATTGTTGGTTGTAATCTGATTAGTCAGACATGCTAGCTCTGGATGAATAGTATGTGAAAGAGATAACACTCAGTTTAAATGCATTCTTTTGTAACCCATGTTAAACTGAACTTCCAAAACCAACATGATTATCATATTTGAATTATATTTAGATTACAAACATTTTAAACAGTCCAAAATTAAGAAAGGTCTGTTTCTGTGTTTTTTTTTCAATATTCAAGTCTTTATATTCAAAGAAACTCACATTTTACAGTTTTATAGGAGTTTAACCATCCTTCCTTTCTGACTCATTCAGGTGAATCGGCCAATAGGAAAGGTTCAGATCTTTACTGCTGACCTATCAGAGATCCCACGCTGTAACTGCAAGGCGACAGATGAGAGTCCATGTGGGATGGACTCTGAGTGCATCAACCGCATGCTGCTGTATGAATGCCACCCGCAGGTACTGACAAACCTCCAACACACTCCTTATGTGGTCCATGAGTTCTGCACCTCCTTTCTTTTCTTGTTTTCTAAAAAAATAATGGAAATTTTAAATCTTGGCTGGATTTTAGATATTTGACATATACAGTCAAGTGCTATCCATTTAAACATTTCTGATGCAATAGATTTACTTTACTGCAAAGGCATTGTCTTGCTTTCTACCTGATTTTTTTCCTTATCCATAACAATTCAAACAAAAGGCAAGAAAAATAGTGGAACACCATTGCAAACTTATCTTATTTATAATAGATTTCATGTATTGTCAAGTAATGAAAGCATTTTCTAATTATGTGGTCATTACAAAGAATATGTTAAATAAATTTCGTGCAGACCTTCTGCAAAGATTCTGAAACAATTGTGAGGAACTAAAGGCCTTCTTAGATAGAAATGCTTTCTTATCCTCTTATTAATCTAGCCTCAAAGTCCTACAGTACAGTCACAGCAGCTACTAAAGTTGTGGCAGCAAACAGCTTTGCACCTCTCTTTTCATAGATATCTCCAGCGCCTTTGATACAGCATTATGAGGCAATGAAACATAGACTGATGAGTATTACGCTGTTGATTCTGCTGTGACCACGTTCACTAATTACTTTTCTGACCAAACTCAGTGAGTCAAAGTTGATGGTTGCTTTGCTGACATTTGGCTGTTGATAAGGGGATCCCTCAAGGCTTTATTTTAGGCCCCATTGTTATTTACAATATGTTGAAATGATTTGGATAGAAATGTACTAAAATGTATTTTAATTTTATGCAGACAACATCATTATTTATTTTTGTGAGGATACTTTGTTGAAGGCAATAAAACATTTGTGAAGTGCTGTTAAGGGATTTTAGGCCCAGCTTCTGCATGTGAGGGTTGTGCTTAATGCAGAGAAAAAAAATGATGATTTACCTGACGTTTGCATTAGTGATGTGTTGGTTGGGGTTTTCCAACCTGCAGGTCCTGCAGTTATAAAATCATCTCGCCTGCCCCAGCCCACCCTGCACAACCAAACCAATTTTCACAAACCGCCCTGCCGTGATTAAACAGACACTAAATATGCAGTTGAAGGCTGATTTTATTTTGTCCTCAAAGCTGTGCTTGTTACTAGCAACTGGTAACAACAAATTTAAACCCTTAGCCCAGTCAAGATTTAGCAGCCAGATTTACCGGATCGAGGGGGGGTTGTTGAGATTGTTTCTACTTTTGAATATCTAGGTTTTATTTTAGACAACATTTTGACTTTTAGACCTCACACTGACAATCTGGTCAGGAAAATAAAAATAAGTTCTTCACTGGTACAAGTTTATCTATCAAGCAATTATCTGACTGTTTCCTTCTTACCTTTTTTTTTTATTCTTTTTTTTTTCTGTTCAAACACAACCCATCTGACAGCTCTGATTCCAGGTTTGTCTCTGCCTTTGTCCCCAGAACTCGCACTAAGTTTGGGGATAGGGCATTTATGTACTCTGTTCCTAGTACTTGGAACAGGTTTTAAACAAGTATCAAGCTTCAGACCCTTGTTAGCTTCCCCGAGTGTAAAACTCCTGAGTTTATTACTGTTTTAATGTCTTAATTGAGTGTTTTAAAATGTTTAGGTATTGTGTAATATGCTGCCTGTGTAACCCTTCTCTCTCTTGCGTTATTGCTGCCTTGTTGGAAAGTTTTGCTCGTAAAAGAGATTTGATCTTAAGCATCTGCCTGGTAAAACAGAGGTTAAATAGAATTTCTAAAATAAGACAAAAGAGATGCTATTTTGTACTTGGAAAGGTATAGAAACATAGTTTCGAACATGTAAAATCTGCTCTGTAGTAGCTACCCTGAATCCCCACAGATCAGTGTTGTGATCCAGCCGAGGGGGTTGATCTTCCTGTTTGACGGAAAAAAAAAAAGATTGAAGAAAAAATGACTTTCTGATCTTGCAGGTTTGCCCCGCAGGCGAGCGATGCCTCAACCAAGCCTTTACCAAGCGTCAGTATAGCCAAGTCGAGATCTTCAGGACACTCTCTCGAGGGTGGGGGCTGCGCTGTGTCCATGACATCAAGAAGGTAACTGCAGTCCTGGTCCTGCTCCTACCTGCTGTAATCACTACTCACACTTTGCCACAGACTTAATAATAAACGCTTCGTGTGTTTCTCTGTCAGGGCCACTTCGTGAGTGAGTATGTTGGGGAGGTGATTGACGAGGAAGAGTGCAGGTCCAGGATCAGACACGCACAAGAGAACGACATCTGCAATTTCTACATGTTAACTTTGGACAAGGTAAAGCTACAGCAGCAGAATTCTACATTCAGAAATATTACACCGGTGTTATATTTCTCTAACGTCACACTGTCACTGATTGATGCTGGGAAAGGGATTTACTCTAAAGCTGGCAGTCGTCAGGTCCATTTGTCATTCACTCAACAGAGTTTTAATTTTCAGCGTCTCTGAAAACAGCTACAATATACAGTTAACCTACTGAGGCTTCTTAGTTCAGCAGGAGCAATGAAGACAAACTGCTGGAGGTGATTTGGATCAATTCAAAATGCTGTCACCTTGCACAGATTTGAGATCCATGACAGCAACATGACATGTTTGAAGTTAAAACTATTCATTTCCAGAAGAAATCTTTGGGGTTAAAACACTGACAATGACTTCAGTTCATCGTTTAGTTCATGTTTTTGAAACCCCCTACTACATACTGTACCACACATACACATACACATGGTATGCAGATAATACCACATACTTCATTTACTAAAGTACTCCAACATTTATAGCAATTTTACAGTTTAGAGCAGTGAAAGTTGAGTTTATTTTATTCAATAATCATAGCAGAACATATAGAAATGTGCTACTTTTGTGTGTGAGTCAGTCATAACATAACATAACATAACTAGGGCTGTCAAAAAATAATCCTAATTAATCACATTGTTTTTATCACTTTTAGAACATATTTAGTAGTTTAGTCAGTTTAGTCCAGAATGCTGCTGATACGGTCACAGGCTGACTTCACAACTGTCTTAATGTGAAGCTGAAATTCAGGTGTGGACTACTCGCAGATTTCTGGCTTGATTTTAGCCTTTAAGTTGTAAAACAAAAGTTTATGTATTTTCTGCATATAGCAGTACGAAAAAATTAATCAATTTCTTGTTTTACAATGGGATTAATTTAGGATTAATCTTTTGACAGCCCTAAACATAACATAACATGACATCACATGACATCCAGATACTTTTTGCAATAGTTCTCACATTGTGAAATTCCCACAGATGAGTGGGGCTAATTTTAAAATCTCCAAGATTGCTGCTTGAACCGAAAACAAAGCCATAAAATGTGTGGTCTGAATATACAGGGAACGTATACAGCAGTTTAACTGCAGAAGAAGAAGCTTTGTATAAGATGAACTGAAGCCTGATGGATGTTTTTTATTGGGCTCTCTGTGTGTGTGTGTGTGTGTGTGTGTGTGTGTGTGTGTGTGTGTGTGTGTGTGTGCTAGGACCGGATAATTGATGCTGGACCAAAAGGAAACGAGGCTCGCTTCATGAACCACTGCTGTCAACCAAACTGTGAGACACAGAAGTGGACAGTGAGCGGAGACACCCGGGTGGGACTGTTTGCTCTGGTCGACATCCCTGCAGGTCTGATGCTTCATGCAGTTTCCAACTTCACTTTCTGCACTGATTTGCTATCAGCTGATCAGACCTTTGCTTTGTTCCAATTGTTAACCTCGAACCCTCAACTTAAACTCTCCCTGTTTGGCGTTTGTTCTCCAGGCACTGAACTCACCTTCAACTACAACCTGGAGTGCTTAGGAAACGGGAAGACGGTGTGTAAATGCGGCGCACCAAACTGCAGCGGCTTCTTGGGCGTTAGACCAAAGGTGACCCACATGTTCTGAGGTGCAGCAGCTTTCTCTAAAATCCAACAAATACCAACCACAGATGTTCTCGACCTCTCTTATCTCCAAACAGAACAACCCGCCATCTGACGACAAAGGCCGCAAGCTGAAGAGGAGAGGTCATGGCAAGAAGAAGAAAAAGGTGGTGCTGACCAAAGAAAGAGAGGATGAGTGTTTCAGCTGTGGAGATGGAGGACAGATGGTTTCCTGTAAGAGACCCGGATGTCCAAAAGTGTACCATGCAGACTGCTTAAACCTCACCAAGAGGCCTGCAGGTCAGTGGATTTCCCCTCCGGTCCTGTTGTTGGGATGTTTTCTGTTTTACGTTAATGTAGTTAAATAAAAAGTACACTATTTATTAAGAAAATGTATGCTGATGTTCTCAAGAAGTGCACTCATTTAAAAAGAGAGTTTCCCTTCTTCAAACTGTAACATTTATATATCAGAACTTAATCAAGTCATAAAATCAGTATAATATATAAGTGCTGTATATTGACCCTAGAAATCATCTATTATTACTTAGATTAGGCCAATGTTTGGGTTAAAAATATACATAGTATACCTTTAAGAAACCTCTAGGGAAAAATTAAGAAAAAGTTTAAGAAAATGTGTTAGTAGACATGGCTGAATGAGGTCGGTTGTTCCAAAAGTCGTGTGGTTTAAACCAACAACAGCTAAAGTAGGAGAGCCAAATGTTCATGTGTCCCACATGTCCCAAATTCAACTGTTCAAAATTCACATTCAACCACCAACTGCTCCCCAGCATCGGGACATGGCAGTCCGCTGCTCTCTAGTCTATTCAGAGTTTAGATGGGTTAAATGCAGAGCTGAATTTAACAATTAGGATTGATAAAGGATAATAATACGAAGAATTACTGTTATTATTATTATTGTTATTTCTGTTAAAGATCCCCATATCTGTGCTCTGTTGTCTCTCATCTGTTCTAAGGTTATTGGGTTAAATGTCTGTTCATGGTCTTAGATTTACTGGAATGAATTTCTAAATAAATGCAACTTATATGCTTTCCTCCTCTTTACATTGGATTTCATGACTGATGCAACTTGTAGAGAATAGATAGAAAAGAAGAAAAAAGTCCTTTTCTTTCTTTTGTCTTCAGCATCTTCTGAAGGAGCAGCTGATGTTCAGCTGCAGTTTGATCCCTGATGTTGGTCTGTCCACATAGCAAAGTGGTGTTTTAACTGTTTGACATTCTAAGTTTCTAAAATAAATCCAGGGTTGTTGGACACAGCTGCTTTTGAGCTGTTGTTTCTCTTCATAATGTGTATTTTTTATGTTTATTCATGGAATTGTATAATCCGAAACAAGAGTTTGTTTAATGTGTGTGTGTGTGCATCTTGTTTGTAGGCCGCTGGGAATGTCCGTGGCATCAGTGCGACATATGCGGTAAGGACGCGGCCTCCTTCTGTGAGATGTGTCCCAGTTCCTACTGCCGCCAGCATTGTGAGGGCCTGCTCTTCATCTCCAAACTGGACGGCAAGCTGGCCTGCAGTGAGCACGACCCCTGTGGGATGGATCCACTGGAACCGGGGGAGATCCGGGAGTACACACCCGCAAACAGAACCCTCACCTCCGGGCTGGGCATGGCTGTCATCCCCTCCGCTGCCTCCAGCGCTCCCAACACTCCCAACCCAACCGGCAGGAGCGTCGCTGGGATCGTCCACGGTGGCAGGATGTGTGCTTCCGAGTCATTTCCCGCTTTTTCCATCCCGGTACCCATCACCATCCCCGTCGCCGCTCCTGCCGCCTCGCCCGCTCACAGCAGCTCCGACGCTCCCGGCAGCCCGCACGTATTCGACCTCCCTCACTACTCCCCCATTTCGTCATACGAGGAGGAGAGGGACGTTTTAGAGGAGGATGAAGAGGAGCTGCTTGCGGACGGAGAGGATGACTTGGTGGAAGAGGGAGAAATACGTCGGCAAAAATCTGATCCTCACGAGGAAGACGTGGAGCCGGTGATGGAGGACGTGGGGCTGGAATACCTTGAGCTCAAAGAAGAAGAGGAGGAGGAGGAGGAGGAGGAGGAGGAAGATGAAGAATGATGCACAGAGTATTATTATATAGAAAAGCAACTCAGTCACTACAGTGGGACAACACTTAATGATGAATGAGTTACAGTCTGTCACTGTTTGTATTAAATCATCAGTTGGATGTATGGAGGGATTTTTAGGAGCACATTAAATCATATAAACATAAATAAATTGTGAAGGTTATAAATAAAGACATGAACATTTATAATATATAGATTTATAAATACTCTGACAAACTGTATATCCATACATTTCACAGTTTATTTATGCTTGCGTTGTTTTATTTTTTGTCCTAATGATCACTCTGACCTCATCACACATTTGCACCTTCACATAGATCTGATGTCAAACTTTTAAAGATATTTCAGTTCATCATACTTGTTTTCTCACGTTGACCAACTTCATCTGCTGCTTTTTCTTTTTTTTTTCGTATTTTAGATGTCAGAAAAAGGAGATTGACGCGAGAAAAGTTTGTTTTCTACGTTACATTTAAATTAAATTTAGACTGTTTACATCTGTTTAGATGGAGAGTGGGTGTGAATCATGTGAAATGTGAAACCATTATTTTTTTGTCCATAATTATCAAACCATTTGGAATTTTCTTTTCCCTCCATAAGTATTTAACCCTGAATATCGCTCCGTATTTCTGCAAGCTAAATGGGATTTAGCCTAGACCCACTATTTCCATCCAGAAATGTTTGTTACCATGAATTTTCCACCAGTTTCCAGCTTTTCTTGATGCCTCACATGGTCAATTGGTGCTTCAAGATAACGACCATCAGTGAATATCAGCCGGATGATCGGCTGCTTGGAGTTTATCATTGTTGGTCTTGACTGTTCAAAAATCCATCCATTAAATTCTTTTTTTTTTTCTTTAAAGATGCACATTCTGTATGATCATTTACGCCATTGCAGGACAGAAATATGGATTATTTATCAGCCTCAATGAGTCGGGCTGCGAACTCTACTTTACAGACTGACTCTGAACCTGTTCATGTTATCGAAGGCAACGTGAGTGACCCAGGTAGATGGCTCCAGTGTGTATGCAATGCTTTATTAGTCATTATTTATATGCTGTTCTGTGACGCACAAATGAGGACAAGAGGGGGCTAAGATGTCGACGCTCCCTTCCGTTATTTTTGACTTTCCATCGAGGGGGAAACAAACAGACTCTGAATTGATGGACTCCTGCTGTGACGCTTGCACTTCAGTATGCGTTTTTGCCGCGTGTTTCGCTTTGTCTGAAAGCTTATTGTCTGTGTGTTATCTGCCAATGCCTTAGACTGTATTCTTCTGAGACATTTTCAAGAAATGGTTTAGTGTGTGTGAGAGCCACGTTTCCCTACAAATGCCTTTTTTTTAATGAAAAATGTCCTACAAGTAAAGTTTCATTCCAGTGTAATTATTACCTGTTAGATCTCAACCACTGACCTGTTATAACAACTGCTATATAAATATATGAGAAGAGGACGTTATAAAATAAGCACCTTGTACTGGCATCTTCTTTTTTAGATGTGTATGTCTAACAATAAAGCTACATTCAAACCAGTGAGAGACAAGAGAAATCCTGCAATGTGGATATTTAGTTAGAAATCCTAAATTTATCAGACAATTATTTTGACCACTAAATGTTTGGCAAACAGTATCTTCCCACCTGTGAAATTAGTCAGAAGGCTGAATTTTAAAAAACGGAAAAGAAAGTACTATAAAACAGTTGAAATACCTAGTTTTTGGCACTGCTCAAATGTCCAGGTTTAAGAAAAGACAAAAAGGAAATGTTAGCTGGGCACCATGTTTTTAATAATTGGAAGTTTATTTAAATAGAAGATTAATCCATAAATAATGCTCAATGATCTGATTGACTAATCATTTTTCTGTCCCTTTTAAAAAAAAAAAAAAAAAGTAAAGGGGGATTATATCTACAGTAAATGTTTCAACAGAACACTTAAACCTCATTTTAATGGTTTGTATTGTTATAAAGAACATTCATTGTCATAAAAGTGT
The DNA here is from genome assembly GCA_023101725.1 of Atherinomorus stipes. Taxonomy (NCBI): domain Eukaryota; kingdom Metazoa; phylum Chordata; class Actinopteri; order Atheriniformes; family Atherinidae; genus Atherinomorus; species Atherinomorus stipes. The sequence continues at coordinate 89,868 of JALJCO010011793.1, forward strand.
GATGGTGAATGTGTTGAAGCGTGATGCTACAACGAGAGTAAAACATTTGCAGGTTGAACTACAGCAAACTGGACAGGTTGTTTCAGACGTGCTGTGGGACATGTACTGGACCGTGCAGCAACATGCTCATTGTGATGAGTAACATTTGTGGAACTAGTTTTGAGGTCAAGGTCCTGGATATTTCAGAGATAACAGTAAATAACCAACAACATGGGAGACAAGGGGAAGAAGAGGGAAAAAAAACATTGTCTTGAATGTAGATTGAGCAAAGGTTGATCTCCCCACCTACATATTATTTTAGATATCCCAAGGAGATTAACATCACCTATTCACACTTGTCCCAATGTAAAACTATGACCCATGGCGACTGAGACCTACGCCTTCATCTGATTGGACAGTTTCATTATTATCATCCAATCAGAGGCCAGATTCTTCGTTTCCTTTCAGCACTCTGCGGCTCCTTTAAGGGGAGTAGATTTTCACCATGGCTGATGGCAAGAAGGTGGGTTATTATTTATGTTATTGTGGAAATCAGAGTTCACATTTATGCTGCGTTATATATGAACTGGGAAGCCGGAAATTCCAGTTGTAAGTTTCAACTGGAACTGCTTGCGAGGTCGGAGAATCCTCATTTAAAGATGGCCGCCTCCAGTCTTAGCAGTAGTGGAAGCTCCTGTAATGTTACATTTATTTTCTCTTATGACATTTTTTTGTTGCCTTAAATCAGTCGCACAGTTAATATTGTTTGATATAGATGTAGGGCGATAATTCTGCAGTGTTATTCACATTTTTCATGTGGTATATGTGTAATAAAGCACAAGTTGTGCTAACAACGGCTAATAACAACAGCCTTTGCTGCTAGTCTGCTATCTTTTGTCCGACCCGACTGTAGAAAGAACTGGAACGCTGCTGGGACATGACGTCATTCCCAGTTATGGTTCTGGGGTTTATGGCCACTTGTGTCAGCCTCAAACGTCTGTGTTTTGTTTTGTGTGTGTGCGACAGTTATGAATTATGAATTAAAACTACGAATCATTAAATGTCCATATAACCATGTCAGACTGAAAATGTATGTTAATCAGACGTTTACTGTTCTTATATTGTCACTTGGAAAATCAAATATATATTATATTTTTGTCAGATTTATTCTGGGATTTATTAGAGAAATAAATGTACAAGATCCAACTATTTTAAACACATTTTGGCAGAATAAGCAGTAAGAATATCAAGGCAAGCAAAAATATGCAGAAGTAGACAAGATATCTGGGCATGGCTGTCATCCCCTCTGATAAAAGATATCAGAAAAACCTTTTGAATCCGACTCTGAAAACAGTATGTTGTGACTGTATGTCTGATAGAACGACACTGGGACTCATGTTAATCAGAGAACAATAAGCATCACTCTGATCGATGAAAATTATGTTCTCTTCTGCAAATGGATCATCCAGATTGGTAACGCTTCATTTTAAAAACTGTACTTGTTTGGTATGCAGCCAATTTTCTACACAAATTCTCAGGTGTACCACCTCACCTGTTTACTCACCATCCCATGCATCTAGCTGACACTTTGCACTACTGGTCAAAAGTTTGGAATCACTTTCCTATTCAGTCCTACAGGGCAGGGATCTTGTTCTTGACAAAAAATATAATTAAAAAAAATTTAAATTAAGACAATGATTTTGGATTGTTTTTGAACAGAAATATTAAAAACAAACAATAAAACAACCACGATGGGGCTTCTAATTGGAAATTTTGAACAACCTTTGAGGCAATCACTGCAATCAAGTGATTTCTGTCAAACTCAATAACACTTCTGCACCTGTTAAAAGGTATTTTGGTCCACTGTTCATGAGCAAGGTGCTCTAATTTGTCAGGGACAGTTTTTTTGTTTGTTTTTTAATTAATCTTTTCAACCACATCTCAAAAACAATATTTTATTTAACTAAATGTTAAATAAAGAATTTAGTAAAAATTGTCTTGTTTGTTTCCTTCTTATTTGAATAAATATTGTGAAATTATCCATTTGAGGTCGACTTTCCCATTAAAGTGATCCCAAACTTTTGACCGGTAGTGTACAGGAATCTTTACTTACATGAAGCATAAACTGTCCTTTATATCCAAACAACAACTGAAGATGAAAATCTGCTGGTTAATTTTCTTTTTGTGTGCTGCTCATGAAGCTGCTGCTGCAGCCAAGTACACCACTTGGTAAAAATGTTGAAAAGATTTAATAAGATAAAGATTTTTTTTTTAAAAAAGGTTACTGCTGTAAATAGAAATGCTTGTTTCCCCATGCACTGAACCATCAGTGGTCCGTTGGATTGCTAGTCCCCCATGTTACCAGATTTGACCTTCAATACATTTAGCTCAGTAAACACGGGGTTTCTGGATTTCATCTTTCTGGGGTTTCCACTTTACCAACATAATTTTAATATAAAATTTCTTGAAAAGTTTGATGATATTTTGACTTTTATTTATTTTTAAAAAAATGTTTGTCTTTCACAGGAACCAAAATCTGATATAGAGAGAGCTATACATGACTTTATTGCTGTTCTGTCAGATGCCCAGTCAGAGGTGGTGGGTAAAACTGGAAAGGCACCTATCCAGAGTCATCCACCGGCCTACCGGCAGACCACCAGAGAGAGCACACTAATGGAAATTCAAAGGTAGCTGTTGATTTGCACGTTTTTTACACGCCAATTTTTACATTGTTTGGCTCTATTTTCTATCAAATATTGTCATGCCTTTAATTTAATTTGGTTTGTTTTTTAATGACAGGTCATTTCCAGCAATGTTTCAAAGGCAGAGTAGAGGAAAGCGACCTTTTCCAGAACCAATACCCGGCAAACCTGAAGCTTGCAACATAGAGTTCAGATTCTGTCTTCTGCCTGCTTCAACAACAAAAACTCCCTACGATGAAAAAGGCCTCCTTGAAGCTGGGCTGGGAAGTCGGACAGTTTACATAGCTGATGATGCTGATCATGAACAGGTAGCTTTCTTGGCCTTAGAGTCTGAGACTTACACTCTTGGAATCTGTTGATTTTAGTTTAGGCAGTTTCATGTCTGGAAAACCCTGGTTTGTTCTCAGGATTTTAGCAGACAGATCTCAGAAATATCATATTTGTCTTATTATTCTTCAAAATCTTAACCTAGATCACAAGAGCTCTTCAAGAGGAATATCCCAAAATGAAGACCCTGACCGGAGGGTGGCTTTTGTATAAAGCTGCAGGTAATGATTCTGTCAGTTTAATCAAACTAATGACTTAGAAAGCTGACCAAATGTAAGTTTGCAGAATTATTCTGCTGTTCATAGTGAAGTGCTTTGTAAAGCTATCTAAATGCAATGTCAGTCTTGCTACTCAGATGTACATTTTAAATTATATATGCTGTTAACTTACTGCTTTCATGTGTTATGGCTTATTGGTAACATTTTCTTCAGCAGTGGTGAGGAATGCTGGTCCTCGATGGCCACAGTCTGCAGGTTTTCTATGTGCCCCTACTTCAACACACCTGATTTAAATTAAATGGATCCAACAGCCTATGAAGTTCTGCACAGTGACTCTGAACCTGGGACACATGGAAAACCTGCAGGATGAGAGCAAAGGCTCCCCATCCCTGCTCTTCAACATCTTGTGTCTCTTTCCTACATCCCAGGTGGTAAAGGAGAGAGAAAGTTGTCTGTGGTGGCTCAGGAGACACAAGGCTACACGGGTAAGATGCTGAAGAAGATCACCACCAATGGGAAGAACAAGCTGTACATTGTTCCTCTGCAAGGAGAAATTGATACTTCACCTCTTCCTCATGAAGCAGCAGAGTTCAGCAGAACGCCAAAGTCCCGGTGCAAAAGCTGTGGATTGAATTTGCCTCTTCAGCTACATGATAGTCACTCTAAAAGGTGTGAACTGGTCAGTTCGAAGAAAAAGAGGACACTAAGTTAGCTGTGCCATGGAGTATATGACCAGGATTCCCCTGGAGGAGGGAACCTTGTACCTCAGTGGAAACTTCCACAAAGGACCCATTGAATTAACTGATGTTAAGGGAATTACGTTATCACCAAGTAAAGCCTTTGTGAAGAAGTCATAAGTCAATTTGTAGCAGAAGAAATTAAAATTTCATCATACCCACACTACAGGGTTCTTGCAGGCTTCACAAGGTTTTAAAGACCTTTTAAGACCTAAAAAAATCAAATTTAAAGATCCACATGATGCATTATTAGAAACATTCAAATAATCCCAGAAATTCAAAATAGGACTTGGAAAAAGAAAAAAAAAAAAAAAAAAAAAACCCATTCACAGGGTTTGTAAGTTAACAATATTGATTAATCACATAATAATTGGCCCAAAAAGTAACTTAAAAAAAAAAAAAAACAATTTGAAGATGACAATCAAATTATTGACGCAGATGTTAATATTAACTCAAGCAAAAATGCATTTATTTGTATAATCAATAAAAAAAAATAGAAAAAGAAATTGAAAATGTGTCGTAGCTATCTGAACATTTCAGACAGATGGACAGGATTAACCTCTGAATATTATTCAGCATATTCTATGTGGCCAATGCTCCTTGGGAATGAATAAAAGTAAAAAAAAAAATAAAACTTGTCTACATCAAATTTAAGACTTTGGATGAAAAAAAAAAAAAAGCCCTTTTTAAGACCTATTAAGGCCTTAAATTTTTAGACTCCAATATCCGTCTGTGCATTATTCTCTCTCATACACACCAGCCTGGTTCCAGTCAGAAAGACATCTTTCCAATGATAACAATGACATACAACTAAAACATTGTATGAAACAAGAATAGGATTAACTTTATCACAAAGTAAATGTTTATTATTAACTTATTTCTTATATTAAGGAAAATATTTGAATGTCTGGGAATTTTTTTTTTTTTTTTTTTTACTGTTTTTGTATGAGAGTGCGAATGTGTATAAGCTTGATAAAGAGACTATGTAGTATGTTTTACATAACAGCATAATTCCACAATATTTGGGGGGGCGGGAGGGTCACAGTAAATGGCTGCTGTTCAACATGCACATATCAGTTTTGTATTAAAGTCATCAAAGTGTTTCAAATCACCTGGTTTGCTTGGCTTTTATTGCATTTTCTATTTTAGTGCCAGAGGCAACACAGGCCTCAACAAGTCATAAAAACATAGAATAGTTGGAACATTTTAATAACTGAAGGTAGTAAAATGGGAGGTAGCAGCATTGTTACATTAAAGCCGTTACAACCACCCTCGGTCCATGGCTTCTTTTCTTTCCTCAATGCTTCGTAGATGCTGGACAACTGAGCTGTAAATATCCGCCCCAAAACAAGAAGAGGGACCCATGGGATTGAAAACCTGTTTCAGCACCCTTAACTCGTCCCAGTTAAGGGAAGACACCAGTTCAGGGATGTGGATGCCATCACGCTCCATGTCTGCAATGTCGGCATCCACAAACTTTGCCTGAAATGAAACGCTGTGTGTGAGTAACTGCGGGCTTTGAGATAAATTTGAAAAAGCTACAAAAAAAAGGTAGAGAGCATGAAAATTCAGCACGCTATGAAATTCTGAATCTTACGTCGAGCTTTTCAGAGGGGCTGACTGAAGTCTGAGCCATCCCAAGTTCCCACAGCTGGTTTGGGTTGTGGTTCTGCTCAGTCTTAAGTGAATGGTTGTTCCATTCTTCTCTGAACGCATCCAATTCTTCCTGGATCCGGGGCACAAACACATACTGTGCACAAAACAGGTTTGTGTAGTTTGATGGATCCAGCAGTCTGCTCTCCTCGAGGAAGTTGAGGACATCGGAGTAGATGTTCGTCACAACGCTCCACATGTCTTGCCACAGCTGCTCGACACTGAAAAAGACCAAATTTGAGAAATCTTGTACAAACCTGTTTATTAAATAACACTTTAAAGAAAAATGCAGTTGAAAAGATGTGGAAAAGTAAAACAGGATGAAAGAAACAAGGGGGAATTTTAAAGAAATTTTTAAATGAAAGAGATGAAGCAAGAATTTCTCTTCTGTAAAAGTTAAAACAGTGAAGCAGTTAACTGTTTAGTTCATTCAGATGATGAAATACAATGTGTCCAATGAGGAACTAATAAATGCAGCAGCTCACCTTAACTTTAACGCATTACCTTTGGTCATGGATGCTCTTCCCAGACATAAAGCTTCCCCTTTTACAGCCTCGCATATCAAACATGTATCGAGCAATGTCCACATTCTCCATTCCTCGCTCTCCTCTCACACTAGAAACAGTCAAAGCACAAATAATCTTTAAAATACGACTCACAACAAACTGCAGACGCTGAAAATCCAGGGTTTTCTATTTGAATCCCCTCTTTCGTACATATACATCATAAAGCTGGAGTTGTGTGAAAAAATGTTTGCCCCCTTCCCGATTTCTTGTTTGCATGTTTGTCACACTTATGTTTCAGATCAAACAAATTTAAATATTAGACAAAGATAAACACAAAATGCAGTTTTTAAATGAAGATTTTTATTAGTAAGGGGGGGAAAAAAAATCCAAACCTCCATGGCCCTGAGTGAAAAAGTGATTGCCCCCTCTGTTAAAACATGAATTAACTGTGGTTTATCACGTCTTTGGAAAGCAGAGTTCAATTTCTTTAGCCACAACCAGGCTTGGTTGCTGTCACACCTGTTCTCAATCAAGAAATCACTTAAATAGGACCTGCCTGACAAAGTGAAGTAAACCAAAAAGATCCTCAAAAGCTAGACATCATGCTGCGATCCAAAGAAATTCAGGAACAAATGAAAAACAAAGTAACAGATCTTTCAGTCTGGAAAAGGTTCCAAAGCCATTTCTGAAGCTTTGGGACTCCAGAGAACCACAGTGAGAGCCATTATCCACAAATGGTGAAAACATGGAACAGTGGTGAACCTTCCCAGGAGAGGCTGACCGACCAAAATGACCCCAAGAGCACAGCGACGACTCATCCAAGACGTCACAAAAAACCCCAGAACAACATCCAAGAACTGCAGGCCTCACTTGCCTCAATTAAGGTCAGTGTTCATGACTCCACCATCAGAAAGAGACTGGGGGGCAAAAATGGCCTGCATGGCAGAGTTCCAAAACCAAAACCACTGCTGAGCAAAAAGAACATAAAGGCTCGTCTGAGTTTTGTCAGAAAGCATGTTGATGATCCCCAAGACTTTTGGGAAAATACTCTGTGGACTGACGAGACAAAAGTGGAACTTTCTGGAAGGTGTAGGTCCCATTACATCTGCCGTAAAAGTAACAGCATTTCAGAAAAGGAATCATACAAACAGTAAAATATGGTGGTGGTAGTGTGATGGTCTGGGGCTGTTTTGCTGCTTCAGGACCTGGAAGACTTGCTGTGGTAAATGGAACCATGAATTCTGCTGTCTACCAAAAAATCCTGAAGGAGAATGTCCGGCCATCTGTTGGTGACCTCAAGCTGAAGTGCACTTGGGTTCTGCAGCAGGACAATGATCCAGAACACAGCAGCAAGTCCACCTCTGAATGGCTTAAGAACAACAAAATGGAGACTTTCGAGTGGCCTAGTCAAAAGTCCCCACCTGAATCCCATTGAGATGCTGTGGCATGACCTTAAAAAGGCGGTTCATGCTGGAAAACCCTCCAATATGGCTAAATTACAACAATTTTGCAAAGATGAGTGGAACAAAATTCCTCCACAGCGCTGTAGAAGACTCACTGCCAGTTATCACAAACGGTTGATTGCAGTTGTTGCTGCTAAGGGTGGCCCAACCAATTATTATGTTTAGGGGGCAATCGCTTTTTCACACAGGGCCATGTGAGTGCTGTCCAAGTGCCCTCAAAATAAGCTTCTGTACAACTAACCATGTCTTTTACCCACATTTGAATTAGCTTTGAAGGACAGGTTTCAGAGTTTGTAAAAATGCTTCGTGGTAAATTGCATTGTAATTGTTCCTTAAATCCACAGTCATCCTCAAAATCATTCATATGCTCCCATTAAAGAAAAGGCTAAATTCACGATAGTAATTCACATAAGAAGAAACTAAAGAAACAAATAAAAATTTACAAAATTATAATTTAGACTGGAAAACAAATGCAGCTTGAAGCATGTTGAATGAGTAACAATTATCTAGGTGCTGAAAACAGTGTCATTTATCCCGAGGCATAAATATGAGCGCAAAACAAAAAGTTTGCATCATACCGAGATGGACAGCCATAACTCTTCACAGCTGCAAGGAAGAAGTCCAGAGCTGTAGATGCCTTGTTGTTATTAGCCACTTTTAAGTATAAGATCTGTGGGAACAAGTTTTGAATTAATGAGCAATTTTCTGTTAACTTTCAGTGACTTTAAGATAGACTTAACAAAAGAAATGATAGGGAACACAAACCTTCTGTGAAAAGGCATCAACGCCACCAAACATCACAATCCCGTATCTGTGCAGTGACGGACACAGACATAAGTACACGGATGCTGAGCACAGCAAACACTGTAATGCATCACGTACACACACTGCATCATACAAGACTGTGTGTGTGGGTTCAAACCACCATACGTGTAGCTCACCTGTTTAACTTGTTGTTGGTGTGGATATGTACGAGTGACAGAGGACCAGGAACACTGTGCGTCCCTCTAACAACACAACCACACTTCACCATCCGCTCAAGTATTCCTACACTGTCCACACGGTGCATGGACTCCCACACTCTGGCCCACTGCACTTTATGACCCAGCGCCCTGAGACGTCCCCTCACCATTCTGTGGCCTGAACAAAGACGCATTTCAAAACAATGGAGGAACATTGCATTAGAAAGTGATGGGAAAATGCACTATTTTATACACTTTAAACATTTTGAGACAATGCCATACATCACATGGTGCAGTATAGAAAATGGTCCCAACATTTAGTTGAATCCTCAGCATATTGTTCTAAATTCTGACAAATTAAATCATGCTTTAACTCTTTTACTTTTTAATACTTTTTTCTTCTGATGTGAAACACTTTGAAATGTTGTGTACATGAAATGTGCAAAATAAATAAACCTGCCTTACTCAAGTTAGAAGGTAAAAGCAGCTTGTTTTTGGCCCAGTGTGGGAAGCAACTTTTACAGTCGTCATTATTATTCACCTTGATACACCTTGGTCTGCAGGCTCAGTGGATTACAATACTACTTGGTCATGTTCACCCACAACTAAATGCAACTCGTTTTGTATGAAACTTAGGGAGGAGGACTTAAATCAATGACTAAATAAACAAAAAAGGCTGTCAAACAATGAAAAAGTTGTCAAACTGACCCAGATTTCTTGATTCTTGCTTGATCGTTAATATCAAGCTGTCAAGCTCGTCATCGGACAGCGAGCTGTAGGCGTCTTTTATTGAGAGGCCCCAATCTCTCTTTCTACGGTTGACTGTTTTTTGTGACACACCAAGAATCTTGGAAATACAGGGCACAGAAAGATTCATCTCAATAAGGTCCTGAAGGCGATCTTTTGAAATGAGCAGCTTGGGGCGCCCCAATTCGCCCGTTATCTTGTTGACTATAACAGATTGACTTCTCTTATCCATTTCAGATTGGATGAGGGTTATAAGCTCGTCCAGACCTTCAATCACCTGGAAAAATAAGCATAATTAACACACATGTATACATGTGTACATATATTGATTTCACATACATTTTGGTACAGAAACTTTAATAAACAAAAAGTTATTAAAGATTGGCTGCAGACGAAAATTGAGAGAAATTTACCCACCGACTGTGGAAAATGTACATGAGGTGAAAGGGAGAAGATTAGTGTCATTGTGCTGGTAGTGAGGAACTCCACGTGGTCCAGGTCCAAGGGCTTCTGCTGGCAGGCTTGTTCCAGTCTGACTTGCAACTGTTGTAGGACCTGTTTCCCTAAATCCACCTGAGAATATGAAACAGAGTTATTGAGTTGCTAATATGAAGTTAAACATACTAGATGCAGCTTGTCAATATAAAATGGATAAATTAAGAATATGATGCAGATGAGGTGAATGAAAATGATAAACAGCAAGATGGAAAAAATTACAATGACTATGCTGCTATTATGAAAGCTGCCAAATAAAGTTCTGTGAAATTGAATAGAATTGCATGAATGTATTTATTTACTAGTAAATGCAACTGACAGCCTTAATCTAATGGTACAAATTATTAAAAGGTACACTCACTGCAATAATTTGCCAGCCTACTGTTTACTGACAAAAAAAAAAAAAAAGGGTAGAACAGCTTTTAAGTTATATCTGCAAATGGCTGAATTCAACTCACCAAGGAGTCAACGGAGGCACCCGTATCACCGATGTTGGGCGGAAAAACATCAGGTTTCTCTGCTTTTATAGTCTCCTGTAAAGCCAAACAAAGCGAACTTGTAAATATCTAAACATCCTGTGTCCTTATATCTCCAACCCCAGTCTTCAAAGTGCACTCAGAAAACTTCCTTAAGGTTATGGCAAAATAACTGAACATCTATATACACACGTGACTTTTAATGTGAACTTTAAAATCTCCAACAACCCACCAGAGCCGCAGACATACTCGTACCATCCATCTTCTACCTTTTCTTCCGGATGGCAAATGAGACAGGGACGTACGTGTGACGTACTCAGTCAGGCGTGAGGGCGACGAAGAATCTGTCCTCTGATTGGACAGTTTTGTTTGTCACCGTCCAATCATATTGTGGTGTAAAGATGGGGCTAAAACAGGCAACTTAATATCTTAACTTAATATCCATACAGTCGTCCTCAAAAGAAAAGGCTAAATTCACAATAGTAATTCAGACAACAACAAACTAAGGAAACTAATTATAGATAAAATGTACAAAATTATAATTTACAGAAATAGAATATTGCTTTTCAATTGTAGCTAATAATAATAATAAAAAAAAACTTTCCCGGACACATTAGAGCACCTTTCCCATGAACAGTGGACCAAAATACCTGTCAACAGGTGAAGTCTTTTTGAACATTAGAGAAAACACCTGATTTCAGTAACTGCCGCAAAGTGTTGCTCAACAAAATTTTAGCTTCGGAGCCCCATCATGCTTGTTTACTTGTTTTATCGTTTTTTGTGTGTGTTTGTTTTTAATATTTCTGTTGAACCACAATTCAAAATCAATGACATGATTTTCATAGAATTTTTATGTATTATTACTTTTGTCAGTTTCAACTTATTTCACTGACGGCTGATTTTTCCTTCTTCGGCGGAGGGTATGAATAACTTTGAGGACGACTGTATATGTAATGCAAATGTAAATAAAACTACAACTGTTACTCATCATGAATGAATTAAATGTGCCATCTTAACCTTTTACAATGTTTTCAAACAGGTTTGGCTTCATTATTGAATATTTGAATATAAAGCTTCTAAGCAGGTCTAACCCTTCTTAACCCAACCTCCTGACAACCATCCAGATGTTCCTGCCACGATCTGTGGCTTTGTTTTGGTTTTATTTGCATTAAATTGATGTTTCTGGTGATATTTGATGAATTTCCCCCTGGGGATTAATAAAGTATCTTGATTGATTGATTAATTGATTCCTTCAGTCTGTTTTCAGGTTCAGGATCATTATTCTGTTTCTTCCCTGTTTTCCCGGTACTTTCTTTTAATCCTTGCCAGATTCTTGTCAGTCAACTTTTGTTTTTTCTCCAACTTTTCTTTGTTCTGGAGTTTTGTAAGTTGACCCCGTCCACCCTACCCCATGATGTCCCATCAAAAGGTTTCCTTTTGTTCAGAGTGCAATGTTAGTGCTCAGAAACCTGTATTCTTACACGGTGAATTACAAACTCATCTTATTCTATAATTAATGCCCATGATAACCCATCAGTGAAAGTGTGTTCAAATACTTTGAGCATCAGAAACTCCGGAGTTATGAGGAGTTAAAGCTATTAGATTATTTTAAAACTGTGCCACTGACTTCCAGGGGTTGAAGTCATTATGAAACAATAACAAACACACAGATGTCAAATTGAAGGACAAACTTCTGTATCAAAGCCCTTACATTAGGGGGATAAGCGGCTCTGCTATCCAGTGACTGTTTATAAAAAACAAAACAAATACAGACTATCATTCTCTGAAATGAAAATGAAATTAATAAATCCACATTTTAATTATTTTCTACACATTAAAAAACTTGAATTTCTCAGGCAGCATTCTCCTCTAAGTGCCCAGCTGGACCCCATTCATGCAGCTTACCAGGCTAGACATGAATTTCTTGATTTTTGTAGTAGCTCCACCAGCTCACTGGCCTCACTATTGACTGGATTGACAAGGTGTGCCCTATTAAACAATCTAAAGAAAAAGAAAAAATTAAAACAAAAAACTTTCTATGTAGCCTATGTTTTAAAATACTGTTATGGATTTTGACGTCCCCTATTTATTCTCTGACATACCGTATTTTCTGGACAGTAAGTCACACTATTTTTCATAGTTTCACTACTCCTACAATTTATAGTCCAATGCGACTTATATATAATTTAACATTTTTTAAGAGTTAAATCTTACTAACTGACATGAGCCAATGAGTGAACATTACCATCTAATGTCACATTCATTTCATAGTTCTTTTTGGACATCTGGCTGTACTGTGTGGTGGAACAAATCCTCAAAAAACACATTTATCCTTCTTAATTATGATGTTTATGATCATTTACAATCAATTTGGAATCGGAGCGATCTGGGAAGTTTTAGCAGTAACAAATAGGATATGAAAAATAAAAAAAACAAATCTGCCTATTTTAAATAAATCAATAAGATTTACAGTCCAGTGCGACTTATTTATGTTTTTTTCCTCTTTATGATGCATTTTTTGACTGATACGACTTATTAGTCCAGAAAATACGGTTGTTCGGGCCTGACTCAGCAAAAACATGGACTTTTAGCAGGTTCCTGCACTGGACATTGTCAGAGACGGTACAATCACAACATTCTTACGGAAAGAATAAATAGTGGTTGGGGGGAATGTGGGGCCACATTAGTGATCACAGCAGTAACTGTCCACTAAGCGGTGGCTGTGAGTTGTTGCTGTATTGGCCAATACTAGCATTAAAACGTGATATCAGAAAATATTGGTATCGTTTTTTTCAGATCGATAATTTTACTAACGAAATCTCACAAGATCTCTTTCAGTTATGAAATCTCACGAGATCTTGTTCCATTAGCACGGTCCAGCATGTAGACAGGTGCCCGTTACTGTGGAAGAACTTCATATCCCAGCATTCCTTTCAGAGTCATGTGACTCAGGTGCAACTGCTGCTGCTACAGACCGACTTGCTTTGAAGCTGCTTCTAATATGTCTGGTTTTAAGTTGTTGGTTAAGATACCAAGTTGTCAGAAACATTATAATTAGCCACATGTTGGCTAATACCTGCTAGTATCTGATATCTGGCAGCCAGATGTCCAAAATGAACTCCTCTGGCTGAGTTAAGGCTAGTTTGGGATCTTTGCTCTCAGAGCAGAATATAGTTGTAGTTCTCAAAATATGAGAGATACAACCTCACAGTTGTCTGCTCTTATCGGTATCGGTCGATATCGAGTATGGGAATTAAAGAGTTAGATACAGTTATATCGGACATCGGTAAAGCAAGCCAATTCGTACATCCCTAAATAAAATATTACATAAAAATGTTGTGGATCAATCAATAAAATCTCATTTAATTTGCAATCACTTCAAAACATTCAAGAAGCATTTTTATTTTACAGAACATATCTGGGCAGCATTCTCTGTTTAACAGCTTTCGGTAAAAATTATTGTGCATCACAACGTTAACGTGGAACATCAAGACATCAAAGCAGTAACAAGGAGAAAACTGAGATATGTCCGTTTATTTCCCCTCATGTCCATCCTGCAGCACAACTTAAAAAGCATTAAAATAGCAACTCAAGTGTTAAATATTGCTGTAAATGTTGGCCTGATGACACCAAGCGATGATGGTTTGCACACCATCACAACATTCAAACAAAAGGCTTCTTCCAGTGTTGGTGAAATCCGTCATTTATCACCAGTGGATGAAAAAACGATAATCCTCCTGAAAAGTTGAACGTTTTCTTAAAATCCTGATGCTGAGCTGCTAGAAATGATTACAAGAAGAACTTGAGTCGCATTTTGTTATGTGTAGGACATAATCAGAACTTTCAAACAGAAAAATCAAATATAGAAATGCAACTTTCAGCCAAGTTTTATATCAGGCAGCTAAGGCCATGCAATGTAACTGTACAGAGATCTGGGCATTTTTAGTGTACAATCACCTTAAAACCAGCCTATATTTGTACTTTTGACAGAATTTTAGCTTATGTTGCAAAAGTTAATGCATCAGATGTGCACTGAACACGCTACCTTTACTTGTGCAACAATATGTGTTAGTGTTTTCCTGCTGTGCTGCCTTACTCAAACTGGGATGACATCAGAGACATAAAAATTGCTGTTTTGGGTCATGGAAACTATGAAATATTCATGTTTTCTACCTTTTAGGACAAAATTTAATGGACACCTCATTCAACCATTTGCAAACTCTTCACCAGGCAGCATGAAATTTTGGTTTGCATTTGTGCCGACAGAAAAACTGAGCTGAAAACATACCTTTAAAAAAATTTTAAAAAAAGGATCTTTTTTGCAGTTCCAGTTGTTCCGTCTTTGGTGAAAAGGTTAAAATAAGAGGCTGTTTGTAGAAAATGCAGCGGGGCTGACTGATGTATCAGCTCTCCTTACATATCCAGAGCTGTCATGAGGGAAAAAACTTCTAAATACTCATAAACCTTCTTTTTATAAAGGCCTCTGTTTAGATATTAGCACTAATTCATTCATGGTGTAGCTTTGCAGATGCTCCATAGGGGGTATTTTGAATTATAGAAGAGTGTTTTGGTGTTTGATGACGTCACATACTTCACTTGCTCAGCCTCCTTTGAACATGTGCAAAGAAAAATTCTCCCAACAGTTAAAACAAGAGGTAAACAAAAAATCAAAAAATGTAAACAAGCCGTTCTCCTTCCTGAAAGCAACAATTCACTGCATCCATGAGGATTTCTGACAGTTATGTCAAGTCCCAGCACAGTTTCAGCATCTCCACGGCTGCAGGTTTCAGCCACAGCTTCCGACTGCTTAATGCTGCAGCTTTAAGGAGATTTACTCCCTCTGACCTACAGAAAAGTGACCATTCCAAGTTGGGATAAAAAAATGAGTGAGAAGTCTTTAAATCCCTTGTATCAGTTTAAAAGTAGCAGATCATCCTCCAGAACATCTTCAGGCCTCAGTTCTTTATGGCACAAAAGAAATAAACACGTTACAAGTTACAAACAGTCCTGTTTGATTCCTTTTTCCAGCATAAAAGGTTCAACTCCAGCCCAGAAAAGGTGGGATTTCCATTTCCCTTCTTCTTTTGCTGCTCAGCATCAGTTGTTATGGCAACAAGAGTAGAAGTAAGAGTCTTTCTTCTGACCCAAGTCCACACCCGTTTCCTCTGGTGAGATAAAACACATATTAATGTAAAGCCTTCATACTTAAGTGATACAAAGCTTTGCTTTTAAATGCTTCTGGTTGTCTCGGTCAGAACTATAAACTCTAAAAGAGTGTTCATGTAGCTAACATGGCTGTGTGATAGGCCTGGGACGATAAATTTTGCTGGACGATATATTGTCCTACATATTATTGATGATAAACAATATTATTGTCAACATAACTGAGACCAAAATAACCACTCATGTAATGTAAATATATTATAAAAATGGAAGTACACCCTTTCAAATGCAACAACTAAAGTTTAATTTCACACTGGAATGTCCAGAACAAGAACTTCTAAATATCATAAATAGACAAACAAACAAAAAAAAAAATGAAACAAAAAAGGACTGTCTTTGCAATAAGTGTTTCCAATAGGGATGCACGATATAATCGGCCCCCTATTGGTATCGGCCTATTTCGGCCTTAAAACTGAGTATCGGACATCGGCCACCCCACAATCTTTAACCGATATTTAACCTATCGGCTCGCTGTTTCTAAAATCTAAAAAAAAAACAAAAAACAAACTTAATTTTCTTCTTCAAAAATGTCTTTTTTACAGACTTTAAAACTTCTAAAGACTAGGGGTGGGGAAAAAATATTGATACACTGAAATATCGCAATATTTTCATATGCTGATATAATACTGACATTTAAAAATGCAGTATCAATCTATTTTACAAACAAAATCTTGTGATATTTCATCATTCTGTTACGAAATCTTGCGAGAATTCACAAAAATTTAGTGATATTTTCATATGCTGATATCACATCGACATTTAAAAACGCAGTATCGATCTATTTTACTAACGAAATTTTGGGATATTTCATCGTAATGTTATGAAATCTCACAAGGATTTACGAAATATCGTGAGATTTTGTAACAGAGAGATGAAATCTCACGAGATTTTGTAAGTAAAATAGATCGATACCACGTTTTCAAACATCGATTTGATATTGGCATATGAAAATATGGTGATATTTCAATGTATCGATATTTTTTCCCGCCCCTATTTTTCAAAGCGTCGGAAACGGATAACAAAACAGCTAATTGCAATGACTGCTCATTTTTTTCAGCTTTAATATCGGTATCAATATCGGCCACATGATTTTTAAAATATCGGCATATCGGATATCGGCCAAAATTCGAATATCATGTATCCCTAGTTTCAAAGTTCTTGGAAGCTGACTTGCTGCGGTCTGTGTGTGTTTGCGTGCTTGTGGCTCCGCCTCTTCCCACAGATACAAAGATCCTGAATGACTGACAGGATGGTTCACTCCTTTCATTTGATTCTGCTAAGCCACAAACGCGCCCAGGTGCTGAGACGATGCACAGAGTGAACCCTCTTGTCATCGAGCGTGTTTGGAGACGAGAGAGGAGGAAAACAAACACAAGCATGCACATGGCGATATATCGAGGCCAGAAAACTTATTGAGTTCATTTTCATTTATCGTGCGATTAATTGATTTATTGATTATCGTCCCAGGCCTTCTGTGTGAATTAAACTCACCTGTCATGTACTGAAAAGCAGAACTGTTGTAATCCTCTGCTACTTTCTGGAACAGCTCATCTGGAAACCAGAGGGAAAAAAAAAGCTTGTCAGTTTCCATCAGATCATACCAGAGACAGCCACATTCTTAACTCTATCACAGTGTTGATGCTAATCACAGCTCATTTCACTCAAGACAGTTTGATAAACATGCTCCACCTCTGCTGTTACACAATGTAAGAATGCAAACAAAAATTAGCCCATTTTAGTACACAACCTGATTACCTGTGAAAACAATTCACTCAGTAAAAGCTGTGAATCCCTTTATTTCACTCCAACTCCAAAATCATGAGCTGCTGATGTCTTCAGCAATCATCCTCTTGCTTCATCCTTCTCCTTCCTAAATTTGGTGTTTATTTCTGTCTCAACTTGACCCATGTCTTACACCCTTATGCACAAGAATGCTGCCAGAAGGCAACAACTCTAACACACCCTCCCTGAATGAAGCATGATGGGCCAACATCTGTTTTTGTTCAACTATGTATTTACAATGTGCTGAAAACTAATTTTTAAACTATTAGAGTTAAATCAGCTGAGCTGTGGGATCGCAGATCCCTCCAACTCAACCGGCATTTCATAGCAGCTCCTTTAAAGCCCCTGAGAATGAGGGGATCACATGTATGCGGACAGATGTGTCTTAAGGCATACTCATGATGTGTGATAATGGATGTGGTGGTTCTGGTCACCATTTCTTGACCTTTTCCAGCACATTTCTTGTTTATCAATCAGCAGTGTCAAACATGTGATCCACTTCCACACTGAAAAGAGTGAGAGGTGCACCAATGGTTCAGAACCCAGAACAACCAGACTGGTGTTGCCACAATTATCACACTATCAGCCATTGCTAACCACCACTCTCCTGCTTCACATTTGTCTTTTAAAGGAGGTATAGAAGATGTTTGTTTGCATAATTTTTGCACTATTCGATGAAACTGCGTTCACTGTCCCATATGGTATGATTAGGCAAGGCAAGGGAAGTTTATTTGTATAGCACATTTCATGTACAGAACAATTCAAAGTGCTTAATTAGTGATTAATTAAAAGCTTAGTCGTCCTCAAAATTATTCATACTCTCCAATTAAAGAAAAGGCTAAATTCACGATAGAAATTCAAATAACAAGAAACTAGAGAAACTAATAATAAACAAAAATTTACAAAATTATAATTAGTGAAATGCAATGACTGGCGCTTTTGAATTGTGGTTGGAAATAATAATAATAAAATGAAATAAACAAAACTGTCCCAGACACATTAGAGCACTTTTCTAATGAACTGTGGACCAAAATACCTGCCAACAGGTGTAGAAGTCGGTTTGTTTTTATATTTATTTCAAACCACAATTCAAAATCAATGTCATTATTTTCATAGAATTTTTATTTATTGTTACTTTTGTCAATTTCATTGTATTTTTTTTTTCTTTTAAGGTATGATTAATTTGAGGACGACTGAATGTCATTATGCATCAGCTGTGAAAGTAATGGGACTTAAACATCCGCTAATCATTTCTGCTCTCATCACGTGTTTTATTTGTCTATTGTCCATCAATCACTCTTACTAACGTAGTAACAGTGATTGATGGGCAATAGTCAACGGGTAATAGGCCAGAGTGGCCAACATGTAGCAAAACTACTGTATGATTACAGTAGGTAGCTAACACTCATTATGTTCAATATTTTATGATCATTATCATTCTGCTAGCAGTTACAAAGTTCAGAGTGTGACTTTTCAATGTTACAGTTCACTTCCTTCATCGACAAACCATAAATAACACGGCTGCAATCATGGCCAGCGGTGGCTCAATGTGGTGTGGGGATGACCGAAGGTGGAACTTACCCACATTGTTTCCTGTTTTACTGGACGTCTCAAAATGCTGCGCACCGATCTCTGTGGAAATGAACAGGATGTTTGAGATAAGTAACGCCCACACTGTTGTAAGAGTGGTTTTCTTTATGTGCTCATACCTGATAATCACACACACAAACTGACAGAGGTAAAAGATTTCTAAATATTTATTTTCAGATCTGACAAATGGAAAAATCCTACTTTTTGGTACTATAAGTTAAAACGTTAATTTTGTTTAAACTTATATTAAAATTGCTCAGCTTTAAGTGGGTTTTCAGATGGTTTGTAAGACAAGAGGAGCGCAGTTCACTTATGGTGTAACAGAAAACACAGCCAAGAAACACAAACATTAACTGGCAACTGCTAGTCTAAACAGACTGTGTCTTTTTGACAACGTTCATTTAGGTTTATAAAGTAACCAGTCAAATGTTTAAACACAACCAATTTACATGAACAAAGTTCTTCAATGGTGTTGTAAATCAAACAAATAAATCCATGGACACAATATTTGTAACAGTATAAAGCACAGGGCCTTAGAGAGATTAGATTAACAATAAAGTGGAACTATAGACCCTGCTCTTTGCTTAACTCCTCCCACTGCTAATTTTGACAATTGCCAGAAACTGTAAGGTGGGGGCATGGGGTGGTGGGGATGGGTCACAGCAGGAAGCAGAGAGTGGGCAGTTGGTGACTACATGGGCAGAAAAAATTTAAAGGCAGCCCGTGACATAGATTAGGTAGTTTAAAGACCCACAACATAACTTTGGGAATTTTTGAGCCGTCACCGCCCAGCGGAATACCGAAGCTGAGAACCGCACTAAGTAACTTTTCCATCTGGGATGCAGCCGTGATATCAGAGTACGGATATGAACACGCCAGTTGTTTTGAACGCGCTCCATGGCGGATTCGGAAAAGAAACGCAAGAAAACATTACGGGAAGAGGACAGGAAAAAAAAAAGAGAGAGAGAGAGGAAGGGACATAACAAGAGTCAAGATAAGACTGTCTTTTACTGGCTGGAGTGAATCCCAGTCCAGGTAGGATGCAAAGATGGATGGCAGTTATGCTGCAAAAAGGGGGCGCGTCACTGAGAAAACTGCTACAGTTACATTGTGGGTCTTTAAGACATTTATTCCCGACTTTACTGTGTCACCATTTTGGAAAGACAACAGGTCGAATTTGCAGCAGCGGCAAAATCCCCGCTGAAAGCCGCCAGAGTCCACCAAAGCAGCTGCAGAAAGACTGCGGCATGCCACCCCAAACACTATAAAAGAAATGGACGTAGTGTCCGCTTACACCATCCATTGTGGTGAGCTGAAAGTGAAGCCAGTAGGGCATTCCCACTGTTGCCATCTTCGCCCCATTATCATTCTTAGAAAATACTAAAATAGGCAAAGACAGGGCCGCTCAAAGCCTCGGGGCAAATTACTGACAGTCAAGCTAATGCTATCCAAGCTAACGTGGAGTGAACAGGAGCAAATGAAGATAGGTGGTCGGGAGGTTAGGCATGCTAAAACTTGCTGTTAGCCGGCTAAGAACTGCAGCTGTGCAACTCTGCTACTGACTGAGACCTTACTGGGAGCAAGCAGGGAGCTAAGTACTAGCCACAACGGCTAAAGCCAACATCTGGTCTGCTGCCTGTTAATCAAAAGGACACGCCTCTAATTACTTATAATTTCAAGATTAAGGGGACTTGAGGCAAGATTAAGAAACGAAACTCGCGACTGGCGCTTCAGGTAACTGAAGCCACAAGCCAAGCCGTCACGGGAGCGTGCACAAACTGAAGCTATCATGTTGTTTACTATCCTTTTTCTTCGTAGTTACACTTTTTAGTGTCTTTCAGTTGATCTGAATCGTTTGCTGACGGCAGAAGAATCCATAACTATCGCTTACAGTGTTTGAATTTACCGCGACCGTCTTCCTCCTGTATCATAACTGTGGATGTAGCGTCATTTGACATCACGTCAGGGCAGTGTGGGAAATTCGGACACAGAATTGCAGCGCATTTTGCAGCACACAGCCTGTTCAAGGCAACGGAGAGAAACGTGGGTGGAAACATTATTTTTGGTATTTAGCGCTTCATCACCCATTAGTATTAAAAAAATGGACATTCATGTTAGTTTGTTATTTTAATTCCTGCCTCTAGTCCCTTTAAATAACATTTAAACAAATGAGTAATAAAAAAAAAAAAATCAGCCTCCTCACAGTTGACTTGAAGGTAAACTTGACCTATTAAACCCAAAATGATGTTTTGAACCAGGCTGTAAACATGTTTATTTTTGCTGTGAAGTTGGTGTTTTTAACATGGAAGTCTATGGGGAGTTTCTCTGTTTTGGAGCCCCTAGTGGATGAGGGGTGAACTACAATTTTCAAGACTTCCGGGAAACATCACATTTGTCCAGCAGAGGTTCCCGCTTGGTGCCACTGTGGCTTCTATGCCTGTTTTTCTTGTGTTGTAGAGCAGCACTAAGTAATCTTCTACGTCAGGTTTGAGTGTGAAAAACAAAACCTCTACATCTACAAATGTCACGAATTTAAAAGAAACTTTAAAAATTACTCATTTTGACAACATTATAGATATTTTTCATCTCAACAAATTAATGCTATGTTGTACAGTTCAAAAACCATGTTAGGATGTGCTGTCCCTTCGACCATTTCTGCAGGTTCTCTCTCTCTCTCTCTCTCTCTCACACACACATTATAGCAGCTTTCTACAGCAACGCTGTAATTACCTTCAGCGAAGTCCTGAGCATCGTGGTAGTCTATCTGGCGCAGGCTCCGGTCGGCTCCGATCAGGTCATTTTTGGTGCCACACAGGTAGATCTTACAGTGCTGAGGGACATAACGCAGATCAACACTCCGTGTCACTGATCAGTTTTTTATTTCCCTCAGAGTTCGTCTCTACTGGAAAACCAGCTGTGGGACTACCAGCAGCTTACTGGCATAATCTCCAGTAACGACACTGAATGATCCTAAAACACATTTATCATGCAACAAGCTCACATCGCGTCCAGGGTGCAAAGGTTTTACATCAGTATAACTAAGACATGTTAACAACATAGATTAGCACAACATAAATATGCAATCCAAGCAGGTGTGGCCAATCGTATCTTGGAGCAACACAGCAGTGATACATTACAAGCATATGGTCATGATCACATCCCTATTTCCATGAGAAAAGGTGATAGGCAAAGCAAACTCAACCAAAGGGAGGTTTTTTTTTTTTTAAATTAAAGGCCACTAACAGCCCGGTTTGAATGAGGAGCTTAATTTTACTGTTTTTGTTTGTTTTTTTTTTCAAATAGGTAATTTGGGTTTTTTTTTGTCTTTCAGAAACAGTTGTGCTGCTTGTGTAGTTCTATTATGACATTTAATTAGTGGGAGTGAATTGTGGTTTATATTAGCATCCTGATTATTTAGATATTGTATGTATTGTGTGTAGGGGTGGATGATAATTAGCAGTCCGAATCTAACAGGAAATTATTACGTCATTTCAATAAGTCCGATATCATGACAACTTGCCCCGATAACATATATATTACTTTTGTCAGCAAGGCACTGCTCCACTCACATAATGAGAGCAGAATTATTGTTGTTTAAAAACGCACTCTGTTTACACAGACAAGTCTGACATGTTCGTCATTATTATTGTTTACAAATAAACTTTTTCAGATTGTCTAAACATACAATAAATGTTTAAATCTAACTTGTCTTTTCATATTTTTTTTTATCTTCTCAATTGCACTTCTTCAGTTTGTAATCCCAATGCATGTTTTTGCATCAGTTCAAAGAGCCTTTATATTGTGTCAGTAAACACTTTAAGTTGCATTTCAGAAATTTTAACAATTTTGTTTAATATCTTTTAGAAAATGTTCGAGAGATTTTCTTATAGTTCTTAACTGTGAAATATAAATATTTCTTCATTTAAAGAGTAAAAGTCTTTTTGGTTTTGTTAACAGTATTGATGTCATGATTAGGCAATGCATGTATGTATTATCGGTTATCAGTCATCAGTATCGGCCTTTTGGAGCTGAAATTTATCGGTTATCGGTATCAGTTTTTAAAAAAGGTTATCGTGCATCCCTAATTGTATGTTTGATTTTATTATTTGTAACACCCACGGCACTGCAAGCCCAAGACAAACTTCCCCTTGGGACAATAAAAATTTGCCCTAACCTACATTATGCCACAATGAAATAATAATAATAATAATTATAATTATTATTTAGAAATAAAAAACATTTGTAGTTTCTTGTGTGTGTTTGTTGTTCTTATGTCCTGTGGGAGGAGCTCTGTTTGATGGAAAGTTCCACCACTATAAAGAGACCTGTAACTCATCAAGTCTGTTAGACTCCCTGATGAAGGCCAGTGGGCTGAAACACTTTCAAAGTCACAATGACTTTGCTATTTTCATGGAGGCATTTCAATCTTCCTCTAGGAGAGTGCTTCACCGCACCGAAAGAGCATTCAGAGACCCAAAAAAAGGAATACAGGAAGAGCTCCAACACCATTTTTAAAGCTCCCATCTTTCCTTTGGTATAAAACATTTAGTCAAATACTAAATGTTCCCTTCATCTGATATTTTAATTATAAGCTGTGGTTATTTCAGGGAAATAAAAAAACTGATTTTTGTACCTGACGAATTAATAAGAAGCAACAATTTTAGAAATAAAATCGGGGAAAAGAAAAATCTTACCTCCTCACAGTTTTGCAGCTCTTTTACCCAGAACCGAGCGCGCTGGAAGCTGCTGCTGTCAGTCAGATCTGAAAACAAAAACATTACCACAACTTTTCAGCACTCGTTAGCTGCTGTGGACAAAAGCTGCTCATAAATCTGATGTTGTCACTAATGGAAACAATGAACTAATAAGGTATAACTGTCTGAAAACAGAGTAACAAGAAAATAAACAAGCCCAAACTTTCTTCCTTGGTAACAGAGGTGAATCTACAGAAAGGTGGAAGTTAAAGAAGATGAGCAACAGACTATAAATAAAACGTGACTGCAGTGTGAGTAATGTCGTTAGCTTTTTTAAGATGCAAAATTCCCCAGTGTGGAACAAAAGAGTTAAAGGCATGAAAACTATTCAGAAAATCCCTCACTGATCCCTTCCCTGCAGCTGATGTCCATCTCAGCTGCTCCGATCGTTTATTCATCCTGTAAGCGACCCAAATCTCCAGCTGGATCAGGATAATCAGCATCATGTCTGATTTTGAGATTTCTCCACGCGAGCCTTTTGCACATATCAGTTAGGCCTCATCGCTAATGTATGTTCCAGTTAACCTGCCACCGGTTTTAAGGAAAGCAGGACAGAGTTTCATCTGCATTCAGTCCACCAATCAGATAACTCTCTAAGAGTCTGCTCAGCTTCAGCTGCCACTGATTTAAACACATCACTGATGGTGCTGCACTCTGGGCTACCACAGTGGGCACAGCTCACTTTTTCTTACAGAAACATGCTTTCCTGCCATCATGTCTTCAGTTTAACACCTGAAACTACGGGAAGTGATGCTGTTGGATCTGCAGCTGATACACCTCTGAGCTGGAGCAGAAAAACGGGCCCGCCTCATGTGTGCTTACAAGCATCAAGCAGACATCATGGAGCTCGCTGCTCTGACAGACAGTTACTCATTAAAATATCACTTCTGATATGTGAAATTAGTGATGTTCGATATTGGCTTCTTTTTTTTTTTACTGATATCTGGTATTGTCCTACTCCTAATTTCCTATATCAACCGATACCAATATGCAGACAACTGTGTGGTTATATTGTCATATTTTGAGAAATACAACTATATTTTTCTCTGAGAGCAAAGATCCCAAACTAGCCTTAACTCAGCCAGAGGAGTTCATTTTGGACATCTGGCTGCCAGATATCAGATACTAGCAGGTATTAGCCAACATGTGGCTAATTATAATGTTTGACAACTTGGTAACTTAACCAACAACTTAAAACCAGTCGTGTTACAAGCAGCTTTAAAGCAAGTCAGTCTGTAGCAGCAGCTGCTGCACCGTAGTCACATGACTCTGAAAGGAATGCTGGGATATGTAGTTCTTCCAGAATAACAGAGTGTCCAAATTTGGGGGCTACGTCCTTCCAAGGCTGGATTTAAAGACCGCTTACGTCACAGTAGGGCTGCCATAAACGATTATTTTGATAATCGACTACTCACTAATTATTTTGGCGATTAGTCAACAAATCGGATCATACGAAAATTGAAGCATATTTACAGGACCAGTCAAAAGTTTGGACACATTCTCATTGAATCTCATCAAAAAATGAGTCCATACTTTTGACTGCCAATGTGTGTTATTTTATGTCAATATACAATTCCAGAAAAGATGACCAAACAGAAAGGAGGACAAGGCAGCGAAAAGTACAGTGACAATTTGAGAGGAAAGACAAAACTTCAACACAATAAATGATTAGTCGATTATGAAATTATTTGCCGACTATTTTGACAGTTGACGATTAGTTGATTAATCGAGTAATCCTGGCAGCCCTACGTCACAGTGATGCAACCAAGGCTGTCCAGATTCGAAGGCTCCTTCAAATACAACCTACAAATGTGGCCTTTGTGGCTAATCCTATCCCAAGATGCATTGCGGGCCGAACGGGACATTCTACAGAAAGGGTGTCTAAATTTAAGAGACATTTTCATTTATTTATTATATGATTTTATTATTGTGTACAAGTTAATATTATGGTCTTTCATTTGCTATTGTCCATGAAATTAGCGAAAGTTAGCACGAAACTCTTGAAATCTTGTAAACTTTACAAAATAAATTAACCTGGATTTGTTTTTCTCTCAGCCGGGGTAACAGAAAATGCTGCTGACGACGGTAAAGCTGCTGTAACTCCTCTAAAATTAGCAGAGCAATGATAAGACTTTTGGAGCTTTTGCTTCGGTTTAGTGCCGTCACAGTTGCTAGGCAACAAGAGATATGCCAAGGAGGCTAGACCGTCCCATTTTAACAGCCTGTCATTTCTGCTTTACCCCAGGGACACACTGCATTCAGAAGTGCCCCGGAGCGCAGTAGTTTCAATTCGGCGCCCTTGTTAACAGACGGTGTCGACCACATCAGGCGCTGTGTGGTGCGCCGTGGCGCGCAGCTCCAAAATCAGTGCACGCCGTGGAGCGATCGTTTCGGCTTCTGTTCTATTTTCTGTGCGACCCGCGGCCAAATTTGTCAAGCCAGGCAGGAAAATAAACAGGAACAGGAGGCAAATCTACCAAAACAATACCATTTTCAAAGTAACAACACCTTAGATGAGCTTTTAAACCCGATCTCTTGTAAATAGATCTAATTATGTGTCAATTATATCTTCATCAGTATTGAAACTGCAAGTGGAAGGATTCACACACAGAAATGTCGGCCGTTCTGCTTGTAAATATTATGAAAGCAGGGCAGGAGATGTGGCCATTGTGGAATGATCAGCTGTAGAAGTACAGCAGAGAAGCAGGACTGCTGCCGGCTGTGTGCGTCCGATGTGGACAGAAAGAGGAGCGGTGTCGATCAGAAAATCGATGCGCTGCACTTCGGAGCGCTTCCGCATGCAGTGTCCCTAGCGTTACGCGGTCTAAGGAGTACCTGGCCTACGTAGACTGGGTAGGACGTGTCTTTCAAAGAACATAGCCCCAGAATTTGGACATAGCCAGTGACTTTTCTACATAATGGACTGGTGTTAAGGAACAAGGTCTCGTGAGATTTTGTTACAAGAAATATCGGCCTGATACTGATATTTTCCAATTTCACATTTATTAATGCTGATATTGGTGGATGATATCGGACATCCCAATATGAAACCTTTAGTCCGTTATGCAAATAAAGGTCTCAAATCAGGATCTGAGCTTTGATTAATCTACACCTGCTGTGTAAACCCACATTCAGACAATTTAAGCTTGTAGTTTTTGAGATCAAATGTGGCCAATGTTTGCAAAAAAGAAGTGGGGTTGCTCCTTATACACCTACCTTAATGATCATTATTGGTAGAATTAATGTACGTGAACATCTATGTGGTCTGATTTTATTCATATTTTGTTATTAAGATTTTCAGAGTACATCTGGAGTTTTGGACTCCATATCAGTTTGAAGATTTTGTTGATCTTTATCATTTTATTTGTGTGGAGTTGAAAAAGAAACTGAATTCAAAGTTTACATTGTTTAGAACAGGTTGCCCAAGTCCAGTCCTCGAGAGCTATCCTGCACATTTTAGTTGCATCCCGTCTCCAGCACACTGAATCAAATAAACTGCTCGTTATCAGACCTCTGCAGAGCTCAATGACATGCACATGAGGGAAATAGCCATTTGATTCAGGTGTGTTGAGGGTATGTTCTAAAAACTGCAGGATAGTAGCTCTCGAGGTACCTGGGCATCCATGGTTTAGAATATTGAAATATAGAGTTATTTCTAAAATGCAAACCTGTGTTTTATACTTGTTTCCTCATAGAAAATTGGGTCAAGAATGAATAGCGGAAATGTTAAAAACCAGACTGATGGGCAGAATTAATAATGGCATCATTATCAATAGCATCTTATCAGTTCCCTTCTGTACTTATGTTAGTATTTTGCTCCTGAAGACAAATGTTTATTTAAAATGTTTTGCCTTGTTGCAAATAAATAAAGATAGAAATAAATGAATAATTAAGTTCATATGATTTATTGTGTTATCAAATCAGAGTTCAGACCTGTTTGTAGTGAAGTTATTCATTAATAAATCCATCCAGCAGCTCAAACTACATTATTATGTAGATTTACCGTAGCAGACGATGGCTGCTCGAGCTCCTCTATAGTAGATCCGGCTCATAGCTTCGTAGCGCTCCGATCCAGCTGTGTCCTGGATGAAAGACAGAGGAGATGAGAAAGATGCCCACTGGCCTTCATCTAACTCAGATCTGTCCAGGTATTAAACCCCAGAAAGACCTCTAACAACTGCGCAACATATACTTAAAGCCAACTATTTTCTTATATACAACACATTTTATTCTCAGCAGCTATGAGGAAGCCTTCTTTAAACATTCAGATCTTCTCACAAGCTGCTCTTTCTTACCCAGATTCAACATTTATACACTGACATAAATTGTAACTGACTTTGATAAAAAGCTATAAATGCTATTATTTGGCTGTTAGTTGATTTGTGTTTTGTCAAAGCATCCGTCAAGCAAAACACAGTTTAAGGATCCAATTCAATCGTCCTTTTAGTTACTTTAAAACAGTGATTCTTCACCATGGGGCCGCGGCTTAAGCTTGGGCCTCAAGCGCCACTTATAGGGCCACGAAAAAACTCTTTTTGCACATGTGAGCTGCGAGGGCGTAGGTCGGACCCAAATTTACACTGTTATCTATGACTGGATCAGTTGCAATGTAGCTTCCCATTGGTGGTAATTTGTCAGAGTTCGACAAACAAGCAGAAGAAGACACTCAGCTAGCGGCTAGCCTGTAGCAAATGTTGTAAAGAAGTATCCAAGGGTGTTTATTTGATTTCGGGCCCCTTTTTTTTTTTATTGAGAAAAACAAAATTAAATTAAAAAAATTAAATGTCACAACACTTTGCCACACCTACCTCACCTGAACTGTCATCCTTCTGTGAGTCAAAATCTAAATTTGTTGATATAGGCCTACATTAATTTAAGATTTTATTTTGAAAAATGGTTCCTGTATGGTAATGACATTTTACAGTTTTTAGCTTAAATGGTAGCTAAAATGGTAGAGGTAGCATAAATAATCTTTTCGCTAGATAGTGGCGTACAATGTTTTTATAAGAATCTGGAATTTTTACACAAAAATCTTTAAATATCTATAAACTAAAAGCTGCTTGGTAATGGCACATAAAAAAATATCATGCAAATTGTCAGTATAAATTAGGAAAAAAAACTTGCTGTTCCAGTATTTAAAATGTCTGTCTTCCTTCTGTCCAGCATGTGCTTGGGTGGCAGCACAAACTGACACAGGCAGTTAAAGTTTAGTCTTTATTGATCTAAAAACAATTAACGTGGTGGTAATGACAGCAGTTGTAAGGGACAGACGTTTTTATTAAAAAAAATAATTAATAGATTGGACATTTTTGTCAAATACGATAAGAAATCAGAGCAGAGCTGAAAGATCTGGATAGAGCTCAGCTAACACCAATGCTAACGCTAACAGAAGCCCTTAAGCCTGCATCTGCAAGCTGCATCTAGAAAGCAAACCTCTTACACTCGTTGGACAGAGAGGATTTTTTAGGGAAAAAAAAAAAGAGTGAAAATCGGCAATTGATGCAGAAAATGTCTGTTATGTTTGGAAGTTCGTTCAAAAATACTCAGAAAAGTTTGAATAAATAAATTGTTCAATAAAATGTTGTGCTTTAATGGCCTTTTTTAAAAAGTGATTTATTATTGCACCATTTTATCTCTTTTTTAAATCAATTTCCATCAGTTTTCTTCTGTTGCCCCTCAATTTTTGTAGTAAAAGTAGATTTTGTGGTTATAGCCTAATCCTTCTTTGTTCTTGTAGGAGTCTGATTTTAATTTTATAACTTTATGTTATGTTATTCATGTTTATACGTTTTCTTTGTGTTTATCACACCACATTTTACTAGGTTCAGTCTGTTAAAGGCAAGTGGATTTTGCTTAGTTATGAAATAAAAAAAAAACCAAAATTATATCAATTACACTAATAGGCCTCCAGTGTTAAAATGTGAATGAGCCCTGGACCAGTTTGTACTTGAAAATTGGGCACCATCATGACAAAGGTTTAGAACCCCTGCATTAAAACATTCTCAGTGGTCTTTAAATTGTGATTTTTTTTCCCAGGAC
Source organism: Atherinomorus stipes (assembly GCA_023101725.1). NCBI lineage: Eukaryota > Metazoa > Chordata > Actinopteri > Atheriniformes > Atherinidae > Atherinomorus > Atherinomorus stipes. The sequence goes on from JALJCO010011793.1 coordinate 119,521, forward strand.
TCTGCTTCTGCAGTAAGGCTGCCACAAATAATCATTTTGATAGTCGAATAGTCACCGATTACTTTGGCGATTAGTCGACTAATCAGATCATACAAAAACTGCAGCATATTTGCAGTACCAGTCAAAAGTTTGGACACTTTTTCACTGAATCTAATCCAAAAACATGTCCACACGTTTAACTGGCAGTGTGTGTGTTCATTTATGTACTATTAGTACACAATTTAAGAAAATTCAATTCATGAAAAGCTGACCAGACAGAAAGGCAGTGGAAGGTACAGTGGCAATTTTAAAGGCAAAACAAAGCCTATGAACAATAAACGATTAGTCAATTATGAAATTAGTCACCGACTATTTTGATAGTCGTCGATTAGTCAGTTAATCGTGGCGGCCCTATTCTGCAGAGCGCCAGTTTCAACAGATTTCCTCTGACAGTTTGCTCTGCAGTTAACAAGCATAACAAGTTGAATCAAGTCCAGATATTAAAACTTCTAGGGCTGGGAAAAAATATCGATACACTGAAACATTGCGATATTTTCATATGCTGATGTCATATCGATATTTTAAAATGTGGTATCGATCTATTTTACAAATGAAATCTCACGATATTTCGTCGTTCAGTCACGAAATCTTGCGGGTTTTTGTGAAATCCGTTATCTTACGAAATCTCGCGAGATTTCGTTGGTAAAATAGATCAATATCGCATTTTTAAATGTCTATATGAAATCTGCATATGAAAATATTGCAATATTTCAGTGCATCAATATTTTTTCCCAGCCCTAAAAACTTCCCAGTTGAAAATGCTTTTAGGAGGTGGTGTTCACCTGTTACTTCATCCGTGCAACTCGGGTAACTCACCCATATTCCCAGCGTAATCACTTTCTCTCCCACCTGGATTGGTTTGGCAACAAAAGCAGCACCGATTGTCTGTCAAGAGGAGAAAATGAGAGCAGTTAAGAATCAAACTCATGGATGGAAATCACTTTGTTGTCTCAGGCAGCTCTTTATCTGGAGGCCAGCTAAATGGGCACTAAAAGCAGCAACTCAGATGACCGGCGTCTATCGGCTAAGATCTTTATTAGAATTAGCTCACAGTGATATAAAATGACACAATCAAAACTGTCAATAAACCTGGTCTTATTTACTTTTTGAACAAAGGTTTTGAAATGTGAATATATCATCAAATACTAAACATAAAGATGTTTAAACAAAGTGAAAAATGCCATTATAAACATTGTTTTTTTATGTATATTTGACTCTTTTTGCCTTTTAGGTTTGAGAAGGAACGCTCACTGAAGAGATCTTAGATTTAAAAGTATATTTTGGGTTTGACACTGTCAATCATAACAAGCATACTTAAAAAAAATAAAATAAAACTGTGCTAAAAGTGCAGCGTTCTGAGCTCTTCACACAAGTGCTCGGTTTCTAAAGATCCTCATCTTAAATCAGAAGACAAGCGAAGAACGAGGAAGAGGCTCTGTGTTAAGATCTACAGAAAAATGCTTGTCTAATGGAGCATCGGGTTAAACGCGGGAGACATTACTGCACCGTCTTTCAATCAAAGCCTTCATTGTGATACAAATAACCAGCATCTCAAGCTTCTGAAACGAAAATCTCCTCGAGGCGAGATATGGAAATAGTGACTTTCATACAGGCAGCAGAGAGGGAGGAGCAGCTGACACTCACATTCTGGTACGGGCCGACCAAGAAGCGATGATGAACATATCTCTCCACCAGGCTCGTCTTGCCCACGCTCTCCTTTCCCAGCATCACCACTTTGGCGTCCACACGCATGGCGCTCATAGTGAAGGCGTCTGGAAAGGTCCAGGATAAGACAGCTGGGCCGCAAGCAGGAGGGCTGGGGAACCTGTTTACAAGGCAGCCACGGAGCTGCTTAGTGTGCTGCATGATGGGAAGACAGGATACACACATCTACAGTCGTCCTCAAAATTATTCACACCCTCCAGTTAAACAAAAGGCTAAATTCATAATCATAACTTCAATAACAAGAAACTAAAGGAACTAATAATAAATAAAAATTTACAAAATTTAAATTTAGTGAAATAAATTATTGCTTTTGAATTGTGGTTGGAAATTATACTAAAAATAATAATAATAATAATAAAAAAAAAACCCTGTTCCATACACATTAGAGCACCTCGCTCATGAAAAGTGGATACCTGTCAACAGGTGTAGAAGTCTTTTTAAGATTAGAGAAAACACCTGATTGCCTCAAAGTGCTCAACAAAATTTCGGCTTTGGAGCCCCATCATGCTTGTTTACTTGTTCTATTTTTTTGTGTGTTGGTTTGAATTTATATTTCTTCCAAACCACAATTCAAATTCAATGCCATGATTTCCATAGAATTTTTATTTATTATTACTTTTTTCAAATTCAACTTATTTCACTGACAGATGATTTTTTTTTTCCCTTAGTAATTTGAGGGTACGAATAATTTTGAGGATGACTGTGTAACTGGATTTCTGGGTTTATGGAAACTGCAAAGATTTTATCCATTATTACTGAAAATCACATAACCCTAATCTTTGCGCTTCCTCTTGTATTTAAATGTCAGTCTCTATGCACCTCTGTGCAGTCACATGAGTTTTACAATATGTTCAATCTGAGTAATCAACAGTAGAAAAACTTAAATTACATTTAAAGCATAACTGGGAAACCGCTGCATTTACACATGACACTGATAACGTGGGAAAAACTAACCGCTAATTAGCATTAATAGGTCAAGTCTGCCTCACCACTACATGGCATTAAGTTTGTATGAAATAGTAGTTCTTACTACGTTACACTAAGTTTGTGTGCAAAAATATCTCTTGAAAGCTTTGTTTGCAACACTAATGAAGCTTTCCCACATTTTCTACAAGATATGAAAACCACGTCAGCTTATATTTAAGCGCTGACTGCGAACTACGATGGATTGGCTACAAATTAACAAGTAAAGGTGAAGTTTGATTGAAATGATCAAGCAAATCATCCCGTTTACTCTCTGGGACAAACATGACACAGCCAAAAACAGCACTAAGATTACCTATCATGGTTTGAGATCTGGGCTAGCCTAGCTAACTTCAGCACCGCTAGAAAACAGTGGAAACTCACCTGGAAGCTAGCTTGACTCAACAAATCTCTCTCAACATCTGATCCGCTCCAAATGGGGGCCGAACCGGCGCTGATATTCACCTAAAGAGCACGTTCTGGGGGGCAGACAGAGGCAGCCTGCTCGCTCGTCATCTCTGCCCCGCCGTGTGGAGAAGCCGGGTGGTGTTTGCTAGCGGTGCTGCTGCCACTGTTGCGCAATGCCTGAAATCACAAGCAATCATCGGTTAGCGGGCGTTGTAGGAACTGTGGGAAACTCACAAACAGCCCAGCCCCTAACCAAACGCTTATTTTGTGTTGGTTTTGTTTGTTTTATTACCAGGGACCTGCTGATCACAGACAGAGTTGTAAAACGATTCTGTGGGAAAGGAGCAGTAGCTGAGCTTTGTTTGTTTTGGTGGGAACCAATGAACAGTCACGGGCGTTTCCAGTAGTCGGACTGAATTCACTGAGACAATCACCGGACGTTGGGATACTTTATATTTTAAAAACATATTTCTGACCTCCTTCCCCACACGTTAGCTGCTGATTAAATTTTAAAAGGTTGTATACAAAATAGTTTTAAATGCAGGAAAATTTATACTGGGGCTAACTTTGCCAAACTTTCCCACGCTTTACTATTTTCAATTATACGTTTATTTATTTATTTATTTATTTATTTATTTATTTATTTATTACTCAAATCACTACAAAAACGTGCAGAACGGTCACTCGAATAAATCTCTTATTCGTTGGTATAAACACTTCTCTTTTTTTGTTATTAATTTAATACTAACATAGTAACAAAAACCCTCGCAGTGACTTTTTGACCTTGGACTTTCTTAATAAATGCAAGTACGTTTTTACTAACTTACTGATTTTCCCAAATTTTTTAAATTACACCATTTAAAAAAAAGATGAATACTCAAAAAGGCTTTTAGGCTCTGATGTCTTGCATTCCTCAAATAAAACCATTTAAGAATAATTGAAATAGAAACCAAAAAGACTGTTACACAAAAGAACACATATAGCATGGTACAAAACAATAAAACTAGTCACAAAAATAACACAAGCTGGCCAAAACATGAATAAAACAACTAAAATTGTAAAAAAGAATAAAATAATAAAAATTAAAATGAAAGTACACAATAAAGGACAAAATAACTAAACCCAGAAAAGAACTCAGAAATTATTTATCACACTCTCCAGAACTTCATGCAGAGTAAAGATAGTTCTATACTCTTTGCTTCATGTGCTCATGATTTAACCAAACTCCACCTCCCCACAATGGTGAAGTCCAGCAAAGTTGGCCTTCTGAAGAAAGACAAACAAACAGATTACAAACAAATGTTTTGCTGCTGTGTCAGGTCAACAGTGCAACTTACTGCCACTCCCTGACTAAGGCCAACATTTAGAAAACTGCTGAAAAGCACTCAAATGTAGTTTAGTGTTCCATTGATTAAAAAATTAATCAAAACAACAAAGAAGAAAAACAAAATTACTACAATTAATAAAATATATCATTATGACAGACACATTTATTTTGTCTACTACATCAAAATGTAGATTATTTGTATTATCATGACAACATCAAGCTGCACTTTGACTGCAGAGTGGCTCATTGAGTTAATGCATTCAACAACACTGAGGGAGAGCAATATCCTTTGCTCATAGTGGGTTGCAGTTATGTGTCTCTAGCAGATTATTTTCAGATGATTTGTATCATTTTCATTTGTTGCATTAAAATGCCATTTTTTGGCTACTTTGTGGTGCTTTGTATTAAGACATTTTTTCCAACTATTTGTTGTCATTTTATGGTGACTATATCTGTGTTTTAGTCATACTCAGCGTTTAATGGTAACTTTAGGTCATTTTCTGTTGAATTCAGTCAGTATGTTATTTTTTTTTTCTGTCATAGCTTATCACCACATGGTTGATCTTAAAAAAACTTAAATTTAAGCATTTATGATTTGCCTGTTGTTACCAAGAGTACCGTTATAACATTAAATGGAAATGAAGATCTTTTTAAAAAATTAATAACGTTTTAGATTTACAACAAGTTGTGGAAAAATGGTACTCTTGAAAAATAAACGCAGAACAATAATCTCAGAACAGATGAGATCATGAAAAAAAATATATTATTTTATTATATAATAATAATATAATAATAATGAGATAATGAGTTAAATCAATTATTTGTATGCAGTCAAATTATTATTATTAAAAAAAGTTTAAATCTAAATTTTTAAAATTCATTTTTTTAATAATAATTTATTATTATTAAAAAAAAATACAATTACAACACAATGTGGAAATTATAAGGGGAAAAAAAGAACAAATAAAAGCAAAAATAAATATGTAAATAAAAATCAATAAAAACAAACATAACAATTTATTTTTTAAAAAATCAATAAAACAAACATCTTTAAAAAAAAAAAAAACACAAAGTGAAACAAATATCTGTACCTTTGGAAGTGCAATATGTTTTCGGAAACAGTTAGAGGAAGATGATTGGTTTAAACCGTGAACAGGTGGCAGTAATACTGAAAGATGATTGGTCGGGAATCCGTGGGCTCTACCAATCCAACCCATTACGAACACACACTGGTCACGGCGAGAAAGACGCTAACATGGCTGCTGAAGCGGAGGAAAGCGAAGTAACTTCTGGTAGCATTTTTCAGGAGATTTTCACGTCCCCGCTCAACTTGACCCTGCTCAGCCTCTGCTTGTTCCTGCTGTACAAGATTTTCCGCGGTGACAAGACGCCAGATTTTGGCGAGGTGGAGAAACCGCTGCCCAAACTCAAAAAGAGAGATTTTACCCTGGCAGAGTTAAAGCCTTACGATGGACTGCAGGACCCGCGGATCCTCATGGCTGTTAATGGCAAAGTGTTCGACGTGACCAGAGGCAAAAAGTTCTACGGACCAGGTAAAAAGCAGTCCTCGTGCAGGGGTCCTGTCCTCCCGCTACAGACATAACCGTAACAATTAGCATAAAGTAACCGGTAGTTTCTGTGAAGTCTGGCTGACCGAGTTTATTCCCAGATCCTTACAAATAATGTAAGTTATTTATCTCGTTTGTTTGACTTTTGCAAGTGGAATTTGGCGCCACACCCCCCTCCAGTTTGCTAGCTTAGGTCCCCTTTCATAACAGAGGAGCTGCGGCAGCCTTCAGTTCAGAGATCGTCTATGAAGAAGCTGAACTCTCCTTCTGAACAACCTGACCCTCACCATGTTTGCAGGAGTTCTGCAAGAACGTAAAATGTTTGAAGGAAAAAGAAGTGTTTTTTTCTGTTTCTATATCTAAAAAATTTCTTTTAAACAACTGAAATGGAAATGCTTATCTGTGGCTATCAAGTTTCTGTCATAAATAATGCTAATAATAAAAATAATAAATCATGTTAAAATAATGCGTCTATAGCTACTTTGACTTTTCATCTCAAAAATACATTAATATCTAAAGAAACCAGTAATCTTAAAATCTTAAGGTGGATCTTAAAAAAAGAGGAAATCAAATTACGATAGAACTTTGTCAGGACTTTGTTTCTAAAAAACTTTATTCGAAATCAGAAATTTAATCAGGTCAAACTTTTGAAATACTTTAAAATGCTTTGTGAAAATATTGATTTACCATCTTATAGCTACATGCGGTGAATCAGCTCCTACACTGGATCATGTTGGTGTATCCAGGTTTATAATATGTTGTGTATAGCAAAGAATGTAAATCAGCAAAGTTAACTGAAAAGTTTTTGTAATCAGCCACGATGGCTTAAAAAATGTTTCATGACATGTCATTGATCAGTTTAGAAAAAATGTTGACACATTGCTTTATCCTCCTTTCAACCAACAGCAATATCAGCAGCCCTGTTTCTACAAACGGGTTCAGTACGGTACAGTATAGGTCGTCAGGCTTTTTTGCGTTTCCACAGGCTAAAAAATAGGAAGGGTACCAGAATATCCAACCTGAACTGTCCCACTTTTTTCAGTTTTGCCAGTTTGACCCTAATGGGTGGCGCTAGACACGCTGCCATCTGTTGATTGGTTGAAAAAGTCGTGACTTCCTGTGTGACTTGGCACTAAGAACAAAGGGGCAGCATGTTTGAATAAACTGTAGATTTTTTAAAGCCATATGCCTAGAAGAAAAAACACAAACTGCTGGATGTCTGCCATTCTCTTCCTTTGTTTCTGCGTTCCTTTCTTCTTAGATGTAAATTATGGAAGGTGTTGCGCCGCAATGATGTCACTATTACATAGCATCTGACGCATCTGTCACTATTGATAGTGACAGATGCGTCAGATGCTATGTAATAGTGACACGCTCCTTAGCGAGTAAGGGAACAGTTGGCTGTGGAAATGTCACATAGATCAGGGTTTACTGAACCAAAACGCCGCTAACCAATCAGACCTGCTGGTGGAAATGGGCGTGTTTGTTCATTCGCTTGCGCATTCACTTATGCTCCGTTTTGGTCTGTTAGCTCAAAAGCCAGTGTATATTTATCTAGTAATATTGCGAAACATGACAAAGCAAATTTTTTCCATATATTTAAGAGCTTCTGGAAAATGTTAACATGGACTAATTGCTGCAAGATTATGGTTCAGTACAGCATGCTACTGATGAGATGACTTTGCAAAAACAAATCAAGTCTCCTGACCTTCAACAAAATAACAATGTTTAAAAAAAACATGCACACAGGAAGTGATTTTTCACTGTGAATTCAGAACCCTTTTAGAAAACAGACACAGAGTTACACATCTCTGTTTTTATGTGATCTCAGATCGTTACCTCTGTTGCGTGTAACCTTTGGCCAACATGATAACTGGCTGACATGCAAACCTGGTATGAACTCACCAGTTTAAAGCCCCAATTTCAGAGATCACTGGCTGACTTTCATGCTCAAGGACACTTTGGAGTGCAACTCTTGGAGCTATGAGACATATAATGCTTCGACTGACTGCTGTTTGATAGCTTTAATTGTGAATGCTCTCACTGAATTTTGTTATAAATTTGTGTCATTCAGAGCCCCTCCCCCGCTACCATTTCTGTAACTTAACATAACAAACTAAATGTTTAAAATATTACGTGTGCACACGCTGTTGAACAAGATCTTTCAATAAAATAAAATACTGAATAATAATAATAATAATAATAATAAAAAAAGAATTTAGAAAAAAAGGAAATTTAAGTCCATCCCAACTTTGATGTCAGTTGTGTTCCTGAAACACAAAGTTTTAAGTTAAAGTAGGACTGATCTTTTCAAAGAGAAATAGCTGCAGGATTGATAACTCAGTTCTTAATCTCATATGTTGGGATCAGACTGGAATAAAACTGCTTGTGTGTCTCTGTTGTGAATCAAATCATCAGCCTCGTGTCTACTCTGTCCTCCGTCCTTCTGCCTTTGGCCTGGAAATCAACCTCAGCTTATCGGAGGACAGAAGGACGAGAGGAGGCTTATCTGAACACAGGTTAAGACTTGATATATAAAGGGGGTGTGTAGCTTCACGCCACATCATAAAATTAATTAAAATTAGGTGAAGAAGTTGTAATAAACTGTAAGGGACTAAAACAATGGACAGAGGTTGCAGTTGTACCGAATGTCACTTTAAGTTGGTCACATGAAGATGAAATGCCCATTTTTGTGAAGTGATGCCTTTAAGTTCAAGAAATTGTCCCAAATGGGAATTTTGTTTGCTGACAGGTCCACAGAACAACACAGTGTTACGCAGTAAATAAGAAGATGAAAAAGGAATAAAACAACAATATGAACAGTCAATGAAGACATAAATTGAAACTTTAAAAAAAATGCTATAGCACGAGGAACAAAGGAGTTTTTCAGTTTATTTGTTTTGAGTCTTGTGGTTCTGAATTTCCGGCCCACAATGCCTTTGGCTTTCCCCACCAGCCACTGCTCATAGTTATCATTTTTCTGTCCTCATTAAAAACCAATAACTTCCTCAGGAAGTACAGGCGTTGATGGTTCTTCTTTGGTACAGCCTCCACATTAGGGTTAAATTTAATCTAAAACCGCTCCGAGGTATTTGTATTGTTCCACCTGTTGTGTCTTTGTTGCTAATTTTGGTATATGATGGCTGATTTATTCTTTTATTCTGTACAGCACTTTGGTCAACTGAGGTTGTTTTTAAATTTGCTCTATAAATAAATTTGACTTGACTTGACTTGACGTGAGTGAGAGGACTTCCTAAAACCAATTACTGTACCTTGTCTTTGGTTTTGTCAGTATTTTAAGTGCAAGTGGACTTCATTGCACCACTGAACAAAGTCCCCCCCACCACTGGCCAATGTTTGTCCTCACCGCCATTCTTTCCTCATCTTTTTTTTTTTCTCTGTTCAGATCTCAGGTGTGGCAGAATAGGCTCGGAGAGGATTCGAGGATATTCAAACTTAAAAATGAAAGGAAGAGGAACAGGCTGCTTGTCCCAAATACATGCTGGGCTTTTTGTTTGGCTGCAACAGTTTATAAAATTCATCACTGCTTCATCTACTGGACCTATGCAAGCTTTAGTAGATCTTTGTCTCTCCTGTAAAACTGATTTTATTTTTCATGTAGATGCTACTTTAACATGTGCCACATACTTGGGCACCGCTGTAGGCTGAGCACACCACTCTGCTATGGCAACGACACACCCCACCGGCAGCAGTGTCACCAAACAGGACAGAAAGCTCGGAGTCAGTCCAAGGAACTGAACTCTTGCGTCTATGCTCCAATGTCGCTCAGTTTTAGGAAAGTGCTTTTATCATCAGTGCTTATGTATTGTGATTTTTCCAGTGGCAGATTTGTGCTTGAAATTGTCAGAAAATCCATTGGACTGTGTTAACACTAACCAAGGCTGTCTAAGGCACACGTAATGTTATACTAAACATAATTCATTGCATGTTTGTTGCATCTTTTCTTGTCATACAGAGGGGCCGTATGGAGTGTTTGCAGGCAGGGACGCATCCAGAGGCCTGGCCACGTTCTGCCTGGAGAAAGAGGCCCTGAAAGACGAATATGATGACCTGTCAGACCTGAACAGCATGCAGCAGGAGAGCCTGACTGAGTGGGAGACTCAGTTCACCTGTGAGTGGACACAGAATGCAGGATCACACTTATTCACAGCACTGGTTTACAGCCAACATGCAATATACAGTAAATATAACAGTTTTGTTTCAAGTTTTGCATATTATTGAAAGGAAGAAGGATGAGTTGAGGCAGTCTGGATTTGCAAGTAATTTTATTTGCGCACCAAAGCGTTTTGGCTATTACGCCTGCGCAAATAGATTTACTTGCAAGTCCAGAGTGCCTCAACTCATCCTTCTTCCTTTGAATGCCTTCCGGCCACGAGTTTGATGAGCACCTGCTGGCTTATTTTCTTTTGAGCCTTGTTTCTTAAGACTTGATCCAGCGAGCACTACACCTCCTGTCTTTTTTTGCATATTATTTTTTAATGCAACTACTCTTTGATCATATATATATATATATATATATATATATATATATATATATATATATATATATATATATGTACACACAGTCGTCCTCAAAAGTATTCATACCCTCAAATTAAGGAAGGAAAAAAATCAGCTGTCAGTCAAATAAGTTGAAATTGACAAAAGTAAAAATAAATTTTAAAAAAATCTATGAAAATCATGACATTGATTTTGAATTGTAGGTTAAAAGAAATGTTAAAAACAAACACACAAAAAATAAAACAAGTAAACAAGCATGATGGGGCTCCGAAGCTAACATGTTAATGAACAACGCTTTGAGTCAATCACTGCAATCAGGTGTTTTCTGTAATGTTCAAAAAGACTTGTAGTCTTTTTGAACATTACATACCTGCCAACATACCTGTTGACAGGTATGTTGGTCCACTGTTCATGGGAAAAGTGCTCTTGTGCGTCTGGGACAGTTTTTCTTTTTCTTTAATTATTATTTTCAATTACAATTCAGAAAATATTTTATTTAACTAAATTCTAATTTTGTACATTTTTATTTATTATTAGTTTCTTAAAGGAGTGATGACATAGCAGTTAAAAACTAGTTTATGTTGTTGGCATTACTGCATATGTAAATACTCCAAAGAAAAAAACGGCATTTTTTACAGCGGAGTATTGTTTTGAAACGCCAGACCTCACTTCCTCAGTAATACAGTTGGGTCCGGTGATGATATGGAGCTTTACCCGGAGACCACGTTGACTTCATTTTGATTGGCTACACCTTATTTCACTTTGACCTTATTTGGAGAATCTAGGTCAAGCTGCGATCGGAGTTTGCTAAAGGCTAACTGCTAGCAACAATCCAGACAGTGAGCTACGTTTATCAGACAAGACAGCATTTAGAAAATAAATAAACTTACAGGTAATGACAAGGTTGTGGCCCCCTCCCTCAGTGTTGCTGCAGAAGTTTTCTTTTAAATCCATTTGTTTGAAAATCCAGACCTGACTGCACAGAAGTTACTACTAGCTCCATACACGAAGCTGAATCAGACAGGGAGGGGAGGGGGGGAGCGGACGGTGCATTGGCCGTTAGGAGAGAGAGAGGGGGGGCGCTGTTTACTTGATAGTGTGCTCTTATTGGAGCAATTAAATTACGTAGAATGAGAGAACTACGTAGAATGATAGCCTGCTGTCTGATTCAACTGTTTCTGAGCAGAGAGACAAAGCTGACAGACCATAAACAGGAACTTTGATTCTCACTCTGGACATTCACATGGCCTCATCAGTGCACAACAGATCATATTATACACCCAAAACCCCAGAAAAGTGAAATTTGATGTCATGGCACCTTTAAGTTTACTTTTGTTTGAATTACTATTGTGAATTTAGTTTTTTCTTCAACTGGAGGGTATGAATAATTTTGAGGATGACTGTATATATACAGTAGCTTTGGAGCCCCATCATGCTTGTTTGCTTGTTTTATTTTTTGTGTATAAGCTTTAGATATTTCTGTTTAACCACAATTCAAAATCAGTGTCATGATTTTCATAGAATTTTTATTTATTATAACTTTTGTTAATTTCAACTTCACTGGCAGCTGATTACTTTCCTCCTTTAATTGGAGGGTATGAATAATTTTGAGGACGACTGTACCTGTTAAGTACTAAGACAGAAGTGACAAAACTACAGCTTTCAAGGATTTCTGTTTCCTCTGTTGCAGTTAAGTACGACTACGTCGGCAAGCTCCTGAAACCAGGGGAGGAGCCCACAGAGTACACGGATGATGAGGAGGGGAAAGACAAGAAGATGGACTAGAACATGACAAGTGACCAAAAGAGAAAGATGAGAGATGCCTTAATATTTGTAACCTGACACCTTTGGCCTCCTTTTTGGGCCATTCATAGAAATCACCTCCATATTCCTCACTCATCTTAGTACTTTTGACCAATACTTGGTATTACATGTCAGCTTGTATCTCCAGTCATTTTTCCTGAGGGCATTAACGGTTGAATATAAAACATTCAGATGTACAGCTGTGTAGTTTAAAGCTGTTAATGTAAATCAAATATTGATCCGTGTACCAATTCCAGCGTTTTCTGTAACAACTGATGAGCTGCAGGTTCAAGCTGAAGACGATGCATGTTTAACTGCAGGGTTCGTGCAAGGTAGATTCATTTACATGAAGAGAAATATTACAAGTTTGCAAGCGGAGGCAAGACTTCAGTGAAAAAGAAAACGGTTATTTTTTTGTTTCTTGTTCTTGTACCTGTACAATAAGCCTTTTTAAGATTTCCAAATTAATCTCCTCAATCTAGATAGATATGTAATGGAAGCCATATTCATTATTCTCTTTCACAGGAGATGTGTGATGATTTGAAGACGGGATTTTAAGACATTAAAGATAAATCATGCTACACGTCCTTTTTATGTGCTTTGTCTTGAAGAACCATATTTAATCTCAAGTTGTGCCATTTGTTTTGCAAACCATTATTACCATTTTTCAGATGATGATCTGTTATCTTCCATGTTGCTTAAAAAATTGTGACATCGCAGTGCAGTGCATTTATTATTGTAGCTATCATGGGGTGATTTGTGTCAAGAGTAAATTCTCAGTTAATAGATTTTCCTCTTAACTGTAATGTTCACAGTGACAATCCAGTTCAGCAGATAAAGGCTGATTATCACACTGCTCCATGAACAGATTCAATCTCACTCAGATTCAGGTGATCAGATACTAAAATAACACCTGTCACACCTGTCTGAGTGTATGATGAACTTGTTTCTGGTATCCATGATGTAAACGTTAGCTGCTGTTGGTTCTTTTTGTGTGTTTTTCTTCAGAGTAAAAAGTACAAATACAACTGAACACTAAACGTATAATTGCAAAGAGCGCAAAAGACTCTTTAAATCATGGACTAACCAACCTGAAACTAATGGCTAACTGGTTCTGCCTGAAGGCAATTTCCCCAAACGCAAACAGCAGCTAGGTCACAGCATTTTTGGCATAATAAACCCTTTTATTTCTGCAGAAGCGGGTTAGTTTGTATTTGTCCTGAAGTAAGAAGAATGTGTTTTTCTGACTGTAGAAAAACATGTTCAAATGATTTTTTTTGTCACCATCTTACCTGTGACTGGCCATGAAATGAGGGAAAATTTCTCAGTTTGCATGTACATAATACTCACTCTGTAATACTGTCATGATCTGCAAATATTTTGATTTAATAAAGAAAACTACAAAAGAAAAAATTGAAAATGTCCTTATTTGAATGTTGAAATGTGTATTGACGGACAGAATACTCTTGAATTAATAAAACTTGTGCTTGCACAAGTAAAATGAAAGACTATGCTTTTTACTTTCTTTTCATGCATTTTTAATTATTCATATTTGCTATTACTGTTTGCTTGAACTTGTTTCACATTTTTATCTCTGTTGGATTTTATTTTGTGTTGATATTTTATCAGAATGACAATATAAAACTCAGAGCAATCCATTTAAACTTTTTAAATGTTGACAAAAATTGTGAGTAGTATAGCCTTGTAGACTCGTTAATTTTGGGAGTTGCTTCTTTTAGGACTGAGGGTGGAAATTAGCATCTTGCTATATCCTGCATATTTACTGCAGAATATTGTATATTCATTAATATACATTGTCCCATCCAAATAAATGATTTTAAGAACCACAATGCTTAAACACTACATGACATTTGCCTTTAGAAAAAGTTAGTGTCAGAAGTGGGATTCGAACCCACGCCTCCATTCGGAGACCAGAATGCCCGTTGATACGGAAGGATTTGTCCTTGAGTCTGGCGCCTTAGACCACTCGGCCATCCTGACACGACGTGGTGCTCTCGTGCGGAGTAAGAATTTGTACATGTAGCACCGACGAACTAGTGGTGGATATTGACCATAAATATATAGATCAGTATATCTAAAATTTACAGTTACTATTTCAGCATGTTTCCTTTACCATGTTGGCTGAATTTTTGCTTCCATTTTATGTTCAACTTTTATATATTTGTCTGCGCATGCTCTTTGACGGACCTAATGATGCTGCGTTCAGGTGCCCTGAACAGAATGGAAGTAACAGCAAAAATCTACTTCTCACCTCTGCCCATATGCTTATGTGTTGCACAGGTGTTACAGCATTGTTTTATTTTGATGTGATGTCAAATAGTGTTACAACAAATACATTTCTAGGATTAGTTTCTTAAAACAGAAGTCATCTTCCCAGCTATTTTCAATGCTTCTTGATGATTTACCAATATGAGTTACTTTTTACAAGCTTGACTCGAACGTCTCAGCTTCCGGTTTGTCATCTTGCGGCAGCCATATTACATTTCCGTTCTTCAAGGGTATCTGAAGACACAAGGCTAGATAACATGTACCGGTTTGTGAAAGCTGCTGCCAACGTCGGTGGTAGGAAAACAGTTTTCATCTGATTTATTAACTAGTCTACGTATTATTAGACTAGGCAGTAGTATGTTATTATTCCACAGTGAGTATGATAAGCTCTGCGAATGGTGACCGCGTTAACATGCCAGCTATTAGCCGGTTAGCTTTAGCATGCCCTAAAAGAGCATTTCTGAGTAAATATGTTCTTTTCCCCTTGTCATGTTTGTTGGATTATCTATCATACGTTAAACTGAGCATTGCACTTAAATTGACCTTGGAATACGTCGGCAATTAATTGAGACACCCTTGTCCACCACTGACTTGCAATAACTTCTAGTAAACATCTTATTTGAAATACTTCTTTCCCTCTCGAACAGTTTTCAAGTTACTTAAAAAGATTTGGCATGTTAAGCTAATCTGGACTGTGTGATATAATTTGATTGGTAGGCAACACAAAGACTGACAAGGACAGTCTGGCACGACCTAAAAATGTCAGAAATAGGATTAAAACAGGTTTTGATTTTTAAAAATGGTCACACAAAGCTAGGTGGACACAATTTTTCACTTCTGAAATTGTTCTGTCATATCATAAAAAAAAGTAACTATACCTGGAAAAACTGTGCAATGATATACATTTAAATATGACCAACTTTTTGTTGTTACTATATTTATTTATAATCCTGAAATGTCCACATCCACGTTATGACTTAACTTTATTACCTTAGTTTGACTTAATTCAGTAAACCGTGCCACTGGTTATATTAACTCAATAGCTTTCTCTATGTTATTATTCTTCATAGACTGAGGTGACATAGTAAGCTACATGTTTTGAAGTGCTTTTCAGTGATATCGCAAAGAATAAGGTCCTCTAGTTTGAGACTCAAGGCGCTGGTTTTGTGTTTTAAAGCTAAAAACAGTTTGAGAAGTCAAAAATAAAATAATTTAAGTCCTTTGAAGTTTTTCTTGATGAGTAGTCATTTCAGCATTTCTTTTATCTGAACAGCAGAGTTTTTTCTATAGATAACAGAACAAATTGGATGATGCTTTTAGGGCTCTAAATAAATACTGGGTCTCTTCAGTGACACAATAATCAATTCATTATTACAGCTCTAAAGTGATCATTAAATCAATCAACTACAACAAATCAATCAGATGAATAAAGATGGACTTAGCTGTGATCAAAGTTGTTAAATTAAGATAGAACTGGGTTGTATTTCTGGGTTTGTGTAAATGCGCACCGTATTTTTGTTTGTGATGTGCTGTGTAGAAAAAGCGGCACCAGTTTATATAGATGGTTTCCATCATAATCCTAATGTGGCTGTATTTCCATGTGTAATGTTAATAATGAACAGAAAAGTAAGTTAAAAATCAATCAAAGTCTTATTTGTTGAGAAGAGTAGTTCTGGTCATTTTCACAATATGAAAATAGGTCATCACAATATGTTACAGACTTTTGTTCAACAGGTTAGTTTTTATCTTTAAATTCAAATCATTTCATCAAGCATTTTTGTCTCCATAAAGAGGACTTACTTGTAGAAAACCATAATGATTAAGAAGATGTTGATGCTTAAAAGAGATGTCAGTCTACGTATTAGGGATAGTTGATATGGGTACACGTGTTGTGTTGTTTTGCAGGCCAGGCTGTGCGACAGGTGAGACATGGATCTACCGCACCGCAGAGCTTTCACAATAAATATGGCATGGGTCTGATCGTCGGTGGAGCTGCCTTCTGCACAGCTGTGTGGGGATATGTAAGTCAGGACACTTCACATTCACCTCCCGTATCCTGATATAGAATATGCTCCCATGAGTTTCAAATGGTGTTTTACCATTAAATGGCACTGTATGACTTGGTACATCTTTCTTCTTTTTTTTTTTCACATCTTTCTTTTGCTTTATTTTTCAACATAGACCGTATCGTCTCATCGTAGATGAGGGTCAGCAATTTCTCAGAGCAGTGTGAGGTTGCACTGGCATAGAGGGGAAGCACAACTTTATTATATGTGCCTTCATTATATTGCATTGATTCAGCAGATGCTTTTATCTAAATTTACTTACAAGTGAGGAGTTTTTAGAGTGGTTATTTGACTGAAAGTGTTTGGGAGGAGTGTGAATATCTATTGGCAGTGATCATAACAACTTCGCCTCACAGAGTTCTGTTCTGTGAGAGCAGGAGAAAAATTCAATCTGTAATCTCAAATCATGTCCAGTAAACACATGAATTAATACATAAACACACTTATGTGTTCATTAAAGGATAACTTTCTTTTCTTTTTTTTAATTCTAGGAGTTTATACATGTGTTTACTCACCGGTAAAATTTCTGTATCATTTTGACCCCTTCGGAAGATATTACGTTGAGTCGCCCTTCAGTTTACATCCATATAATGGTGGAGACGGGGAAGTCTCTCTATAAGTCATTATCTGCAGGAAAACTTCTTGATTTTCACCAATACTTTAAGGAGAATGAATGAACGAAGGAGAACTGTTGTCCTCTGAGTCCAGATTTAGCTTTCTGTTAGTTATCAGGTTGTTATACACACTTTTCGGGGCTCGCTACCCTGACAAAAAAAAAAAAAAAAAAAAAAAAAACACGATTTGCGAAACTCTGAACTCACAGGACAATAGTACTCAATCGTTTGTTCATTCTACTTAAAGTATTGGTGAAATGAAGGAGTTTTGCTGCAGATAATGTCTTATAAGCTGGGTTTCCATTCCATTTCCAAAAAAACTCAAATACTGCAAAAAAAAATTTTTACACTTTCATGAGGTGTAAATTCAGACTTTTTAATAAAGCAGTTTTTTGCATAAGTGTAATGGAAACACTATTTTTGCAATTACTTGCCATCAGGCGTGACATAGGGGAGTTAGAATCCAGTTATTCCTCCTTAATTATGATGAATATGATCATTTACAAGCATTACCTGTGAAATGGGAATGATGGAGGAAGTTTTATCAGTCACATATTTGAAAAATCCCCAAATCGCCATAACTCAGCAAGCTGAGTTCATTTTGGACATTATACAGATGATTTAAGTTCTTTATGTATCAACGACTGGCCATGAGCTGTTTGTCGTTTGCACGCATTTGTAACACCACGACTCGGTTATCTCGTTCCCACATGTTAATTATATGTCACCAGGATTTAATAAAACGTAACCACGGAAAACATCGTATGACTGTGCCTTCGTATCAACAGCTGCATCACCACATCAGTCAGGAACTGGTGCCGGATAAAAGTGGAATACAAGATCAAGAAATGACATCCACACTCCAGAAGTTGATCCTGAGGGGTTTTTAATTTGTGTTATGTTTCGGGTATCTGTTCTGGAAGTCGCCACGAGTGTTTTTCCCTGCTGATGTGATCAGAGGCTCCGTACATACGGACTTTACTTCTGAATCATCATCCGCTGCTTTCATCTCCTGATGCGTAGCAGCAGCTCTAAAACACAACATGTGTTTATCTCCATCCTCCTCAAAGTGGAGTCTCGTGGGACGGGATTTTACGAGAATTACGGCTTATACCATTCAACGGAAACATACATATCGCTATTGTACTTTTCGAAATTTAAGAAATATCGCTTTTGTTTTTGAAAAAGTGTAATGGAAACCCAGCTACAGAGAGGCTGCCCCGTCTCTCCCATTATATAGATGTACGCCGAAGGGCAACTCATTGTGATATCTTCTAAAGGAGTCAATGTGATGCAGAAATTTTACCCATGAGTAAATGCACGTATAAACTCCTAGAAATAAGGTCCAGGTGGAAAAAAAAAGAAAGTTATCCTTTAATTTTGCACACAGGCTGCAATTCATGTGAACAAATATCTGTAATTTATGTTGTCAATTATCTGCTGGACTTTCAAATGGCTTCATGGAACAAGGAAGTGTGTTAGTGAGGAACTGGGGAGAGTGGTTACACTCACAGGTAATGATGCAGACACTCTGCACCATTTCAGTCAAACCCAACACTATAGGTTAAATGTGTTTAATACAATGGAACCCCCTCCCTTAAAAAAAGTGCACTCAATTCATGCCATTCAATATAGGACCATGTAAAAGAAGTTAGGATAATGGGCAACAGCAAAAAACCCAAACACGAAACATGTAAACTTTGACATCCTTGTTTGTGCACATACAAATGCAGGTTATTTTCTTCATAACAACAACTCCATCCTAACTTGGATAAATTTACTCATAGCCACAGTATTGTTTAATTTGCAATGTACATTCAGGTGCTGAGTGCATGTTTAACACAAGTGCATATGCTAATTATAACCACTGGAGGGAGAATGCTCACTTGTTGAAAAACACCGGCAACTTTTACAGGTGTGAAGGGCAAGATAAGTCGTTATAGAGAAGTTATAACAGTCAATTGATCAGGTGTGCTCAAAAGATTATAAAATATACTGTTTAAATTCAGACTTTATTTCAAAATAAAGTCTTACTGTTGCTGCGATAAGTATCCTTGTCAGATAAGTGGAGGCCAAAAAATTTTTTTTTTAATAAATGTCAGTTCACAGCAAAAGGATTTAAATGTAATATCACATCAATATTATTTTTTTCACAGGCTTAAATAATAAACTCCTATGGATGGATAACATTTTCTTTTATTCTTTTGACTCAGTATCTGTTGTATCTTTTATTTCTTAGATCTATGTAGTCTGTACATTTTTTTAAACTTTTTTATTTGTATGCAGATATGTCATTTTGATTTTGGGTGTCGCTGCTGTTTAATTAATTTTTTAGTTTTTTGTAAAACTTTTGGTTTAAAATTTTAAAGTTATTACAAAGGATAAGTGTGGCACCACTGTGTTGATTGACTCTCTCGACTTCGTGCAGGTGCTGACTCAGACTGGCATCACCTGGAACCTGTCCCCAGTGAGGAAGGTCATGCCCAAAGAGTGGAGGGAGGCCGAAGAGTAAAGAGCCAACATGACAGACCTGCTTCCCACCCAGAAACTTTCTGGTTGTACAGATGAAAAACAAAATATCTGCGTTTTCACAGTGAATTCCTGTGTTTATTCCAACATGTTATATTGTCCAAATAAATTAACTGTAATTATACTACTGGCCTACTTGTGTCCTACTTGAAGGAATAAATATTAAGAATTGTAAAAGAAATGTTGCAGACAAATAGAACAATATCTGGATTTAATCACGGTACATGTCAGAGGCTTTTGTATTATTGCTATAACAGCCAGAATAATTATGATAGAGTAAGACTGTGCAAAAGTGTTTTTTGTCTATATCATTAACTTACAAATACACACACTGGAGAACCATTTACAGATGTTGAAACATCATTTTTATAGTTATTGAAGTACTTTGTAACGATCCCTCTATTTTACCAGAATTTATGGACTCTCCACAGAAATTATGCTTGCTTACAGCAGCCAATTAATACACTTTTATTGTTAGTAGTATTGAATATTTTTGATGAAATTGTGTGTTAAACTCTGAACGGCATGGAATTTAAAAGGTAGTGATAAAATACATCCGAGTAGAGTTTACAAATCGTTAAAAAGCTCAGCTGGTGAAGTGGAGAATGATTGGGTCAGAAGACGAGCAGTTATCTTGTCCAATCAGGTTGGATGCTTTATTTTCTGTATTAGCCAATCAGCAGCTGAGGGGTGTGCCTTGTCCCGCCTTGCCTCCCTTCCTCCTCCTCCGCGCTGTGCTAAGGTCAGTGCTGTCATTCGGTAGCTAACCAGCCGTTAGCCGGAGTAGGCGGAGAAGGACCCCAGTCAGGAAGGTGCACGAAAGACCCAACGAAGCCAAGCAACATGTCTCTGTCTAACAAACTCACCCTGGATAAGGTGGACGTCAAAGACAAGCGGGTTGTAATGAGGTGAGCACTTTATACATGAAGTGGTTAGGTCAAACTAACGCAGCTCATCGGAAATGTGATTAGGCGACGTAAGCTAGCTAGTTCACATCCTCAAAATATTTCACGTGAGGGGCAGCAACCAGGTTTTTATACGCACACTTTTAACAGTGACTCAAGGGAAATAGTTCAAGTGATTCATTCTAAAAGGGAGAAGACAGGAAGTCAGCTCCGAGTGTCACGTTTTCCACCCATGTTACGTGCCTGTGGGGAGATGCTGCATGGATGAGAAGCCTGCATCCGACACGAAGCTGGAGTCAGACCTTTGAAACAGACATTGCACACAAATCCATTTACAACTTATTCAGCCATATAGCCCTTTTAGCAACCGATGAATAGCGTTACCACATATCATTCATGATATGATAATTTCTCACCTCGGTATTCACAAAATGTATATGTATAAACAGTGTTTGTAAAGCCTTAAAAAAATAGTGACATTCAGTTTAAGGCCCATAAACTGAGTTGACACAGTTGAGGAGATGAATAACATCTGTAACATGTAATCATAATTGACATTGATCAAAAAATCTGATGGGTCAAATTGGTTAGTCATTAATATAAATCATTGCAACTAAGATTAAGTCTTTACTCATTTTATGCCTCTACTGGTAATATGGATGATACTTGCACAGTTGACCGGCAGACTCTTCTGCAGCACAAGTTACAGGCTTTTCTCATTTAACTTATAGTCCCCCACACAAATCTAGTGATGATTATGTGTTTAAATTTTTATCCGCTCATACTGTTTTAAAAAGGGAGTTGGTATTATGTTTGTAATATCCAGGAAAAAGCTTGAAAATGTTGATGACTCATCCTGCACTGGAGTGTATGCTGAATTAGCATCCACTGAAGTGATGTAAAATGGTGGTTTGTATCTGCTTGGAGACCAACAAGGATAAAATCTTTTGGCATTATGAGTCAAACTACTGTAACAGGAAATTATTAAGTTCTGGTTAACAAAAGAAATAAAATAACAACTCTGTTTATCTAAAGGTGAGCCGTTTTATGCAGATTTTCACTTAGAGTTGCATTGATGTTTAAAAGTATTTTAGATATAGTTAGGCATTTATTTGCAGGGTATTTCAAGTGCTCTTCCACAAACTGACCCTCTCAGTCTGTAGAAGAGCACTTGAAACCGACACCCTGTGTGGAAATGTCAGAGGGCCATGTGGGTTTGCTCAGTTTGGTGATGCAACGCCAAGTAGCATAGGACAAGGTTCACCCGCAGTCTGCACTGCTCAGTGTTAAAAGGTTAAAATTCACCTCATGCTAAGTCAGTCTAAGCATGGACCATGACCATACAGCACTGAGTCTTGTCAGAGGGACGGTTGCCTCATATCATGCTCAGGGCCTGTCACAGCCCGCCACATGTAGGTGTTAAATAAATTTCCAGGTTCGAGCAGGAGGCTTGTCTAGACTGAAAAAACAGGAAAGGCAGAATGTTGCCATAGAAACATGGAAGGCTTTGCCAAAATTTCTTCAGCGGTCAGGAAATTACTTTCTCAGTATACATGAAGAAATCTTTCTTCAGCATGTCAGAGTAGAAGTTATGCACATTTTTATGTTTTGGGTTTTCTTAAAACGCACACACATTTTTATTGCAACATGTAACCTTCAGTTTTATAACAATATAATTTCCCCTCTTGTTCGATTTAACTTTGAGAAATCAGAACAATATCAAGCAATTAATAAACAATACTTGCAAAATGTTAACTATCAGATGAAGACTGCAAAAAGTCTGAATTTCAACAAATCTAACTAGTTCTTGCTATATTGATATTATATCAGGAATGCAGGATATTTAAGTGGACGCATGCAACAGTGAATCCTTAATCTTAAAATATTAACATTGAAAATGAAGCTAACAACAGTGTGGGTATACCACAACATAAAATGACAATGTTGCGATAAGTTGTCATGTTTTAGGTGTTGTCTTGGTTTGATGATGTCAGCATGTGAACAGTAGGCCTTCCATGATTAGTCGATTAATCGTTTTGTTGACTATTTAAATAATCTGCGACTAATTTCATAATCGACTAATTGTTTACTGTTTTTAAGCTTTCTTTATCCTTTCAAACTTGCAACTGTGCCTTCCACTGTTTTATCAGCTTTTCTAGGATTTCATATTGACGTATGTGAACACACACGCTACCAATTAAACTTTTTTCACGTTTTTCCATTAGATTCAGTGAGAAAGTGTCCAAACTTTTGACTGGTTGTGTAAATGTGCTACAATGTTCGTATGATCTGATTAGTCAACTAATCACCAAAATAATCGGTGACTGGTCGATTTATCCAAATGATTGTTTGCGGCAGACTAGTTGGATTGGACATCGGATGTGTAAGGCCGATCCAGCCATTTCTTTCTTTTTTTAAATTATCATCATACATTTTGAAATATCTGTTTGCAGTGCACTTTACGTGGAAGTGTTATTTATTTCTGTTTGCTGCTAATGTACACTTATTTCTTAATAAATGATATTAACTACATTTATATCTGTATCAATTTGTTACCTTTTTTAACAGGGCTAAATGTTTATCTTAAGACGATGCTGTCACTCACATGTCAAGGTATACGTTTCATTCTAGGGCTGTCACAATTATTTTAATTGATTAGTTACCGATAATTTTGTCGATTTAGTCGACTAATCGGATCATGTGAAAATTGTAGCATATTTACAGTACCAGTGTGTTTATTTATGTCAAACTATTCAAGAAAGGTTGACCAGACAGAAAGACAGACAAGGGAGTGGAAGGTACAGTGGCAATTTTGAGAGGGGAAAAAAAAAAAGCTTATACACAACAAACGATTAGTCCATTATTAGTCACCGACTATTTTGATAGTCACCGATTAGTTGATTAATCGACTAATCGTTGCAGCCCTATTTCATTCATTCAACAGTAGTATCGGGTATCAGTGGATATGCTCAGCCCAGGTATCGTATCGGATTAGATCGGAAAAAAACTGGATCGGTGCACCTCTTGTCTGATGAAGATGACAGTTTAAAAACAAGCTGTTAAGCCAGAGCATTTTCTGGTGAAGTCATGGTTCAGACACTTCTTTGGGGGGTTTCCTTTAGTGCTCAATCACCTTGTTGGAGCACAGTAATGAATACATAAACACTGAAAAGTTTATATGTGGATACACAAGTTTAAAGAAAAGGGGAAAAAAAAAGTCAAATTAGGTCCACCTATAAACAGAGCTTTTCAGGTACATTGTGACATTATACAGTAGAAAAAGCTGCATATCTCTTAACTCTTTGTGAATAATGGAATTTTTTTTTAAGTCACTATTTCATGTTCCAGCATAGCTCATAAATGGTGTTCAAGTGCGACACCTGTTGTGGTTCGTGGACTTACACCATCAGTTTAACTCCCAGCAAGCTTCAGAGTAGCTCTGCTTTTCAGGGCTTGTCCCAGATTCAAGGGTGGTGTTGGTGATTTGTGTTATAGACCGACACTCAGGAGCAACAGTTGGAAGTGTGCAGGAGTGGAAAACTACTGCAGCTGTTAGATGAATGTTTGTGAGTAGGATCCCTCTGCTGCTGCTGAGCTGCTGAATTGCTGACGTTTGGGATTCAGGCTAAGACAGTGGATTGCCATTGTAATGGCGGCAGGTGCAGTGTGTGTGTGCAGGCTGGTCATCTGTCTGGGTGCATCGAGTCCGCGGGAAGGAGGGAGGAGGTTATGTAATTTAGTTGAGTATGATGGATGCAGCATAACGGTCTGCAGTACTGCATGGCTGGATGTACAGCACAGAAACCCATAGGTTTCATTTGACAATTATAAAGTTTTTTTGTTTTCTATTTTATAAACACCTTTCAGTTAATGTGTTCTTTTTATTTACTCCCCCAATTTATAGCTTCAGTTGATTTTTTTTTTTATCTTATCAATGTGATCTATGTAAACCACTTGTTGGCAGCCTGCTGATGAACAAAGTGA
Source organism: Atherinomorus stipes (assembly GCA_023101725.1). Lineage (NCBI taxonomy): Eukaryota > Metazoa > Chordata > Actinopteri > Atheriniformes > Atherinidae > Atherinomorus > Atherinomorus stipes. The sequence continues at coordinate 144,262 of JALJCO010011793.1, forward strand.
GGGATTTTGTGTAAGGATGCACGACAATGGAATTTTGGCGGATATCCGATATGCCAATATTTTAAAATTCATGTGGCCGATAACAGAAATTGATACTGATATTAAAGCTGAAAAAATGTAAGTCATTGCAAATAGCAGTTTTGTTATCCGATTCCAACACTTTGAAAAATAGGGGTGGGAAAAATAACGATGCACTGAAATATTGTGATATTTTCATATGGCAATATCAAATTGATATTTAAAAATGCGGTGTTGATCTATTTTACTGACAGAATCTTGTGAAGTGTCATCGTTCGGTTAAAAACTCTCGCAATATTTAGTGAATTTTCGCGAGATTTTGTTAGTAAAATAGACCAATGCTGCGTTTTCAAATGTAAATGTGATATCAGCATATGAAAATATTGCGAAATTATTGTGAATTCTCACAAGATTTGGTCACAGAATGATGAAATATTGCAAAATTTCTTTAGTAAAATAGATCGATACCTCTTTTTTTAAATGTCAATGTCAGCATATGAAAATATTCCGATATTTCAGTGTATCGATATTTTTTCCCACCTTTAGTCTTTTTAGAAGTTTTAAAAGTCTGTAAAAAAGTTTTTGAAGTTTTTTTGTTTGTTTGTTTTTATTAGACTTTAAAAACAGCGAGCTGATCGGTTAAATATCGGTGGGGTGGTCGATGTCTGATATTCAGTTTTAAGGCCGATACAGATGGGGGCTGATTATTTCGTGCATCTCTAATTTTGTGATTAAAGTAGGGCTGGGCGATATGGACCAAAAGTCATATCTCGATATATTTAGGCTGAATATCGATATACGATATATAACTCGATATTTTTATCGCAAGGTGAGATCAAATATTTTGTTATAGTCAGAGCCAAATATGACATTACAAGTAGTTTAATTTAACCAGACCGGATGAAATAATGCTCAGCTGTTCAAAGAATGATCAAATGTAAACAGAAATACTGTATAATACTGTATGTAATAATACTCGCAGATGCAAGTAAGGAATATTACACAGAATTAAATGTAACAAACCCTAGTAAGGTCAGCATTTATATACAAAGACAAAACAAACACACATTGAACTCCATATCTCGATATGGGCGATATGGTCCAATTCTATATCTCATTTGAAAATATATCGATATATTTTTCATATCGATATATCGCCCAGCCCTAGATTAAAGAGATGGAAATTTCCCTCACAGAATGGGCATCATGGCACATTTGGTTTACCAAAGAAGGAGCTGCTGGTCTTAAAGGATAACTTGAGTTTTTTTCAACTTGGACTTTATTTCTAGGAATTTGTGTATTTACTCACCGGTAACATTTCAGGTTCACTCTGACTCCTTTGGAATTCCTAGAAATAAGGTCAAGGTTGAAAAAAACTAAAGTTATCCTTTAATGCTGGAGAACAAAAGCAACATATTTCATTATTTTACAGTAATACCAAGTAATCGCACAATAGACTACAACAAAATGAAAGTTGGTGTGAAAAGAAGCTTTTTTCAGTAACAGCTAGAATATCTTAAAATGACATTTTCTACAACCAACTTGCCAAATCAGGCTTTTGCTTCATCTCTAAACATTATTCTCTTTCAGAGTTGACTTCAACGTTCCTATGAAGGACAAGCACATCACAAATAACCAGAGGTAAAGTTCTTCTCTGCTGTTCTAATTATTTAAAGTCACCCTCCACTTCTTGATTGTGGCTGCAAAAGTTGGGTGTTCTTTAATGCGTTGTAGAACATTAAGCAGTTAAAGATGCATTTTTCTCTATTCTTTGTTAAATTAGGATCAAGGCCGCCGTTCCCACCATCAAACATTGTCTGGACCATGGGGCCAAGTCTGTCGTGCTGATGAGCCATCTGGGCCGCCCAGATGGGAACGTTATGCCTGAGAAGTACTCTCTGGAGCCTGTTGCTGCTGAGCTGAAGACCCTTCTGGGAAAGTGAGTTGGTTCATTGAATATCCAGTTTACCCTTTTCTCCGCATGTAGTTTATTTCTACCCTTATAAAGAAGAGAAGGTGAGAAAATGGCTTCCTTGAGCCAGTGTAAAAGTGTGATATTTAAACATTTAATAAAAAAGACAAGTTTTAATTAATTTATGTTTTATTACTGTGATAAAGTACCATAAGAAGCTCAAACTTGCCCTGATCATGCTCTCTGGATCATTTTCTCTGGGGCTCTGCAGGGACGTCACCTTCCTGAAGGACTGTGTGGGTCCTGATGTGGAAGCTGCCTGCGCTAACCCTGCTACCGGATCGGTCATCCTGCTGGAGAACCTCCGCTTCCATGTCGCTGAGGAGGGAAAAGGCAAGGACGCCTCTGGAAACAAGGTGAGCCCCACAGCATCGATGCATCTTATCAATATTTCAGTTTATTAGATATCAGATTAGTTGACTTATCTAAGTTTACATTGCATTAACTGAAGAACCGTTTTAGCTCTTAATTATATCTCTCTCTCTCTCTCTACATATATATATTCTTTTTAGTCTGTTGTATTGACTTAATTGGCATCGCTGACCAGAAAAGGCATCAAATTATCCTGCAGCATTTAAAGAATGACGACTACTCTGGGCTAAATGTCTGCTGTTATTTAAGCTGTTCAGTCCTCAAATACAAAGATTTGTCTGCTTTTGTGTATGTCCAGGGTTCTGACCACAGATATTTTTAGTGCTTGTCTCATCTGGAAGAAAAACAGCTTCTGCTGCTGCAGTGTCCCCTGAATAAGCTGTGTGATGATGTCATAGTCCATGCACAAGTGGTGCAGAGACACTTTCCTCTGTAGTACACTGTGTTTCCTCTCCCCTATGGTATTTGTTAGAGCTTCAGGTAAACAAAACCCCAAGTTGAACATAAAAAATATTGAAAAGCAAAGTACACAAAAAAACATTAGAAAACATTAACTGAAAATACTTCTCAAACAGTGAAAACAAAATACAAGCCGACTCATTCTCCATTAATTTCAGGGATTTAGAAAGTAAGTTTCCATCATTTATCCAATGTGCAGAATGTGGTTTTGTTTTTAAAAAAAATCTGCATTTGTGAATACAGAATTTACCTATCAAAATCAGAGTATTCACCCGAAAATAAACTTGTATGTTTGCAATGAAAGTATTCTTGATGACTGTTAATGTCAAATGGGGCAGTACAACATCCCTGGACTGCAATCAGGGAAACTTAAAAAAAAAGAAAACTGTCCAACACTGGCCACTGAGGACCAGTATTAAGGACCCTGATCTAACAGACTCGGACTGAACTTGTCCTCAGATGTTGTATGAAATGAGTGTTGCTCTGCTCTGCAGCAGGTCCACAGTCTCGGCCTGCTGACATTTATCTGAAGGTCGTTGGGCTTTTCCTGTCCAGAGAGGCCTGGCTGGTATGCTGCCTGGTTTCTACTGTACTGCTGTACTATCACACCAAGGCTGGACTATTTTTAGTTCAATAAATGTCTGCAGATGAACTGCTGCAGACACTGAGCACCAGTTCTCAACCATAGCATTAATGACCAGTTTGTGCATGCCTGAACATTTATTAAACATGTTTACATCATTGAAAAGTTTACACAAGTGAGGACTTTAAAACTTGAGCCTTTACAAAGATTTTAACTTGATGCTTTTTACCTGGTTATAAAGAAATATCAATTCATTTTATGGAATTGTAAACAGTTTAAGGCTCCTCTTGATACTTGAGTGTTATTCTTTTCACATTTTCCTGGTGCTGAATTTACATTGGCAAAAAGGAGAAAGTGAACAAATCAATAAATTTAACCATCAGCAGCATTCCTAGGATCCAGACAAGGGAAGGGCAACTCCGGTCTTTGAGGGCTGCATTCCTGCAGGTTTTAGATGTTTTGTTTCCCTACACAGCCTGCTTCATGGCTCTCCTCAACAGCTTGTTGTCAAGTTCTTTAGTTGTGCAGTTGCAGGAAACATCCTCAACCTGCAGGACAGGGGCTCTCTAGGGTCGACTTTGCCTATCTCTGGTCTCAAATCTTAATTTTTTCCCCCTTACAGCCTGAAGAGTTTAAGAAAATCTGTTTTGTAGTTTTCCAATTTTGAAATAAAAAGAATAAACCAACAAAGAAACACACAAACAAAAAACCTTTGTTTTTTAACTGAGCAAAGTGGCTTTTTATTTTCTTGTGTTACTGCTGCATTCTTCTGGCGGCACTCTTGAGGTTTAATCTATCATTGCAGTTTGTTGTCAAAGTGAAAGTGATCATGGTTTAAGGTGGGGAAGAAGAAAACAAGAACGCAGCAGTTACATGCTGCTAGTTTCTAAACGTTTATCAGCCATTTTTGTTGAATGTGAAAACCCTGGTCTGCAGAAACTGGTCTGTAGTCGGACTGTCTGACATTTGGTTGACACTAAAGAACCGTCTTGACCTTTTTCTGCCCTTCAGTCCAACAGCCACAACCTTTGGCTCCTAAAGTGCAGCAGAAACCTGATCCACAGTGTAGTGAGTGCATCGTGGTGGTGCGAGCTTATTCACATATTCACAGCAGCCAGATTAAACCTGGACAATGTGTTTGCTGACAAAACAGCAGGACTTTCATCAAGCTGCAGAAACTGAGGCGTGTGGGTGTTGGCCTTTGTTGGAGTAGGTTTTTATGTTTTATTCCGTTAGCGTCAGTCATGAAGCGACAGCTGTGCGATGAATCTGGACCTTAGACTCAGATTTAGAGCTCTTACTCATGTAACAGGTGCAGCAGCTGCTTGCATTTAAATCAGTTAATCTGTTTATGCCTAAACTTAACCCTACAATGCTTTAAAAGAGGGGAAAATAGGATCAGATGGAAGTCTTTTGACTAATATGAACAACATTTACTAATGCAGATGTCTTTCTTTTGCCATTCTTTCTCTAATTCATTCATGTCTGTCAGACTAAGGCCTCCCAGGAGCAGATTGACTCCTTCAGGGCATCTCTGTCCAAACTGGGAGACGTTTACGTCAACGATGCCTTCGGCACAGCTCACAGAGCTCACAGGTGAGCAAGATGCTGGCTGATGATCACTCTAACTGATATTTGGCTAAAATATTCAGAAGAAATTGATTTTTTGGGGTAAGTGTTAAACAGCAAAATCAAAAGTGAAAATATCCTTTTAGTCTGTGTTTTTTTAAGTAAACACTTCTGATGGTAGGTCCAGCCCAGGTTGTGACCTTTCTCACTAAATGCTGGCTGTCAGAACAATAGCATGTTTATGTGTTTATTCATGGTGTGTTTGGCCATGATGCAGTTGTATTGAAGGTAGGTGGAGTCTTTCCAGCATGTTCTGAGATGATGCACCGATGGACATTAGTAGAAGTGAATCAGTCACAGAAATTGTTCTTAAAGTGAAGACCACTCAAACTACTGTGAGAATAGCTGAAACTATCATACTGTAAAGCATCTGAGGGAAGTTTCCTTTAGCCGTAACCTCCTGCAGGAATCTGGAGTATTTGCTGGTTTATAACTTGTGTTTTCGTCCTCTTTGTCTTTCGCAGCTCCATGGTGGGAGTGAATCTCCCTCAGAAGGCAGCCGGTTTCCTCATGAAGAAGGAGCTGGACTATTTTGCCATGGCTCTGGAGAAACCCCAGAGTCCCTTCCTGGCGATCCTGGGAGGGTGAGAACATTTCTTTTCAAAGACTTGTTTAAAGAGTGATCTTGTGAGTGAGCGGTAGGACTTCAGCAATAACCTGAAATGCAAGCAAGGAGATACCGTATGAGGAATGTATGAACGCAAGACTGAGAAGATACTTACACACTACGTAGCAGATTTTATGCTAAGACTGAAGACTTTACAGCAGCCATTTTACTTCTTCTCTTGCCCTTTGTAAAATAACTCACAGTTAAAATACTGTATTTGTTTTACCTCTTTAAAGGAGGATTTACCAAAAATTAGTATTAACAAACAGTGATGAGCTTTATTCACCTTTTTGCAGGACAATTGCGCCTTTTTTTTATAGAGAACCAGAGACGTATTTATTTTATTAAAGCAGGACAAAATTCAGCATATTTTACAGTCCCAGTTAGTTAGTTTATACTTTTTAAATCAGGGGAAGTAAAAGTGGAGCCATTCGTCCAAATGACTGAAAAGTTAACATTAGATTTAACTAGTGCTGCCTCCTCAGTTCTAACCCTATTAATTTTTTTGAATAAAACATCCTGCACATCACATCTCCAGATAAATTCAGCTTCAACATCCTTAGAAATCCACTTTATATCTTAGATTTTATTTCTGAGATGCTAAATATCTGAAATCATTACAAATCTCCTTTCATCCATGCCTTTTTGTACATTTCTGATGAGCCTCCCTGATTTGATACAAGAAACGGATGCACAGTAGTTATTAAAGCCAATCGTATACGTATTTTCTTTAAGGTTTTATGTTTTTTTTAAAATTTCTGCTTGTTCTCAACATGCTTAGACTGTAAATGGAGCATCTGTATAACGGTATTTTAGCTGTTGCTCTCTCCCCAAAAGGTTGTTTTCATTTATACCAAGTGCTCCTAACCACAATGATATAACAAAACATTTCACTTCCCATCAACGGCCAACTCCACTCTTTACTCATTGACTGCCAGCTGTTGTTATAGCACAGAGCCCTGCACTGCCACCGTTTTGGAGCATTTTGGTTCATCTTTCAGGACCCACAGAATATTGACCCACAGAGACACGGAAACTACCAAAAGAAAGTGTACGGTAGACTCTTCTTTCATCTGAAGAAAACTTGTTTCTAGCCTTTTCTATTCTTTAGTGATCAGCTGTAGAACATGGAGTAGTTGAAGCAAAATGCTTTTGGCCAAAAAACAAAGAAAATTAGCTTTTTGCGCAATGGACACTTCAAGTGGAAAAGTGACTTTGATGCCAATAATTTTTACTTCAGTTATACATCAACCAACTCAGCAGCTTTTTACTTCTGTGAAACAACAAAAACAACACTGAGAAAAGAGTTTTGGTGGTAAAATGGTCTCATTTATTCACTATATAGCAACAGCAATTTTGTTTCACAACATAACATTTGGCAAAAAAAGAAAAGTCTTTCCATCTATCTTCCCATCCCTCCCTCCCTTTGTCCATCCTTCCGTCCATCCTGACAAGTCATATGACAAGGTCATAATTCCACTAAATAACATGATTAAAGTTTGATTTTCACCAACAAGCTCTGCCAGAATGTCCAGCAGCCCCTTCAGTTAAAATCCACTAAGGATGTATTTTGGCGTCTTTGGCAGCGAACGTTCGGATTTGACAACCAGTGAGTTAAAATGCTGACTCAGCAGCTCAGTCTACACCGTCTGAGGTCAGGATGTTCACCTCTCAGTGTCGTCCTGCTCTTCTGGGTGCTGTCACTCAGCAGCCTCTTTCTGGAATAGCTAAGGGCCCATCCAAGAATAGAGTATAAGCTCATTATGTGATCTGTAGTGTGACAGAGGACTGATCTGCCGATGACACCTTCACTGCTCACTGCACCGTGAAGGTGTAAGAAATCACGTAGACATTGGGTTGGGTTGAGATGTTCAGGTTTGCAGAGTGTTCAGGCAGTTGTAGCCCTGGTTGATGGAGTTTATATTCAGCTACATTTTAAATGGCACACAGATGTGTGTACAAAAAAAAAGTGTACAAATAAAAATCAGCCGTTTTTTCACCAGACACAGATTCAAACAGACCAGTTAGAAACAGACCAAGAAATTTGGCCCTCCTCTCTGGAGCTGGGCGATGCAGCAGGTCTCACCATAACGTTATTCTCTTTATTAAACAATTCTGTCTGAATGTATAACAGCACAGTTTAAGCCTTATGAATTCATAGTTGTATTCATATTTACAGTAAAAATTATTGCATGTAAAGGATGGCTTCATTTTTCTTTTCTCTCACGTTCATGTCCTTATCACGTCCTACACTCTCCTCAAACACTGCTGCGAGATCTGACCCAAGGGCAGCCAAATTTGACCAAGAAAATACAAACTTTTTAGTCCAACTTCATACAGAAGGAACTTAAAACCTGAAGATGACATACTGTATTTTATTAGTTGATACTTTGCCCCATGTTCGGGTCCACTTGTTCTCCCCATCCTTTTATCACTCGGTCATCTTTTCTCTGTTATATGAACATCTTGACTGACAAGATTAGAAGATTTGAATATGCTGCAAATAAAATGATCTCATTGTAATTGGTTTAAACTATTATTTAATTTGATTTATGAGGCATTATTGTTAATGTTGTCAGGAACATCTCAAAATTGTCTGACTTTTTTTTTTATTTTAATTTGTATAATTGCAAAGTAAGAAGAAATGTGGAGGCTTTGTTAAGGAGAGGGATGAATTTGTTTTTAATATACATTTTAGCAACATAATTGACAGAAAATATATTTTTTTTCTATTAAGAAAAAAAAAAACCTGAAATCTACGTGTGGTCCTTCTTAGCAAAATATAGAAATTTGAATTCAAAATTAACACTCTACTTTCTGGAAAGATGAGTATTTGTGGCATGGCCCATCATCCCCGCCTCTCTGGGTTTGTCGCCGTGGTGCTGGGCGAACTACACTCTAGCTGGACGACCACAGAGGAAACGATGTCTGTGGCTGAAGTTTAGTTCAACTGAGCCGTTACTGGCTGCATCTGGGATTTGACTTCATGTCAGAGTCCATTTTATCCTGAGTGTATTGTGAAACTGTTACTTTCACATCAAGCAGTGCAGCCACTCACGTCTTTCCCGTTCAGAGATAGACGTATTGACCATCGATGTCTGAGCAGAGTTTACCATAAATAACCAATGAGCTGTTTTTGTCACTGAATTGCATCAGGCAACAGTAAAATTGTGAAATAACTCAGGAAGTCCGGGTTGAATAATGAATGAATGTAGCAGATGTTTACAACACAGATGTAGTTTACAACCCAGGAGAGTTTTGTAGTAATGATAAGAGACAACAGATTATGAGGTTAGCAGATAACTAATACATCTAGTCTCTGGTTATCATTTCTGTTGAAGCAAATGTTACAGTTAAATGTAGGGCTGGGAAAAAATATCGATACACTATATGATAATATCGCGATATTTTCATGCAGATTTCATATTGATATTCAAAAAAATAACAAATTTGCCAACAAAATCGTGATTTCGTGAAAACCCGCGAGATTTTATAACACAACGACAATCTCACAAGATTTTGTTAGTAAAATATATGGATACCGCATTTTAAATATCTGTATGATATCGGCATATAAAAATATCATGATTTTTCAGTGTATCGATATTCTTTCCCAGCCGTAGTTAAATGTGTAGTTTTAAAGTAGGGATACATCGATAATTCGGCCACCAAGTTTATGACCAAAAATGACCCAAAAGTGCATTTCCAGTTTTCAGCCGGAAGACATAAATCACCAAAACAGCACAACCGAAACTTGTGATGACGCAGCAAACACACATCCAGCACGCGACTTATGCACTTTGTGTTTTTATGTGAGAACATATTTAATTTCAGTCTTTTAGCAGGTCAGCCTGTATATAAGCCTGTGTATTATTATTTGTTGTAACAATCCTACAGAGAAAAATTTAAAAGGCATTATGTAATGTAAACACGAGTGGGGTCAAACTAAATATTTTATTTTGAAGTTTAATTTATATTGTGTATTGCATTAATGTTAGTGGTAAATAGATGTTTTGATGCATTTGGTGCATCCCTAGTTTAAAGTTATTTTGTACTTTATGCTCTTTATGTTTAATGGTAAATAAAAATGTAGAACTGCTGCTGGAAGCTGTGATGGGTGTTTTAACATTCAAGTTTTCTTTTACATATTGATAAACAAAATGATTAATAAACCAACCAAGAAAATGAGCCACATAATGAACAAAAATACGACTATTTTAAACCCTAACGTGGTAGGAGAAAATAATCTACCTGTTCTGAGCAGTTGTTTTTATATTCACACAACGTTGCACCGTGCTGGGTGATGGTGTTCAGTGTCAGAGTTGGTTCGTGTTTAATAGGTTGAAGTTTCCATGAAGAACATATAAAGGTTCAGTGTTTGCCTGCCAGGGTTTATTTCAGATGTATTTTTGTAAAGTTGGCTTGTTTTTTAGGGGGGGGGGGTGTGTGCGTGTGTGTTATCTGTTCTGATGTGTTCTGCCTGTCGGTTGCTGTTTCAGAGCGAAGGTGAAAGATAAGATCCAGCTGATCAACAACATGCTGGATAAGGTCAACGAGATGATCATCGGTGGCGGCATGGCCTTCACCTTCCTCAAAGTCCTCAACAACATGGAGGTGAGGAAGACAATCCTGTCACAAACGTCTCTAAAATGCACACAATCCTTCCATCTTTAACTATGAGCAGCGATGTCTTTGTTGTTGTGGATAAAATCACATCCGTCTAAGTTCAGGCAGCAGTGGGAGTCCTCCTGGAAACGCGCTGCTTTATTATAAAATCACTGGCTTCATTAGAATTCACTGTTTTGATGAAGATCTGGACGATAACATCCAAACAAACATACTTTTACTGTTGCTTTAAAGCACAGGTGTCAAACTCCAGTTCTCCAGGGCTGCTTTCCTGCAGGTTTTTGTTGTTTCCCTGCTCCAACACACCTGACTGAAATTAAAGGGGCATTGTGAAGAAATTTACAAGAAGCTGTTGGATCCATTTGATTTGAATCAGGTGTTGGAGCAGGGAAACGACTAAAACCTGCAGGATGGCTTTTTCTGCCGCGCGCCTCCGTCTTTAGTTCTCTCTCCTAAGATCATCGTATTAATTCTTCTTTTAAATAATATAAATCAGTTCTTAATTTTGGTGAAGGATGTTTTTCTTTAATTTTTTTCTATATCACTTTGTCATTAATATAATTTTTTTTATATATATAATTTATAAAAATTAAAATTTAAAAAAAAAGGCGCCTGAAGACTGGAGTCCTCAAGGGGGTTAAAACCAGTGAATCCTCCCAGAGTCCAGAATAAATCATTGAGACATTTGTCACAAGACTTGTATGAAGAATAAAACTTTCTTCTCTCTCTTTTTTTTTCCCCCTTGAACCAGTTTTTACATTTGTCTGTGATGGAGTGAAAAAGTATCTTGAAATGAGGTGAAATTATTTCACAAGGTCCCTGGTTTCATTGAGCTGCTGGACTCTGTTATCATTACTGGTCAAACAGACTTGTGAAACTGGTTATCTACAAAGATTTACACTCACTTTCACGGACTCCGCTTGACTTTCTCACAATAGGATTTTGAAAGACCAACTTTTGCAGATTTGTTTTTTACCCACACGATTAAATAAACGTGTTCGCTACAATAAAGATATTATCAGCAGAGCGTTGCAAAATAGATTTTAAAGATAACTTGCTGGTTGGTAATCCCAGTGACCCCAGTGTAGGAGTACGCAGCAAGAACTAGATTTTTAAAGAACCTCAATTATTTTTTAAAAACAATTATTTATGTTGCATCAAAGAGGCAGGAGTGAAAGACAAGTCAGTCAGGACAGAAATGAAGATGAGCTATTAGATCAAAAGTATTGCATTTTTACTATTTCAGAAAGAAACATTCCACACAGAACATTTGCCTGCAGCTGTGAAACCCACCTGCTGTCCCTCTATGGATGTACGAAAGTCAGATTTAATCAGTCATATTTTTAAATTCAGTTTGACTCCTGGTGTATTGTCATCATGTTGTGAGTGAGAGTCCAAAATTAAACGGTAAACACTGGACAGAATAACTCTTTGAAACTGTCTCGTTTGTCTTGATCTTAAGAAAGGAGGGAAGATGCTTTGAATTTTTAAAATATCTTGTTTTTAAGTCCCTATAAAGTTATTTCATCACTTTTATGTACTTTAAAATCTGATTGGTCAGAACAGGGACAATAAAACTGTGCAGATAATGAATGAACAAAGCATCCATTCAAAGCTCAGTTCTGGTTTATCTCCGGTGTATCTTTCAGTGTTTGAACAGGACCTTTGGACCGCCCCTTTTTACATTTATCAGTTAAAGGTTTCTCCTTCTTGGAGGGGAAATGAGAGAAATTGATTTCAATATAGCTTTTTTTTTTTTTATTTTTTTTTTTTAAATTCATCATGATGATTATGATATTTTATTAGCGTATTTTTTATTTTTACGGTATTCATCAGTCTAAAAATACATCATGACCAGGAAAAAAACACGTATAAGTCGCACCGGACTATAAGTCGTATTTATTTATTTATTTACAATACAGTGATTTTCGGATTATTCATATCCTGCTTGTTTTACAGCGAAAAATTACCCAATCAGTTCAGTTCCAAAGTTAACGGCTGTAATTGATCGTAAACGTCATAACTTAGAAGGATAAACATGTTTTTGGGGATTTGTTTCACTGAACAGACAGATGTCTGAAATGAACTCCTCTCACTGAGATGAGGCTATTTTGGGATTTTTGCCCTTGAAGCAGAATATAGTTGTCACAAGCCTAGAGCGCCCTCTTTTACATTAGATGGTAATATTTACTCTTTGGCTCATGTCAGTAAATATGAATTGATATTTAAAAAATATGTGAATTTGTATATATTTTCTTATATAAGTCGCACTGGACTATAAGTCGCACAAGCCACCAAACTATGGAAAAAAGTGCAACCTGTAGTCTGGAAAATACGGTAATCGTCTTCTTCACCTCCCTCTCTCTCATCAGATCGGTACCTCTCTGTACGATGAGGAAGGCGCCGGCATTGTTAAAGATCTGATGGCCAAAGCTGAGAAGAACGGCGTGAAGATCACGCTGCCCGTGGACTTCATCACCGCTGACAAGTTTGATGAGCACGCCACTACCGGCACTGCGACCGTTGCTGCCGGCATCCCTGCAGGCTGGATGGTTAGATGACGACTCGTCTAATCCCTGAGCTGATACACTGACACTTTTCCTCTGTTTTTAACCCTTTCCTCCCTCTTTCCTCTGCAGGGTCTGGACTGTGGACCAGAGAGCTCCAAGGCCTTCGCAGATGCCGTTGGCAGGGCCAAGCAGATCGTGTGGAATGGGCCTGTTGGTGTGTTTGAGTGGGACAACTTTGCCAAGGGGACGAAGAACCTCATGGACAAAGTAGTGGAAGTAACCAAGTCAGGCTGCATCACAATCATCGGTAAGAACGAGAAGCGAGAGGAGCATTTTTGTTTCATTTGCTTCGAAATAAAAGTGCTGGTCCAGAGTTGCTGTTAGACGGTGGCAACACTGGTGGCCACATCCAACACAGTCTTCCTCAGTGACGAGATGTTTAGGGCATGCTGTAGTACTTTTTAAATATTTAACCTGTTGTAATTTATATTCACATATTCAAACTTTTTGTTTGGTTTTTAATAGAATTTTCTAGAGATGGACAAGAATCCTTTTTCAAAAGTAAAATTAATCTTTAAGTTGATTTTATTTAACTTGGTTACCGACAAGATTCTGATAATCTACTAGCCCAACCCTACTAATGGCAAAGTCATATTTATTTCTATAAAATGATTTATAATACTGTTTATATGAACTTATATTTGTATGATAGTTTAGCAATTCAGATAGCATTTTAAAACAACGGGGTTGACCACAGCGCTTTACAAATTAATCTAAAAAGGCAAGATCCAGTATGATGGAAGCAAAGCAACAGAAGCAAACGAGTACAATAAAGTTTCTAAAGCAAAGATGTTGCAGTATAAAACCACTCAAAATTAACTCAAATTATAAGGTAAGGTAATTTTGCAACAGTATTTTTAATTTTACTTGTATTTTACTTTTACTTTAACTTTACTTGTATTTAACTTTTTTTGTATTTTATTTTTTTAATTAGTCTTATGAAAAACTATTTATTAATCATGAAAGGGAAAATGTAAATAAATTTTTTTTAAAGAAAGATTTAAATTTTAAATGTAATCTGTATTTTCTTATAAAATGTAATAAGTTTGAATAATAAAAAATTTTAAATGAAAATAAATGGCTTTTATTTTTCAGTTTTAATGTTACATTTTAAAATAATTCAGTAACTTAAAAGATTAAGTACAATCTTCTAATGACTGAAGAGTTGCAGCCCTAATTAATGTAGAGGCATCATAGTCGCTGAATCTTAAGTGGTTCAAATTTAATTTAGGAAAAAAATAAATCAAACTTATTAGATTTAGACCTGAATGATTATGAAGCAAAAAGCTCCTAAACTGTCATTTTAAACTTGGCCACCTTTTTCTCTCAGCAGCGCCTGTTTTTATCTCTGAACTAGAAAAGCACTCTGAGAGCGCAGACCTCCGCCAAGCAGCTCTCGCAATGATAAAGAATCCTTCAAAAAATTCTTGGATCCAGAAAGTGATCCGGATCACCACCTAAATTTTACTGGTTTGTCCTTGGGCTCAGACACAGGGCTGGTGAAAATTTCAGGTCAATCCATCCAGTACTTTTTCCGTAAAGTTGCTGACAGGTAGACAAACCAACGCTATCGAAAACATTGCCTCCTTGGCGGAGGTAACAAATTAAAACTAATAAACTGTTGTTTTTTTTAAAAAAAAAAAGCTCTAAATATAATAAATGATATTTATGAAGCACTTTTAAGGCACTCAAAGTGCTTTACCTTGAATCTTTTATTCATTCACTCCTCATGGTGAGGAGTGAATGGTGATAGTGAAAACGTGGCAGCCGATCCGCACCAACGGCCTCGCCAACAACGTCCTACTTTTTTGGTACCCCCCCCCCCCCCCCCTTTGGGGTACTGAACTAACCAATCTGGACCAAAGAGGTGGAGCTTAACACACAGCAATCCGTTGATTGGTTGAAAAAATACATCACTTCCCGTCTGACCTGGCATAATAAAGCAGGGATGGCCTCTTTGTTTCTGTCACGTGTGGTGCTTTAGTTAAAAGGCGTTGCACTGTGATGATGTCACTTGATCACATAGCAGTGCTATCCGGTTAATACCCCGCCTCCAGGGTAAGGGGACAGTATGCTGTGGAGACGTAACGTGTCTAAAACTCACCCGACCCGGCCCGACCCAGACACGAGGGTGGAAACGGGGCTATAGTTTTTCTGATACCAGTATCAGAAATGTCTGATACTGTAAAATTCTGGTATCTGTATCGGTGAGTACTTCAGGCACTGATCTGATACCATGTAATTTATTAAAATAGGAATCTATTTACTGATTAGCTATGACACAGTTCTTTATTGCAGCTCTTAAAACTGTTGCGCTGTCTGCAGCCTGCTGTTTTAGAGGGGGGGGACTGACCACCTGACACCTGTTAGACATGGAGCTAGCTAGTAATCATGTCGGTGTGGCAGTAATCCACACTGGATTCTCCCACCTGCAAGACTGCATTTAAGAATAAATGGCTTCAGTTTGCATTTGTTTTACAAACGGTTTAACCTGAGCCAGGACTCACCACAGTCATGATCATATTACACTCATGCAGGTAATATGATGTTTTTTCTAATACCTAGTACAGATACTACTATGATATTAGCCAATACACTGCACAAGTATTGGAATCTGTATCGGGAGGAAAAAATGGTATGGAAACATCTTTACAGTCATACATACATCAGTGATGCTGGCACTGGAGGCACCGACGGGGATATGACACATTGGAGGAGCAGGATTCGACCTGCCAACTTTCCGGTCATTGAACGATCCGCTCTCCTGACTGAACCAGTGACTTTAGTCTTTATGCTAGCATCAAGTCACCTTTCGTTTTTCCAGCTTCATTCTTTTAAAGTGACACAACAGCTTTTGAAAAAAATTAAACTCAACCTTTCCTGGATTAAATCCAGAACATCTAGAACATAATTCATTTGTACTCGTGACTGAATAGAGGGAATAAGTATAAATACAGATTTTTAACAATTTAAGCACTATTTAAATTTAAATCGTGTTTGTGTTTGGCTGTAAAAATGCACGTTGGGATTTTTAAAAACTCCATTTTCATGTTGTAAATACTTGTTTTGTCCAGGTGGGGGCGACACGGCCACCTGCTGCGCCAAGTGGGACACAGAAGACAAAGTCAGCCATGTCAGCACAGGAGGCGGCGCCAGTCTGGAGCTGCTGGAGGGTGAGTGACAGAAAAACGGCAGCATCCTCACTCCCAGGATGATGATGATGATGATGATGATGATTATGATGATGATGATGTGCTAATAAAAACTGAATGTTTGTCTTCTGTGTCTGCAGGTAAAGTCCTGCCTGGCGTGGACGCCCTCAGTAGTGTCTAAACCTCCCATCAGCTGGAGTGTGTCAGTGTGTGCGAGTGTGTGTGTGTGTGTGTGTGAGAAAAGTGGGTAGCTCCTCCATCAGACTGTTTACTCCTGAAACATCCCCAGAAGTTCTGAATTCACCCCACCTTCATCCTGCAGCCGTTTCATCTTCAGACATGACTGAATAACCCCCCCACAGATCTGTCATTAATGAGTAAAGCGCTCTGCCTTACATCATCATGCTGCTCCTGGACGAACCGCTGGAGGAGGGAGCATCCTGTGGCTCGGTTTTGACAGAAGAACACACTTGTGAGGGCAGAGTTGGTATTTTTCTGCTTAATCATGTGAACACTCTCCATAATTGAAGCTGGCGGAAGTGCTTCGCTTTCTTTACAATACGAGGAGACGTCTGCATTAACCCCTGTCAAAACACTGGCTCTACTTGTGTGTGTGTGTGTGTGTGAATGTGTAATGCATAGCCACCCCAGGACTGTCACTGCACCACCATTAGTGTCTGTATGTAGAAACGGTTCATGTGTGCGTGTAGGTGTTACATTTGTCTGACACTGACGTCATCTGTCTGTTCTCATTGTTGGTTTCTGAGCAGCTTCAGACTGGGACGCCTCAGCTGACCTGTTCTGGATAATAAAACTGTGTAAAACCCCAGTGATGGTCTCGTGATCGTTGGTTTCTGAGCAGCTTCAGACTGGGACGCCTCAGCTGACCTGTTCTGGATAATAAAACTGTGTAAAACCCCAGTGATGGTCTCGTGATTCAAACCTCACATCAGCCTGGATTTCCATCATCAACAGCTTTGAGAGACTTTGTGATCTGTCTTGATATTTTTTCATGAGTCATGAGAAATGTCTCCATGAGGGTTGGGTGAACCTCACCCCCACCCCCATGGAGCATACACACAATTTGTGGTCAGCTTTCGCTGGCCTGCTCATTCAGGTGAAAGGTGTCAACCTTTGTGGGACGCTTCAATCTACCATCCTTGCATGTCATTGGAGGTCAAAAAAGTTCTCTCCCAAGAACTGCTTTTAAAAACCATTATAGATTACATTTTTTCCCACTTTTACCCCCCAAATTTCACAGTTAACTTCAGTCCTCATCAAAACTAAAATTTATTTTTAAAAAAATTTAAAAGCACACATACGCACATGTATATGTTAGAGATGCACCGATCCGATACCGGATCTGATATCTGCTCTGTTACTGACAAACTAGCTGGATGGGATATCGGATGAATGTGGCTGATCCAGCATTCTGATCCAGTCATTTCTGTTTTTAGTAATATCATAAATGTACACTTTATTTGTCAATAGATAAAAATAAGTATATTCATATCTATTTTAATTTGTTACCTTTCTTTAAACAAGACCAAATATTGATGTCAAGCCTGATGACTTCACTCATGTGGCAAGGTTTACAGTTCACTGATTCAAACGTAGTATCGGTATCGGATATCTGCCAATACACTCAGCCCAGGTATTGGACCGGATCAAAAATATTGGTGCATCCTTAAGTGTTTGTGTGTGTGTATATGTATATATATATATATATATATATATATATATATATATATATATATATATACACACACACATACATACATACATGTTGACATGTTCAACCCCCGCTGTGTGTGTGTATATATTTATGTGTATATACACACACCAAAGTTTGGGATATTTGGCTTTTTGTATGATGTCAGAATGAACCTAAAAACCACTTCAACTTTCCCAGATGAACTGAATTAGACTTTCACTCTGAACTTCTCAGTGTAGATGTACATTGTTCAATGGTTAAATATTTATTGCACGTCATGCTGTTGTACAAAAAAATGACGAATCACAAAAATACAAAAGTAGTGTCTAAACCGTGACTTGACCTCTAAATGCTCTGGTTTAATGAAATCTTGTTTCTAAACAGTTCTCTTTATCATCCTGTTCACATTTAGACGTCATCAGACAAAGATGACACCGAACACACGACAAGTTATTGAGACATTGTCATTTTTACGTTGTGGTGTACCTACCATTGTTAGCTTTTCTTTCAATAAATAGTTTGAGATGGAGGAATCACCATCATAATTCCAGTTAAATGTCCAACATTCATGATAATATCAATAAGGTGTGAACATTTGACATTTTCCTTAAATTATTTACTGACAGTTGAATATTCCCAACTTTTTGTAAGTAGAGTATTTTCCACACAACAGATTTTGGTGGCGAAAGGTTTTATGTGAAGCAGAGTCTTAAAGGTACAGTGTGTATGAATTACTGACATCTAGTGGTAAAGATGGGTATAGCAATGACTTCATATGTCAAACACTGTTGTGGCAGTCAGTGGCCAAAATTCACACTACACACACTTTTTGTCCATTCAGGGACACTGGTAAAAAGTGGCACAAATATGGCAGCCTTCATGTACGTGGACCCCCAACAAGTAGATATAAATGACTCATTCAAAGAAAATAAACATGTAACAGCTATTCTAGTGAAGCCATTACACTTCAATTGAAACACAGTTTTCAATTTTATATTACATTTTTCTGCAATTGACCTTTGGTTTTGTTGCACACTGCACCTTTAAATATACTAGAGATTAGTGGTGATGTTTTTGTTTCGGCGGGGGCGGCAGTGTATTTGAATAGTTACATACTTGGCATCTTTGATTATGAAGGAAATTGACAGAACAAATTCAGGGAAAAAATATTGTTTTATGTAGTTGGTTTTGGGAGAGTTTGGTCCTCAAATGACCCTAAAGCAGGGGGTTTTAATGCTTCCCTGCTCCACATACCTGATTCAAATCCATTAGCTTATCAGGTTCTGCATGGTGATTGATTTATATTAATCAGGTGGGTTGAAACAGGGAAACACCCAAACCCTGCAGGGCTGGGGCTCTCTAGGACCCCTGCCCTAGAATACAGCAAATTTCTCCCTGATGACCTTTAAGGAAAGTAGAAATTGGCATTTCTAAGTTCTTCAAGAGAAACACTTTATTACAAAAAATATTCCCATATGTGATGAAACAACCAAAATGTCCGCTGAAATTGAGGGGAAAAACCAACTGAAGGGACAAAATAGTTGCTAATAATAGTCATAACAGACACATAAAAACTTTCTCTCCGTCTTAAAAGTCAAAGAATTTACTTTCCAGCATAGTAAAATGGATTTATTTTACCACTAGATGGCAGAGTCACATTTCATAGTTTGATCATGACATGTAGAAACCACAATTCCCCAAAATATTCATCATATATGGGGATTAAAAAGTACAAAGCTGAAGGCAGGTTGTATCAACGGTGTGTTCAGGTGCAGTCTCCGCTTTCATTCTCATAATCTGGTTCTTCTGTCTCTAAAAATGACAGAAAAAAAAAAGGTTATTGTAGAAATCAAATAATGCCTGTTATTCAGAGCAAGATGAAGTAACCTGGTCAGACCTCAGGTTGGTGGTTTGAGGAGACAAGCATTAATCAAACTGACGATGCTGTGATGGCAGCTATTCAAAGTTCTTAGCAAAACATGGTAGGAACGAGCAAAGCTTGAAATGGAAAACAAACACCGATTATGTGGAACTGCAAAAAGAAAATAGTGATACAGAGGGAACTGAGGACTCGATGTGAAAACAGGTGTGGTAATTAGAAACTGAGGCTAGGAGTGTGAAAAGAGCAGAAAGGAAAACCAACAAAAAAAAAAGAGAACTGAAAGGAGAAAAAAGGACCAAAATGAGTCCAAATGAAACTGATTCAGATTAAAGCAGCCACACAAAACTAATATGGAAAAAAACAGCACAGAAAACACAGAAGATGACCTGAACGTGAAAATCAGAACGATGAAATCTACAGACTGTAACACACAAACACAGCACACGATGATTTCTAGATGTCGTGTTTGTGAATTTAATATCAGTTCAATCTTTGTAACTAAACCTGTGTATGGGAACCAAAATAATGACTTAAAATGTAAATGTGGACATTTATGGACATGAAACAGCTCAGCTTCAGATTTCTGGTTGTATGATAAATTACTTTAGATTTCTTTGTCAGTGTAATTTTAACCTCAGGTCATCCACACCTTACAAACACAACTTCTGAGGGGGGATGCCTTCCACAGCGTGGGGAAGGCTCTGTGACGTCTGCCAACAGCTTCCCCCGGCCTACCTGACCTTCGGCTGAGCAGAGCCTCTTTTATACTTTTATTTTTATCTTCTGTCTGTTTTATTTTTACCCTTTTTATTGTGTTGCTTTTATTCCTTGTTGACTTTTCTTCTGTAGAGCACTTTGGTTGGCCATTGGCCTTAAAAATGTGCTGCATGACGTTGACACCGGATGTAATAAGAGATAATAAATTGCTCAGCAGTGAACATTTTGAAGTAGCTTCAGTTTAAATTGTTAATCCCTGATCTCTTCATTATGTGTGTGTATGAATTATAAGTTAATCCTAAAAAGAAAATATTAATTATATTCTCAGAAGACAGGATGAATCCTCTGCGGGTGTTTGGTTTACCTTAAGCTTCTATGAATTAAGGGTAGGGCAGGAGGGGTCCAAAGATTTAGTGTGAACTGACATTTACCTAGGTAAAACTCAGATGTACAAGTACAAGTGAATGCAACATGTAATAGACTTCTACAGTATACAGTACGGTTGCATGATATTTGAATTTTGGCCAATATCCAGTATACCGATATTTCAAAACTCATATGGCTGATAACCAATATTGATACCGATATTAAAACTGAAAAAAATAAGCAGTCATTTCAAAGAGCAGTTTTGTTATCCGTTTCCAACACTTTGATTAATAGGGGTGGGAAAAATATTGATACACTGAAATATCGCAATATTTTCATATGCCGATATCAAATAGATATTTAGATACGCGTTGTCGATCTATTTTACTTACAAAATCTCGCGAGACTTCATCGTTCTGTTACAAAATCTCACAATATTTCATGAATTCTCATGAGATTTCGTAACAGAATGATGGAATATCACGAGATTTCGTTAGTAAAATAGATACTGCGTTTTAGATGTCAGATATAAATATGAAAAATTAAAGTTGGATTTGGATTTTGAGAAAAAGAAAAATATGATATCAACATCTGAAAATATCGCAATATTTCAGTGTATCGATATTTTTTCCACCCCTAGTCTTCAGAAGTTTTAAAGTCTGTAAGAAAAGAAGTTTTTGAAGAAGTTTTTTGTTATTTGTTAGACTTTAAAAACAGCGGCCTGATCAATTAAAGGTTGAATATGGAACATTTTTATTAAAAGCTATATTTTAAAAAAAATATTACCTCCACAGGTCGTTTGGGGGTGTACAGAATGAAAGTACAACATTTCCCAGAAAAATTATATTAAGCCTAAAAATAATTATAAAATAAATTTTGACGGGTTCGATAATGGCATTTTATTTACGTCTATAAGCCAATACACGCCGCCATTGCAGGTTGCCAAATGCGATCTCTGTGTGGAAACAATATTTCGGTCATAGTCAGGCCTGTGCAGGGAAAAACCGTGGAGACGACGAGTGAAGCAGCTGCTTCAGAGCCCTGGAGATATTGTTATCTGTTTCTGAGGAGGAGTGACCTGAGAAGAGCAAAACCTGGAGTAAATTTAGGTGAAGACTTCACTAAATGGACCCACATAAACGTTTTCCACGGAGTAAAACACAGAGAAGGCGACTTTCCTCCTGGATCGGTAAGCTAGCTTGTTTGCTAACATGGCTAACGTTAGCTGTCGGTTATAAACTCCTCTGTGTTACTTGTTGGACATGCTGCTGCAGACTGTTGGTCACTTGCGTATCGGCAGTGAGTCTGGCATCCCAGCGGCTGGAGTTGTTTTTCTGCCGTTGCAACTACAACCTAGACACACGTGATGTCGCTGTTCTGTCCGTATTCCATATTCAACCTTTAAAGGTAGAGTCCAACGTTTCCCCCCTGAAAATAAACGTTAAACTTGTGCAAGTGGAAATCCGTCTCAAACTGCGCCTTTGGGCCTCTACTGGCGTGCCGTGGTGCGTTTGATGCAACTCTCTCTCCCCCTGCCTGTAATTCGCTCTTTAGCTTTGTTTTGTTGTGTTCGGGACGTTTCTGGGCGAAGATTTCTGTTTATATCACCAGCCAATGACAGAGCTAAGGACATGACGCCGTGTGGGAATAAGCTCATGATTGGAGCAGACGCCAGTCACTCGAACTCTCGAAGGAAAAAAAGAAAGAAAGAAAGAAAAAATGGCGGATGCACCTAAGAAAAGGTAAGAGCTTTAGATGATGCAAGCTGGAAAACCAGGGATAGTTTGGCTTTTGCCCGCTTCTGAGCTCTGAAGGAGAGGCTTGAAGCTGAATAGTTTGAAGAATGAGGCGGCCTTTAGCCTGAGAGGGAGGGGCGCTTAGTTTGAATGCTGCTGTTTGCAAACAGAAACGGTAGGGGGACTTCGGACTCTACCTTTAAATATCGGTTAAATAAGATGCGGTGGCCAATGTCTGATACTCAGTTTTAAGGCCAATATAGGCCGATACCGATAAGGGGCCGATTATATCGTGCATCCCTTGTATACAGTATGTTGTTGTACATCAGCACTACCATGACCCTGATCATGATCCTGCACCACAGCATCATCTCACCAACTGTCGACATGGTGATGATGTTTTCTCTCCAAACTGTCTGTAAAAGTCATAAATCCACCAGATGTGATGGTTACAGTTAATAATGCTGGAAAACTTCAGATTCAGCTCAAAGGAAGTTTTTCTCTTATCAATAAAGTATTGGTGTTTTAAGCCAAACAGTGCAGGATCATTATCAAAAAACAAATTTTGCTTCATCTTACACACTTTTGTTGTAATATGTTGTAATATGTTGTAATATGTTATCACATCATAAAAATCCAGCCCCTTCTTTAAAAGAAAAAAAAAAAAAAAAAAGATAAACACATCGTTGCTATTGGGCTAAAACCTCCTATGTCCAAAACTGTTGTTTTCAGGAAGTAGCAAAAAACGTGGTTTTGTAAAACTTGGAGACATCATCAAACTTTGTATTGTGTGTTTTTGTTTCTTTTACATTATAGTCATATATTTAATCATATTTATTCATTTACCTTTTAAAGGTGCATTGCGCAAGTTTAAATGTGAAATACTATTCTTTTCTTTCCTCCACATGCTCTTACAATTGCCTGATGTGTAGAATGAGCTGATCTTTCTTCACTGCGGTGGTCTCTAATACTGTTTCTGAATGCTCAATGCGAGAGTTTTGGGTACGAAGCCTCAAGGGGGCGCATGTGGGGGAGACGAGCTGCGCGTTCTCGTTGGTCTGGCTGCACCGGTGTGGTGTATTCCGCCACTGGAGGTCCACGCATGTCGAGACAACACTAACTGCTGATAAAAGATGGAGAGCAGGTGCCTCTCAAACCCCAACTCAGATTCCAGTAAGACAAAGAAGAAAAGTTTTGTCTTGTGAGACGAAGAGAGCCAAACTGGAATCTGACTGGTCCCCACGGCAGGGCGGCGTTTTTTGGCACAACACCGGCAGCACCAGAGTAAGACGGGATTAAACAACCGAGCAGCTTTTTTTCTTATTTTCTTTCATTTGGAGGGAGCGCCGATCCAGTCTGGGAATAAAGCGGGACCCACAGTTGGCTTTCTTCTTACTAACAAAGTAAATGTGATGTGTGACGGAAATTACGATGCATAATATTGCAATGCTAAGTTTTTAGCATGGAAATGTGGCAATATGACAGCCATATGACTGTTCCTGGGGAAGAGATACACCCTTGTCAACTTGTTAAATTTAGTTGATGCGTTAATTTTATAAGATAATCATGGTCTCAGCCTCTGAATTTGGATATTTGATCTTCAAGCCAGCGTTAGCCTGTTGTTACCATTAGCATACAGTTTGTCAGTTTACTCAACGATCAAATCCTAAACAACTTGCAGATTTATGACTTTATTACTTCAGTAGACATCATGTCTCCAATTCTGGGCTCAGACTGAGTATAATGTGGGTTAACTTAGAGACCAACACAGTCAAAGCAGCTCATGTGTGTGCACGACATTAGCGTCACTTCCACTTGTCGCCAGACGGGGCGAACTTCTGGAAAAAAGCTGGAATTTGCGCTGCACTCCTTTAAATATTTTATCCAAATCAAACTCACATGAAATAGAGGGGTTTTTGACTGGTGTAGAATGGAGACATGTAACCCCCTTTCCCAGTCTGTGCCCCTACCTGGCCCCCCCGACAAAACATTTCTAGACCTGACCCTGCTATGAATCCAAATATATTAATTTACATGCACATTTATACAGTATTTACACATTTAAATTCAGTTATAATCACCTAATTGAGTTGTTGACTCAAGTTGAGTTGTTGTCTGTTTTTGGTTTATTTTGTGTCACTTTCTCAAACTACATTCAGTTTTTCCCCTGAAGTTGATTTGTTTTTTCTTTTGTATAAATTTAAAGGCACAGTGTGTAAGAATTACTGACATCTAGTGGTGAAGATGGGTATTGTAAGAAAATATGTTTTCTTTCAAATGACTTCATATTCTAAGCACTGCAGTGAAGGTATGATGCAGAGGTGGGAATTGTGGAGTCAACGAGTCTTTTCCATCTCATGTATTTGTTCTGCCTACTTACTGAACCAGGTGAGTCCAATTAGCACTATGAACTGAATTGGGCTGATTGGACTCACCTGGTTCAGTGGCTGGACAGAGCAAATACATGACATGGAAAAGACTTGTTGACTCCACAATTCCCACCTCTGGTATGGTGGCTGTTAGTGGTCAAAATTCTCCCAGACACAAATATGTTTTTATCTCTGAGTGGATCCAGTGGTCTCAGGTGAAGCTATGACTGTACGATGCATAACTATTTTAATGTCTTTTAAGGCATTACTGATCCCAAACAGTCTCTAACTCCCATTAAACAAAGCTGGTGCAGCAGTTTTAAAGTTCAGAAGGTTCTCACTTCACATGCATTGTTTTGTCCATTCAAGGACACCGTAGTAAAAAATGGTGGAATAAATATGGCAGCTTCCATATGTGCACCGCCCAGCAAGTAGATATAAATGACTCATTCTAAGAAAATAAACATATTACAGCTATTCTATTGCAGCGATTATACAGCAATAGAAACAGTTTTGAATTACAGTATATATCACATTTTTCTGCCACTGAACTTTGTTTTTTTTTCATACTGTACCTTTAAAACAAAATTAAGCTCCCGAATAGAATATATGGGAAGATGAATTTATGCAACATACCCGCCATATTTTTCAGGTACTCAGAGTTTTCGTAGTCGTCATCTGTTTGGTGAAAAATAAATTTGAATGAGAGGAGCTTAATTCGACATTCAACAACTTAGGAAATGAATCTTTATATCAAGACGTACCATCTGCTAGTGACATTGATGTCAAAACATTTCCATAAATTCCTGGAATCTGATCAGCATCTACAAACACAACATACATGTTAATTAATAACATGGAAAAACCTGTCAGTCGTCAACATGCATTTGAAAATTCTCACCAGACACACTTCCCTTCTGGTTTTCATAATAAGACACTGAGATTGGAGCTCTGGAAAACAATAAAACATGAATGAATGAATGAATGAATGAATGAATGCTTTTCAACATGTTTAGACACAGACGCATAAAATAAACGAGTAACAAAGCCAGTAAGGTAAAGAAAATAGGACAAAGGTAATCACAACACTAAACATACTCAAAAAGGAGCAGGAAGAAATACAAGCTTGTTTACCTCTACTCTAATATAAATCAAATCAAATTTTATTTATATAGCACTTTTCACGCATAACAGATTCACAGAGTGCTTCACATATTAAAAACAACACATCCCCCAAGTTTATCTCAAACAACACACATACACATGCATACACATACATACTCTCATATGCACACCGATTTAATGCCCATCCCGCCTCACTGCCACAAAGGCCGCCGCCACAGGCACCCACCAGATCTGGGCAGACCTGGCCCACACCACAGCTATTAGGCTGCAGTGCCGGACCCCGACCACCCGGACAGGGACATGGACCACGGCGACGGCCCCAACGCTACAGCAGGCATAGGCCCTGACATGGAGGACCCCATGAGGAAAACACTGGAGGGATTAAAAATACCTAAAAATACCTAAAAA
Organism: Atherinomorus stipes; assembly: GCA_023101725.1. Lineage (NCBI taxonomy): Eukaryota > Metazoa > Chordata > Actinopteri > Atheriniformes > Atherinidae > Atherinomorus > Atherinomorus stipes. The sequence continues at coordinate 170,567 of JALJCO010011793.1, forward strand.
AAAAAAAAAAAAAAAAAAAAAAAACCCAAAACGATAAAAAATAGAACAAAATAAAACAAAATAAAATAAGAATCAGACAACCTAAAAACCTAAAAACGGGAGCAACAAATAAGACCAGTATACATAAAAGAATTAGTCTAAATCATACACTTGGTTAAAAGAAGTCAATGATCAAAACAGAATTATAAAAACCATAAACTAAAAGATAAATAATTAAACAAAAAGATGAAAGGGTAAAAAAGACCAACTTATAAAAGAAATAAAATCTAATTATAAGCTAAACCAAAGAGGTAGGTCTTGAGCCTTTTCTTAGAAACATGAACAGTCTCTGCAGCCCTGAGGCCCTCAGTCCATAACAGCAAAACGACGCCTCACCATAGATTTTGGTCCAAACTTTGGGAACAACCAGGTACCTGAGGACCTCAGGGTCCACGAGGGCTCATACCTCAAAACCAGGTCAGATAAATAAGAAGGGCCAAGACCATTAAGACATTTATAAACCACGAAAAGAACCTTAAAATCAATCCTGAAACGCACGGGGAGCCAATGCAGCGATTTTAAGATTGGTGTAATGTGCTCCCGCCCTCTGGTCCTTGTCAGAACACGTGCGGTTGAGTTCTGAGGTAGTTGTAAACTAGAAAGGCTCTTTTTAGGAAGACCAGAGAGCAGGGCATTGCAGTAATCTATTCTACTGGAAATAAAAACATGCATCAGCACCTCCATGCTGGCAAGAGAGAGAAATGTGCGGGCTCTGGCGATGTTTTTAAGATGATAAAAACCTGTCTTTGTGACATTTCTGATATGTTGGATAAAATTCAGCTCAGAATTAATAAGAACACCCAGATTTCTTACACACTGAGAGGGTTTAAAACTGCAGTTTGCATGAAATGATCTCTCCCTTGTCTTCAGGACCAATGATTAAAACTTCAGTCTTGTCCTGGTTGAGCTGTAAAAATTTGTCTGCCATCCATGATTTTAAATCTAAAATACAGTTTAAAAGGGTGTTAACTGGCTCCAGGTCATCAGGAGACACGGCGATGTAAAGCTGGGTATCATCACCATCGCTGTGAAAGCCAATGCCATGTCTCCTGATGACGTCCCCAAGTGGTAACATGTAAAGATTAAAAAATATTGGGCCTAAAATTGATCCTTGGGGAACCCCAAATTTTATCCTTGAAGAGCATGTGTCCAAACTTACAAAAAACTGGTGATCTGTGAGATGGGAGTAAAACCATTTTAAATAGGGAATTAATACTGACAATTGTTTATTTGGATTTGCTCCATATCCACGAATACATCTGCACAAAAACCCATATCCATACATTATACACACACATGTTACACAGACATGAAGATGTTTTAAATTTAAATCCCATCTTAAATGATAGCCCCCTTCTTTTTTAGAAAACAGTTGCTTATACATAATTTGTGCAAGTGAAAATGAACCAAGTCCATTCATTTAAGTGTTAAGAAAACTGGATTTGTATGATCTTTGTGACAAGTGTAACAGATCATTCTTATGGCCCTTTTTTGCAGTGTACTATCATCTTCAAAATTACCCTCCAATTAAAGAAAAGGCCAAATTCACAACCGTAATTCAAATAACAAGAAACTAGAGAAACCAATAATACATAAAAATTTACAAAATTATAATTTTGTGAAAAAAATATTGCTTTTGAATTGAGGATGGAAATAATAATTTACAAAAAAAAAACAAAAACAAAACTGGCCCAGACACGTTAGAGCACCTTTACATTCTCAAAAATAGAGGTACAAGACAGGAACATTTCTGTACCTGTAGGTACATTTTTTTTTTTTACAAATGTTCTCTCAAAAGTACAATTTTGGTCTTTATGAGGCCAGAAGTGTACCTTTAAACTATGAAAAAGGGTCCAAAGTGGTATAAAGTCCAAATTTGTACCATTTCAACCCTAAGGGTACCTACAGCATTGAAAATGTGTGTAGCTTGTACAATAACTATAAATAGCAATCCTTCTAAACAGTAGTATAATTATAGTTACTATATTATGATTTTCATAACAATCATAATAATCATAGTAATAATTAAGGGTATAATTACTCCATGTTACTTTATCTTGTTTAGATTTTTATCAGTTAGACTGGTTTATCTTGTGCTGAATGTAAAGATACAAACCTGTTTACACAAGAAACAGCAGCTGAAATCTGATAGTCTCCTTATTAAAATCTATTATATTATATAATATTATATTATATTATATTTTAAAGATGAGTCTCGAGATAAATAAAATAAATCATTTCTCTGAGACCACCATATAAAGGACTTGAGTATTTTTCTTTATTAAAGGTTTGAGTTTTACTGAACTGATCATTTTTGCTCATCTGGGGTATTTATTGAACTGGTTTGGTAAATATTGTAAATAAAAGCTGTGTTTAAACCAGGGAAAGTAAAAACATTTTCTATGTGTATAGACACTATAAGGGTTCAGCTGCAGACTCATAATTTGATTTGATTTTCTTTTTAAACAAATGATTGAATTCCAAGTATTAATGATGATAACATAGTTTAAATGAAGTGTATGTTTGTGCTTAAATGAGAGATTTAACACTTACACGTAATCATGTTCCAGACTCGCACCGACTGTCTGAACTGCATCAACATACACAACAGTTGCATCAGGAACCAGAGTGATGCAGGTAAACAATGATGAACACAACACAAAACATGACGTTAACTTACAATCTGTGATATTTTGATAATTTGTCTGTTCCTCAGTCGGAGCTGAAATGCAGAATGATTAGTTATACATGATATTAAACTGATTATTATCATTATTATTATTAGGGATGTCCCGATACCGATGCCGGTATTGGTACTCGCTACGATACTGGTCTATTTTGCTGCACTACAGTAGGACTTGTGAAATACTAGCTCACAAGAGCACCCGATACCAGATGTCACACGACTCGCTGTGTTTACGCCGCCATGCCGGCCATCTTTTTTAAAATTAGAAGACATTTTTCTTTACACGAGGATAGAAAACATATCTGACCCGTATCTTTTGCTGGGATACTGGCCTCTCATCCCCATCAATTAGGTACTCGGATCGGTACTCGGTATTGGCACATTCTCAAATGCAAATACTTGTACTTGTTCAGCAAAAATGTGGTATTAGGACATCCTAATTATTATTATTATTGTTGTTGTTGTTATTAAGTTTTTTTCATTTATTTATTTATTTATTTTTTAAAGAAACACACAAGAAGAACTTACCTCTGCGATTTTCCGGGTGCTCAGGAGTTTCACTGCAAATCAAAAGAAACTTTTGCATAAATAGAAGAAATGTTTTTTCACATTTGAAAAAACATTTCTTCTATTCCACATTTGTATGGAAGCCGAGAGCAGATAACGAGATAAATTATCTAAATTATCTCATAAAGTGTATCCTTTACAAAAAGAGAAAATTCATACCACAATTTCTGTCTTAATTGCAAAAATTGATAGTAAAGTTAATTAAAGTAATAAAGTATTCTATATTTTAACATGTTGACATAGTTTCTGTATTAGCATTTAATGAAGCATTTAATTGAACTTCAGTACAGTTTCATTGCTACAGACCTGCATCACAATCAGTCTGGTTGAGGTCTCAATCCAGTGCAATCTTTTTCAACCTGAGCAAATTTTCCTTTCAAATTTCTCCTTCCAGCTTTTCTTAACACTGTGACATTTTAGGATGACATCAAGGAGAAACTTTGAAAAATATCGTAGGAAGTTTGATTATTTTCTCTCTGACCATTCCATGACTTTTGTTTCTCCACCTCTTCCCAAAAGCCAGAGGCTCATCAGAGGTCTCTGCCTCTTTCATACTGCAACCTTCCCTTCTTCATTTATGTCTAAGGCCAATTTATGAAGTGCGGCTGTTAACTGCTCATCAACATACGTAGCTAATCAGCCACTCAGCAAGTCAATGCATCTAGTCATGTAGACACGGTCAAGACGACTTGCTGAAGTTCAAACTGAGCATCAGAGGAAGAAAGTGGATTTAAGTGACGGAACGTAGCATGGTTGTTGGTCTGATTATTTACTGGGGTTTTCACACACAACCATTTCTCGGGTTTCCGGAGAACGGTCCTGCAGGTTTTCACTGCTACAACACACCTGACTCAAATTAGTCTGTCTTTGTGCCAAACTTCACAGGCTTTTGGATTCAATTAACTGTGTCAGGTGTGTTGGAGCAGGAAGGGAAAAAAACCCTGCAGGACAGTGGTCCTCAAGGACCGACTTTGGACAGCCCTGGTCTAGACAGTCAGAGGAGAATGGGCAAACTGGTTAAAGATGAGAGAAAGAAAACAGGAACACAAATAACCACTGCTTGCAATGAAAGTATGCAGAAGAGCATCTCTGAAAACACAACATGTCCAATCCTCAAGCAGAAAACCACACCAGGTGTCACTCCTGTCAGCTAAGAACAGGAAGCAGAGGCTGTAAGTCCCACTGACTCATTAAAATTGGACTACAGAAGATGGAAAAATGTTTCCTGGTCTGATGAGTCTCCATTTCAGTTGGTGGGGCTGAGGTGGATCCATCCCGCCTTGTATCAAGGCTTCAGGCTGCTGGTGGTGTAATGGTATGTTGGATCTTTTCTTGGTCACTCGAGTTTTCCGTTTCCGGGATGGGTGGGGGGAGCTGCTAGGGAAGCCAGACTTCCTCACCCCGGCCACAGCCGCCAGCTCATCAGGGGGATCCCGAGGCGTTCCCAGGCCAGCCGGGAGACGTAGTCCCTCCAGCGTGTCCTGGGCTCCCGGGGTCTGGTCCCGGTGGGAGTGCCTGGAATACCTACAGGGAGGCGTCAGCAGGTCTGACAGATGCGTGGCCACCTCATCTGGCTCCTTTATACGGAGGAGCAGCGGCTTTGAGTCCCTCCCGGATGACCAAGCTCCTCACCCTATCTCTAAGGGAGAGCCCGGCCACCTGGGAGGAAATATTTCGGCCGTTGTCACGATGAATGTGAATGTGAGTTGGGGGGGCCGAGGGGGGGGAGACCCTGGCAGTCCGACCCCCGGCTGCAGAAGCTAGCTCTTGGTACAACTGAACATGGTAAAACACCGTGGCCTGTATGGGCACCATCGGGATGTGGTGGAACAGGGGGGGTCTCATCATGGACGTGCAGCTGACAAATCTGCAGCAACTGTGTGATGCTGTCACATCAATATGGAGCAAAATCTCTGAGGAATGTTTCCAACACCTGCTTGAATCTAGGGATGCACAATATTGGAATTTTGGCTGTTATCCAATATGCCAATATTTTGAAACTCATGTGGCCGATATCGATACCGATATTAAAGCTGAAAAGAATAAGCACTCATTTCAAATAGCAGTTTTGTAATCCGTTTTCGACACTTAAAGGGATATTGTGTAAGTTCTGTGTTTTTTACAAAAACTGATTATTTGGTTCAAAAGTGTTTCATTAATCAGCAATCACTCCCATCAACAAACTGAGTGCTCCTCTAAGTTCTAAATTTGCCGTTCGGATCATTATTTATACATCGGCGGGTGTCTCGGTGGAGGCTGCCATGTCGTATCGCCATGTTTTGCGTTCGGGAGAAGCGTGACGGTAGGAAAACACAGAAACTCACCGGACACACCGGAGTTTTCAGCTCAGTTCGAGGTAATGCCTTTGAAAAGTCACCGCGCTGCAGAGGGGGAGAGACTAGCGTCTCACTGACGCTGGGTTCACGTGCAGTCGGGCAGACGGCCGTTGGTAACAAACCAGATGTCATTTTAATCAATAAAGCCGAGCGAAAGACGGTAAAACATGGGTCAGGGAAAACAATACGACATCGCCATGACAACCGAACAGATGTGGACTGATATCACTGTAACTGACGGACCACGTCTTCACATAGAGGCCGGTGATAACTTTACATACAGCGGATGTCGTCGGTCTGCCCGGTTTCACGCGAACGCAGCATGAAAAGTACGAGGGAGCTGCTCCCGATTACACAGTGTCCCTTTAAGGAAAAATAAGGATGGAAAAAAATATCGATACACTGAAATATCGCAATATTTTCATATGCCGATATCAAATCGATATTTAAAAATGCGGTATTGATCTATTTTATGTACAAAATCGCTCTAGATTTCATAGTTCTCATACAAAATCTCATGAATTTCATAAATTCTCACAAGATTTCATATCAGAATGGTAAAATATTGCGAAATTTCGTTAGTAAAATAGATTGATACGTTTTTAAATGTCAATATATCAGCATATGAAAATATCACGATATTTCAGTATATCAATATTTTTTCCCACCCCTAGTCTTTAGAAGTTTTAAAGTCAGTAAAAAATGAGTTTTTGAAGAAGAAGAAGAAGAAGAAGAAGTGTTTTTTTTGTTTTGTTTTTTTAGACTTTAGAAACTGTGGGCTGATTGGTTAAATATCGGTGAGGTGGCTGATGTCCGATACTCAGTTTTAAAGGATAAGTTTCTTTTTTTTCAACCTGGACCGTAGGAGTATACGTGCATTTACTCACCGGTAAAGTTTCTGCATCACTTTGAGTCCTTCAGAAGATATAACTTGATTCACACATCAGTGTACATCCAGTGATAATGGCAAAGACAGGGCAGCGACTATATAAGACATTATCTGCAGTAAAACTCCTTGATTTTCGCCAATACTTTAAGTGGAATGAAAAAACGAACGAGTACTATTGTCCTGTGAGTCCAGATTTAGCTTTCCGATAGTTATCAGGTAGTTCTAGACACTTTTCGGGGCCGTGCGTTCACGATTCGCGCTTCTGTAGTTCAGCTGAGAAGAGCAGCTCGCTGCCCAGACAACAACAAAAACACAATTTGCGAAACTTTGAACTCACGGGACAATAGTACTCATTCGTTCGTTCATTAAACTCAAAGTATTGATGAAATGAAGTTTTGCTGCAGATAATGTCTTCTATAGTCGCTGCCCCGTCTTCCCATTATTACTGGATGTACACCGAAGGGTGAATCAAGTTATATCGTCCGAAGGACTCAAAGTGATGCAGAAACTTTACCGGTGAATAAATGTATGTATAAACTCCTAGAAATAAGGTCCAGGTTGAAAAAAAAGAACCTTATCCTTTAAGGCCGATACAGGCTGATACCGGTAGGGGCTGATTATATTGTGCATCCCTAGTTGAATGTATGCCACCGGGAACTGCTCTGAGACCAAAAAGAGGTCCAACGGGCAAAGTGTACCTGATAAAGCGACTGATCAGTGTATAATGTGGATTTTCCCTTCAGAATTTCTGTGACTTTCAGTTCAGTGTTTCTGTCCGGTGTCCTAATACGCACAAATGATTCAGTCCCAGTTTAAATGGGATTACAGAAAATTCTGAATTCAACAATATGATTCTGTTACTGTACGTACGCTGAGATTGAGGATATCTGCTTTCTCCCGGTGACTGGAGGGGGGGGGGGGGGGGGGGGAGAAGGCAGAATTAGTTACAGATGTTAATTTAAACCCAGAAAATAAACAGTGCCTGTGATCCAGCTGGTTTACCTGTCTTTGATCGCATCACCATAAACTGACTCCCCCCTCGCTGGCTGCCAACAAAGTGTTAAAAGTGTTAAAAGTTTTATTTAAAAAAAACCCTGAAACATATCTACATTTCATTTATTCATCTGAATTTCATTCATTCATACATTTAGTTTTACACGCAGAACAAAATTAACTATCTTCGGCTGTGAGACTGACAGGAATCTCTCAACCTTTAGAGAAGGAGAAATTATCATTCTGAGGACTGATTATATCAAATATTCAGACTCACAATATCTGTGGGTTGTATATTTGAGGCTCCTCATGAATGATCTCTGCAAAAACAGAGAAGATTGACAAGTTAGAGAGTTTAAAAAAAAAACAGACACTGTTTATAACATTTAGTTGTATTTTCTGACTGAAACTGACATTAACTGGGATCACCCGTGTACAGTACAGACGTCCCCAAAATTATTCATACCCTCCAATTAAGGAAAATGCTAAATTCACAACAGTAATTCAAATAACAATAAACTAAAGAAACTAATAATGAACACAAAATTGCAAAATTATAATTTAGTGAAATAAAATATTGCTTTTGAATTGTGGATGGAAGTGATAATTTAAAACAAACAAACAAACAAAACTGTCCCAGACACATTGGACCTTTCCCGTGAACAGTGGACCAAAATATCTGTCAGCAGGTGAAGAAACACCTGATTGCAGGGATCGCCTCAAAGTGTTGCTCAACAAAATTTTAAGCTTCAGATCCCAGATCATGCTTTTTTACTTTTTAAATTTTGTGTGTGTTTGTTTGTAATGTTTCTTTCAAACCACAATTTAAAATTATTGACATGATTTTCATAGAATTTTTATTTATTATTACTTTTGTCAATTTCATCTTATTTCACTGGAAGCTGATTTTTTTCCTTCCTCAGTTTGAGGGTATGAATAATTTTGAGGGTGACTAGTTGGTCCTGATATGGGTTTCCAGTTTCACTAAATACACTTGAAAGGTCAGGAATATTCACCTTTCAGGTACAACTTAAAGAAAATGTAAAACATTCACACCTTACTGATATTATATCATGAATGTCGGACATAGACGTAGAATCATGTTGTGATAATTCCCTCATCTCAAACAGTTTACTGACAGAGAAACTACAAACAGTGGTGGGTAATGATAAAAATAACATGGTGTAAGTTACTGTGGGTGTTTTCTTGGTCTGATGATGGCACACTGACGTCTCAGTGTGAACGGTATGATGAAGAAGACGGTTTAGACACAAGTTGTCATTGAACCAGAACATTTAGGGGTCAAGTCAGGGACGTGTTGCGTTTCTAAATTTCTTCCTGCCGCTAGAAAATCTTTAGTGAAGTTTCAGTGAGTTTATATTTACAGGTTTAGTCATGCAAGTTGGTTCTTGTCTGTTTCATAAGGAAGCAAAAGGTTATTTGTTTCTGACTTTTCATTTCGAAGCAGGAAGCCGGTGTAAAGCTAAAACTGGACTTATGTGCTCTTTTCGTGTTGGGGGTATTTTGCCCTTCTATTGACCACACAGCAACTACAAGTGTGAGGTATAAGAAGTAAAAACAAGAAGAAATAAAAACACCATCAATTGTAAAAACATGATAAACAGAAAACACAAAGTCTTTATCTTAGTTTTGAACATGAAAAAACGTGGAGCAGCTCTTTTATGACTTCAGTGCCATGATTGCTTTTGGATAAAATCTATTTTTAAACTGTTCCGTTTTTCATTGCTGTGACTCTTGTGCCTGATGACAGAAAATAGAGAAGACAATGACCCGATGTGACGGGTCCTCTGTCATGTCTGCTGCTTTTTTGCGAGAGTGGGAGGTGTGCAATTGTTTCAGGGTGGGGAGGGGAAAACTACTCATTTTCTCTGATGACCCTGAGGAGTAACTACCTCTGAGGATGTGCAGATACTATACCACATACTCATATGAGCATGCTCGCTGTAAAAGATTAGGAGAAAGGGGAGTTTGGGAGGTACAAGCATGCAAAAATTATTCCAAATAATTTTTTTTTTCTGTGTGCATGATGTAAAATTGCAGAAATGTTATGCAGTAAAACAACTGTTAGACTGCAGCTTGGATGTGGAGCTATGATGTGGAGTTTTTTTTCTACTTCAATTTATTCATTTGTTTATTTTGGTCACCAAACTGTCATTTCAGGAAGGTTTTGGATATATGATCCCCTCCCCCACCACAATGCCTAAATTAAAACTAATAAGTGATAAGGGCCCTAGATGTTATAGTTTTATGTTTGGAGATTAACTTATTTTTTAAAAATTTATTGCTTTCAATTTTCTGTGAAAACAAAATTTCAACCACAGCAGAAGAAAAAAACATTTTTTCCCCCATATTTTGGAACAGATGACACATTTTGAGGCAACAGTTCCCAAATGTGACTGCACAAGATGTATGTCAGTCATTTGATTTTACAGATGCAATAAACATTGTTTAAATGTAGCTAAAAACAGAATGCAATTACTTAATAATCTCATATATTAGTAAAATTGTATTCATAATAAAAACATGGAAAACATATCTTGAAGAAACAAGTGAGACTTCTTATAATTTCATGAAAAATATCAGCTAATCTTGAGTTTGATTCCAGCAGCTTGTCTGAATATTGACGGGGCAGTAAAAGGCTGGAGGAGTGCTACTTAGGGATGCACAACATTGGAATTTTGGCCGATATCCGATATGCCGATATTCTAAAACTCATGTGGCCAATAACCGATATCGATGATACTGATATCAAAGCTGGAAAAAAATAAACAGTCATTTCAAAGAGCAGTTTCGTTATCCATTTCCGACAATTTGATAAAGGGGTGGGGAAAAAATAATGATACTCTTAAATATCGCAATATTTTCATATGCAGATATCAAATCGATATTTAAAAACGCTGTATTGATCTATTTTACTTGCAAAATCTCGGGAGATTTCATCGTTCTGATACAAAATCTCACAATATTTCATGAATTCTCACGAGATTTTATAACAGAACGATGAAATATTGCGAGATTTCGTTAGTAAAATAGATAGATACTGCGTTTCTAAATGTCAATATGATATCCACATATGAAAATATCACAAAATGTTTGTGAATTCTTGCAAGATTTTGTGACGGAATGATGAAATATCGCAAGATTTCATTAGTAAAATAGACCAATACTGCATTTTTTTAATGTCAATGTGATATCAGCGAAAATATCGCAATATTTTAGTGAATCGATATTTTTTCTCACCCCTTGTCTTTAGAAGTTTTAAAGTCTGAAGAAGAATTTTTTTGTTATTTGTTAGACTTTAGAAACAGCGGGCTGATCGGTTAAATATTGGTTGGGTGGCCGATGTCCGATACTCAGTTTTAAGGCTGATATAGGCCGATACCGATAAGGGGCCGATTATATTGTGCATCCCTGGTGTTACTAAAAAAGAAACAGCTTGAGGAAAATGAGTTTAATTTACAACCGTTCAGTTGCATGATTTGTTTGTTTGTTTGTTTTTTAAATAGCACCTTAGAGGCAAAGTCTGTCCGAAATAAAGACAGATTTCACTCATCTCAAAAAATCGTGGTCAACAAACTGGAATAATTTTAGGATGATTTTTTAAATTTTCAAGTTTGTAAAAAAAGCACATACAGTTGAAAAATTTTTAAAATCTTTCAAATTTTAGGGGAGCTTGGATTGAATCTAAGGGTGCTTCAGCACCCCCCAACCCAAAGTGGGCGAAAATTGCTTGAAATATAGCTTTAACATCATGAAATAGGACTGTTGAACACCTAGAATCCCATATTAGACACAAATGGGACAATATTCATCTCCCTAAGGTCCAGCGGCTGATCTCATTTCCCAGATGTTTGCAGACAGGTTTTTCAGGGAGTGATGCGACAGTGATGAACATGACCCTGTCCATTATTCTGAGATATGCTGCTGCTATGAAACTGATATTGTTTAAGAAATAGCCAAATGTTTTCCTTTGAACATTTGCTAAGTTTTCTTTGCTTTGCTGTAAATAAAATGTTTATATTTTTCTGTTGAAAGCCTGAACTTTTTGGAATTGGGGTTGTAGTTTATGTGGCACAAAATTAAATCAAACACAAAGAAGACATCACACTACACATTACAGGAAGCATCACTTACTAAAACGAACTCCCCTAAAAATACGCTTTGTGGATTCTTGTAAAGTTGCGCTGCTTTTTTTGTATCATGCATCTTATTCTAAAGCGTTCTTGCATGTTTCCTTTAACCTGAGCTGAAATCTTAGACTGGAAGTAAAAAGTACAACAGCTGTCCGGTCCTGTCCTGCACACCTTCCTGTAGCAACCTTGATGAACTGTCAGGGCTATTGGGATTTAAATCAAAGGCAATGTGTGGTGCTACTATGACGGGAACACACCTGCTCCCACATCGCCCTCAATTCTAGAGGAGCAGCCAGTCCGGTATGACCCACTTTTGGCTGTGTGGCCCTATCTGTTGCTTTATCTTGCAGCTTGCATGCAGAAGTCTTTGCCCACACCGCTGATATTACAGAGGACCCATTTATTTGACCCAAAAAGAGAGAAGTGGCAAAATAAGCTTTAAAGTGGAAAGCTTTATGTAGTTAAAAAGGATGAAAGAAGCAGCCCAAATAAACTAGAAAGAGTTTTGATCAAACATCAAAAAGCAGCAGGGCTCACACACCAGCCCAGCCTCTGATTTTCACTTACTTTCTTTCTTTTTGCACCGTAGACACAGAAGGGACAATAAACTCAGTGACGCCACCGATGCAACAGTCAGGACTGCAGCCAGAGGACCGAAGCTTCCCATCATTCCTGGAAGGCACACAAAACACAGACGACTGTGATCAACTAAGGTCCAACCTCTGAGTGAGTCAGCTGCTGGGTGATGGCAAACCTCGCTGGTCAACATTTAAATGCTCAAGGTGCTGCCTTCCTGTTAATGTGTCAGAGTACCACAGGATGTGGTTGGTTTGAAGCAACGCTGAAACCTCCAGAGCCGAATTACTCGCACCCCTCTTAGCTGTACATACCGTCACACCCAAAGAATTCAGAAATTAATTAGAAATCTTGTGATCTCAAAAATGTTTATTTTAGCTCAGAAAAGCTAAAAAGATCATTTAATCTGGAGTGTTGGACAAACTGCTGCTTTAGTCCAGTTCAATTCTCAGTTGAGCCAAATGCAACTTTCATAGCAACCAAAGGATCAAGAGGCTGTTTCATGTGTAGCAGAGTTGCTGACCTGAATAACCGTCTCATCACAAACCACATTTCTTCAGTTTCCTTTTTCTAGAAGCTGCTTTCATCAGCGAGTTTCTGAAGGTGCAGGACTTACCTCCAACAACCAAGGCGAACAACCGCTACAAGACACTAAACGGCACCACTTCACCTGAAAATACAGCAGCAGATTAAATCCAGATGAAGAAAAACACTTTAAGTTTTTAAATAATCTGTTGAGAGAATGTTATAAAATTTCAGCAGATTCTCAGTAATGTTTATAGATCCCATTTGGAACCAGAATATAACAATGGATCATATTATATTTTTTTAAATTATGAAGCAATATTACAAATGTAGAAAAACATCTTTTAAAGTTGATGTTGGACAAGTTTAATGGGACCAGAGCGACTGTACATACAAAGCTGCTACCATTTTTGAGTTATATAGGAATTTTTGTATGATGTTGGGTAATGAATTAATATGAATTCATTCATAAAGTAGTTCATATTTGTCCTTTATATTGGCGCTGTTGTTAATAATTTGCACAGTTTATTGGCTGATTTGACTTTTGAATTGTGAATATATATTGTACAATATGACTAGAAGCATTTCAATACACTTGGGGCCGGAGCTACAAAGATCAATATTTGTGCGCAGTAATTTGCCCGTGCAATCTAGAATTTTGCGTAAGGGGCTGAACCACGGTTTGCAGGTGATTGACAAATAATGGCTTCACAAATGACAGCAAGTGCAAACATATTCAAAATGCCAACACCAACATAAATGAGGGTTTTGCATGTTTCAAGATTTGCAGCATGGCAAATTAGGAGAGACGACAGTACAAAAGGAAAAAAACGACCTCAGAGGGAGATATTAGTGGAGGGGAAATGAAAATATAATTCAAAATAAGTATGATATTTATAAAAATTTTAATGATACAACAGGTATCCATGCAGGGTCTCAGAAGTGACCAGTTTATGAGGACTTGGATCAGGAGTTGCTGAACAAATGAAAGTGTCTGCAGCCTCGAACATGGCGTCTGACATGGTTTCAGTTATGCATGAGGTGTGCACTTTGGCACAATGCCAACGGCTTCAAAGGCTTGCGCTGCCAGGTGACTGTGATCCAGGTTAAAAAGTGACGTTGGCAAAAAAGGAAAAATAAAAAGACACTTCAGTTCTCATTAAGCTCCACAGTGGCTCCAAACGCTCTGTTTCATTTATCCAGAATATTTTACACCTGTGTTAAATTGGTGTTTACTGTGGTGATTTTTATTGAATTCAACAATGAGAACTAAATATGCTGCCCTCACTGCTCATGAAAAATCATTTTGAATCAGATTTGTGCGTGTCCAGGATTGTTCTTCTCAGAAGCTGAAGCCTTTTCTGCGCAAAGCTGCTTTTCAGATGTAATAAGATAGACGCAAAAACCAGCAAGGCGATGTGTCTCACGATTGATAAGTCACTTTGCAAGTGCTAAATTAATATATTTTACATTTTCTCCTCCCATCACATACAAAGGGTTTGGCAAGCTGAACATCCTTAACTTAAAACTTCACCCTTTTTTCTTTTTACATAAAAACAGGTGGGTCTGACCTTTGCTGAGGTCAGACACAACTGGATTTCCAGTTCATCCATTCCTGAAGAAAAACAAAGGTGCAGTACTAAGTTCAGGAAGTACTGGAGTTGTGCATAAACCCAGTGCACGTAAACGTGCCAGATTGCATATTCATTGGAGCAGAAGTACAAAATGGATAAGAGGCGCTATTTAGTACGTTTAAAAGACCTTCTTGGACACTGTTAGTAAATCAGTTTGTACATTTTTTGTGTGTGCAGTGAGATAGCTCACGTTTTTATACACACAAACCTTTGATAGATCCGGCACTTGGGGTATCAAATAATTATTAGGTGTGTACACAAGTAATTTACGTGAGTTATCTTGATTTAGACTTTGTTCCTGTTTTCTATTCAGGCCAGGCTGCTGGGGCTGAATCGATGGCGAGCTGGAGAACTGAATCTACTGAAAGAAAGAAACGTCTCTACTCCAGAACTTCAGCCTTCTTCTGCCCGGGCTGGTAGGAGGCTCTCGTAGACACCCCTCAACTGCACTTGCAATTTAGTCCACGATGCCGCCCTCTTTCCATTATCCACCTTGGACTTTCACTCCGTTACATGAACAATCCTTTTGCAAGTCGCAAAGAACCGTTAACCTGTGCAAGTGACTCATTGGACTTCTCAGGTCTCAAAGCACCTCCTGCTTGATCTTTTTTACAAATTTTTTTTTTGACAACTAAACTGTATTTGTATCATACAATAAAAATACAAAAAACCCAACAAAAGACAAATCCCACATACAGTATGTGGATATTGTTTTTTTTAACATTAATGTCCATTTTGAATAAATAATTATCATCGATATCTAGAGGAAGGTCTGCTGTTTTTATCACATTTTTCTGGATGTTTTTCCTGGTTTTTCTTTATAAAATTGTTCAAATTTCCTCAAGTTACATGAATACGGAGCCTGAAAAACAAATCTGCTCACCAAACTAATAAATCCTAGATAATAACAAAACCCATTTTGAACAAATTAAATCTTTATTCAGCTATATTTGTGCAATTATTTTTGATCACAAATGATATAACATGATTATAAATTCTTGGACACTATTATTTGGATTTGCACATTTTTACATCCTTAAAAGTGAATTCTTTAACCTTTTAATTTTAGTATTTCATTTCCATCGGTGTATGCTTGGCTTTCACCTTAGTTCATGCTCACTGGAAAGTAACTCTTTCCAGAGTGTGTAAATTTTTCCGTTAGTCAGAATGCAGCATGCTTGCAGGTTACTGCTGTGTTTCTGTTTTATATCCACTGCTGCAGAGAAAGTTGGCTTTACAACGCGGACGATTGTGTGTGCTCTGTTTGGATCATGCCGAACATCATTTTGTCGGAAGCTGTAGCCCATAAAGTCACCACATGCAACACCAATCATCCTTTCAATGTTTGGAGATAATATTTATTCATATTCAAGGTTTTCAAGATGACCCACATCTTTAGTAACAGGATGCTGGATTTCTTAGTTATATCTGTACTCTACAAAAATGATGGTGAATTTACCCAGAAAGGTGGATTTACTGAAAAGCCGTTTTCAAACTAGCACTGAACGGCAACATAGTCGTTATTCTCTGTATTATTCTTATTTTTTCAACATGTAATTTCAATCTTTTTGATGTATTTCCTGTACAAGTTTTTGTTTTCCCTGTTGTCATTCATTTTGTTATATATATATATATAATATAGATATATATATCTATATCTATATCTATATATATTTCTTATTATTATTTTTTGCAAATCTTGAACCCAGTTCTTTTAGATTTCATTTTTTTGCTTATTTTTTAAACTCCCTGCATGTAAAAACTTATTACAGCACACTTTACTTAAAACTCTTTCTCCCACAATGCAACCAAACATTTTTCCCCCACATTGCTGTTTTGAGATTCATAAACACACCACTATTAAACGGGGATCTTGTTGCCCTCCTATAATTACTCCATATCTGAGTTTTAAAGAAAAATAGCTCACTTTTTTTTTATTCTTCTTCCATTTCAGTAGATACGCAAACGTATACTATTTAAGGATTGATAGTATTACTAAATTACACCCAAATGATTTTCAGGTTCAGTAAAACTACAGCTTGCATGGAATTTTTTGCAACTTTGCACATTATGCTTTTCAGTCATTCATTTATGACATCAGTTGTTTCTTTGAGTGGGCTATGAGCATTAAAACAACAAAATAAAAATACATTTCTGTTGTTTCAGAATGCAATTTAAGCATCATTACCAAATGCTTGAAGCACCTGTGGTAAAACAATTCATCATTTCTTGGTAATGTGTCATCACACTTTTATTTCTAACTAGCTATCTTTTAACTGGTCACAGTAATTATTGAACACTTCAATGCTTTTCAAACAAGTTGATTACATTTTGTTTGTAACATCATAATCCAAGTAAAATCCAAGTACACT
This sequence comes from Atherinomorus stipes, assembly GCA_023101725.1. Classification (NCBI taxonomy): domain Eukaryota; kingdom Metazoa; phylum Chordata; class Actinopteri; order Atheriniformes; family Atherinidae; genus Atherinomorus; species Atherinomorus stipes. Next base: position 187,338 of record JALJCO010011793.1, read on the forward strand.
TTCTTTATGAAATTAACTAAAATCTTGTCAAATGTAATTGAGCATGAGGTAATTCACTTACCTGCCCTGGTTTTGGATGCATTTATGTTGCCCTAATTAGTAGTAATGCTAAGTACACAGTATGCACATACAGTATAGATTCAGGGCCATATATTTCAAACTTCTTATCAGGTCACATATAAGCACTCGTTTTTAAGTTTTAAGGAACAATTATCAAGTCAGTCTGGAGTTGTAACACATATATAAAGTATAATTATATAAAGTTATCATCTGATCTACTGCAGTGTTACCTTCAGTGGCCACCTTCATTCTTCACAGCTTTTGTGCAGCAGCAGCAGTTAGACTGAGCCGTGCTTCCTCTTTCAACATCTCCCCACATCCGTCAAGCCTTTGTCTGCTACACCACCGTGGTTGGAACTGGACACAAAAGATTACTAATCAGCTGCATGCGATCTTGTATACTGTATCATATCTTTTATACAACACAGCTTCAAAGTAAAGATGTTTCTTATACAAAATACAACCAAAATGCATAAACTAGAAATCAGATTATTTGCTACAAGATGTGATATTTTAATTGCTTGTTGGAAAATAAATTATACCATTTTGATAAAAAAAACAAAACAAAAACAAACTTGCAGCTATCTAGAGAATACAAAATTTAGCCACCAATATTTCCATTTAAAAAAATTCTTCCAACAATTTTGATATTTCTGCTAAAAAATTTGTGACTCAAATGAGGAAAACTGAAAAGAGTAGCTCAACAGCTAAACAGTGATTACCCTAGCTTAGCAGATTAGCCTCAAACATCTGTATCTACATTTAAATCATGTTTTGATTTATCTAATTCATGATAATAATTTTATTTTAAAGCTCTGAAGTATGAAGAAACAAGAGAGCAGAATAAGGACTTGTCTGCATCAGTAACTGTGTGTGGCCACTTTATGTTGCACCATAAACATTTAGGTAACGACAACAACGGAAAAAAAAAAAGCCTCTGAATAACACTGTGGTATGTGTGTGGGTTGTGCACAGGCTTATGTTTTACATTTGTATTTCCCAACCCTGCTTTTACATCATTCCAAGGACTGAAGTACTTGTTTTTTGTTTGTGTATTTGTGTCAAACATATCAGTACAGCAGTGGCCTCACATGCTAACCCGACTGTGAAAACCAAAAGCTACCAGTGATGGCGATGAATGTGCTTGCCAGCCAGAGATGTGATCACCATCCATTGTGCATCCAATTCAGAGTCATAAGAGCATGAGTAGGTTCCTAACCAACCTGACCTCTCAGAAATATGTGAAATTACCACAAATAACAGTGAGGCACAAACACTTATTTCACTGCACATGCTCCTGGTGCGCAGTTGTTCAACATTACATGAAGGGAGCAGCAATAACATCAAGGTGAAGCTATGTCGGTATCTGCACAACTTTTCTTCACAAGATAAAAGCACAACTTACATTTTTTAATGCAGAAAAATTTTTTTTTAATCTCTTTATTGTAATTTCTCTAAATTAACTGTGGTAAATTACCGGTGTTAAAGTTTTGCAATAAGGCCAATTGCGTGTGTAGGTGTGTTTTTAAATGTCTTCAGATAATTTTGAAAGAAACATGACTGCTGAAGAAGATCTTCCTAACTGCATCTGGGAAACCCGGCCTCTAGACCAAGGGGCAAACTGCACTTAAGAAAGGTGAAACCCTTTAAATTGTAGTTCTTTCTTCATCTTCATCTGTCAGAGTGGCGACACATGCAACACACTGCTTGTGCAGCTTGCTCTGGGTTCCCCAGTGTATGAGTATGCAGCGTGGTGTTATTACAGTATGTACAGCAGGTGAGGGTGATGACCAGATAAATGACAGTCTCAGAACCAACCAGAGGTGAAGGAAGGACCTGTGGTCCAATCAGGGAAAGATGGGTAGATGACAGGTGGATGTAGACAGTTGCAGATGCCTGAGTGTTGATGCACTGTTGTTTTCAGTTGATATCCAGGCCACAGCCTAGGATGTTACAAACTCTTTGATCATTTCATTTGCACTTTTGAAAAGAGAATTTTATTATCAGTTCCCCACTAATATTGGTAATAAGAAGATTGATAGGCTAATAAGACACTAAACTACCAATGGGGAGTTTGGATTGAATGGGCTCCCAATTGCGACGTACAGTGGGCCGTTATCATTTATCTTTATCGCTAATAAAAAGTAACTGATACAGGACTTGACATTTCTTGACATTTCATGCACATGACAATTCAAAGTGCTTGGTATAAAACATTAAAAGCAATACAGCGGGGTGCATTAAAGCATTAAAAAAATAAAAGAATAAAAAGCATGATATATATTATATCAATATATATATATTAGATTAGATTGTTCAGATCTGAATATACAGTTGCGTTCATCATTCATTTAAACATCCTGGTGTGTGATTTATGTAATATTTGCAACTTTAAATTCAATCCAAAATGTTGCTATTTTGTAAAAACATTCGGTTCCCTTTAGCAGTGCCCTGCAGCTGAAAACAAATCAGTGCCGTGGTTGTTGCTCTTCAGACAGGCAGAACTTATTCTAACTACATGGTTATACAACGATATTTCTCTATCTTAGGTATAATACCTGATTAAGCCAAACTAGGGATGAGACTACTACTAGATGATATATATTGACAAAATGTAAAATTTATGATGCTTTATCAGAGATATATGATTTTTAATTACTCTAAGAAGGTGCAGGCTGGTACCGTAGTTGTTCTGGTTTAGCAGTCATAAACAGCGTCATAAAAACAAATGTGTACTTCATATTTAAAACATATTGTACAGCGGAACTCTCAAGTATTTGGTAACTGAATGATCTGTGGTGAGAAAAAGTTAGGGTTCCCACTCTTTTCTTGAAGTTATTTTACAGGACTTTTCCAGGACATTTTCAGGACTTTTCCAGCTGCTACTGTACTAGTAAAGTTACTACAATATAGATTAATAAATTCCATCCCAAGCTGGAGAAGTGTTCTACAGTTGTAGCTTATATTTTGTACTGTGATGAAGTAGCAATGAAGTAGCAGCAAAGCAGGATGAAATAGCGATGAAGTAGCGATGAAGTAGCAATGATGTAGCAGCAAAGAGGATGATGAAGTAGCAACGAAGTAGCAACGAAACAGAATTGAAGTGGTGACTAAGCAGAGATGAAGGAAAGGCGAAGCAGCAATGAAGCAGAGACGAAGCAGAAACTAAGAAGCAGAAACTAAGCAGACACGAAACAGAAATGAAGAAGTGACAAAGCAACAACAAAGCACAGATGAAGCAGAAATGAAGCAGCAAGAAAGAAGCGAAGAAAGCAGACACAAAGCAGAGATGAAGCAGTTACGAAGCAGCGACGAACAAGATACGAAGCAGCAATAAAGCAGAGAAGAAGCAGCAACAAAGCAAGACGAAGCAAAAATGAAGCAGACATGAAGCAGACCCGAAGCAGAAATGAGACAGAGACCAAGCAGACATGAAGCAGACACGAAGCAGAAATGAAGCAGAAATGAAGCAGACATGAAGCAGACATGAAGCAGAAAGGAAGCAGCGACGAAGCTGAGATGAAGCAGACCCGAAGCAGAAATAAGACAGAGACCAAGCAGACACGAAGCAGACACGAAGCAGACATGAAGCAGCAATGAAGCAGACATGAAGCAGACACGAAGCAGACATGAAGCAGCAATGAAGCAGACATGAAGCAGAAATGAAGCAGACATTAAGCAGACCGAAGCAGAAATGAGACAGAGACCAAGCAGACACGAAGCAGACACGAAGCAGAAATGAAGCAGACATGAAGCAGACATGAAGCAGAAAGGAAGCAGCGACGAAGCTGAGATGAAGCAGACCCGAAGCAGAAATTAAACAGAGACAAAGCAGACATGAAGCAGCAATGAAGCAGAAATGAAGCAGAGACGAAGCAAAAATGCAGCAGACATGAAACCGAAAGGAAGCAGCGATGAAGCAGAGATAAAGCAGACACGAAGCAGAAAGGAAGCAGCGACGAAGCTGAGATGAAGCAGAAATGAAGCAGAAATGAAGTAAAGGAAGCAGACATAAAGTAGAAATGTAGCAGACACGAAGCAGAAAGGAAGCAGACATGAAGCAGAAAGGAAGAAGAGACGAAGCAGAGACAAAGCAGACACACAGCTGAATGAAGCAGACTCTTTTCTCATTTTCCATGCATTGTTCCATGACTTGAAGCAAACTCTGTTCAATCATTTTCCAGGTTTTCCAGGACGCGTGGGAACCCTGAAAAATATACATGTTGGTTTACTTAAGATATAATGACCAAATGCTCTGTAAATGACAGCTTACGTCTGATGCAATTGATACCAAGAGCAGAGGAGAAACATTAAACACTGATTTAACATCGGCCTGATATCCATGTTCCTGGCATGAAATTGTTAGAAATTACATAAATAAGAGTTGAGACTTTCATTGTTATTTGTGGTTATTTCACGTATTTTTGTGAGATTGAGCTGTTATCTCGCTTTGGCGAAAGGACAAGCTTGAAGGCCAGATGGATGGAAGCAAAGGGAGATCTCTCTGATGGGGAAACACTAGAGTTACATTAGAGTGAAGATAAAAGCAGAGCTGGAGATTGAGAGGCTGGGGAGATGGAGGCCTTGCTCAAATGACTGAGAAGAAGCACTTGGAGATGGAAAGGATGAAAGTAAAGCCTGCAAAGAGAGAGGACTACAACCTTCAGTACAGAAAAGCATGACATGTTTGATCAGAAGGAGGTCTGAAAGAAGGAAGAGATGGCTATGACATGAAAGGCCTCCATTTAAGAAGAGTGAGATCCAAATGATGAGAGAAGTTATTAAGCTGGGGAGAATGACAAAGGGAAAAAAATGGTAGAATCTTCAGCTTAGATGTCAGAAATAAAACATTTGTCATCAAATAAGACAACAAAGATGGAAAAGTTGAGGAGAGCCCACATCCATGAAATTATTACATCTATTTGTGAGGTTCTGAGCAAAGAGACAAATTCAGCATAATGTAAATGCCATCACCAAACAAATAGCAATGAGTGCTATCTAAAAGTCATGTCAGTCATCCTCCAGCTTAATTTAGGTTTGGGCCAAAAGTGATTTCTATCTGCAGAACAAGAAATGGAAATATCAAAAATAAACTGTGAGAAATTAACTAGAACGATGTAAAATACATGTTAACAATTAGCTAATCAACTTTAATATGCTGTAAATCAAATTTTTGTTCTATTCTCACTCATGAAAATCCAGCACAATATATTGATGACTAAATAAAATCCTGACAAAAGCACAATAATCAGCATTGGCATCTCACAGTCAGAAAACTTTGGGTTTAAAATTTGGGATCAGTCTACTTTGAGATTTAAAGCAGAACTCAGTAACTTCAGCTCGGGGCTCCCCCTAGTGGCGTCCTTTCACTGTCGTGTTCAACAACCCCCCCCCCCCCCCCCCCTTACACCCCCACAGCACACAGACGGCTTCTCTACCTGTCTTTCTTCTATTTTGTCCCTGAATATATTTCTAGCGTTTCTGCTTGTTGATGCTACTTTGCTGCGTTGGTAGCAGCACAGCACTCCCTCTGCTCAAAGCAAGACCTGTCTCTCTGAAACGGCGTTTCCGCGTTGCGGGTATTGCCGGGATTATATTTCACTGGTTTTGGGAGTAGCGGTAAGAATCGAGCTTTTATTTACTTTTTGCGGACGGACAAGGTTATTGAGCCTGAAGAGTGATGCTTCACCCGGCGCCAGGCAGCGCAGCTCGTGAATCCTCTGGTCAGAAGAGTTGGTTATGAGAGCAGGAGCCGGTTTAGGGGGGAAGCTAAAGAAAGTTTTCTTCGAATTGCGCTGGTGTCTGGTAAATAGAGCTGGAAGCAGCTCGGAGATAGGGGACCTGAGTACCGTACAGCGGTTTCTGTTGTCGCAAGTTCTGCTCAGGTCGGCGCAGGCAAAGTTGTTTTGCTGCTGCAGGCAGAGGCACCGGGGGGGGGGGGGGGTACATTGAATCGCTCCGTAACACTTTGTTTGCCCCGGGGATCCGAAAAGCATTTTTGAGGTAAAAGTTACTGAGTTTCCCCTTTAATGTTCTCCTGGTGGCTCCACAGACCAGGTCCTCTGTTTGAACAAAGACACACACCTCAGGTCAGATTTATTGTAAATAGGTAATGGATGGGTAAAAGTTTGAACATAATGTGATAGTTTATTCCTCTAAACTATCCTTGTCTTGAATGTGTTCTACCGGTAGGCCCATTGATGCGGGGTTATCAGTGGCACCATTCCCCCTCTGACCCTGAACAACAGGATAAAGCCACAAAGGAAAATATTGTGAGACGTAAATGTCAACCTTTAAGTCATAAATTTAAATTAAATCTATCTATCCATCCATCCATCCATCCATCCATCCATCCATCCATCCATCCATCTATCCATCTATCTATCTAGATCTCCCTGATGTCAAATTCAAGCCCATGATAAACCCCGTCCTTCCACCTCTAAGCTAGCGTTAGCAACAACATTTTGAGGGACAGCCACACTGTTAAGAATTTATTGGCAGTCCCTACAGTAGGTGCCTTAACTTTAACATCAAGATAACACATGGTTAAAGTTAACTGAGTTTTAAACAACAATACAAGTAGACTGTTGAAGTAAACAGTTGGTTAAATGTATTTCACAGCTGGTAAAGAAAAAAGAAAGAGTTTTGAACAACCAGGCTGAGATTGACACAACAAGCTAGCCCTAGACATGACCTGCAAGGCATCGAATGGTTCATTAACTGGAGCACAGTGACTGTATTCTGACACCAATCTAGCTCAAATCCAACGTTTTTATCTACACTGTGAGAGGAATTACAGTAACTACTATTCTACTTTTAGCAATCACTTCAATTCAATTCAATTCAATTCAATTCAATTCAATTCAATTCAATTCAATTCAATTCAATTCAAAGTTTATTTGTAAAGCACATTTTAAAACAACCTCTGTTGACCAAAGTGTTTCACAACATCATGGCAAAACCACAGATTTACAGTAAAATTAATCTAAAAAAAAAAATTGTTAGACAAAATAGTTAAAGGAATATATATATATATATATATATATATATATATATATATATATATATATATATATATATATACACACACACACACACATACACACTTCATAACAGTATCTAGAATAAAAGTAAAATAAAACGAGAAGATCTAATGCAGAAGATATCCTCTGGGATCTTATAGCTGCTGAAAGCCAGGGAGAAGAAGTGAGTTTTAGGTTTGCTTTGAACTGTCCTACAGACCTGAGAGGATCTCACAGAAAGGGGGAGACAGTTCCATAATTTGGGGGCTACGACGGAGAAGGCCCGATTGCCTCTGGACTTTAGCTTAGCTTTGGGAACAACCAGTAAAAGCTGGTCAGCTGACCTCAGGGCTCTGGGAGGATTATAGAACTGCAACAGCTCAGACGGCTAGGAAGGGACCCCAAAGAGTTCAGACATTTCAAAACAATCAATAAAATCTTAAAATTTATGCGGTAGCTGACCGGAAGCTAATGGAGGGAACGCTGGACTGGGGCAATGGGATCCCGCCTCCTAGTTTTGGTCAGCAGGCGAGCTGCAGCATTTTGGACACTCTGCAGATGCTTGAAGGAGCCCTGGTCTAGGCCTACATACAGTGCATTGCAGGAGTCTAGGCGTGAGGAAACAAAGGCATGAATAGCTTTTTCAAAATCAGCCCGGGGGAGATTTTGCTAATTTTTGCTACTGTCTTTAGCTGAAAGAAGCTAACCTTTATGACGCTGCTAATATGCTTTTCAAATTTAAAGAAGGGATCTATTATCAGGTTTTTTACGAGGGTGTGACAGTATGAGGAGAAAGGACCAATAACACTGTCATGTCCAGGAAAAGAATTGACTTGACCAAATAATAAAATTTCGGCTTTGTCTTTATTTATATTAAAAAAATTTGCACTTATCCAGGCGTTTATATCCTTGAGGCAGTCCTGTAGTGTTGTACAGTAACTTCAGACTGGCTGTCATTTGCGGTCACTGGGAAGTAAATTTGGATGTCGTCTGCAAAGCAATGGAAAGAGACCTTGTATTTTCTGAAAATAGATCCTAAGGGTAGTAAATACAATGCAAAGAGAACAGGTGCCAGAACTGACCCCTGGGGGACACCATATTTTAGGGGAGACTGTTAGGAGGAAAACTGGCCCAGACTAACTGAAAAGCTCCTATTTGAGAAGTAAGAGCGAAACCATTTTAGAGCTGCACCCTTTATGCCTACAAGGGTCTCCAGCCGAGTCAAGAGAATATTGTGGTCTATGGTGTCAAAAGCAGCAGACAAATCCAAGAGCAAGAGTGCTGCAGATTTATCTGCATCAACACTTAAAAAGAGATTGTTAAAAACTTTTAAAAGTGCCGTTTCCGTGCTGTGGCATGATTTGAAACCAGACTGAAACTTTTCTCCAGTTACATTTAGAGCGAGATATGCCTGCAATTGGATATAGATTCCTTTTTCTAACACTTTCGACAGAAATGGCAATTTAGAGATTGGTCTAAAATTAGACAGCACATTTGGGTCCAAGTTGCTCTTTTTGATGAGGGGCTGCACGACTGCATGTTTCAAAGCATCAGAAATACATCCTGTCATTAATGAGATGTTCACCATATGTACAATATGAGGGCCGATACAATCAAAAACGTCTTTGAACAATCGATTAAGGATCATGTCCAGGGGGCATGAAGATGGTGTCAGCTTTTTAACAATTTTTGTTAACTAATTTAATGAAACAGGTTCAAAACAGTTAAAAACAGCATGGCAGGCTGCCGTGCACAACAGTTTCTGAAACAGTCTGAATTAGCCATATACTGTTAGCCAGTTTATCTGTGCTACCGCAGATTCAACCAGAGACTGTTGTTGAAGCTGTTTACCCGTACCATTACAATTTCCTCAATTTATACTAAACTATGGATTAACTGGATTATGGGGTAACTGCGTTTATCAAACTGTGTATTCACACAACCGATAATTTGAACAAATTATCTTTCTTTGCAAACTAATAACTTTGAGTGTGTGTATAGACAGGTTTCTGTGCAATGTCGTCAAAGAAACGCATGTGCTAATAGAAAATGCATCTCATCCTGATAAGTTTGTCAGAACAAAGCTCATAAATGGAGTTAACAACACATTAAACTGACTCTTTCGCCAGAGAGGATGGATGGAAAAAGTTAAATATTCAGAGGGGATCGCAGCCTTTTGATAGAGCAAGAGAAGACTGTGGATCAAGGCCAGTAAATAGGGCAGACTTGAAGTCCCAAAGGTAGCAAAGTCTCTGCAGTGTCTCAAAATGATCCCAAATCATGAAACTTTAACTACACTGAGAATATTAAAGTCTGTATCTAGCTGAATATTTCTGACCATTTGTTGTCAGCAGTGTCATTAGCTGAAGATTTCTCTCCATATTTGATCAATTTATTATAACTGGTAAAGAGTTTCAGCTGCTCTCCATGACTAAGCCAGCTGTTGGTCTTAAAGTACAGTAAATTCCCAGTATAGGTCTAATATCTGTTAAATGGGGTAAGTTGCAAAGATGCTTTGCTTTTACCTTTTGTGCCCTTGGATGCACATACATCCAGGCATTTTGGTCAGTAAGAAGCCCATCCAGAATTTATCATTTCAACTGTTAAAGCAACTAATAAGAAGCCTCTGGCATGGCATGATCTGGTATGGGGTGGTATGCTTAGCAGACTTGTTTCAATTGTCAAGTTGTGCTTTTCACTCCAAAGTCTCCCATGTGCTGTTTCCTCCAGCAGTGCCACATAAGTCATTGTGTGATCATATCCGTCACGTCATTTTCCGAACAGCTACAGGCTAAGTAAATATCCTGATAATAAACTAATAACAAGCAATTTTCCCACAACTGCCATCACTTCAATTGTAATTATGACTAATTTATGACTTTATTTGTACAGGACATTCTGGCAGCATGGCTATCTGCCTCAGGATTCAGCAGATTGATTTTATAATTACATGCAAGTTTTGTTTCACAGTAAAGAGCACATTTTAGCAGTTGAGGTTTATATTCAATAACAACTCTGTTTCTGTTGTAAACCTGACTTTTCTCTGTTTGTGTGTAAGCAGAAGCACTCCCAGGAATGTCAATATCAAATATGCTTCTCACTACATTTTTACAAATGACTTTAAAAGGCAAACATGTGATGTGAAAGATGATGTCTGATTTTGCGCAAATGTCTCACATTCCTTTGCTTTTACTCTTCTGCAACAGTTTACTTTTTTCCAGATTTTGGGCATACGCCAGAGTCAGGGTGGCCATAGATTTAGGGACATTTTCCCGAAAAGTTTGCTTTTTATTAACCCCCAAAGTTGACTTTAATTGGAGTATCCTAGTTTTTTATGTTTGCCAGATTTTTAAATAAGGTCCCAAGAGATTAGCAGTTGTGTGAAAAAGTGTTTGCCCACTTCCTGATTTCTTATTTTTGTGCATGTTAGTCACACTTAAATGTTTCAGATCATCAAACCAATTTAAATGTGTGACAAAGATAACACAAGTAAACAGAAAATGCAATTTCTAAATGGAGATTTTTATTTTTAAGGGGGAAAAAAATCCAAACCCACATGGCCCTGTGTGAAAAAGTGATTGCCCCCTAAACCTAATAACTGGTTGGTCCACCCTTAGCAGCAACAACTGCAATCAAGCGTTTACGATAACTGGCAGTGAGTCTTCTACAGCGCTGTGGAGGAATTTTGTTTCACTCATCTTTGCAGAATTGTTGTAATTCAGCCACATTGGAGGCTTTTCCAGCATGAACCACCTTTTTAAGGTCATGACACAGCATCTCAATGGGATTCAGGTGGGGACTTTGACTAAGCCACTCGAAAGTCTTCATCTTGTTTTTCTTAAGCCATTCAGAGGTGGACTTGCTGGTGTGTTTTGGATCATTGTCCTGCTGCAGAACACAAGTCCGCTTCAGCTTGAGGTCACCAACAGATGGCCGGACATTCTCCTTCGGATTTGTGCAGGATTGGTTTTTACCAGCGCCCAGGCCTGAGAGAAAAAGATAAAACTACCACCACCTTTCGGGTTGATGTTCCTTTTCTGAAATGCTGTGTTACTTTTCACCAGATGTAATGGGACCTACACCTTCCAAAAAGTTCAACTTTTGTCTCATCAGTCCACAGAGTATTTTCCCAGAAGGGGACTTGGGGATCAAGATGCTTTCTGGCTAAACTGAGACGAGCCTTTGTTCTTTTTGCTCAGCAGTGGTTTTGGTCTTGGATCTCTGCTATGCAGGCCATTTTTGCCCAGTCTCTTTCTGATGGTGGAGTCATGAACACTGACTTAATTGAAGCAAGTGAGGCCTGCAGTTCTTGGATGTTGTTCTGGGGTCTTTTGTGACCTCTTGGATAGTGTCCTTTGCTGTGCTCTTGGGGTAATTTTGGTTGGCCGGAAACTTCTGGGAAGGTTCACCACTGTTCCATGTTTTCACCATTTGTGGATAATGGCTCTCAGGCAGGTCCTATTTAAGTGATTTCTTGATTGAGAACAGGTGTGGCAGTAATCCGGCCTGGGTGTGGCTAGAGAAATTGAACTCAGCTTTCCAAAGATGTGATAAACCAAAGTTCATTTATGTTTTAACAGGGGGGCAATCACTTTTTAACACAGGGCCATGGAGGTTTGGATTTTTCTCCCTGACTAATGAAAATCTTCATTTAAAAATTGCATTTTGTGTTTACTTGTGTCATGATTGTCTCTCATTTAAATTTGTTTGATGATCTGAAACATATAAGTGTGAAAAACATGCAAAACAATAAGGAATCAGGAAGGGGGCAAACACTTTTTCACACAACTGTATCTTATCTCAAGAAAACTTTGTTTTTTTTTCTCAAGATTACAAGATCCCATACCAAAGAAAACAATTAATGTTATCTAAAGATAATGATATTCTAAAAAAAAAAAAAACTAAACATGCAAACCATTCTCAGCTTCTGTAGCTCAGGACAAGAAGATGATACCTGAACTTTTTGTTTGACACTTGTCCAATGAAACGTTTTTCATAATATGGGATTGATGAGAGATCAAAGACCAGGTGGCAGTCATTACTTTGAGTAAATGCACAGGTGCATGTTACAGTAAAACAAACAAACAAAAAAAACCCAAACAAACAAACAAACTAAAACAACTTTGGGAACTCTTCTAACTGCTTAAATTAAAAGTAAGTTAGGTAAAGATTAATTAATTTGTCAGGATGACATCATATCATACAGCAAAAAGCATGAGAGCCGTTTTTTCCCCTGCAAAAAGACTAAAACTAAGATAATAAACAATTCAGAAAAGTCCACAAATTCAAGGTGGGAATTGAAACAACTTGTCTGACAAGGCTCCATCTTGCAAAGTTGGAACTACAACTGAAAAGGAAAGCTAAAACCTGATGATTACTTTTTTCTCTCGTCTTAAGCAGAAAAATGCCATCATCTAAATTTGATCATTAGTAATTTCAGTGTTAAATTAAAAGTTTGTGTATTATCTTTTTTGTGTGCTTTTCTCCACTATACAAAAATGACTGAAAATCCTCCATATTTTAGCCAGTGATTGTTTATTAATATTGATTCTTTTTTACGTAGTGTTTTATTCATTTATTCTTTGAGAAGTAAAGAACTGAATTGGTTAGGGCCTATATTGTATGTTTTTTTCTTCGGACATTAAATATTTTCATTATATTAATCAATTAACAGATGGTATCAGTTTTGAGTGGCTGTTCTCCAAAATGAGATAAGGACTAAACATTTTAAAAATGATATTATGAACATTTTCTCAAATGGGTTCTACATACTTAACGTAATGACGCTGCCATTCTCTAAAACGTCAGAGCACGTAAAAACCGCACGGGCCCAGTCCAGCTTGACAATGTTCGGATTAAATATTTAGCATTTACTACCTATGGTGGTCACGCTTGTATCACAGGAGGAGGAATTTCCCTGCTTCGTTTTTTTGCCCTGGCGTGAGGTGGGCTGTGCTCATTGCTGTTCGAGCCACACCCTCCTCCTTTGCCTTGTTGTTGTCTTTCCCAACGCTTGTGCGCTGTGGCTCGTACTGTCATCCTCTCGTGCCGAGAGCTGGCCCGCCGCGTGCATGCAGCAGAATGGCTCGAGCGGTTCCAACGGTTCTGATGGCAGCAGCAGCGGCAGCCGGGAGCGCCAGTCTCCTTCCCTCAGCCCGCTCCCCTCCGCTACTACACGGGTGAGACGGTTCATTCAGGAGAGACGGACGCTGCCTCTTCCCAGAGTGATGGTGGTATTCTCGGGCGCGGGGGACGCAGACAAACCGGGCGATGCCATGTCAAATACTGATCCTGCGGAGGACGACATCCGAAAGTCGGCCTCCCCCTCACCGAACCGCTCCCTGAGCAAGTCGCTCAACTCTTCGCTGAACACCCAGGAGCAGGAGGTAGGCCGTTTTACCGAAAATCATGCCACTCCAACCCCTCAAACTAGCACACAACACAGAAGGCATCTTTATTTTTCAACTTAAGAGCAAAGATACTGCATCTAACTGTACAGGGTAGTTTTGTAAGATTAACGAGTTCCCGCCTTTCCCATTATACTTAAACGTAATTATTACTACAAATAACTGATGTGTAGCGTACACTGTTTGTATGGCTATTTATACGGAAGGCGATGGTTGGTTGAGCTGTTGAGCTCTGTTGTGATTGGCTGACAGTTGTATCACATGGCTTATAGTTTAATCTCCTTAGTTCCGTAGCTTGGCTGATCAAAACATCCCTACACGGTGTAACCTGAAAATGTGTTCAATGAGAAGATTTGTTTTCAGTTTGTTTTTATTAATCAAGAGACCGCACTGCTCAGGGCTTTCAAATTCCTGGAGGCCACAGAGGCCAGGTTCCCGAAATTTAATTGAAACCTGTGTCATCTTATAGTTACAGATTTATCAAAAAATTTAACTATCATGTTAATAACTACAGATGGATACACTTAAAATAGGAGCTAAGTGTACAAGTCTTAAATACATTTTAAGCCTGTGTATATATGTGTGTGTGTATATATATATATATATATATATATATATATATATATATATATATATATATATTAGGTAAATGATGGGTTGACAAGACAGAGGTTAAAGAAAGAATTTAGTCTCCCTGCACTTGAAATAATGTACATTTCAGAATAATACAAGAGGCCTCTTTCACGTAGCAATTTAAATAAAGTCGACAATTTAAATCTGTTCTGCAACAATTTACAGTAAGTTGATCAAGCCTCTAAAAGTGGTGCTACCATTTCCCAGAGGTCTCCCATTTCTTGATCACTCACAACCCCATCTTTGTTGCCATAAAGAACTTTAAAAAATGGGGGTCTTCCAAATCAAGAGTGTGTGTGTGTGTGTATGTATGTGTGTATATATATATATATATATATATATATATATATATAATTAGAAACATTTCTAAGTCTTATGGATTTACAGAGACATATAGGCTACCCTATTTAAACAAGTAGACCACATCCATCGGTCTCAATGAAATATAGTCACATACTTTGGTCAATAAACAACAGAGAGACAATACAACACTACCACTGTAACCCATGAAGTTACAACTCTTTTCGGAGAACCTGGTTTTAAGTTATGACGACTCACTCGATTACACTCCACCCCTTTTCAGTTTAATTTTAGATCTGTTCCATAACTTCCAGCAACCATGCAGGCTTAAATTTAGACACATATTACACTTGAATAAACTTTCCAGTAATGTTATATTGCATGGAATCCACTGCAAATCTGAACAGCTTACAGGCTAAAATATTTCTCATCTAGGCAACCACAAACAAACAAAGAGATGGTTATTAATTACACCCAAATGTATGATGTCATGAAAAAAAAAAGAGACAATTTCTCATGGTTATATTCTTTCACATCCAAAGACGTGCATGTTAGGTTAATTGATCCCTTTAAATTTTCCCTTGGAGTGAATTTTAGCATGAGTTAGTTGTTTGTCTCTCTGTGTTGGCCCCGTGATCGACTGGTAACCCGTCCAGGGTGTACCCTGGCTTGCCTCTCGCCTGATAATTGCTGGGATAGGCTTCAGCAACACCTGGATCGTGAACAGGACAAGCAGTCCAGAAAATGAATGAATGAATGATATCTTTTACAGTTTTTACACTGCATGTTCGGAGCAGGAGTGATCCTCTGACTTGCAGATTTATCTCTGTGCTGGCAGGAGAGGTTGACTTGTGACAGAGCCAAATCTATAAGCATCACTGTCAGGAAAAGACACTTTAAGAAGGTGGAGGACAGGCATCTAACCAACATCACTCTTGTCACTCAGCTGACTCCACAACACCAGCTTTGTGTTAGAAATCACACACTGATTCGGAACTGCCCTGCATCTAATCCAGTTTGACTGAAATGGAAATTTCCTCATGGGATAAATTTTCTATTTCATTTATTCCATCAGTCAGTTGGGGAGCTGAAGTCACGCCCCTTCCGGTGAGCCTCATAGGACCTTAGAAACAAAAGGAATAAAATGTCTGGTTCCAATTAGTTTGCACAACGTACCTGAAGGAATAAGTGGAAAGAATGCCGTCTCTAGATAGTTGTGGAGTCTGCAGTTGCTGTGCAACAGAACTGGAGCACTATGGGAAATTCTTGTTGGCTAGGATGTCCCATTTCAGGGAGTAGGGTCTATCTGCGGCTCGCAAGACAGAGGCGTGTTGTAAAGACCCATGAGAGCACGGTAAAATGTAACCCTACACCTGACCCTTCCCCTAAACCTAACAAGACCCACCCACTATGCGACACACCCACTATACGACACGTGCACTATGGATCACCGCGAGCATCCGGGAATTTTCGCCAAATTCGTCACATCCGGTTAGGTAGGAGGTGAAAACATGGCTTCGTTGCATAGGGGAGCCACTGAATTACCTGCTTCATTACTTGTCAATCTTCGTTTATTCTACTTTGGAAATACCGAGAAGTCCCGCTGTGTATGGCTGCCATAAACATATCTATCACACGGACAAGAGAAGATGTTTGTTCCAGTTCCCTAAACAACAGAAAAAGTCCCGAACAACATGCTAAGTGGCTAGCTGCTATCAAGCCCATAAATGCTGACAGTTCACGCTGGAAACCATGGAAACATCTAACAATATGTTCGGATCACTTTGTGACTGATAAAAAAAAAAAGCATATTCTGGTCTCACTATTTAAACCCTGTAGTTGTTTTTGTACAGATGATAGAAAACACCATTAAATCAGTGGATGTACAGAATCACAGCGCCGCCCGCTGTTCCCGTCTCCTCAAGACTGTTAACGATTACGTTCATCCAGATTACTGCCATCAATGTTCCCACATAAGAATAAAAGCAGAAAAAGTGGCAGAAAAGCCTTTGCAGCGTTATAAACATGCACAGTCATAACCAGTAAAATACCGATGAGCTTCTAGCTGCCGGTAATTTATATCTTTATCAATGAGAGTAAACAAAGAAATACCACCATTTCTTAAAGATCCGGGGGGAATTAATATTCTATAAAGAATAAATGGTTTGAACACGGGGCTTACCTGATTAAACCAAATACATCATGAAATTGGGAAACTGATCATCGGGCCGTTATGTAGGTTCGTCTAACCAGGCTGCAGCAGCAGAAGATGGGCATTACTGAGTCCAACAGATACTAGTTTAGCTTCGTATCTTCTTCTAGCGTCGGCAGTGAGACTTTCAGTATAACTGCACGTCATTTCAATATTATTTCAAAGACAGACCGGCGGAGAAAAAAATGGAAAAGGGTGCAAAAACAGTTTTAGAGGCTCATAGTCCATTAGACGCCGTTCAAATACGAAGCATGTTTTCACCGCTACCAGCTTCGTGGTCACGTGAATTCCGGGTTGTGACGTAGGCTCGCGCTGATCCATAGGACATTCCCCTTGGTTGCAAGCCGCAGAAGGATGCACTTGGGGGGCTGTCCACACGGTGCGGAATTACAGCAAAACCGCCAAAAAATTCCAGAAATCTGCCCTACCATCCTCATGAAACCAGGGATTAGTCTCCTGAAACTGGGTTCCAAGGTGGAAAGGTTTGAAACCATGACCGGTTTGTGCTTCACGGGGACTGCGTAACCGTGCAAGGAGGGGGGTATGACATTAGTGTGACAATGCGCTTTGGTCTCATTCACCGAAACAATAAAGTTTACTGATAGAAAAAAATCACAACAGCAATGGCATCAATGAGCGACTGTTTTCAACTGTGTTGAAAACTTTAGCGTTTGCCTTGTAAATCCTCAGCCATCTTTATCTTTCTGCTCTTCCTTTTTTTGATTTCCAGGAACACGCAGTGAGTCTTTATTTGCGCATGCGCTGTGTCTTGTTCTAGGTTTGGAGTGTCACACTTTTTAATAATCACAGTGCCACCCACAGCCTTGTTGGCTGTACTACAGCGGTTTCATGGGGATGGTGAAACCTTTACCTGGATTTCTGCTATCGGTTTCACACCTAAACGGGCTTCAGCTCCGTGTAGACTAGGCCTTGATTTCAAGAGGCCGCTTCAGAGTGTGTGGACTTTGTAGCACACTCTGTAGCCTACTTAGTCTGCGCACTTCGCAGTGTTCAGACTGCAACAAGAGACACAGCTAAAATCATTGTGCAGAGCTTGATTGGCTATTGGATCTATTTAATTTGAGTCAGGTGTGTCAGAGCAGGGAGTAATAAAAAACTTGCTGGATAGGGGATTATCATGCTTACCGGAAGTTCCCGGATTTTGGACACTTCCTCTTCCGGGCCATGTTAACGACAGCCGTTCCTGCTCTGTTATACTGTTTAAATCGGATAAACTCCAAACATACTCAAGTTTTCATTCTAGACTGAAATGATACTAAGGAAGAAGTGGATCAAAGCGATCGATTCGCCGCGGTGAAGGGCCGAACTTTATAATAAAACACACGTTTGTTTGTCGCCGGTGGGGCACAACACCGGCACTTCACAGCATGCTAGCATTAGCCAGCTAGCGCTTACTGACGTGCCTAACTTTTTGCGGCTGAAAACACACAAGCATCTGAAAGCGTCTCCTTTCTTGGCAGTCCCCAGTTGTTCCACTGGAAACGGGGGGGGGGGGGGGGGGGGGGGGGGCGGGGTACAGACCCGATTTTCAGATGTATGTGTGTTTTAAGACGCATAAAAGTTAAGCACGTCGGTACACGCTAGCTGGCTAATGCTAGCATGCCAGTGTTGTGCCCCACCGGCTGCAAACAAACATGCTACGTTGTTTTATTATAAAGTTCGGCCCTTCACTCTGGAGAATCGCTTTGATCCACTTCTTCCTTAGTATCACTTCAGTCTGGAATCCGTGAAAATTTCAGTAAGGTTGGCGTTTATTCACGTTATCTACGAAGTAAAGCAGGGACATTTAACTGGACCGGAAGTGGGCCGTCTAACTGTTTAAAATCGGAAGTTCGGAACACGGAAGCGTGATAATCCCCTATTGTCACTCAGGCACTGCACGCCTGAGACGTGTAGTGCGTACACTACACGTCTCAGATTGTGGCAGGCAGCTGAATACCACCTAGTTGCAGCCTGAGCCGCTACAACCCGCATCCCTACACGACACACCCACCTCATCAATGAGAGCGTGGTAAAAATCTAACTCTAACCTTTCCCCTCTTCCTAACCATGACCCGTCCCACACACACCCACTGATCTGCAAGCTGCAGCTGGGTATAGGGGATTATCATGCTTCCATGTTCGGTTTCTGGAACTTGTCGAATTTTAGCATTTCCTCTTCCGGGCCAGTTCAACCATAGCTGAATCCAATGTCGGGAAAGGGGGGAGAGAAAAAGGGAGGGAGGAGGGAAAGAAAACAAGAGAGGGGGAAAGGGAAAAAAAGAGAGAGAAGAGAGAAAAAGGGGGGAAGGAAGACAAGGGGGGAAAAAGAAAAAAGAAAAGAAAAAAGGGGGAGGAAAAAAACAAAGGAAAAGAGAAAAAAAAAAAAAAAAAAAAAAAAAAAAAAGAAGAAGAAAGAGGGGGGGAACGGGAAAGAAAGAAACTGCTCTGTTCCATTTGTAAATCGAATAAACAATGCCAACCCTACTAAAGTTTTCATGGATTCCCGAGTGAAGTGATGGTAAGGAAGAAATGGATCAAAGCGATCAAAGCTGGGATGAAGGGCCGAACTTTATAATAATACAAGGAAACACGTTTGTTTGTAGCCGGCATTTTAATGATGCAGACTACACAGCTGGCATTAGCAGCTAGCGTTATCCAGCTAGCGTTTGCTGTTGTGCCTAACTTTGTGCATCTGAAAACACACAGCATCTGAAAATCAGGTCTGTACCCTCTCGTTTCCAGTGGATCAGGTGGGGACTGCCAAGAAAGGAGACAGTTTATAAAAGAGCATTTTCACAGATTTTGTGTATCAGACATGGACATTGCCTCTTCACATAGCAGCAGCTGCACGTCCACCTCTACTGGGTGAACGTCATGGCCTAAGCGAGTTTTTTTCTTTTTCTAATGCTTTATTGATGATAAAGGCCTAAGATCTGATTTCTGATTTGTTTGTGTGTTTTTAAACGCACAGTTAAGCACATCAGGTAACACTAGCCTGCTAACACCAGCTGTAGTGTCATCTCACTGGCTACAAACAAACATGCTAGCTTGTTTTATTATCAAGTTTGGAGACTTTTATAAGTGGTCTCCTTTCGTGGCAGTCCCCACGTGATCCACTGGAAACGGGAGGGTGCAAACCCGATTTTCAGATGCTTGTGTGTTTTCAGACGCACAAAGTTAGGCACGTCAGCTAATGCTAGCTGGCTAACGCTAGCTGCTAACGCTAGCTGCCAGCGGCAGCTGTTTAGTCTGCATCATTGAAATGTGGGCTACAAACAAACGTGCTACCTTGTATTCTTATAAAGTTCGGCCCTTTATCCTGGCTATTGGCTTTGATCCACTTCTTTCTTAAAATCGCTTCAGTCGGGAATCCATGAAAACTAAAGTACGGTTGGTGTTGTTTATTCGATTTACAAAGTGGAACAGAGCAGTGACATTGTATTAATTTATTGTTGAACTGGCCCAGAAGAGGAAATGCTTAAATTCGACAAGTTCCGGAAACAGGAACACGAAGCGTGAGGCAGTTATTGAGGCAGCCAGCCAATGAAATCCACACTCCTTACCAGATGGCGCGGTACGTTTGCCAACCACCATAACAGAAAACACAAAGAAGAACCAGCCAGCCAGTGATGCATCATGTGCGGCTCACGTGACGACGCAGTCTACTTACCTGGAAGCATTTGAAAAATGGTGGAGAAAACCACTACAGGTAGTTTAGTGGAGAAACGTTTAGAGGTTAATGATACCACTGAGAAAAGTGCATGACCCAAGTCGTCTAAAGTGTGGGAACACTTTATGTTAAAGCCTTCAAAGAAGACAGTTTCCTGCAAAATGTGCCGCATTGACATGGCATGGCACGGTAGTACAACATCTCTGCGGGAGCACCTGAAGAGGAAACATGTTGGAGCCATGGGTGAAGACAACTGGTACGTAATTTTATAAATCCAGAGCCAGGGTACATTGGTACGTCGTGTCCGTCTTTGTGTGTTTTTAATCTTTTGCTAATGAGATATTATTTTCTTCAACAAAGCGCAGCAGCCACTGTTGCGTACTAACTCTCAATGTGTCACTAGCTTTTTGTAGAGGGCGACGACTTCATTTTGCTCTTCTGTTTGAGTCATCGCTTTGTTGCAATGCAGGGCTGATAATGTGTCGGTCTCCGGCAGATTTGACTCCGTTTTGATGGAGAAAATGCACGGTTACCAATTTCAAAATAAACGAACAGAAATATCTCCGGTTCGTTTCATAATGGATCAATAGCTGGGCTCAATAAAGCTATCAATAACTTTGTTTAGGTTGAAGAGACACTTTGTTGCTGGAATGTTTCATGCTTTTATTCAGAGGCATTCTAAAATCAATCATTTATTATTCACAACAGAAACGGGTACAATATTTGATCCAGCTCTGATCGGATTACATTTCTGTTATTTTTGGTGCGTGCTGCATCCCCGAATGTCCTTTTAATTTTTTTGTATGGTGGCATTGTCCTAACTGCTTTTTACGTCAGAAATTATTGATTTAATCAAGAAGGTATGTATTGAGTTTCATGCAAATGATGCTACTTTGTACATTCATTATATGGTTTCTCTCATTTCAGAGACAAACAACCCAATATTAATTACTTTGTGCAAAGGGGGGCCTGCACACCACACCGAGCGGCTGCATCGAGTGATGATGGTATCCCGACTATGTTGGTAACTGACATGAGGACACTATCAATGGTGGAGGACGAAGGATTTGGATAAATGATTCACATCCTCAACCCTGGTTATACTCTTCCCTTGAGGATCCATTTTACCAAACTGATGGAGAGGAAGTACGAGCAAAGAAGACAGACATGAATGCCACCCAGAGCAAAATTGTTCTCACTAATTTTATGTTTAATTTATTGGACTCCTTTTTAAAGGAAGACTTTAAAAGGTTTTTGTGTTCAGAACAAATGTAAATGGTTCTGTCATTTTATGGAAAAACAACTTTTGTAACATTTGCTTTGTTTTATTTGGCAAATTGTTTGAAAAAACATGGTACAAGAATACCAGTATGCCATTTAAAAAAAATAAAATAAAATACTGGAAATGATAGAAATGTATTTTTTGCCTTTTTATCCAATTAATAATTAATTAATCGAAGTAATAATCGACAGATTAGTCGATTATCAACCAGTTGTTAGTTGGTGTCTACTTGACGTGGAAGTTTGACACATTTATGTGTTTAACTTTACTTTCTCAGGCTTACAGCTCTGTTTCTCAGCGGTTTTATTTCTCATTTTCAAGTTTCCAGAGGTCATCTCTCTGAACGTCGGGGGCACATACTTCACCACTCGCCTGTCCACGCTGCGGCGATACGAGGACACCATGTTGGCGGCTATGTTCAGTGGGCGTCATTACATACCACGGGATGCTGAGGGACGCTATTTTATCGATCGGGATGGAGCTTTTTTTGGGTGAGTAGTACAGTGTGTATGAGGATCTTTCTAGACCAGGGATCACCAAATCTGGACCTCTTGAGCCAGTGGCTTGACGTTTTTCACTGTGTTCATTAGGGACCGATACTAATTTTTTTAGGGACAATCCAGATATTTTCTCATCAGCCGATAGCCGACACAACCTGCTGATACAGCCTGCCGATATTTGGGGCCGATATTGCCTTGCCAGTATCGGCCCCGTACAGTTCAGTGTTCCCGCGGGTCCTGAAAAAGTCTTAAATTTAAATCCTGGAAATTGAGGTCTTAAAATGTGTTAGATTTACTATAAATTTAGCTGTAGGTATTAAATTTTCAGCCGGTGTGTTTAATGCCAGTGGGAAATCACAGCGCACTACCATAAAGCATCTAATATTGCGTATGTGTTTGATTAAATAAGTGTTGTGTCAATGAGAGTTTGCGTAATTGACAGCTGTTTTACGGTACGTCCGCTACAGGCGCTGACGTTGGAGTGTGTCTGCGGTGCAGTATTGCCAAGATAACAGCTTTGTGGCAATATTTAGCCAGTTTTCAGACCCCTTTATTGATTTTTATTTTTCCCCCTCAAAAAGGCGACTGTCGCAAATCTAGCGGCTTTTCTGTTGGTATTTAAGACGTTGAGACTGACTTGAAAGTACAGCTTGTGCGTGCGCAGA
This sequence comes from Atherinomorus stipes, assembly GCA_023101725.1. Classification (NCBI taxonomy): domain Eukaryota; kingdom Metazoa; phylum Chordata; class Actinopteri; order Atheriniformes; family Atherinidae; genus Atherinomorus; species Atherinomorus stipes. Next base: position 210,092 of record JALJCO010011793.1, read on the forward strand.
CTCCTTCGTCCTTCAGAAGCAGAGAGGCTCAGCCCTCACGTGTTTCTGCAGCGTCTCTGTTCCCACTCTGCTGCTGATTGACTTTAATAAATCAATCAACACATCACCCAAAGTTCCCGTTTATGGTCTGTCAGCTTTGTCTCTCTGTTCAGAAACGGAAAAAAATGCTTAAGGGTTTATAGGGTATTTTTAAAATATTAAATATATTTTCTATATAATATAAAATAAAGGACGGGGAAAAAATAGGGAAAAGAATAAAAGGAAAAAAGAAGAAAAAGAAAAAAGGGAAAATTTATTTTTTTTTTTTTTTTTTGGATGTTGGTTTTTAGGGAAGGGGGGGAAAGGAAAATAGAAGGAATTGGATTGAGGAGAAAGGGGGAAAGAAAAAATGAGGGAAGGGCGAGGGAAACGGGGAAGGAAAAAAAAAAAAAAAATAAGAAGGGAAATATTAATAAGAAAAAGAAAAAGAAATAAAATAAAATAATGTAGTAGAAGAGAAAAAAAAAAAATAACAAAAAAAAAAAAATAAGAAGAGAAGAAAGGAGAAAGAAAATAAAGAATAATAACGAAAAAAGGAAAAAAAAAAAAAAAAAAAAAAAAAATAGGAGGGGAAAAAGAAGGGAAAGGAGGGGATAGCAAGGGGTGGGAGAAGGAAGAGATATGGAAATTTCGGGGAAATGGTGGGAGGGGAGATATTTTAAAATAAAAATAAAAAATACAAAAAATTAAAAGATTTAAAAAAAATTAATAGAAGAGAAAAAAAGGGAAATTGAATGAAGAATAAAAGGAAAAGAGAGAAAAGAAAAAGAGGAAAAAGGAAAAAAAACGAAAAAAAAAAAAAAAAAAAAAAAAAAAAAATTGAATCAGACAGAACAACGTAGAATGATAAGCTCCTATCATTCTACGTAATTTAGTTGCTTCAATAAGAGCACACTATCAAGCAAAACAGCCTCCCCCCTTCCTCTCTTCCAACGGTCTATGCACCCTCCGCCCCCCCCCCCCCCCCATCTGATTCAGCTGCGTGTGTGTAGCTGAGTAGTAACTTCTGTGCAGTCAGGTCTGGGTTTTCAAACAAATGGATTTAAAAGAAAAACTTATGCAGCAACACTGAGGGAGGCGACCACAACCTTGTCATTACCTGTAAGTTTATTTATTTTCTAAATGCTGTCCTGTCTGATAAACTAGCTCACTGTCTGAAGTGCCCGTTGCTAGCAGTTAGCCTTTAGCAAAGGCCGACCGCAGCTTGACCTACTTTCTCTAAATTAGGTCATAGCCAAATAAGGTGTAGCCAATCAAAATGAAGTCAACTTGGTCTCCGGGTAAAGCTCCATATCATTACTGCACCAAAACAATCCCCCGCTGTAAAAAAAAAAAAATTGCTGTTATTTTCTTTGGAGTATTTACATATGCAGTAATGCCAACAACATAAACTAGTTTTTACTGCTATGTCATCACTCCTTTGAGCAAAAAAGCGTTTCCAATGGAAACGGGCTGCATACTGAGCAGAACCATGGATAGCAGAGCTGGAACCCTCGTCCTGCATTTATTAAATTTTTCCTTGTTCTAGCAAACCTTATTCAAAATAAGAGTCTCTGAGCAGAATGTGATCATATTTATATGAGCAGAGTGTTCATGTCACAGGACTATGAGAAGTACTGAATGATCACTCTGGCATTCGAGGAGGCGGGCGGGGTTAAAGCAGACAAGCTTGAAGTGGGAAAGTGTCACTTCCACATTTCTGCTGATGCAAAGTATATGGGTTAAGCTGATCAAGGGGGTGAGAAAGTACGAAATATCTCCAGCACATGGCATTTAGGTACACGGACACCGCTGCATGCGTAAGTCTTTCACAGTCATACTCCTGCATTAATAACCACCCCGCCGCAGAAGAAGCTTCACATGGAGGATGACACGACCAAAACGAACCTTTTTCTTGTTGTAGCGGCCTTGAGAACAAGAAGGAAGTTCTCTCTTCTCATGGAGGATGGAACAAGCTTTAATTCAATGCACTGCTTTGACCTTCCTCTTCTTCGGCCGCTGCCAGACTGGCTGCATGTGTGTTTGCCAGTATCAAAGCAATGGCAGTGCGCATGCGCGTTTCACCCAAATTATATTGTGATATTTCATTTTCTTATCATTCCCTGATGTTACACCGGTATTACCGTGAACGATATGATATGACCCATTCCTAGCATCCTGTGAGCCACATCTTTGAAGTGAAATTTCCACCACTCTGCAATGGACAATAAAGTTCTTCCATGTCTAAAACAATCAATGAAACCAACTGGATGCTGATTTCAGTTTCATTCCAAGTTATGAGCTGGCTGAAAGAATTATAAATGCCTTTGATTTCTTTTGTGCATGTATAGCACAACTTTAGGACCAGTTATGAGATCAAAACTTGGGCCCAACAGTGTCCTTTGTTGCAGTTTAATGACAAAAACTACAGACAGAAAGGACTGTTTCCTCAGTGTAACATGGAAAAACTCTGAGTGATACAGCTGCAGCTTCAACAGCAGAACATGGGGGCAGATATAAAATACTGCTGAGTAAAAAAAATGCAGTATTTAAAGTTAAAAAGCTGAGTTCAAGGTTTTTAACTGCCGGATTAAGATTTAAAATAGCGAAAAAGAAACAGAGAAAAAGGGTGTTAGAGACGGTTGACAATTTAGGACCCTTTTAGTGCAGAGGTTGAAACCTCTGAGACGGGTATATTTAAATTCTCTACCCCAAATGGCACAGCTCAAAGTTCAACTGCCCACATGCAGACTTAAGTAGACTCTCTGTTTTCTACTATTTATGCACGCTGATGCCTGCCGATGAGAACTACACACACAGAGCAAATGAGGCTGAAGGGCAAACTTGAAAGGACCTAACAATGAAACAGACGTTTAGGAATTAGTGCAATTACAAATTATTCCAGATGACACATTTCATTCAAGATGTGCACTAACCCACAAAAGTTTCAACCTTGTGGTGCTTGAATGTTAGTGATGACCAACGACAGTAGATGTCTTTGTCTGGGGAACACAAATGCTCTCAAATAAATTTCCGTCTTCAGAACCGAAGTGGGCCAGTTTTGTTATCCTGGGAGCCCCTCCAGCAGGCTGTCTGAGAAATGAAAGCAAGTTTCTTTAAATATGAATGGGGCAACAAGCGGAGCATATGTTTAAGTTATGTAAGAGGAGGGTTGGGCTGAGGTCAGTTGTGAAATTTTTGTCTGTGAAGGCTGTAATTAAATATTTAAACACGAGTAAGAAAAATGAGAAAAGGAATACTGTATAGTTTGTAACGATATGTAGTGTTACGGCCACCTGGTTAATAACCCTTTGTCTTTCATTTTACATGCAAATCCTCCTGCTTGATCCCTCTGTTCTCCTTGGCCTGGCTCCCCACCATCATCTCCTCCCTCACCCTCTGATTGCTGATCAGTCTCACCTGGAGCAGCTGGCATACAGCTACAAAAGAACCCAGCACACCTTCATTCATTGGCAACTGCTTGGCCTGGCAACAGTTGTCCTTAGTTTATGTTTTTGGTGACTTTAGTTTGACTAACTTTGTCTTTAGTTTTGATTTCCAGGTGTTTTAGTTTGGTTCATGATTTAGTTGTTTGAGTCCCTTTTGTGTTTGACTTACACTGGTAGTTTGGAGTTGGGTTGTAGTTTGGGTTTGGTTACAGGTCTTAATTTATGGTGCTGCTCGTTCCCTTTTTGGTTCATAGCCTAGGTTTGTGGTTTTCCCCATTTGGTTCCCCTTTTCAGTGTTGGTCTTTGTCTTTTTTATTTGTTCCTTTTGAGCAGCATCGCTAACCCCATCTCCTTTTCAGTCACAATTTTTTCAGGTTTTGCGTTTGCCTTTATCACCTCTGAACAATAAAACATCTTCACTCCACCTTTCAACATCTTGAACCCAGTCTTTTGTTTGCGTCCCTAACCCTTAGCAGAGCTGGGACGTAACATGTTGTTAAAGGGAGCCTGCGTTCTGCATGCAGGCCCTGTTGTCTACCTGGAACATAAATCAATTTGCATGTTGGTGTTTTGTGCACTGCAGCAATGTTTCCTGAAGGAGCTTTATGTATTTTTGCACTGTTGAAATGTCTTATGCTTGCAAGTCCTCCAGTTTCTGCTGGAGAGAAGTAGAAACGCAGTAAAAATCCACTTTACTGGCCAAGCATATTTGTGTCATTAGAACTCTCTCAGGACAGCCTGTGTACTTTTATGGTTTGTGTGGGTTTCTTTTTAATGCTTATCAGGCATAAATGTAAGAACAAGCAGCTATGATGGAAAACTATGAGATGACTAGTCAGTTGTGTGTAGGAGTTAGTTGCCAAGAAGGGAGTTTGACAAGAATAGCAGCATAATTCCGATGCTCAGCATGTCTGTGTATAAATGGTAAACGTTTTAGTTTGTCCTTAAGCTCTTGAACATTAATCCTCTGAGAAAAATAAGCTATTAACACAACTTTCAGCTGATTAAAACTTAGAATGAAAGCTTGTCTGATTTACTTCAGTTTTTCTCTCAGTCAAGATGGGATTTTGAGGCAAAAAAAAAAAAAAAAAATCCTCATCCAGAACTAATTTTTTAACCTTTTGCTTTATGAGGCTCAACTTGGAGTTTAAAAAGAATAAGAAGGGGAAAAAAAAACATCCCAGTGATAGCCACTGTACGGGTCTGACTCATCTCAGATAAACCCGTATCTTACCTGCTGATTTTTCTAGTAGGAAACACAATCTATATTTCCACTGAAACACTTTGATCTTTGAGGCATGTCTGCACACGGTGGTTTATGGGTTTACAAATTGACTTTCCTGGCTTGGATCAAAGCAGAATTAGGATTTACTGCTTTTTTCTGTCACTTTTAAACTGAATGTTTGTTTTCATGAACTTTTAGGTGTATAAAAATAGTCGAATCTTAATCTGTCAGAAATTTTCACACTGTTCTGGATATTTCTTTTCTTAAATCAAGTAACAGATGAAAGTAAACTTCAGCCTTTAAAAAAACAGCACCGTTCAGTGAGTCTTAATGAGAAAGGACGGAAGTTACTAAAATCTGAGTTTGCTCTTCCACTAATGCAAACATGTTTAGAGAAGGGTTTATCTAATTCTACTCTAAATATTTCCATCCAAAGGGACATCCTGAACTTCTTGCGGGAAGGTGAGCTTCCCCATCAGGACCGAGTGAGGGCAGTGCACAGGGAGGCTCAGTACTACTCCATCGGCCCGCTGCTGGACCGGCTGGAAGACATCCAGCCGCTCACAGGGGAGAAAGTCCGACAAGCTTTCCTTGATCTGCTGCCCTACTACAAAGGTAAGTGGTAGAACAGAGAGGGCAAATAAAATCGGAACATGAGCCCAATTTCTGCAAAGGGGACGATGTTCTTATTGAAGATGTGAATAAATGCTGAATGTTTAGGTTTTGATTGATTACTGAAGATGAGGGGAAGTGAAGGTGGTATTCAGCGTTTGCAAGAAAATAGTTGAAGGTTTCAGACTTTACTTTGTTTTGCACTTCTGTTAAGAGATGACACAGACAATTGTTTGAACAGCATTCATCATTCTCGCTCTAACATATTACATTCTGTAAATAGTACTTATATATTTATTCATGTAAATACTATGCATATACCTGTTTATTCACCAATGCTTGGTACTTTTACATTCTGGCTGGGTGTTAACTGCATTTCAGGTGACATACAGTGGCAATAAAGTTGAATCTAATCTTATCATGGATAATTTATAATTCGATGCACATGCAATAAAACACAGGCTTTTATAAACAGAAAAAGTCAGGTTTATTTTTAGAGCACATCTAATATTAAAGGATAACTTTACGGATCATTGACTAAAGAGAAAAACTCAGTAAAAGACGGCAACCCAAAGGACAAAATAGTGGGAACTGAATAATTTATACAACAGAATGCGAAATTAAACTAAAACTTTATCTTTTATATGTATATATATATATATATCTGTATAGATGGATATAGATATATAATGTACATATATTGAGTGGTTAAAAAGAGAAAAGATGTGATTCAAAGACTCAGATGGAAAGGGCAAGATTGTGAATTATCAGCAAACCTTCAATCACCAGCTAAGTTAATAGCTTGAGTACATTCATAAATAATGAAAAGCTCATTAATAATTGTGACTGGTCTCCTTTCAGACAATCTGGAACGCATCGTGGAGATTGCCAAACTAAGGGCCATGCAAAAAAAAGCACGATTCGCCAAGCTGAAGATCTGTGTGTACAAAGAGGAGATGCCCATCACACCGTACGAGCGTCCTCTTTTTAACTCTCTGCGCTTCGAGCGCTCGGACAGCGAGGCCAAGCTCTTTGAGCATCACTGCGAGGTGGATGTTTCCTTTGGTCCGTGGGAGGCGGTTGCAGACGTTTATGACCTGCTGCACTGCATCGTCAGCGACCTGGCCGAGCGCGGCATCGCTGCTGAGCAGCAGTGCATCGGCGTCTGCGACAAGCACCTCATCAACCATTACTACTGCAAGAGGCCCATCTACGAGTTTAAAATCACGTGGTGGTGAAGGAGACGGTGGAGCCCGATCGGACCAAAACTAAAACGGATGGATGTTTCACTTTTAATAGAACTTGGTCAAGATTGATTTTTGTATTGAAGTTGCCAATTTTTTTGTGCTAACGTCTTAAAATGTTACCCTTTAAATCATGCTGCAAGTATTGTTTCCTCAAAAATCTTTTCTTTTCTGTCACGTCAAAGTGAAGCAAAAAATGAAGCTGGAAATCCTGTTTCTGCTGACCTCACCGTGATGATGTCATGTGCAGCTGCTCTTAGATAACTCATGACATCACTGACCGCAGCCGTCCATCATAAAGATTTGGAGATATCCGCCAAACTCCACACAGGTTTGTTGACCTTAATAGGATTTAATTTCTTCTTCTTTTTTTTTTTTACTTTAACATCTTGAACATAATTTCTGCTGCGTTTGCTGTGGACGGAGCCGTGTGTACACACATACAGTCGTGTTCGAAATTCTTCGTACCCTCCCATTAAATGAGAAGGAAAATGCTGTGTGTAAAATGAGTTGGAATTAAAAAAAAGTAATAATACATAAATAAAAAAAAAAAAAGAAAATCATAACATTGATTTTGGATTGTAGTTCAACAGAAATATTAACAAACAAACAAAAAAATTAAACAAATGATGGGGCCCCTGGACTAAAATTTAATTGGGCAACACTTCAAGTTACTGCAATCAAGTGTTTTCTGTAACGTCCAATCAGACTTCTGCACCTGTTGACAGGTATTTTAGTCCACTGTTCATGAGTAAGGTTCTCTAATTTGTCTTGAGACTTTTTTTAAAAATTATTTTACCAAACATTAGTAGTATTTTATATATATATATATATATATATATATATATATATATATATATATATATATATATATATATATATATATTATTTTTATTTTTTTTTGATAATTTTAGTAAATTTTTATTTTTCAGTTTCTTGTTATTTGAATTATTGTTGTGAATTTAGCCTTATGTTTAATGAGAGGGTATGTCAATTTTCAAGCACAAGTGTGTGCGTGTGGTTGTTTGTATACATATATATTATATATATGTGTGTGTGTGTGTGTGTGTGTGTGTGTAATTTAAAAAAAATACACAGTAGTTCTGGGTGGAAGGTGACCTTTGCAGCGGAAGTTTTTTTTTTTTTTTTTTTTTCCCTCTTTTAGATGATTTTAAAGTGACTGACAGATGGAAGTGGACATGAACCCATATCTATACACTATTTAAATGCCAGGCATAAAAAGCTTTACTTGTTTTTAGTTTCGGTAAGACTTCATCTTTAGCCACAGTACCATTTATGATAATACTCAGAACCCAGTACTGAAATGTATTTAAAATAATATTTTTCTAGTCCCAACTATGCAAATACACCAAGAATGAGAGGCAGCTTTTGTTGCTGGTTCATTAAAACGGAAACTTGTTCTGACAAACTTACAAAAGGGACAGCCTTATCATATGCCTGATAAAAGATGGCGACTACCTGTTGTGCATTTGACAGACTAACCTTTGACTGATACATCCAGATACAACAGCAGCTAAAAGTGTTTCATTCACACACTTTAGAAATCACATCTATTTCCTCCTGTTTCAGAAGTCACTGCGCTTTCAGCCTTCAAATGTCATTCATTGCAGCTCGGTTGTGTAACTATGGCGACTTTGTGTCTGAGCACCCAGCAGTCGATCGACTGAACGCATTAGACACCGACAAGGGACTAAAATTGCTGCTGATTGTGTTATCCTAAGTGGATGACATGATCTCGTATCAAATTTAAACACCAGTTAAACTAATTGTCCCGTAATATCCCAAATGTGCTATTTACTACGTTCATTCACAGCCTAACTGTAGCTTTGCCCTGATCCGTTTCACGTCTCGTGTTTCCACCGGCAGGATCCTGTCGTGAATATTTTCAATTGGTTTGAATGTTGTAGGTAAGTAAACAGAAGTTTAATCTGTATGTTTTATGCTAGGTTTTGTTTCAGAATTATCTGACAGAGTATATTTTCATTATGCAGCCTCCTGAGAAGTGTGTGTGTGTGTGTGTGTGTGTGTTGAGGATTTTAATAGTTCATTTTGGACACCGAATATCATGGGGAACCTCGGTCATAAGGGATGAAATGGGAATAGATTTGCACAGTGATGTAAATGTGCAGCTGTGACAGAAATGTAAATGTCTGGAGTCGTAAACAGAAAATCTGGCATTTGTTATTGTCACTTTCAGGGAGACTTTTAAACCTAACGTCAATAGTTGTTTTCTATGTCAACATTTTTGGCATTTCTTGTCCTACTGTACTTGACAACTAATTCTGAGCACCTTGTGATTGTAACAAAGATGTTTTATTTATCTAAATATTAGCACCTCTGTGGTTATTGATAATAGAAAGCAACAGTGTTGCGTCACGCTACCACATTTATCTTCACTAAGACAGCCAACATCTTTTTGTTTCTGTTCTTTTACAGTGTAACGCAGGAGAGTTGCTAATTCTCTGTCGGAACCACTGCTAACGTTGACTATTTACAATGTAATGTTTGCGTTGTTTAAAACGTTTTTATATTGTAATCTGTATTGTTTGTGTTGGCTTCTAGGAAGCTCTAGTTCTATAGCTTGTCTTTTGTTAGTAGTGAAAAATCAACATGTCATTTTTTTTTATTTATGGTCAAATTAAAAAGCTAATTGCAACTAAAGTGTTTTTGTCTTTTATAATGAGGGTTCATATATTGATAAGAGTCAAACATCAAGCAGAATTATGAAATAAAAGCTAAATATTAAAGCTGAAATATAAAATGTCTGGCTCGTAAAAGATGCTGAGGACAAAAATATCTCACTGAAGGTGATTTAAGAGGCTAAAATACTCCCTTTAGTGATTTACACACCAATTTTTAACATTTATCGTCATATAATGCAGCAAAATGAGGGTGTACTGAAAAACAGTCATGTTCTAAGATCCTGCTGATTTGAGCCACTGGAAAATAGTGAGTTGACAAAGAAAACCAAACACAGCTTAGGAGTGTGTCCCAGCTGTAGTGAAGAAGGTGAAGCAGAAAGGGAAGATAATCCCTCTCACATTGTGCATTAATTCATCAAGACTTATGCAAATCAGAATAACTTCCAAGTCCAAGTATGGTTTGACAGATAAACATGTAGATGTTTGTCTCAAAGTTGTACTTCGGATCAGAATTGACCGTAAGATCAAAAGTAAAGGCTGCAGATCTGCTCAAGTTTTGATCGTTGAAGTCTTATTTTGATGTGAAAACATCAAGTGTGTCAATAAAGATTTGGAGGTCTAGAAAGAAGCGAGCTCATGCAACTCATCTCTAAAGCTGATGAAATCGTAAGTACTGATAAAACTCACCTGAATCTCAGACTGATTTACTGTCTGAGGTGACGTGGCCTTCATGTAGGCCACATCACCTCACTCTGATCAGATTCAGGTGAGCTACTCAGCCGATCACTTCATCTCAGATATGAAGGGACACCTGAGATAGACGCTGTGCTGTAAGTGAGAATACCACATTTCTCATTTCTATCTCATATCTACATCCAGATTGTACACAAGTACTTTCACTGGCAACTTTCGTTTGTCTCAACTGGGCAGGTACAAGCTGTAGGTGCGGAGGTGAAAATGGCACTTTTGACCAACACTGTAAAAATAAGTTGAGTCAACTTAAAAAAATAAGTCAACCAGCTGCAAAGCTTTTTTTTTTTCTTCTTTTTTTTTTTAAAGGTAACTACACTCTTAAAAGTATTTGGGCTGTAATTATGAATTATTACACTGTTATTGTCTATCTAGCTTAAACTTAACAAAAAATCATTTAAATTGAATATGTAATTAAGTAAATGAAAATGGGCCCTCTCTGCTTTTGTAAAAAATTAAATGCAATCGAAAGCAATTAATCGTCACTAAAGGTGATAGCTACAACCTTTTCATCAAAATAAAACTTTAGAAAAATAATACATCCATAGAATGTCTAGAAGGGTGTTGAATAAAAGTATAAATTTTACCCCGAGAATAATTGTTTTAGCATTTTTGATGGATCCAATAAATATTTACGTCTGATAACCACGCTAACATCAGGATTCTTTGCCGTTAGCATTAGCTCCAGAGGTGCTAGCTCAAGTGCTATGTTAGTAATGGCATCTTCCACCTTACATTTTTTAAATTCAAGCAGACAAAAAAAGAGGCAGGATGAGGATGAAGGTTTCAAAGGGGCTCAAAAGCCCCGTGGAGGTTGCTACTTTCCTCCTGGACATGTAAGTTAAACATATGCTAATGCTAACAATCAGCTGGTTCTGTAAGGTTGCTTTACTAATTGAGTAGACCCGATTTTCAGATGTATGTGTGTTTTAAGACGCAAAAAAGTTAAGCACGTCGGTAAACGCTAGCTGGCTAATGCTAGCATCCCGGTGTTGTGCCCCACCGGCTGCAAACAAACATGCTACGTTGTTTTATTATAAAGTTCGGCCCTTCACTCTGGTGAATGCGCTTTGATCCACTTCTTCCTTAGTATCACTTCAGTCTGGAATCCGTGAAAATTTCAGTAGGGTTGGCGTTTATTCACGTTATCTACGAAGTAAAGCAGGGACATTGAACTGGGCCGGAAGTGGGCCGTCTAACTGTTTCAAACCGGAAGTTCGGAACACGGAAGCGTGATAATCCCCTATTGACAGCAATATCACTGTTACTTGCTAAAACACTTTGTGGCACAAATACTAAGTTGGCTACAACTATTTTCCATGCAAAAAAAAAAAAAAAAAGGCTAAAGAAAAAATGTACTTAGTCTGTCTACATAAAATCTATTATACAGGATTTTTAAAAAATTACAGGAAAATGACAGAAATACAGTAAAAATCTATACATAGATGTAATAAAGCTGAGATATATCAGTGTAAATTTTAGTTTTGGAACTCTGGTTTCTGAGCAACACTTTCTTCCCATAGATGCATTCACGTGCATGAAGCGTGTTGGACATTCCATGACTCCCATGATGGCACACACGCGTCATGTGAAAGCAGCGTGGACAATTGGGATATAAAAAGGAATGACTCACAAATGAACGGCTCTCAATTCTCATCGTTTAATTAAAAGAGCCGTTCAAAAGAATCGATTAGTTCATGAACGTCACATCTCTAATGTTGAACATTTAAGGTCAATAACAGAAATCTGATGAATTATGGGGTCTTTTTTCCACCTTCTGCATTTGGTTGTCTTAATTTTCATTAAATAGACCCCTTTTGTCTCTCGCCTGATAACAGCTGGGATGGGCTCCAGCAACCACCGCAACCCTGAACTGGATAAGCGGTACAGAAAATGACTGACTGATACCACTTTTGTTTGTCTTTAGTTGTATTTAACTCATTCTAAGACCTGCTTAAAACCCTTTTTTGACCATTGTGGCGAAGCATAAAAGTTAGAATTTATTGAATGTTGTTTTTCCACATGGCTGCTGTTTAGCAAATATAACAAATACAGCTAGAGTAATAAATGCAAACTCTACTGTCTGTGTTTTGAGGAGTTTTTTTTTTTCTTTTTAAATTTTATTTCATCAGTCAGTCAGTGTACCGCTTTTTAATTTTATTTCATAATTTGATATCATGTCATTCATGGCAAACAAAAGGTAAGTAGCGTGAAGACCATCCCAGGTGTATTAGTTATACAGTAGGACATTAATTCACACACTACATACAATCCCATCCATCAGTACAACCTGGCCACCCACAACCTGATTCATTCATATGTGCAGCCCCCCTTCACACAGACTATTTGTATGTTGAGTGAATTAGCTCACTACTTAACTGCTGTTGTCATGCCAATCCAATAACAGCGTGCTGAGCCATATGTTAGATATGCTACTTGCTGAATGTGCTTGACAGGTATTTCCAGTCCAACTATCCAAACACACACTACTGTGATTGATTTGAAAGGTTCAAACGGCCTAAAGCTTATTAACTTGCTCACTATCAAAGTGAGGCGCGTTAGGAAGCTGTTTCAGATGTTGGTTTGCTGTGAGTCACGCTGTCATGACCATAGTGCTGCAGCTACAGGGAAGAACTGTCTGCGTAAATCATGTATGAAGCCACAAATAACACAAGTGAAAAAATGACACCCACTCATATGGAGCTGCTATGAAACATGGAATAAATCCGAATTAAACGAGGCCGGATTTTCTGAATGAATGGTCATGACTGAATCTCCTGAACCCGCCTTTCAGGATCTGCTTAGACCCTGTTCTGGTGCTGCCAGACTGAACTCCAGGCTGCTCTCTGCCTCCCTGTGGTACATTCCTGCTTATCACCCTCTGTTCATTCTCTCTCTCTCTCTCTCTCTCTCTCTCTCTCTCTCTCTCTCTCTCTCTCTCGTCATATCCTGGTGTATTCTTGAATGCTCTCTGTTCTGCTCATTGAACCTCAGAGGGCTGGTATTTGGTTGGAACTACATGTCTTTACAGATCGATGATTTCCTGCCGCCACCTTTGCAAAACTGGCGTCTGAATAGTGTCATGATCGACTCTAAAAGAAGAGTACACCGAAAGAATGATGTGCGTTCATTTTCTACTCACCTTCATGCTGAGCAAGACTGTGGAGATCTTTTTTTATCTCTCAAATGCAGCCAGAGATCAGACAGGTTTTCGTTTTCCCCCAATTTGCATATAATGGAGTTTACCTGTGACTGAATCAAAAAGATCCATAAAAGTCCACAAAAACTTGGCAATATTCCTCCATACTGCTCATCCAATGTAATCCAAGTGTCCTGAGTGGGTGGCCTCTATAATTTACTGAAAACATCATTTAGTATATTTTTATAGCTTCAACAGTAAAAGTTAGCTGCCGCGAAGCGTGCCCTTGGAAGTTCACGACACTACGGAAGCTGCGGCAGACGAAATAGCGCGTTCCCTTTTTCTTTCTTTGATTTAAACCAGAACTCAGTAACTTTTTCACATCAATAAATACTTTTCAGTATCCCTGTGGGGCTAAATAAAGTGTTTACGGAGCGATTCGATGTTTCCTAGCCTCCCCCCAGTGTCTCTGGCCTGTAAGCGGCACTTGAAAGTCTGCCTGAGCAGACCCGACACAGATCTTGCAACAACAGAAACCACTAAACGGAACTCAGGTCCCCTATCCACCGAGCTGCTTCCAGCACTGGTTTGCGCGAGAACCAGACTAAAAACAGGTTCTTTGCTTCCCACCACCTAAACACCGGCTCCTGGCTCTCAAAACCAACTCTTTACTGGACCAGAGTGAAGATCCGGTTCACGTAGCTTGTGCTGCCTGGGCGCCGGGTGGAGCAGCACTGAGCCTCACGCGAATAGGCTCAATAATCACATGTCATGTCTGCAAAAAGTAAATATAAGTTTGTATTCTTACTTGCGACCCGCCAACACCAGAGAAAAATATAATCCACAGCGTATTTACCCGCAAAACGCGGGTAAAACGTCCCACAGCAGGAGGCACAGGACAGAGGGAGACAAGCTGCTGCTACCAACGTAGCAAAGTAGCATCAACAAGCTAGTAAAAGCTTAGAAATATATTCAGGGATCAAAATAGAGGAAAGACGGGTAGAGAAGACGTCTGTGTGCTGTGGGGGGTGTAGGGGGACTACGGACTTTACGGCAGTAAAAGGACGCCACTAGGGGGAGCCCCGAGCTGAAGTTACTGAGTTCTGCTTTAAATCAATAGCCAACCCCTCCTGTCCGCTTGTCCGCTGTTTGTCTGCAGCTCATTTGCTCTTAGCACAGTATAAACAGCAATTCCTTCTTCTACAGTTGCATCATCGGCAGAGTAGGCGCTGAACGCTGCGGCTTCCATAGTGTCGTGAACTCGCACGATGCACAAATAGAAACTGCAAGGTAGTGCTGTTTAGGCTATAAAAATATACTAAATGATGTCGTCTCAAGTAAATTATGGATGCTACCCACTCAGGACACTTGGATTACATTGGATGAGCAGTATGGAGGAATATTGACAAGTTTTGTGGACTTTTATGGACCATTTTGGTTCAGTCGCTGGTGAACTCCATTGTAGAAAAATTAGAGGAAAATGAACACCTGTCCGATCTCCGGCTGCATTTGAGAGATAAAAAAAAAGTGCTCCAGAGACTTGCTCAGCATGAGGGTGAGTAGAAAATGAAAGCACATCATTCTGTGGGTGTACTATTCCTTTAATGGCTGGATTTTATTACCAACATCGAGCTGGCTCCTTGCCTTACCATCTTATGGAAGAGGGTTAGGGCCACTGAAGACATAAATAAATAAAATTCTGTTTTCCAGAACATTTTTAGAAAATATTCAAGGAGGTTTTTCTATTTTCTGAAAAAGTCAGAACTCTGACATCAATGTCAGAATTCTAAACTTTTTTCCTGAATTCTGTTTTCGGAAATTGAAAAAACTTTATGTTCTAGGAAGAAAAGTCAGAATTCTGAGAAAAAATTCAGATATTTTTTCAGAATTCTAACTTTTTCAGAAATTGAAAATTTCCCTAAAAATTTGTAATATTCTGGAAAAAGTCAGAATTCTGACTTTTTAGAAATTTAAAAAAAAAAAATCTCCTGAATTTTTTTTTTTTATGTTCTGGAAAAAAGTCAAGATTCTGACATTAAAATCATAATTCTGAGATCAAAGTCAGACTTTTTTTTTTTCTTCAGTGGCCCTAATCCTCTTCTGTACCATCTAGAGTTTCTGTGGCTGGTTTTATTTTGACCTTGGGACACCCAGATTCTTGTAGCTGCCCTCTGAATCCCGCTACCATGTCTCCTGACACCTCCATTCCCATTGATCCACCTCACCAGTGGATCAATGAGAACAGGAATGGAAGGTTGGAGTTGAAGCGCCTCTCAGTGAGCAGCAGCAGGTTACAGAGCTAAATGCTGAATATATTCAGCTGTTTATATGACTCCAGCTTGCCATTTGAAAGTAAACACTGATATCACTCTTGAATTCTTCTGTTTAATTTCTGTTAATGACTGTGATCACAAATTTAGCGTCATTTATGGTCAAGACATCCACGTTGTGGAGTCTTATAAAGACCTGGTTACAGTGACTGATTATATATTGAAATTTGATGTTTACACTGAGACTGTGGCCAAAAAGTGCCAGCAAAGAATTTGCTTACAGAGAAAGGTAGATTCATTTAATGTTTCTAAGTCTATTCGATGCATTTTTACTGTTCATTTACTTGTTGTCCTAACTTTTTCTTTCATCTCTTGGTTTCATGGACTCTCATGTTAAGGACAGGAACAGCCTGAACAACATTTAAAAGACCTGTTTAAATAGAAGTTCAAATAAAGCATCAGGACAAGGAAGAAAGGGGATTTAAATGGCTGATCGCTACATGGTTGTTGGTCTCAGTATTTCAGAGACTGGTTGGAGATGGATCACTGGTTCCAGCCAAGATGTGATAGAGCAGATGGGCTACAGAAGCAGAAGACCAGAGTTGGATGAAACAGGTGCCAGAAAGTAAAAATCCTGCTATGGTTTTGGATCCACCTGTACATTCAAAACAGGTGTTTTCACTTATGTGCTCAACTGTGCTAATTAAATTCAGCCAGTTACGTGATTGGCTGGAACAACTGCTGGACAGGAGTTTTACTTTCTGGACCGAGGATGTCCATCTCTGCAGAAGACCACACACTCAGAATAGTAAACTGAGGCTACAACTCACACAGGCTCACCAAGACTGGACAAAAGAAGATGGAAAAGCATCATCTGGTTTGGTGAGTCTCCATTTCAGCTGCAACATTCAAATGTAGCATCAGAATCTGGTGGAAACATCATGAAAGCATGGATCCATCCTGCCTGGTATCAATAGTTCAGGCTGCTGCTGGTGAAATGGACCGGGGGATATTTTTCTGTCACATTTTGGGGCCCTTTTGTACCAACGTAGCATGATTTAACCACGACAGCCTACATGAGTACTGTTGCTGACAAAGTCCATCCCTTTATGACCACAGTGGAGCATCTTCTGACGCTACTTCCAGCAGGATAATGCCTTCACAGTCACCAGCTCTCAGTCCAACAGAGCAGCTTTGGGATGTGGTGGAACGGGAGATTCTCATCATGGATGTGCAGCTGAAAAATCTGCAGCAACTGTAATGCTATCATGTCAATATGGAGCAAAATCTCTGAAGAACGTTTCCAACACCTTGTTGAATCTGTGACACAAGAATGAAGGATAACGAGGGTCCAACCCAGCCGAGCATGGTAGAACAAATAAAGTGGCCAGGGAGTGTTTGTTATAGCATACTGTTTTTTGGTTGAATATGAAACAAGGACAGTACAGCGACATCACGTGTGTCTAGGTTGTAGTTGCAATGGCAGAAAAATAACTCCAGCCACTGGGTTGCCAGGCTCACTGCTGATACTGCAAGTGACCAACAGCCTGCACCGTGTTCAACAAGTATTACAGAGGAGTTTTATGAATGTCAGCTAACGTTAGCCATGTTAGCAAGTGAGTTAGCTTACTGACCTTGGAGAAAAGTCGCCATTTCCGTGTTTTGATGCTGTGGGAATTGTTTATGTGGGTCCATTTATTGTAGGCTTCATCTAAAGTTACTCCAGGCTTTGCTCTTCTGAGGTCACTCTTCTTTAGATTTGAATAACAATATTTTCGGGACTCTGAAGCAGCAGCTTGCCTTGCCTACTCCACCAGTTTTCCAGTACCAGTTTAACCATGCGAACATACTGTTGCTACAGAGAGGTTGTATCTGGCAACCCGCAATGGCAGCGTGTATTGGCTTGTCATTGTCAAACCTGTTCAAATTTATTTTATTTTTATTTTCAGGCTACTTTTTAAGGAAATGCTGTACTTTCATTCTGCACCCCTTCAAAAGCCTTGTGGAGCAGGTTTTTTTTTTCAAGAATACACAAATAAAATAAAGCTTTTAATAAAAATGTTCTTTATTCAGCCTTTAATGCCTAACCCAGCAAGTTTTTTCTTCTTTCTTCTTCTTCTTCTTTTAAAGAAAGCAATTTAGTCGTTTAAAAATGCATCCAAATAAAAAAATATTGATCATTGGCTCGTGAATCGTGACGCATTCTGGCAGAATTTATGATCAGTCAACATAAAATATATTAAGATATCCAGATCAAATTAGTGATTTACTGTAGCCTACTCCTCTGATGTTTACTGTGCCTATATCTTGAGTATGTTCTGGTAAATAGTCAAGAATTGGGTGAATAAATTGTTCAAAATACATGGAATTAAGTGTGTTCTTCAACATGTGAGTTACATTCACTTGTATCACACATTTCTCCGCCTCTCTGTCTCTCCTCAGTCTCTCTCTCTCTCTCTCTCTCTCTCTCTCTAAGTGCCCACCTATGTCTCTCTCCCAGCTAAGGGGTGGAGGCTGACGGCCGTCTTTTCTGTGGATGGATGGAGGAAAGGGGAAATTAGTGTCTCTCTTCCTCGGTCGGCTTCTACGGAGCGGGTTTGATTTGCAGAAACTACCACCATCAGTGGAGACTTTTCATGGGGAATCAAACGTCTTAAAATGACCGTTGGAGTGATCGCTGACCTGCTGCACGAGGTAAGCACCTTTCCTGGCGCGCGGCACCCGGTAGCGATGCTTTATGATCGCCTGTTAAAATGTAATAATCTGTTATATGGGGGGGAGGACGGTGGGGGTGGATAGTTACATAACAGAGCGAGACGAAATCAGAGATTAATTAAGAAAGCAAGCAGCTCGCAGAGGGAGAAAACCAACAGATCGGTGAACGTGAGTCCAAATTGTAGAAGACCCGGGTGGCTGATTTATCTCCGCTGACACGAAGGGAAAGCAGCCGGTGAGATGGAAGAAACTGGAAGGTGTTGAAGAAAATGTTCCAGGCTGTGTGAGCTTGCAGGCCCACGGCCTCACATCTCCACAGGACACGGATAAGGCTAATAAACGAGACACAACGCTGCATATCAGGCAGAGAAAACACAGAAACATACGGTCTTTTATCATTATTATTATCTGGATCGCCTCCACCATCTCCATGACAACGGGAAATCTCCAGTCTGGCATTTGCTCTCGTTTCCTGAGGATGCACCTGATCCAAACAAAATAATTCAGCGTAGTCCTCTGGAATAAAACCCTGCATTTATGCCAAGACAGATTTAGTTGATTTATTTGATCTGTTTTGCAGGTGTTATCATAGCCATTAACACCTTACAATGGAGCTTCTAAAACCGCCTCATTCAGTCTTTAAAAGTTATTTTCTTATGACGACTGAAGCTTCAACTTACACCAACAAACTAGAATTATGTGCAGATATAAGTTCATTCATGCGAAATTCCGTTTTGAAGATCAAAAATCGCATAATCGCTAGTGAATGAGGATAAGTCGTGACAAACCAATTAAATTTATCATTTAAACTTCACATATAGTTTCTCTCACTTTCATTCATACAGCACAGATAACAGAACTAACGGGCACAAATGACGGTCTTTTTTAAAGTGAAAATGTAGAGGAAAATATGATAATCCTAATTTGTTTTCAAAATTAATAATAATAATAATAATAAGAAGAAAGTTCTACAGGTAGCTTAATGAAAATACAAAGGTAAAAACATTTAAAAAGAAATCAATAACCCCAGTTTTCTAGCCTTTCAGGTTTTGAATAATTACTTGTGCTTCATTTAATCATAACATTCAGATTTCAACCAGAAAAAAAGAAGAAGAAAAAAAACAAAACAGATATAACTTGGCTTTGGAAAAACTCCAGTTTTCAGTTAACACATATAATCAGTACTTATCACGAAAAACAAACAGGAAACTTCATGATGAAAAATAAACAATGGTCAAACCATCGTATTTCAGATAGAGGATGTTGAATCATAAGATCTTATACAAGTTTAACAGAATCTGTTGCAGAGCATTTAAAACTTGCAATCTGATTTCTGCTGCAGTTTCTTCATCTTTTATGAAACACAATTTTGGATTTGTTGAATTTAGGCCAAAATAAACCAGCATTGTTTTATTGGCCAGTTGTATGTCCCCCTGCAGAAGTCGTAGTGGTTTTCAGGAGGCTGTTTCCTGGAGGTAATACAACATTTATGCTGGTAATGCATTTCCACTTTTAGTTTGATTGTGTTTCTCCCTGTCAGGAACTAATGGCAGTGATTTGTGTTTAACTGAAGCTTGTGTTAATGATGACAGAAAGCATTTGGGGGGAAAATTGTGTATGATGGCTGCAAGGGTGTATTTTCCACGGGGACTGGAGAAACACACCCCCCTCCCTTTTTGAAAAGGCTATTTTTGTCCATCTCACTTTCACAGCTTCGGGCTAATTTTCTCACCAGTGCTGAGCTCTTTAAATCAGCGTGGAGACCCTCAGCTCAACCCATATAGGGGGCTGCACACCAAAAAGAAACAAAACCTTAAATTAGCCTTTCCCACATCCATCGTAGACCGAATGAATAATTTCAAAGTTTTGAACCTTATTTCTTTTTTTTGTCCAGTTAAAGAGTCAATAAACCAAAAACAGGGAAAAGATCTGAGAATTATTTCTTTGTGTGACGTCTGTGGCGACTGAGCTCAGCTTTTCACTTAGCTTAAAATAGCAAGCGTTCCCATGCGATCTGCTTGGTTTTGGTCACATCTGGATTGAGCTACCTGGTCAACACTCTCACCCACACAGCAGAGACAAAATAAGCAAACTGAGCAACAGACAAAATGATCGTCCACTGACGTGTTCACAAAGACTTTTCCTTGAACCGAGGTTCATCCCACACATTAGGTGTGAATGCACCCCGTTCTGCTGCAGGCCAGTGCTTTTTTTCAGCATCTTGCACAGCCATATGTTGTCAACAGACAGGTGAACTTCTACAGCTTAGGTGGAGACCAGCTTTTCCCAATTACACTGTCAGCATGGAAGATTAAGATGTGTATGTGTTACTTTTACAGTGAACTGAAGCTTTATTTAGGTAATATTGCTGAGGCATGTCTGATACTGTCAGCCTACCAATATTATCAGCAGATATCAGTATTAAAATGTGATATTGGAAAATGTTGGTATCATGTTTTTCATACTGATATTTTTTTACAAATGAAATCTCACGGGATCTTGTTCCATCAGCAGCGGTCCAACAAGGAGAAAAGTCCCTGGTTTTTAGTTTTTTATATGCATGTAATTATTGAGTTTAGAAAAAAATAGAGCTTTTAATATAATAGCAAATCACACAGAAATCAAACTATAAAAGAATCAACTCCTCCCACCCCAAAAGAGAAATAATAAACTAAAAACAAAACACAAACTCAAAAAGAAAGAAGGGGGTAACGGCAGTTGTGCTCATATACAGCTGAACATCAGTATTCACAGTTACATGACACCTTCAAGTTACCAAAGCTTTTTCAATTTCACAGTTTTTTTAAGAACAAAAGAAAGGTATCACAAATGTCTTTAAATTGGGCAGATTTTTTTTTTTACTTTGTATGTTAACTTTTCAAGAACAAGGCATGATGATAGTTCTTTCAGCCAACCACTAATCGTAGGCTCTCCATGTCTTTCCAGCACAGAGAAATGAAGTGTCTCGCTTGTACTAAACATAAATCAGTCATTTTCTTCTCTTTACTGTTCAGCATACAGTCTTTTGGATACAAAGTATGGGGCAGTAGGGTACTTAAGGGTAGAAAAGTCCCTGTTATTGTGGAAGAACTTCATATCCCAGCATTCCTTTCATGTGACTACGGTGCAGCTGCTGCTGCTACAGACTGACTTGCTTTGAAGCTGCTTATAATATGTCTGGTTTTAAGTTGTTGGTTAAGTTACCAAGTTGTCAGAAAACATTATAATTAGCCACATGTTGGCTAATACTTGATAATATCTGATATCTGGCAGCCAGATGTCCAAAATGAACTCCTCTAGCTGAGTTAAAGGGGAAACTCAGTAACTTTTTTACCCCAATAAATGCTTTTCGGAATCCCGTGCGGCTAAACAAAGTGTTTACGGAGCGATTCAATGTCTCCCCCCCCCCTCCCGCCGGTGCCTCTGGCCTGCGAGCAGCTCTAGGCAACTTTGCCTGCGCCGACCCGAGCAGAACTTGCGACAACAGAAACCGCTGTACAGTACTCAGGTCCCCTATCTACCGAGCTGCTTCCAGCTCTGATTAGAACCAGACTACCAGCGCTAATTCGAAGAAAACATTTCTTTAGCTTCACACCACCTAAACACGGCTCCTGGCTCTCATAACCAACTCTTTGCTGGACCAGAGTGATTCACGTAGCTTGCGCTGCCTGGGCGCCGGGTGAAGCATCACTGCTTCAGGCTCAATAATCACTTGTCACGTCCGCAAAAAGTAAATAAAAGTTTGTATTCTTACCTGCTACTCGCCAACACCAGAGAAAAATATAATCCACGGCATTTTACCCGCAATCGCGGGTAAAACGTCCCATTTGACAGGTCTTTGCTTTGAGCAGAGGGAGACGAGGTGCTGCTACCAACGTAGCAAAGTAGCATCAACAAGCTAGTAAACGCTTAGAAATATATCCAGGGATCAAAATAGAGGAAAGACAGGTAGAGAAGCCGTCTGTGTGCTGTGGGGGTGCAGGGGGGGTTGAACTTTACGACAGTGAAAGGACGCCACTAGGGGGAGCCCCGAGCTGAAGTTACTGAGTTCTGCTTTAAGGACATTTTGGGATCTTTGCTCTCAGAGCTGAATATAGCTGTATTTCTCAAAATATGAGAGACACAACCTCACAGTTGTCTGCATATATCAGTATCAGCTGATATCAAATATCAGAAATTCAGAGTTGGACATCAGATATCTGTGAAAAAGCCAATATCGAACATCCCTAAATGCCATAATCTAAAAACGCAGAATGTCAGTATAATTTTGTTTTTTGGTAAATCACTGATGAATTATGCAACTATTATGATGAAGCATTAATATTTTCAGTCACTTTGGTTCTTGTGCAACCTTTTCTTGTTATCAATTCTTTTTATTTTGTTTCACAAATTGTATGATATACATAGAGACATTACTCGAAACAGTGACATCAATTCAACAGGACAAAAACAATTAAAAAAGGGATTAAAAGAAAAAGAAAGAAAAGCATATAGTTAACAAAAAAGAATGGACAGAAAGACCATTAATATCTCCCCTGATCTGAAACATCTCCCACCCCCAAACTCCCCCAGAATGTCACAAATGGTATTAGAGAGAATGAGCTTGTGCAACCTTTTCTAAATGGCAACAACATCTAAGCTTCATGGTAAATGTAGTGTACTCACACTCTGGAAACCAAGCCATATTTTAATGGTTAAAGGTACAGTATGTAAAAAATCAAAGGTCAATGGCATAAAAATGTGATATATAATTCAAAACTGTGTTTCTATTGGTGTGTAATTTTCTTAGAGTAAGTCATTTATATCTACTTGCTGGGTGGTGCACATGTGGAGGCTGCCTTATTTGTTCCACCATTTTTACTACGATGTTCCTGAATGGACAAAACTATGTTTGTGAAGTGAGAACCCTCTGAACTTTAAAACTGCTATACCAGCTTTGCTTAATGGGAGTTAGAGCACTGTTTGGGATCAGTAATACCTTAAAAGACATTTAAAGTAGTTGCCTGTAGTACAGTCATTGCTACACATCCACTCACAGATGAAAAAATCTTTATGTCTGGGAGAATTCTGGCCACTAACAGCCACCATACATTCACAACAGTGCTTAGAATATGAAGTCATCTTTACTTTCAAATACCCATCTTTACCACTAGATGTCAGTAGTTCTCACATACTGTACCTTTAAGTTTTATTAGAAATTACATTAGGTTGAACTGGTGGCGGTATAAATCATAACAGTGATTTATTTTTACTTTCTTTTATAGAAAAGAGATCTCCAGCATACTTTAACCCATATCTTAAACAAAACACAACAACAAAACAAAAACAGTTGAATGTACTGTAGCATCATCTGACGAACCCAATAAGCAGGCTGACGATGTCCTACTTATACCACAATCATTTCCAAAGAGTTAATGTTAGAAAGTGATTTTTAAATCCTGACACTTGTCAGAGAGCATCACTTTTTAATGCACAGAGCTGCTCAACAGCTGTGCAGTCAGTTTCCTCTCTGCAGTGGTAATAAGAGGCTGCAGCACTGATAACAGATTTAGATTTTACTCTACAGGGATTGCTCATCAACAGGTTACACAGACTACGGTATGTAAGGTCAGAAGAAAAGTGGGGAACAGTTACCTGACTTTAAAGTATGGGAGTTCAAAACCAGCCTTGAGACGACTGATCTTGCTTTTTTCATTCATTCTCTCTTTACCTTAACCTCCTTCACTCTACTAATACGTTGTTGTGACAAAATACATTTCATTTTGAAAGCTTTGCTGACATTTTCCACATAGCCATGGTGAGTCATCCTGCAACTGTGACATTACAAGTACGGAAAAGCCTGAATGTTTAAAGCTGCTTCTTTTATGGGGGGTAATATGTGTTGAAAACTCATAAACACTCCTGATTCCTGAGTTCAGTCCAGTTCAGTTTATTGTCACTTTCATTAATCATCTTTGGTAAATATAGAAGTGAAACACAGTTCTCCATTTCACCAGTGCCCAACACAAAATCACATATTGTATAAAATCATCCAAAAGTTATTAGCACATGAACAGTTTTGAGTACGAGTGGCTTGAAGTTTCAATGTGGGTAATTGTTAGCAGTGGAAAAGAGGTTAAAATCAGAAAAGGGATCCAGGATCATCTGCTTCCATTTAACAACTAAATAGTTGTTATTTACAGTTTTAATTACCCAAAAAAAGGGCTGACACAATTAGTTGATTAATCATAATTATGTCGACTATATGCGACTAGTTTAATAGTCGACTAATCGTTTATTGTTTATAAGCTTTGTTTTTCCTCTCAAAATTGCCACTGTACTGTCCGCTGCCTTGTCTGCCTTCCTGAGTGGTCAGCTTTTCTTGAATTGCATGTTGACACATAAAATCCAAGAGGCAAACTCTGCGGGAGAAAAGTGAAACCCGGAGGTACAGTTAAAAAAATTGTAGTTCTTTCTTCATCTGCGAGGGGCTGGCTCCAAAATGGAGCAAATCTCCATACTCCCATGTTAAAAAGGCCAACTTCACAGCAGAAATGAACATGTTTACAGCCTGGTTCAAAACATTATTTTAGGGTTAATAGGTCAAGTTTACCTTCATGTCAACTGTGAGTGGGGTGAATTTTTTATAACTCATCCATTTAGATGTTATTTAATCTTGAAATTACACATAATTTGGGGCGTGTTCTTTTGATTGACAGGTGGCAGACCAGGTGTCGTTTTTAGCTGCGGAGGTTAATAGTTAGCTCCTTGCTTGTTCCCATAAGGCCTGTATCAGAGTTTCACACCGGAGGTTTTTAGCTGGTTAACAACAAGTCTGAGCGTGCCTTACCTTTAAACCGTCTATCTTCGTCTGTTCTTGTTCAATTCATATTAGCTTGGTTAGCATTAGCTTAGCTGTCAATCATTAGGGCCACTCCAAGCCGCGGGGCAGTCTTTGCCCATTTTAGTGTTTTCCAGGAGTGACAGCACACGCAACACGGCAAGATGGTGACGGTGGGAAACAACCTGACTTCACTTTCAGCTCTTCAGATGTGACAGGATACGTCCTTTTTTTTTTTTTACAGTCGTTGAACACATGCACTACAAGTCAAAAGTTTGGACACGTTTTTCCATTAGATTCAATGAGAAAGCGTCCAATCTTTAGACTGGTAGTGAAAATATGCTACAATTTACAGACAATCTGATTAGTTAACTAATTTCCAAAAAATTGTTGACAGGTTAATTATCAAAATAATCACTTGTGGCAGCCCTACCCCTGAAGTATGAAGTCAGGATCATCAAGGGTGTTCAGGTCGAAACTGTAGACACCTACAGTACAACTATTTGGGCACAATATTTCACTCTGATCTAACATTTGAGAAGAGCGCTGACTGAGGCTATTGCACCAAAAGAAAAAATGGGGCATTTGTGGAAACTGAATTATTGTAATGTAGCTAATCCTATTTTATGTCTTTTATCATTCTTTTATTGAAATTCTTTTAACCGTTTCTTTCATGTGCTGGTTTCAAGATGGTTTCAACCATCACCCTATAGGACAAGTCTTTCTAATTATTATCACTGATTTTATTTTATTTATATTCATTTTTAAATTATATAGAAATAATACTTCAACAATATTGAAATGTCCCTTTTGGACTTCAGTTTTTTTCATTTCATTTCACAGATTGTCAAGAATTGCCTGGCCAGTATTATTAAAACTTGAATCATGGGTGTGCAGATCCCCAAGTTACACTCTGTAGAGCAGGCAGGCACTCCAGAAAGCAAAGTGCATTATGGGTCACACACATCATGTATTAAAAGAGAGGTTTGTTTTGTTTCCCCCTGGGAGGCGCTGTCTTGCTCCCACTAGGAAAACAAACAGACATGTCTATTCCTTTATCCCTTCTGCCTTCAGCCCTTGAAACACTAGTGGCAGTGCAGATGTGTTGTGTAAGGTTTTATCTGTTGCACCTAACGACTGAAGTAGCTACTATTCTGCTGTTGGTAAGCACAACACTGATGCCTGGATCTTGTGTTTTATCCTGATGAGTCCATCTGCTATGTGTAATATGTGAAACGTCAGCTGTGACTCACGTCTGCAAACTGAATTGCTCCTTGAGGATAAATAAAGTTATCTGAATCTTAATTAGTTAAAGGCGAGGGTTAGTAGGGGTTAGGACATGATAAAGGTGGTTGCAGATATCAACAGCTAAGGAGCCTGAGATACTGAACATAGCACTTAACCATTGACTCACAGTGTAAATTGTCATTTATTCAAACATTTCAACAAGAGTATTCATAACAATTTGCCCCGGAAAAATGCACACCTGGGTGGTTCCAGGAGCACAGTGTGCTGTTCATTGTTACTAACAACCATAGAAAGATAAATTTGTGACTTCAAGAGTGATGTGCAGAACATGCACCTCGAAGAGTGTCGCTGCAGGTCTCCAGACTGCCACATAGTGGTTGCATTTTGAGACAAAAAAAATCATCTACATCTGCTTTTAAGTAAATAAGATCATATCCAAACTCTTTTAACAAAACATGACTAACCGTGTTGCTATGTATCATTCTGCAGCTCGTCTCTGGAATTCCTTCCTCCTGATCTCTGTAGAGTTGACTCCTTCCCGCTCTTCAAATCCAGACTCAAAACTACAGACAGTCTTCTAACATACGGAAGAGGATTAGGGCCTCTAGAAAAAAAAAAAAAAATTCTGAGAAAAAAGTCAGAATTCTGACTTTAATCTCAGAATTCTGAGAAAGAAGTCAGAATTCTGACTTTTTCGGAAATTGAAAAAAAAAATCCAGAATTTTTTTTTTTTTTACTGTTCTGGAAAAAAGTCAGAATTCTGAGATTAAAGTCAGAATTCTGACTTTTTTCTCAGAATTCTGACTTTAATCTCAGAATTCTGAGAAAAAAGTCAGAATTCTGACTTTTCGGAAATTGAAAAAAAAAAAAAATCCAGAAATTTTTTTTTTTTTACTGTTCTGGAAAAAAGTCAGAATTCTGAGATTAAAGTCAGAATTCTGACTTTTTTCTCAGAATTCTGACTTTTTTCTCAGAATTCTGAGATTAAAGTCAGAATTCTGACTTTTTTCTCAGAATTTTTTATTTTTTTTTTCTAGTGGCCCTAATCCTCTTCCGTACTAACACCTGAGTCCATCTGCACCAATCCAGGTGCATCTGCACCAATCTCTAGCCACTTTGGTGTCCTAGGCGAGATTATGGTTTAGTGTCCCCCTGTCCTGGCGCCTATGATCCCCAGGGCTCTCAAGCTTTCAAGATTGCTTGGAGTGAGATTGAGACTGAGGTGGGATGGGGGGATTACACTACAAAATTATTTCAAACAACCTTGGTATTTCATATTCAAAAAAACCTGAACAAGGTATTTGGCTGTTTCAACAAAGTAACACAAAATGCACTATAACCTGTTAACCTCCAAGTTATTCCATTCAGATGAATATGAAGCATAACTGTAGGTTATTGTTGGAAAATTACCCGGTGAATGAACAACAAACACTCAGATCGGAGAGAAGAGAAGCTTGATTCTTTACTCAGGCCCGAGGAGTCAAACACAGATTGTAGGCTAGTGTTGAACTGAATACATGTGTCAGGCATTGCTTTTTATACGCCCTCTCTTCATTGTCCAAATCGCTCCTTGTTCCTTTGTCCATCCCCCAGTAGAGGTTCCCTAAGGGGGAGAACTCATCAATCTTTGGGCCTTATTGACTCATTGCCCCACCAAGACCTCCAGGCGAAGTGTTATCTTCCTTTGTCTCTAGGAGGTGTGAAAAGGACTCTTTTCGTGCTCACAATGAATGTTTACATGCAATCAAAAATCAGGTTAAGGTCAATATTCTGGTTTCTGAAAGATTAGGGAATAACCCGTTTACATGCGTGAACAGACAGAGTTACTCCAGTTTACATGATAACTGCAATCAACTGAAATATCCCGACGCAAACCGTGATGCACGGAGAACGTCATGATGGTGGTTGATAATGAACCATCCGGAGCCACTGCGGTCAAGTCAGCCAAGTTTCAGAATTACAGCTGAAATAACGCCGGCTGGCTTGACCATGGATCTGCGAGAGGCGGCTGGCTTGACTGCAGTCTGGAGCCGACAGCAGTCCTTTGCTGGCGCTGCTGTGCTGGTACTGACCCACCAGCAGTACTTGACACAATTGCGGGTCATAGAAGTAGAGAACATGTGGTGGAAATGGAGCTCAAAGGAGCTGTGCACATCCACGCTTCCCATTTCCACCAGAGCCCCTGGACACTAGGATGAAGGTGCATCATGAACTGGTGGGAACTGTTGTAATGATGAAGTTTACTGACCCCAGCTGGCGTGACAATTTTCCTACATCACACCTTCACCAAACTTTTCCAGATAAGTGATGGAGCCCCGCAAAGTAACTGTTTGCATACCAGTTCCTCTCAGGACACATGTTGCCATGGTGATATATAAACTAGCAAGCTGTGCAGAGTACTGTCTGATCGCTGGTACAAGTACTTCCTGTAGTTTACTCAAAAGACCAAGAATCCTTGTGGATAGAACATGCACAGAACACAATTTAATGTTCCTTTCAATGGAGATATTCAGATACGCGTTTTAGGGATGTAACGATTACCAGTAAAATGGTTAATCATGATAAAATTACCAACGATTAGTAATACCGTTTCAGATTATAATTATCGTTAAAACCATGACTGATTACTGCACTTTGAAAAACTCCCAGTGATGCAGCTCATTGGCTGGAAAAGCAGCAAAAGTCCCAGTTTGCAATGTTTAATTTATGAAAACATGGCGGAAGGCAACAAAGGCACCCACATGGACAGTTCCCTTGATATTTTTCCCCATTTTAAAAGGACAAAGTCGACATTTAGACCCATTTTGGATACTTTTAAAGATGCTGGGGGGTATTTCTGTGATACCGTGATAAAAATCATAACCATTATCATTTAGGTCACAATAACCATGATATGAAATTTTCATATCGTTACATCCCTAACGCGTTTACATGCCAAAATATTCCGGTTAGTAACCCAGGGGTAATATTTGGGTTTTTAAAAAACCCCCCAAAAATATGCATATTCAGGTTTTTGCTGGTGTTTATATGGCCGTGCGCAACCGGGTTATTGCTAATATTCCGCTTATGAAAGGGTTATTGGCTGCGAGTGAAAGTCATAAACCCGCATTCTTTCAACAGTTATGCCAACACATGGGCAACATTTTCACACTTCCTCTTCATAATTTAATTTGGGTTAGTTTTATTCAAAGACACAATACAAGGACTTACTGGTGTGTATCATAATTCCCTCATGCCACCTTTGCACTCTCTCCACGTTATCCACGACCACCTAAATCCTTAATAATAATAATAATAATAATGATGATGAGGATGATGAGGATGATAATAATAATAATACATTTATAGGTGCCTTTCAGACCCTAAAGACATATAAATAAACTATAAGGAGTAAACATTTAGGGGGGCTTTAAGTGAAAGAGATTGAACCCACAACATTTTGTATATTTAAGGTTGGACATTTACCAGATTGTTGTCCTTTATGTCGCACCTTGACAGGTAATCTGTTTCTAACACAATGCAGCACAAGTTCATGTCACTGTCATGAAATGACTTGATCAGATCTGCACAACGTTCAGCAACTTGTAGCCAAATAAAGGCAAATGCCGTGAGATCCTCCATCCTTGCAGTCTTCACGCTGGTGACCTTATACACCTTGGTTGCACTGCTTTTGTGGCCCCCGACAACTAGTGCGTCTGGCTTCATCGTCAGACGGACACCATACAGACGCAGAGTGAGCCTGGTAGGATCGTTCATAGTAACGCGGCGTTGTTAATAATCAGTGTGAGAAATGGCATGTGTGGCATATGAAGTCGTTTAAATACGTGTCTCACGCTCATTGTGTGAGACTTGAGAGTCCTGGATTCTAGATCAGAGGTGTCCAGTTCCGGTCCTTGAGGGCCACAGTCCTGCAGGTTTTCCATGTCCTGGCTCCAACACATCTGACTCCAATTACCCAGAAATTCATAGGTTGTTGGATCCATTTAACCTCAGTCAGGTGTGTTTAAGCAAAGAAACAGTGAAGACTTGCAGGACAGCAGTCCTCAAGAACCAGTTCTGGACACCCCTGTTCTAGATGAACAGACCAGGGTGAGCTGCCTGTGTGTCTGATGTGAATATTGTAAGTTGTGATAGGAATATATGTAAATGTGTCTGGATTTGGTCACACTGACATTAGAAACATGACTGTTGCTCTAATAATGACTGAAGTCTGCAGCTGCTGCTGGTAGCTGGACTCAGACACAACATCCACAGTTGCACCTGCACTTGGTCTGTTGTCTTTCTACAGTACTTCATGTAAAGTAGACATTGTTTAGATAAACTTTATCTATAATTTATATTTACTGTTTTCAATCACCAAGATTAACTGAAAAATCCAGTAACAATTTAATGATAAAATTGACTAATAATAGTGATGACTACATACATGGCAGTGATGATGAAAGCTACACGTCTGCAGCAGCTTCAAGAGCAGGAGTCTGCAACCACTTTGGGCCACAACGGCTCTCCATAACTGACTAAAAATCATAAAGAACAAATTAATTTTTTTTTAATACAGGAATATACATAAGCCACTCATGGTGAAACTGGTATTTGTGTGGAATACCTTTTACCCACCAAAACTTCATGCCTTATGCAAAATGTTTCATTTAACACGCTTCTGTGTTCAAAATCCCAGTTTTAAGCTTTTCTTACTGAGATATTGGGATTGGGGAAAGAAAGCCGCTGCTTCACAAAGAGGATCCTAAGCTGCTTCCAAACCACTTTCTCTTTTTTTTCGCTATTTATATAAAATGTTTGCAAAAACATCTAGGCCCTGATTTACAAAGAATCCATATAAAGACCGCTAATTTCTTTGCTGCGCAGATAAATAGCGTGCGCTGTCTCCTCAGCGTTTGCAGGTGATCTACAAAGATTACACGCGCAATCTGTAACAGGCGCAAACAGCAGCATTTAAATGAGGATTTAGCGTGCGCTATTGCTGCGCCGCGAAAAGTTCAGAAGTGCGTGTGGTGAACACAAACTGAAATTCATCCTGATAGAGAGATACAGTATAAGTTCCAGAGATATAATATGAGGCAAATTAAAAACAGAATATTAGATAAATATGAAGAGAAAAAACTGAGTTAACTGCTTTTGCAAATAAACTGATTTACTTTTTGAATATTTTCACCAATCCAAGCTCACATGAAGTAGAGGGTTTTAATGGTGTAAAACGGAGATAGGAGGTTTGTACCTCACAGCAATGAAAAGCAGTTAACTCCGTTTTTCCACAATTGTGTTTGTCTGTTTTTGCAACTGTACACCAAATGAGAAATGATTTTGACCCGATGCTGCATGTCTGCAGTCCTGTGTGCAGCATTCTTTCAGCCATCAGTGCATAAAGCTGCCAGTTAATACCTGCTTTTCAGACACGCTAAATTAAACGCAATTTTTTTGCGCCCGCTTTCAGTTGCCCGGTTGATAAATCACATTGCATGTGTTAAGCTGAGTTGTTTGCATAGTCTCCTCCCCATATTTTGCGCTTTCTGGCAGAAACGCCCAGATTGCATATTCATCTACAGCAAACACGTAAAATGGATAGCGGGGCTATTTTGCCCTTTAACAGGCGCAAACCTCCTTTTGCCCTGCTTTGTAAATCAGCTCCGGTGGATTGTTGCGTGCGTAATGACGATAGCGCTCGTTTTAACATGCGCAAACCTTTCGTAAATCAGGGCCCTAGTGTCTAGAAGTAGACTCAGTGAAGAACCCAAAAAATTGTGACTTGGAGCTGGAAACTCTAATTTTTGTGTTCAACTGAAATGCACCATTAGCTGAAACACACAAACGCCAAGCTCACAAGGTTGCTGCAATGACATTAATCCCCGTTCTACCAGCAATGTTTGCCACCTTATGCTGGGACAGAGGGGGTTTGATCAGTGTCATTATGAAACTGAGGGAGACACGTCCTCCGTCCCCAGTACCATCTGCGCTCATGAACTGAGCTATAGTTTGAGAGTCTACCAGTCGGTAGCAGCAACAGCTGGGCAGCAGGCAGCCTTATTTTTATACACAATACTATTTAATATTCGACAGTACAGTGACTGAGATGACTTACCTCTATACTGCGCTTCCTTTCTTTCCTACATTTCCGTCAACATCATAACGTTGCGGCCTCTCTCGCCACTGGTGAGGCAGCACTGTCAAGTATTTATTGCTGCAGGTTTTCCATCGCTGTGGTGTTTACTGGTGGATCTGTGGAAATTTTACTTAAACACACCACTACAGGGCGCCCTCAGCGCATTTGTCGCCCTTGGTGATTGCCTAGTTCGCCTACAGCAATCGCTGGCCCTAAATACAGTGGGTACGGAAAGTATTCAGACCCCTTTAAACTTTTCTTTTTTTTTTTTATTGCAGCCATTTGCCAAAATCAAAAAAGTTCATTTTATTTCTTATTAATGTTCACTCAGCACCCCATTTTGACAGGAAAAAAACAGAAATGCTGAATTTTTTTCAAATTTATTAAAAAAGAAAAACTGAAATATCACACGGTCATAAGTATTCAGACCCTTTGCTCAGTACTGAGTAGAAGCACCTTTTGAGCTCGTACAGCCATGAGTCTTCTTGGGAATGATGCAACAAGTTTTTCACACCTGGATTTGGGGATCTTCTGCCAATCTTCCTAACAGATCATCTCCAGTTCTGTCAGGTTGGATGGTGAACGGTGGTGTTCAGCTATTTTCAGGGTTCTCCAGAGATGCTCAGTTGGGTTTAAGTCAGAACTCTGGTTTGGCCAGTCAGAAATGGTGACAGAGTTGTTCTGAAGCCACTCCTTTGTTATTTTAGCTGTGTGCTGAGGGTCATTGTCTTGTTGGAAGGTGAACCTTCGGCCCAGTCTGAGGTCCTGAACACTCTGGAAGAGGTTTTCTTCCAGGATCTCTCTGTACTTGGCCGCATTCATCTTTCCTTCAATTGCAACCAGTCATCCTGTCCCCGCAGCTGAAAAACACCCCCATAGCATGATGCTGCCACCACCATGTTTCACTGTTGGGATTGTTTTGGGCAGTGGGGATGTAGAGATTCACCGATCTGAATCGGTGGTCCAACACAGATGTGTGAGATGCGACTGCACCGGCAGCTTCAGTGTGCATCGGATACAACTGGCGGCTAATTGCGCAACATATCTTTCTTGGTGTGTCTGAATCGGAAAAAACCCATGGTTACACCAATTATTACATAGTTTGTCTCCTCGTCACACATATTTCCGAGGCACCTTGAACGTATCATCACTATCTTTTAACTTTCGTTTTTAAAACATGGAGCCGGGTGGTGCAGTTGCAGCAAGTAAACAGCAAACAGGGAGGGAGGAGACAGCAGGTGAAGAGGACATGTTTAGCATCTCTGAGGACACACAAGTCTAAAGTTTGGCGATACTTGAACGACGGAAAACTTGACCAGAAATCCGTGGTTTGAAAGCAAGGTTGCGCTGCTACTGTAGCCTATAAAAGACATCAGCAGCATGACGAACATGGCAAGGTGGGCGGCATGGTGTGGATACTCCGCTCCCCTCCCCCCCCCACACACACACACATCGTCAGATGATTCTACCGATGAACATAAATATTAGGTAAGCAGAAACAGAACTGGTGAGAAAATTATCTCGTTTCATTCTTTAACAAATCTGAGACTTGCTGACAGCATCTCTGTACCAGAATGAACTGCATCGGTTTAAGATGATTTATTAGTTTGATTTATAGAAAACATTCAAAAACATAAGTATTAAAAACATCCTTCACAAGGAAAGGGAGAAGCTAAAATAATTGTGATGATTCGTAGAAACCAGATCGAGACTTGTAAATTATTTGTTTTGTGTTGAATTTTGAATCAAATCTAATTGTATTGTAAAAAGTCAAATTGTTTTTAAATCATTAGTGACTCGCATCGCATCAGCAGGAGGCTTCACTGTATCGTATCACTGGCAGCGCATCGAGATGCGTATCGAATCGGCCTCCTTGGTGGGGATTCACATCCCTATTGGGCAGGTGATAAGCAGTGCCTGGTTCTCTCCACACATACCGCTTAGAATTAACGGCATAAAGTTCAATCTTGGTCTCATTAGACCAGAGAATCTTATTTCTCACAGTCTGGAAGTCCTTCATGTG
This sequence comes from Atherinomorus stipes, assembly GCA_023101725.1. Taxonomy (NCBI): domain Eukaryota; kingdom Metazoa; phylum Chordata; class Actinopteri; order Atheriniformes; family Atherinidae; genus Atherinomorus; species Atherinomorus stipes. The sequence continues at coordinate 244,386 of JALJCO010011793.1, forward strand.
TTTTTGGCAAACTCTATGTGGGCTTTCATATGACCAGGAAGAGTTCTGGTCGTCCTAAACTTCTTCCATTTAAGGACTATGGAGGCCACAGTCCTTTTAGGAACCTTTAGTGCTGCAAATATTCTTCTGTAACCTTGGCCAGATCTGTGCCTCACCACAATTCTGTCTCTGAGCTCCTTGAACAGTTTCTTTGACCTCATGATTCTCATTTGCTCTGACATGCACTGTGAGCTAAGGTCTTATATAGACAGGTGTGTGCCTTTCCTAATCAAGTCCAATCAGTTTAATTAAACACAGCTGGACTCCAATGAAGGAGTAGAACCATCTCAAGGAGGATCAGAAGAAATGGACAGTATGAGTTACATATGAGTGTCACTGCAAAGGGTCTGAATACTTATGACCATGTAATATTTCAGTTTTTTATTTTTAATAAATTTTCAAAAATTTCTACATTTCTGTTTTTTTTCTGTCAAAATGAAGCGCTCAGTGTACATTAATGAGAAATAAATTTGACTTTTATTTAAATTTCAGCAAATGGCTGCAATGAAATAAAGAATGAAAAGTTTAAAGGGGTCTGAATACTTACCGTACCCACTGTATAGTGACAAAGGCTGTGTCCGAATGTCCTCCCTGCTCCCTAACCCCTCATACATAGGGCTGCACTACACACTATCTAGTGTCCTCATTCTGCCTGTGATGCAGACTCGAAGCTGACGACTTTTTCCTTGCTGCAAATCACGTGATTACCAGCTGTCACCATGGCAACCACAGCGGCACCCATGATGCACAAAAAGATGTCATTTCAAATCAAGTCTGTAATTTCAAGTGAAGATATTTTATTTACTTATATTGTGTTTAATTCCTTTTCTGTTGCTTTTTCTCTCTGTTTTTCCACCGTGTCCAACACCTCGCGCCATTCAGCGCTCCTGACCGCAATGCATTGTGATCTACAGTATATTGACTCATCTCGCGACCATCAAAGCTCACTAGTTTTCAAGATGCATTGTGGGAAATTTTGAGTGCGCTACTGTTTTTCTTTCTGGACATTTGGAGACCTCTACAAAATGTTCTGATCCCTATATAGGGCCCTATGTCGGGAATGGGGTGTACATTCAGACACAGCGAAAGACGCAGAGTTGTGCCGTGTCCATCAGCATAATCACGTGTAGCAGAAAATCTGCGCTAACGTTCCGCTTCCGGCAGATTCTATGCTGTTTTGCGGACAGAGCATTGAAAATGGGAATCAAAATTTTAAACGGTGGACGATTCCGGGAGAATCGGAGACTTAGTCCCAGTTCTCCTTGATCCTCAATGCCCAATCCTGATGGCGATTTCACTCTGGCACATCACCACTGATTTTTCCAAGGGCAGGAAAGGAGCAATGACAGAGCTGAAAACCATTATAAGTGAGGACATGTCGAGGCTTTCCATGGAATGATGGTCAGTCTTGTTCACACCAGTTGCGGGGAGCGGCACATTGCTCGCGATGAGAGCTGTAGTTCACAAAGTGGCTTCAAGCGAAACCTGAAATAAAGTTCTTTGCGATATCTTATTTTTCCAAAAATTGTCATGGATGGTGATAACAAAAAAGTTGAAAGACAGTAAAACTGTATGTTGAACTGTAAGGAACTGAATCCTTTGGGTATTTTATTTAGCTTTGGGTTCATTGCTATAAAGCACATCCTAAACAATCAAACAGCAACAATTGAGCTGAAATTGAGTTAGCAGCCCTAGTAACAGTTTAAATAACTATGATTATGTTTGCTTTCACTATTCAGTACCTTCACAACAAACATCCTCTTAACAGACCTGTTTTATGGTATTTTTATTCACTGATATTCAGCGTGACAAAAAAACAGATGTTACATGAATGGCAGCTCTTTGCACAAAGCAGATGCGGTGCATTGTTCTTCCTCAGGCTCACGGAAACAAGATGAAACAGACAAATGTTATCCAACGCCGTGGCCTCATCCAGCACATTCCTGCTATATTGTGAGCACTTGGTAGACTGAGCTGTACGTTGCCATGGAAACCAGTGCTGCTCAAGCTCATAATATTCCCCAGTGAATGGAAAAGCAAGAACGGCTTCAACACAGCCATTTGTTCCAGTGATAGAAATGCTGGTGGTTGCTTACAGCTGAGATGTGCACAGTGCAGGAAATCTGCTCTGATCCCAGGTCAGCACGTAGCACAGCGGGGGAGGCGGGACTCTCCATGTGACAGCCACTCAAGATGATACGAACTGCGCTCCCTCTGCAACTTCCACATCAGCTCCACACAGAATAAACACGGGCAGAACAGAGCAGCAGGACGCCATAAATCACCTCTTGACAGCAATATAAACACTGCACAATGACACGAGCGTCGTCAGTTTTTCAATGGTGTGTTAATGTAATTTTGGGAAAGTTTGAAGGTGAGGACTTTTTAAAGCTTTCAAAACATTTCAGTTTCTTCCATGGAGCATACAAAATGTATTTATTTTCTCCATCATACCTTTATTTAGCCCTCCCTTGTTGTAACTTACAGTAAATTTATAAACACTTACTGGTTTGAGTTTTATAAACCTTTTTTTAATGCTATTCAAGCAGTACAACTAAACTGCCAGTTTTTCTGATTGAGGTGCCCCCCTAATGAGGCTAATTTTGTATCTATCTTCATCCTGTCTCTTCTCTTAGCGCTCTCCAGCTAGTAAGTCAGTCTGATGTTAACTCTGTCACTTTCTCTCTTTCTTTCCCCTTTTCCACTGATAACTTTCTTTTTAAGTTTCTTTTCTGAATCGTAATGTTGCACATTTAAAATGCCCACAGTTTTGCTATCAGCTGTACACACTCAACTTTTTTCTTCGTAGCTAGAAAACAAAGTTGTGAAGTGTCATTTTTAAGTCTTATTTTGCTGCTAGACAATGACGATAAGTCAAAAATACAGAGTTTTAAGGTTTGAAAGTTATGAAGTCTTGCTTTACAACTCTTGAAATGATTTTTTTTGTGATTCAATCTTTTTTTCAAACCTGAATTTTTAATAGGAGTGTGTGTACTGTCTTTGCTGAGATTGATTAATTTAGTTAAAATAGTAACATTAAGGGTATAGATTTATGTTGAATCATCTACTGTACAGTCAGTAACTACACATATACTTGTCCACCAGTAAACATTGATAACAGCATCTAATCCTTCACACTCAAACAAACATAGTTAACATTTATGGGTTAACATTTGTGGGAGTGAACCTGCCGGAGCATCTCTACTTGGTTTGGATGTGTAATGGCAAAAATAAATATTCTTTATTCTTTATTCGGATCCCCATTAGCTTCCACAAAGTGGTCGCTAGTCTTCCTGGGGTCCTCAAAATAATAAATGCTGTTTTCATCTTTTCAAGTTAGTTTAATTTAACTTTTATTACTATAATATCAGCTGTTTTCAATTTTGTCCCCCAAAAATGAAAAAATACAAAAAACATTTTCCATAGCTTTTGTCGTTGTGCAAACATTGAAAGGTTTTTTTAAAACTCTTTATATTATGGGGAGATTGTACCAATGAACGTGGGTACTTGACTGTTTTTCTTGTTTTTCTTGTTTCTCTCTCTTTTTTTTTTTTTTTTTTGCAGTCGGACATCGTAACCAAGCTTTTTGCCTCCCAGGGTGACGATCTTTACTTTGTCCCTCTGTAATGTTTATGTGGACCAGAAATCTGTGGGTTTTTGGTTTGCACTGTCAGATTATGAACCAGTCCCCTCAATTTTCCAACACAATATTTCCCTTTTGGTTACATGCCTACTAACACCTTAAAGGTAGTCTGGAAGTCCCCCCACCATTATCATTTGTAAACAATACTATTCAAACTGAGAGGCCCCTCCCCTCGGGCTAATGGCCGCCTCGCTCTTTAGCCTCTTCATCTTCAAGCCTCTCCTTCAAAGCTCGGAAACAGATAAAAGCCAAACCAATATTAACCCTGGTTTTCAAACGTACACTATCTAAAGCTCTTTTCACCGCAGAATACTTCCTTTTCTTTGCTGTTTTCTTTTTTTGTTCGAGAGTTCGAGTGACTGGCGTCTGCTCCAATCATGAGCTTATCCCCACACAGCGTCATGCCCTTAGCTCTGTCATTGGATGGCGACATATACAAAAATCTCCACCAAGAAACGTCACGAACACACTAAAACAAAGGGAAAAGGAGAATTACAGACAGCAGGAGAGGGAGTTGCAAACAAACTCACCACCACATGAGAGTAAAGGCCCAAAGGCACAGATTGAGATGGATTTCACTCGCACAAGTATATGGGGAAACTCCGGACTCTAAACTAAAAAAGCACTCAGAGAGTGCAGCCCTCCACCAAATAGCTCAGTGGAAGGCTGCTTGGTTAAATTTTGGTGAACAAAATTTACTAAGTTCTTCCTTATGCCATTATCAACATTCCCTGAAAATTTAATCCAAATCTCTTCAGTCCTGAAGTTATTTTGCTAACAGACAAACACAGGCATTTACATTACCTCCTTGGCTGAGGTAATTCTATAACAAAACACATTATAGAATACACTTCTACATATAGAAACCTCTCAAGTTGGTGGGAAAACAGTGGATGAGGCTGTTCTACCTGAAGAAAGGTGAAAAAGTTTCCATATTCAAGGCATCACTGTTACATTTATATTATCTTTACAATGGAAGATAGAAAACTATTTTGAGATTGTGCTTAAATGGACAGAGATTTATTTTAAAATGTAGTGCTGTTTGAACAGATATGGGGATGGAGGAAGGAAATAATATGTGTGTGGGGTCTATTTTCTTTGGGCCCCTGTCATGGTTTAACCACCACAGCCTACCTGAGTGTTGTTGCTGACCATGTCCATCCCTTTATGACCACAGTGGAGCATCTTCTGATTGCTAATGCACCATGTCACAAAGATCACATCATCTCCAACTGCTTTCTGGAACATGACGATGAGTTCACTGTTCTCCAACGGCCTCTACAGTCGCCAGATCTCAGTCCAACAGAGCAGCTTTGGGATGCGGTGGAACAGGAGATTCTCATCATGGATGTGCAGCCGTCAAAGCTGCAGTAACTGCGTGATGCTGTCATGTCAATATGGAGCAAAATCTCTGAGGAATGTTTCCAACACCTTGTTGAAGCCAAACCACCAAGAATTATGTTAGTTTTAGAGGTGAAAAGATGTCCAAGTCAGTACCAGTAATATCTATCCCTGATTTAAACACACAAAGCCTAATAATTTTAACATTGGGGACTATTTCAGTATTTTAGTGGTACAACAGCAAAAGTTTATCATCCTATGATAAAACAACACATAGAAAATGTAATTTCTCACAGTTTTCCTTTATATAACGGGACAGGCGTATTGAATCTCCATATTTCCAGGTGAAAAAAAACAGCTTTCAGTCATAACATTCAAATTTGAGTGTTTTCTGTATTTTACAACGGATCAGTGCAGACATCATGCTGCAAGAAAAACTTGCTCTAATTTCTAAAAGGACAGAAACAATGATTGTAGTGGATATTATGTTGCCTTTAGTGACCTCTGCGAGATCAAAGCTAAAAACATTTCTATTTTTGAGAAGCGCTTATTGCCCTGTATGACACCTAAAACTAGCAGTCATGAAACCAAGCACATTAAATATAGATACTGACACAGTTTAGGTCAGAGACTCGGCTTTGACACTGTTTCTATTTATTTTCAGTGGATCAGCTCGCATTCCTGCGGTGTCGGGAGCTTCTGAGCACCTGGGAAGCATTGCAACTTTAACACTATGACAAAGTGTGTTTGAATCTTTTTTGGAAGCGTGGGTGATGGCACGTTTCTCCTGGGCGCTCTGCAGCTGCATGCTTTCATATTGGAAATCCTTGTTAATTTGCATACTGGACTTTAAACGTAGGAGTGGGAGGTCTTTTGTTCATGATATTATCTGTATGCATGTGTTGTTTGTGCAGCTGTCACTCTTTATCAGAGAACATCAATACTATTCTTACAGCACTCCCTCCATCACATTATAGTTTTAATAAAACAGCCTTAAGAGTAAGGATAGACAGATACATCGGATAGACCAATATTTTACTCTGATATTTGGATTTTTTGCTGGTATCAGCATTGGCCGATACGCCAGGTGTGTTGACCAATACCCCCAGTTGGCATAATTTACAAACGTCTTTTTATTACAAGTTCAAAGCTTCTATTTAATATTTGTTTACAAGTGTTTCTTTTTTATATATTTATTTGAGATGCTTTTTTCTTTTTTTTATTAAAAGAGTTGTAAAATTGATTTCTATTTATCCTTCATTACATTAATTTGGGAGTCAAATGCAGTATCAGCCACAAATATCGGTAGGTTGTTGGCTGAGTCTGATGAGAAAATATCGGTATTGGCCCTAAAAAAAATCTGTATTGGTTGATCCCTACTTACTGTAAAAGTACATGAATCTAAAACCGATGGCTTGGTGTGTCAGTGCATGGAAAATAAGCAACCTTCTGTTGACTTTTTAGCCCTTTAAGCCTTCACACCAGGTCTGTCTCTGGACTGAGACCAAGTTGCATTTATTTGGCTTCCCAAATGGCTTTCCATTGGTGCATGTATGTGTTGTCTGTAATAGAATTTGTGCAATACCAATGCCTGAGATGGTGTTTGGTGATGGATTGTCACCGTGGCTGTTGAGGTATTTGTGGCACAGTTGCTGCATCCAAGACAAATTTCCCCATGTGGGACAATAAAGTGTACTGAATGGGCTATATGCACAAGTCCACTACTTCCTAAACTTAGTGGTGCTCCTCTGTTTCCTGTCTTACATTATTGGACAAACTGATCAATCCAGGTGTGCCTGATCACAGTTACCACAACGACAATGGTCAGACACACCTGGATTAATCAGTTTGTCCAATAATGAAAGACAGGAAACAGAGGAGCACTACTAATTTCAGGAAGTAGTGGGGTTGTGCATATAGCCCATTGAATTGAACTGAATTAAATGAAATTAAATTGAATTAAATTAAATTAAATTAAATTAAATTGAATTAAATTAAATTAAATTAAATTAAATTAAATTAAATTAAATTAAATTAAATTAAATTGAATTGAATTGAATTGAATTGAATTGAATTGAATTGAATTGAATTGAATTGAATTGAATTGAATTGAATTGAATTAAATTAAATTAAATTAAATTGAATTGAATTGAATTGAATTGAATTGAATTGAATTGAATTGAATTGAATTGAATTAAATTAAATTAAATTAAATTAAATTAAATTAAATTAAATTAAATTAAATTAAATTAAATTAAATTGAATTGAATTGTTACTGAAACCACCTGCCAGTTTAGGACGGTTAATGAAGGAACATTTAGTCCTGCTGTGACTAAAATACAGCAGATGTGATGTAACGTTTTTATGGACTGCATTAAATTTGGACGATTTGTGTCACTGCTAGCTTGTTCAAAGAATGTTTTGAAGTTTCAAGTTGTTAAATTTTATTTGTTGACGAAATGGAATCAGGTTCTTGTTCTTGGCCTTGTAGTTTTGGAGCTGCTTCTTCTGTTAGGTACTTCATATATAGTTGTGGTCAAAAGTTTACATACCCTGGCAGCTCTATGCACAACTCCACTACTTCATGAACTTTCCTGTCTTTCATTAATCAGCAGTGATTAATCCAGGTGTCTCTGGCCAATGTCGTTGTGGTTACTGAGGTCAGACAGACCTGGATGAATCCATTTGTCCTGTAATGAAAGACGAGAAGCAAAGGAGCTGGCGTACGTTCAGGTGGTACAATAGTAGAGCTGTGCATATAACCCATTTGTGATTTCTTTGGACATTTTCAGAAGGTATAAATTGGTACAAAAATATGTTTTTTTCACTCATGAGTGTTTGGGTAAGGACATTTATTATCAAACAAATTTTCCCCTATCATTTATACCCTCTGAAAAATGCCCAAAGAAATCACAAATTCTGTAAACGTTTGAACACAACTATAAGTCACCAGTAATCTGAACTTGGGGAATTTGAGAAGAAGATGGATTTTATATTTTAATGAAAATAACTTTGCCGCCCCCTCCTCCACCCTTCTCTAAAGGGAGGTGCATTTGGAGGCATTTAGTGAACATCCTGTGTTGCTGACAGAAGCGCAGCAGGTGGCATTTCTAGTTCGGAGTCAGGATGATGAAAGAAGTTTTTCAGCACAGCAACTTTGGAATGAGTGCTGGTTAATATGTAATGTTTATTGGCTGCAGTAACATCTGTTTTTCATACTCGGTTGTCTGACAGCATGCAGAAAAATAATATATTTGTGCAGCCTACAGTCACAGGAAGACAACTTCCTCTATATCATCTGATATTTTCTTTGATGACATGTAATAAAAGTCATTAAAGGAGCAATAAGAGAAAATTAATCATTTCCAGGTTGAAGGAATTTAAAAATTGCAATGTGAAGCTCGAGATGTGTAATTCTATCTCGAACATAGCATGACACCATCTCTCTGTGTTAATATCGAGCCTCTTGTTCACAACGGTAGTCTGCCCTCGCGTGGATGTTCGTGCATGTGAAACTCCGCCTCCTCCCTGCACTGATAGTAGGCCAAAAGGGGGGGGAACAAGGGAACTGAGAGAAAAAATAAAAAAAAATTCCAAAAAAAAAAAAAAAAAAAAAAAAAAAAAATTGGAAAAAAAAAAAAAAGAAAAAAATACGAAGACAAGATTGCTGAAGAGATCAAAATTAAGACAAAGAGAAAAATGTGAAAAGAAAAAAAAAAAAAAAAAAAAGAAAAAGGGAAAAGTAAAAAAAAAGAGGAAAAAGAAAAAAAGGGGAAGGGGGTTTAGGGAGAAAAAAAAAAAAAAGAATAATTTTAAACAAAGGGGGGAGAAAGGAAAATATAATAAGATAACGGCAAAAAAGGGGAGGGAGAAAGAATAAAATGAGAATAAAAAAAACAAAAAAAAAAAAAATATACACTGCCTGGCATAAAAAAAGTCACCTGGATTTAACTAAGCAAATAGGTACGAGCCTCTTATTGGATAATTATGGGTGATTATCTTTCTGCTGGCAACAAATTATTGAACCCCTACTGGTGCAATGAGTTGTTTAGCATTTCCTAAACAACCATATGGAAAGACACATCCGTGGTGGTGGAAAAGATGTTAGTCTGTCTGAGTTGGGTCAAATCATTGGCATCAAGCAGAGGAAACATCTAAAGAGATTGCAGAAACTACTAAAATTGGGTTCAGAACTGTCCAACGCATTATTAAAAACTGGAAGGATAGTGGGGACCCATCATCTTCCAGGAAGAAATGTGTCTGGAAAGGCAGATGAAGTGATGCAGCATCATGCCTAGTGTACTGTATAAGCCTGTGGGGGCAGTGTTATGATCTGGGGTTGCTGCAGTTGCTCAAGTCTAGGTTCAGTAACAGTATGTGTTCAAAGAATGAGGTCAGCTGATACCTGAATATACTGAATGACCAGGTTATTCCATCAATGGATTTTTCTTCACTGATGGCACGGCCATATTCCAAGATGACAATTGATCCACAATTCATCGGGCTCAAATTGTGAAAGACTGGTTCAGGGAGACATCATGAGACATCATTTTCACACATGGATTGGCCACCAGAGAGTCCAGACCTGAACCCCATTGAGAATCTTTGGGATGTGCTGAAGAAGACTGTGGTCAGACTACCACCATCAATGCAAGATCTTGGTGAAAAATTAATGCAACACTGGATGGAAATTAATCTTGTTACATTGCAGAAGCTTATTGCACAGCAAATGCGTGCCGTAACCAAAGCTGCTTGTGATAAGCGACTTTGGGCATGTTTTTTCTGTAAAGTCGCATGGAAATACTGCCACTTGCGGGTTGTGGGGTTTTGGGCTTGTTTTCTAAAGTGTAATGTGCGTTTTGGGGCTTTTCCGGCTCCTTCTCTCTCAGCTGTTCACAATAAAGCAACAAGCCCTGAATGCCAAATGGAAAGGTGAATGCAACAGTCCTTTTTATTCAGAAACTACTGCCCACAGACCCGTTTCCTTAGTTACCATGGCCACACCAAACCAGTGTACCCCTATTCATACACGCGCTCAACTTCTTCACAGAGCGACAGAATGACAATGCCTGCGAATAAAAAACGAATTAAGTCATTAATATACTATAGAAAAGAGAGTGCATTGTGCATGTGAAGCTCCACCTCCTCCCTGAACTGATAGTAGGCCAGATAGAAATTACCATTAGTTTAGTAAAATATAGACAGGTGAGCTGGCTTGTTGGCAGCCACCGGCTACTGGAGTATACCACTACGTACTCTGAAGCAAGAACTTTCCGCATTTTTACACGCCTCGTATTTGTGTATTTTATGGTTGTTTGTCTCCACTTCCATAATTCAAACAGCTCAATGTCCGACCAGTCCCACAATAATGAGGCCCCCACGTTGCCTCGAGAACCAGAGAAACATATGTTCGCTTGTATGAAACTGAAACAAACTGCCAATCATCAGACACTTTGTTTTGGTGTCTACACACAGCACACCTAGTGATGAGAAATCCCTTTTAGTTCCTTTAATAAAGCAGGACTGCTATTGCAGGACTGGACTTATTTGGATTTTTTCCAGTTTTTTTTAGTTAAATTTAATCAGTTTATTTGCATTTTTCTCAAGCACTTTGGGCTACATTCAGTTTTGTATGAAAAGTGCCGTATGAATAAGCCAGACTGATTTATCAAGTGATTGATTGCCCATGACTACATGAAATTTAAATTGCAACTTTTCTTGATGTTCCATGTAAATAAACAGGTCCCACAACTTTCACTGTGATGCGTTTCATCATGAACTTACTTTGAATTAAAAATCAATCGTGGTTCCGCTGTTTGTTAATTCCTAATCTTCACATTTCTCTTCTTCCAGGCTTGAATCCACCCAGAAACCTCATGGAGCATGATGTGGAGAGCCCAGCCATCATCAGGAAGCCCAAGTTGCCAAAGCAGGCTCGAGAGGACCTGCCTAAACAGCTGGCAGAAATAGACCGAGCAAAGAAGATCCAGCGGTACGTCCAGAAAGATGGCAAATGCAATGTCCATCACGGGAACGTGCGAGAGACATACCGCTATCTGACGGACATTTTCACCACGCTGGTAGACCTCAAATGGAGATTTAATCTCTTCATCTTCGTCTTGGTGTACACAGTCACATGGCTTTTCTTCGGCTTCATGTGGTGGCTTATCGCTTACCTCCGGGGTGACCTGGACCATTTAGCAGATAAGCTTTGGACTCCATGTGTCGATAACCTTAACGGGTTTGTATCAGCTTTTCTGTTCTCCATTGAGACGGAGACGACCATTGGTTACGGATATAGGGTCATTACGGACAAATGCCCCGAGGGGATACTTCTGCTTTTAGTTCAGTCAGTGCTGGGATCTATTGTGAATGCCTTCATGGTGGGCTGCATGTTTGTTAAGATCTCGCAGCCCAAGAAACGAGCTGAGACACTAGTGTTTTCCACCCATGCAGTCATCTCCATGAGAGATGGACGGCTGTGCCTGATGTTCAGAGTCGGAGACCTCCGCAACTCGCACATCGTTGAGGCCTCGATCCGAGCCAAGCTTATCAAGTCTAAGCAGACCAAGGAGGGGGAGTTCATCCCTCTGAACCAGACAGACATGAACGTGGGTTACAACACAGGAGATGACAGGCTCTTCCTTGTGTCGCCACTCATCATCTGCCATGAGATAAACCAGCACAGCCCCTTCTGGGAGATCTCGCAGGCTCATCTGGCCAAAGAAGAGCTGGAAATCGTTGTCATCTTGGAGGGGATGGTGGAGGCCACAGGTGAGCATTTGCATTCCTAAAGTCAGACAAAATTACCACGCGTAGGTTCATTTGTGATATTATTTGGAGCTAATTACAGTAACTTACACAGTGCGTTGTTAGTTCCACACTTATTACCCGAACATTTTAGGAAATGCATAGGGATGTAACGATTACCGGTAAAATGATAAACCGTGATAAAATTCCCAACGATTAGTAAAACTGTGTACAATGTTAATTATCGTTAAAACTGTGATTGATCACTGCACTTTCAAAAACTCAGAGTGATGATCCTCATTGCTGGAAAAGCAACAGCCCTCCCAGTTTGCGACATTTAATTTATGAGAACATGGCAGAAGGCAAAAAAGGCACCCATGTGGACAGCACTCTGGAGATTTTTCCCTCTTCGAAAAGGACAAAGTAGACGTCTAGACCCATTTAGATATTTTTACTGATACTGGGAGGGGATTTCAATAGTACCGCGATAAAAATGGTAACTGTGATCATTTTGGTCACAATAACCGTGATATGAAATTTCCATATCGTTGCATCCCTAGAAATGCATAATTGTTGTGTTGAATTCTCCTCTTCTTATTGGCTACTCTTAATGTCAATCTTAGACGTCATGGGAAAGCTGTAATTTACAGAATATTTGGCTAGAATATGATAATCAAACCCACATACACTGTATTTACTTTTTCTTACTGCTGATCATTTGGTTACTGATTAATTGACCAAAGTTTTAATTTTTCTTATTTCATTGACAGAGACCTTCAAAGTCTTAGTTTCATGGAGCACTTGCAAGGTCCTGTATTTAAAAATTAAGTGCTTTATTGTATTCCTTCAATTTGGGGGGAATTATGTTCCAAAATGAGTCACATCTAGAGTAATGATATTATTCACAATCAGGGACATTCATAGCTTGAAAAACCTACAATGTGGATTTAGGGTCAGCACACAGGTGCTGGTCGGAATCAGGTTTACATCAGAGATAATCAAATCAATATGCATGCATACTGTAGGCTACCATTTCAATAGCTCTTGACAAATAATGTGGAAAAAAATTAAATGACAAAGTTTTATTGAAGTGAAGTTGGAATGTAAAAACTATTTACAGAATGCAAAAGGATACAGATTTTAAAATTTAATATTTGCTTGTGCATAAGTAATTGAATAAGCACTGCTGGGGCTTTTAATGCAGTGCACTAATTTCCGTTTTATGAAATAAAGTAAAGCAGAACTTGATGAGCAACATGGTTAACACAGACCTGTGTAACCCCATACAATGTTTTTATGGTATAGTATAGTTGACTTAACATTGCCTTGATATCGGATACCAGCACATAATTTTGAACAATTATGTGCCGGGGGGAGCGCTTAAACAAGTGTTGACCTCCTTGTTTGCCCTCGGTAAGGTCTCAGTTTGTAACAGAGTAGCAAAATGGTGTTTTTTAGCCAGCTAACAGCAAGTCCAAACATGCCTTACCTTTAGCTTAGGGGGCTAATCTTCATTAGATCCTGTTAGTTTTGAGTTAGCTTGGTTAGCATTTAGCCCAGGATTGGTTGACTGTCAATCATTTGCCACGGGGCTGCTCTTTGCCCAGTTTATTATTTTTGGGCAGTGACGACATGCACGACGACAATGGGAACGCCGAACTGGCTTCACTTTTAGCTCTTCAAAAACGGGTGACGTTGCAGAATGTTTGTCCCCTTTTTTTTAACAGTCTCTGGTTTAGAGACATCAAAGTCTGGCACACACTGGTTCCCTTCAGAAGAAGTCAACAAGAAATGTTAGAATACTCTAATAATATATGCTTTTATCTTCACAAGCGGAATGACACAGGCTTCAAGATTTTAAAAAAAAGATAAGCTGAAACATTAATGTCAAGACAGATGTAGCATTTTATATGACCAGAGCTCAGAAGATCTGCAAGGCATACATGTAGATGCTCAGCCAGCAGACTGACCACAAATCTGGACGACCAACAGGACTAAGATATATACAACAGCTGAGAAAAATTAACACATAAAACCACATATTAGTACATTAGATGGAAAAGATCTTAAGATCTTTGAGCTTTGTATGCAGTCATTTGTCCCACTGCCAGTTTGAATAAAATCAAATTAAAGTATTACATAATGGTTGAGTGGCGTGTTTTGAAGCAGCTGCTGGAGCCTCACAGATGACTCCGTCTGCAACAGACAGCTGAGCCAGAAAGTACACCATTAATGTCAAAATATCAACTAAATGCTGCTGAAAAAATTACTAAGTTAGTGAATTCAGGAAGAAATGCATTTAAATCGCATAGTAAAGACACTATAAAGATGTCAGGTTCAAAGTTTAAAACCTGTATGAAAATCACAGTCAGTGCAGTGTTTTACTAATTTAAATTAGCAGATGTTGATGGACACTAAATGTTTCAGAGATGTTTAAATGAATTATTGATTTAATTCTTTATTTAAATGCAAAGTAAAGGTTGAATAATCTTTGGTATCTGGATAGCATACAGTGACGCTAAAGTTAGCTTCTGATTTGTCAGTTACTGGCAAAGTTAAGTGGATATTATGCACTTCCTGAAGTGGGGTGCAGTACTAACTAGTAGTGAACAGTCATCATTACCTGCAGGTACAGCCGTCAGAGCGCTCTCAGCTAACATAGCGCGAACAACTAATGCTGCGTTCCATTTGAACTCGAAAGTCGCCGAAATTCACAGTTCAGAGTGGAAAGTTTTGACTGGAACGGCCCCCGAGGTCAGATTTCCCTCTCGGGAAGTCGGAGACTCCTCGCTTCCTCCAAGTACAGACTTAAAGATAGCCGCGCACAGTGTTAGAAGTAGTAGAAGCTGATGTTACATTTATTTACAGATCTGACTAATTTTTGTTGCATTAAATCAGTTGTAAACATAGTTGTGAATCAGTTCTCATGAGGGCAACACTTCAAGTTTTCATTATTTTATTAAATGACAATCAACATCATTATTTAACACAGGTTATTCTAGACAGATGAATCAGAACTTTGGCTGCTGTAGCATAATGGTAGTTAAAGCTGACATTAAGTATTAATATTACTATTATTATCATTATCATCCAGGTTTGTACATAATGTGTCACAGCATCTTCAATAGCGTCTCCTTATCCATGTCCTTATAAACTGGCCTCTCCTTATGACCCACGGGGACACCTGCTGCATTGTTTTTATTTTATAGTTATTATACTTATATTCTATTTTTTATTTGCGTCATATTATATCTCTGGAACTAATATCTCCCTATCAGGTCGAATTTCATTTTGCGTTTACCACATGCTCTTCTGAACTTTCCATGGAAAAGTGATAGTGCAGCTAAATGCTCATTTAAATATCGCTGTTTGCACCTGTTACAGATTGCGTGTGTAATTTTTGTAGATCACCCGCAAACGCTGAAGAGACAGCGTATGCAATTTATCAGCGCTGCAAACACATTACCACTCTTTATTTGAATTCTGAGTAAATCAGGGCCATAGTATTGTTTGATATAGATGTAGGGGGAAGCTGCTGTGGTGTAATTCACATGTTTTCTGTGGTAGATGTGAACTACAACACCAGCTGTGCTAACAACGGCTAGCCTTAGCAAACATGTTAGCTAGGCTGCTATCTCAGTTTCTGACTAGTGAACTGGATTGCAGTTAGGTGGGGCATGATGTGATTCCCAGTTCCCACTTCCCAGTTCTGAGGTAAATGGAACGCACCATAAGTACTAAGAGCTAAGCTAACAGCTAATCAGTGGCTATGGGGACAGGGAAGGGGCTAACTTCTCACCTTATAAATCAACTATTACCCCCAAAATTTAATAAGTCTTCAAGCAGCCCTCATATTGTGGATTCTTACACCCTGTCATTTTTTCATCAGTCTTTGACTCCATATTTTAACTACAAAACAATGTTGCTACCTGTAACTCAGTCAGTCCACATGCTGACCTGGTCTTTGTAGTCTGATGCAAATATGATCTATAATTTACTATTTGGTCAAAATGCTTTTAAATGTTTGCACTTTGAGATATTTTATATGGCAAATAAAATAATAATAATAATAATAATAAAATAAAGTGAAATAAAATAAAATCCACTCTTCTAAGTGTTAGCTTAGCTTCCCCATCATTTTCTTTCTTCTAATAAACTCAGGTTTAGTTATAGAACAGTCTTTGAAATGGTAGGCCAGTTCTTTAAAGTCTTGTTGACCATAACTTAAAAGTAAACTTGCATTTCTTTTTATTGTGTGTGTGTTGTGTGTGTTATATGGTGAAACTTCTTCAGTTTCTTCAAGTGCTGCTTTGACCTAAATGCTAACATCAGCGTGACAGCATGCTCACACAGAGAGGGTAACACTTGAGTGAAATTTCAATCCAATTCTTGGAAGAATGACTCCCATTTCCTCTGTTGTTTTTCTACACATCACAGTGTTGGAGAATGGGGGATTCTTTAGGAAATGCATTGAACTTGATTTAAATGTTCTTGCCATCCTTTTCTAGAACACATGGCGTTCTGCTTTTTTTCTCTTCTCTTATTCACACCATTTGGCCAGCAGGTCATGCAATATTGATGAATCTCTGCCTGTCTACAACAGCAGAGGACTATAAACTTTAGCTGCAAATGTGAGCAATCATGTAGGTTTGTCGAGACTTGACCATCTCTTGCAGTTTAAGCCCAGCCAACACCTTTTTGCAAATTCCTTTGACAGTAATGTATTTCATAGCTACTTCACACTCATTAGAAAACTTAGAAACTGATGTCATAATTTAATATGGTTCATTTAAAAATCCTAGAGGAAATAATTTGGCATCTGAAATCAACAACTTGAACTCTGGAAATAATACCATCCAATTTTTTAGACAGTTTTTACCTAAGTAAAAAAGTGATGTACAAATATTATACGGCTCACTGGCATCAGGCATTAAAATAACAATTTAAATACCATCAAGCTTAATACTGATTCTGGTCATGTATCAGTCCTGCTGTGGACTTTTTGGTAGCTGCATTACGGGGGTCTTCAGCAAAAATCAGTTGATAACCATTTCTATAGGTCACAGAATCCTGTTGCACCGGCTGGAAAGCTGGGTTGGACTTTTGGAGCGGGCCTTAACTGGCTCAGATCCTGCTCAGAAAGCCTGAGTTATATTGTTCAGCTTGTATATGCCCCCTTTGGGTCAAATACTACAGAACTTGAACATTTATTATCACAGTTAATACGTAATTTTATGAGATTGTTTTGTCTGGTAAAGGGAGAGGATCAGCATTGGTAAACATCTTGAGATTCGGACTCGTAAAGGAGTGAAGACATAGCAGTATAAACTATTTCATGTAGTTGATATTGCTGCAAATGTCAATTCTCCGAAGAAAAATGTCACTTTTTTCAAGGAGATTGTTTTGGCATATCAGATTTGCCTCCTTGCTAAAATGGTTGGGTATGGTAATACAGTATCTGCCCGGAGACCAAGTTGATGGTTATAACCTTTGTTAGCATCATGGGTTAGCATCAGACAGTGAACGTATGTTTATCAGACAAGACAGCATTTGAAAAATAAATTAACTTACAGGAAATGACAATGTTGTGGTCACCTCCTTCAGTGTTGCTACAGAAGTTGGTTTTTTTTGTTGAAAACCCCAACTACAAATAACTCTTGTTTAGAAATGTAGTCAGATATGCTAGGAGAATATGAAATTTGAAAAGTGATAACTAGGGATGCAGGATATTATCGGCCCCCTATTGGTATCGGCCTATACCGGCCTTAAAACTGAGTATCAGACATCGGCCACCCCACCGATATTTAACCGATATTTAAGGATATACTGCACATATCCTATTAGTTTTGTTTGAACAACTGTAGTTAAGTTTGACTTGTTATAAGGGGTGGGAAAAAATATCGATATCCTGAAATAGTGCGATATTTTCATATGCTGATATCATATAGACATTTTTAAAAAGTGATATCGATCTATTTTACTAACGCAATCTTGCTACATTTTGTAACAGAATGCTAAAATTTTGTGAGAATTCACAAAATCTCGCATGATTTCGTAACAGAATGATAAAATCTTGCAAGATTTCATTAGTAAAATAGAATGATACCACATTTTTAAATACCAATATGATATTTATATATGAAAATATTGCGATATTTCAGTGTATCGATATTTTTCCCACCCATACTTGTTATATATAACACAAGTTGAGGTATTTTTTAAATTATGCACAAGGAATAAATATTACATCACTTATTTTTCAGCTTTAATATCGGTATCAATATAGGTTATCAGCCACAGGAATTTTGAAATATGAGCATATTGGATATCGGTCAAATTTCCAATATCGTGCATCCCTAATGATAACCTACGTAGAATGAAACGCTGGTGTCTGATTTGACCGTTTAAGAACAAAGACACAAAGCTGCCTGCCCACGAACAGGGACGTTGATACTCACTCTTGACATTTACATGGCCTCATCAGTGCACAACAGATCATATTATACCCCCAAAACCACAGAAAAGTTACATTTATTGTCATTGCACCTTCAAAATCAGCAATCAATCTTTGCTTTGCATTGTTAATAGATTCAGATCCAACAGCCGCTTCAAAGCTGTTATCGAGACTTTTTTTTTTACCAGCTCAAAAACATCAACAAAATTAAAAGTAACTAATCGATGTGGTCATTTCCTCTGGAATGGATTTTTGTCTTTAGACTTCCCAAAAAGAGCATCAAACAGCTGCAGTTCATCCAGATTCTGCTGTTATGATTTTATTATGACTTCTGCAGTCTTAACATGATTTAGTTTCTCTTTATATGCTTTTATGTAATTTTAATGCTTCTGCTCCCACCTGAAATTCTTTTAATGTTTTATTAACGCACATTGAATTGTCTTGTTCATGAAATCTGCTCTAAACTTGCCTTGCCTTACAAACTTGAAACTTAATTAAAACTTGAGACTTTCCCAGAAGCTCCCATGGTGATACATAAATTAGTGTTCTGTACTCTGTGATGCAGCTCGGTCCTCCCAAAAATCTGACTTTCTCAAATGTTGCATTTGTATTTTGGCTGCTTCACTGTCAATCAAATCAGTTGGCTGTAACCAACCAGCAACTGAAGCAAAAAGAACAAAAGAAGAAGAGAGACAGCTCCAAAAACTGCTTTTTTTCCCCCCCTTTGCAAATAAGTAACATCTAAAATACCAGTTTTGATGAGGCTGAGGCAGTCTGTATCCACACCTGTGCAAAAATATACAAAAAAATATAAGTGAACGTTAACAGTGAAAAACAACTTCATGAACTCGTTAACATGTGACTGCTGTCAATATAACGTCAACTGCAAAGTGCTTTTAATGAGATGCTATCAGTATTTCATTTTTCAATTCTAGTTTTTACCATAAATTGCAAAATATTGAATCAAAGTGCAGCTCAGGCTAAGGCTGAGTCTTTATCGGATAAGTGTAGTCCTTTGTAGGTATCATTCCATGGATGTTATGTCTGCAGAGACCTCTGATGAAGTTAGATTTTGACCTGTTGATGTCGTGAGATGAAAAGTCAAAAGATAATCAAGCCTGTTACAATCCAACTAGCAGAGGATGTAAAATGTTAGTAGAAAATGTCATAGCAATCCATCTAATAGCCATGTCCACCAACATCACTGTCATTAGATAAACTGCTATCATGACTAGAAGAAGAGGGGTGAATGCCATAAAAGACCACTTTTCTGAAATGTTTCTAACTAGGTGTGATTGTTCTGCCTGAAAGGCCATGAATGTGATGTCATGTCTTCAGATCTGACTGAGATGCTGTCAGAGGTGAGGTCTCAGTGTTTT
This sequence comes from Atherinomorus stipes, assembly GCA_023101725.1. NCBI lineage: Eukaryota > Metazoa > Chordata > Actinopteri > Atheriniformes > Atherinidae > Atherinomorus > Atherinomorus stipes. The sequence continues at coordinate 263,992 of JALJCO010011793.1, forward strand.
ATTTTCCTAGAGGAGTTAGAAGTGAGCTGTTGACATAAAGACAGTGGAAACAACAGCTTTAGGATGGATGTAATTGTTAATGTAAAAACTTCCCACTGCATTGATTCAAAAGCGATGCAGATAGACTGTTGAAAATTTAATATGTATGGTGTCGGTAGAAAACCAGAGGGTCTCATAAGAGATAATAGAGAACAGAGAGAGAAAGAAAGGAGCTCTTTTATAGACTTATAACAGAATGATTGAGGGGAAGTCAACAAAAAGTTTAATGAACTTTAAAAAGCAAGGCAATCAGCTGCAAAGCTTATTCAGTTTACTCAAAGTGATTCTGGTGTTGTGTGAAGCGAAACTAAAATGGTAGCTTTAAGTAGAATCTCAAATTTAACAAAGTTAGGATAAATATTCAGGTCTGTTTATGTCTTTGAGCTGAAACAAATCACGTTGTGAAATTAAAAATACCTTTAATAGTAATCTTGAAATTGTCCAACCTGATATTTTGATTTTTATTCTTCATTTAAGTGGCCACAACACACACACACACACCGATACACACACACACACACACACTCATACTGTATATACAATCATCCTAGGAATTAATCATACCCTCTCATTAGAAAAGGGATAAAATCAGCTGTAATAAACTAAAAAGGAGATGGATAATAATAAATAAAAATTTTATGAAAATCATGACATTGATTTTGAATTGTCCTTTAGCAGAAATATTAAAAACAAACTAAGAATAAAATAAAACAAGTACACAAGTATGATGGCGCTCCTGAACTAAAATGTTGTTGAGCAACACTTTTAGGCAATCACTGCAATCAGGTGTTTTCTGTAACGTCCAATCAGACGTCTGCACCTGTTAACAGGTATGTTGGTCCACTATTCATGAGCAAGGTGCTCTAATTGGTCTGGGACAGTTTTGTTTGTGTGTTTGTTTTTTATTGTTTTTTCAACTACAATTCAAAAGCAATATTTGATTTCACTAAATTGTAATTTTGTAAATTTTTATTTATTATTACGTTTTTACATTTTTCTTTTATTTGAAATACTATTGTGAATTTAGCTTTTTTTTTGCATTTTCTTACATTTGGAGGTTATGAATAATTTTGAGGACGACTGTATACGTATCTATCTATCGTATCTATCTATCTATCTATCTATCTCTTCATATATATACATATATATGTACACATATATTATATATATATATATATATATATATATATATATATATATACACATTAGAGGCACAACAATACAAAAGATTTTTCAGTTGGATCCAATACTTTAATGTCACAGTCCGATATTTTTAATATAAAACAATACTTCATGCCTTTTTTACAACTGCTGTGCTTTTGTCCACAACAGGTTACCATCAGGGTCATACTTAACATAAAGACCAAAGTGGTTCCAAATGCCAAATCAAACAAATCCACTGAGTTTTCAACACAGAGCTTATCGGCACGGTAGGGTACACCTTGAACAGGTCATGAGTACATTGCAGGGCCAACACAAAGAGACACAGAATCACTCATGCTCACACAACATGAACGTGAACAGAAACAGGCCAAGGCTCAAGGCAGGAACCTTCTTGCTGTGAGGCAACAATGCTAATGGCAACAAGCAGCCCAGTAAGTCTGTATAATTCAAAAGAACAATTTAACATTTCCATTGCAACGTCATGCAGGCTATTCCATGCTGTTACATGCGTGCATACATGCCACAATCAATGAGATCAGTTTAACTTTTGTTTAGGGCTTGGACCCTGACTGAGTAGTGGGCACAGGCTTGTCTTACATATGCTGACAGGAGTCCTGAATATTTCGTTTCTCTTGAAATCACGTCAGAATCACAGGATATACTCTTTCTGAGGATGCCATTATCTCTACTGTTCTGCAAAAACACTGAGCCACAAGTTTACTGAGTAATCATATTGCAGCTGAGCTGCATCCTTTCTTGTCTGTTCTTTCCTGCACCAGGGAACTGTTAATATTATAAAAATAAAGCTTTTGGTGATGCAGTGAAAACCAGTTTAAGCCAGGACAACAGTACTGCAGTTTATATTCCGTTTCCCATAATCCTTCATGTTGTCTCCAGGTATGACGTGCCAGGCCAGGAGCTCCTATGTCAGCAGTGAGATCAAATGGGGCTACCGCTTCACCCCTGTCCTGACGCTGGAGGACGGCTTCTACGAGGTGGACTACAACAGCTTCCACGAAATCTACGAAACTGACACGCCCTCCTGCAGTGCCAAAGAGCTCGCTGACATGGCCAACCGGGCACGTTTGCCCCTGACGTGGTCGCTGGCCAGCAAGCTGAGCCAGCAGGGGCTCCCCGAGTCTGAGCAGGAGGGCCAGGAGACAAAAACCAACACAGACGACGAGGGGAAGAGCCAGCAGACTGAGAGGAACGGGGACATTGCCAACTTAGAGAGTGAGTCCAAAGTGTAATGAGTACTGTGCGACAGGCAGCGAGCTCGCAGGTTTATATGAGATCACCGGACTGGACTGAAGGCTGCTCGCATGAGATGGCCACATAAAACATAACGAGGACCAATGAGCACAGTAGACCAAGTATCCCTTCACCAAGAACCGCTAGTTCTCAGCGATTCACACCTACCCCCCCGAGGGCAAGAGAAGATGTAGACATGCGGCCCACCGCTGGACTGAAAACCCTACGCGGCAAGTGCATGTTTCAGATATAATATGGTGTCCTCCTGATGAGATTCCTATTATTTTTTCTATTGAAATATTCCTAGGGGCATTTGCATAAGTATTTTTGTATATAATATAAACAGTTTTGAATTCTTTGTTTTGTTGCAGTGTGAATATTTGACCAATGTTTGATACTAATACCTTTAGGTTAGTTCTGTATATATTCTATGCCTTATTGTGTGTATAAAGCTTTCATTATTTGTTTTTCAGAAATATATCTAGCATGTATAAACATTATCTGCAGTTAATTTATCTTGTATTGTGTATATACTGTATAACAATAATGTTATAAGGAAAACGTACATCTCAATGGATGCAAACTCTAGTTTAAACCAATGACAAACTTTTTTCCCTAATAATAAGTGTTTGTTTTAAGGTAGTACTACATGAAGCCATGACTCGCTGTTTACAGCTGACTGACTTCAGACAATGACCCTTTAAAACTGCATTTTGTCACTTTTGCACACTGGAGGCCTCTGGTCTGGTGGCGAATGTTAGAAATCCCTCACATGTCACCTAACTGCTTCAACAATAAATAAATAAACAATAAGTTGCTTATTATGCACCTGATGAGATTTTTTATTTTTTTCATTTCCTGAAATTACTTCATGTTGATTTGACTGCAGATTAAAAAGGTGAATGAGTTCTTCACCCTTTCATATTATAGAATATAGAAAAATAACTGAACAAAACTAGTTGGCATACAGTAAACTATTTGAGTTGTCAGAATTATTATATTGCAAAATGTATCCACCAAGGGGCAGAAGACAAGTATCAGATTGTATACAAGATTTTGATAAAGGTTTTCTTTTTATAAAAAAATTCATGCCACAAATAATATAAAAAAAAACAGAGACTATACAAAGAAATAGTTGGAAAGAAAAACAGTATAAGGAAGACATAACAGCATAGCACGTGGACAAACAAGGTGAGATGGGATACAAACAAATACAAATGACATCACAAATACATATTGTGAAAATGAATAACAGAAATGTGTGTTTTGTGCATGTTGTGGGATGTGAAGGCAACCGTACGTAGACTCCAAATGAAAACATAAGCAAGGGAATAGGACGAGGAAAAAAGCCATACATACATATATATAAGTACATACAATTGTCCTTAAAATTATTCATACCCTCCAATTAAAAAAAAGGCTAAAAACAAACAAACAAACAAAACTGTCCCAGACACATTAGAGCACCTTTCCCTTGAACAGTGGACCAACATACCTGTCGACAGGTGTAAAAGTCTTTTTGAACATGGTAGAAAACACCTGATTGCAGTGATTGCCTCAAAGAGTTGCTCAACAAAATATTTTGCTATGGAGCTCTGTCACACTTGTTTTATTTTTTCTGTGTTGGTTTTAAATATTTTTGTTGAGCCACAGTTCAAAATCAATGTCATGATTTACATAGAATTTTTATTTATTATTACTTTTGTCAATTTCAACTCATTGAATTGTCAGCTGATTTTGTTCCTTATTTAATTGGAGGGTCTGAATAAATTTAGGACGACTGTATGTTTGTGAATAATTCTGGTGATAATCATCCATAGTATATTAATAATTTTGGTAATCATACAAATTATAGTAGACAGTGTTTTCTGCCCTGTATAGCTTCAATGTGTTCCTACTTCAACACACCTGATTCAGATGACTGAACTTCCTCATCAAGTTCTTTGCAGTGTGTTAACGAGCCATTCATTTGATTCAGGTGTGTGAAAGCAGGGTTGCCTAGAAGTTATGCAGGGCGGTGGGTCCTGAGGACTGGAACTGAGAAACAATAAGTTACAATAAAGACAAAAAATGTAATGGACACACAGTAGATTCATAAAAGGTTCTCACAAAATTTCATCACAATCTCAGTTGTCTTATAATATATATAATAACACCATTGCTAGTAAGCAAGGGGTCGGGTATGAAGAATATTACTATTACTATCATTATCATAACAATAATAACAAAACAGAAAAAGAAAAAGAAAATTAATAAGGTCAATAATTTGGTTATGTACATCAGAAAATAAATAGATAAATGAAAGAAGATGAAGGTAAAAAAAATGAAGAAAAGAAAAAGAGATAAAGAGAGGGGGGGGGCGGTGGCAGCAGCAGCTAATGGGACAGAATAGGTTTTTTTTCCATGTGATGATGCAATAGGTCTCATAAGCAACATGTATCAAATATGATAAATTGGGTGTTAAGGAGGTGCAGCATGTAACAAAATCAAAGGTTAATGACAGAAAAAAATAAAATATTATTAAAAACTAGTTTCTTTTGCCATCTATGATTTCATAATCATGTCTTTATTCTGTAAGAATAAGTCATTTATATTTACTCTCTGTGGCTCTACATCCAGCTGAGGCCAAAACTTTTGAGAAAATATTATAAAAGACACAAATATTCAGTTTCACAAAGTCAGCTGCTTCAGTGTTTTCAGATTTTTTTTGTCAGATGTTACTCTGGTATTCTGAAATATACAAGTCAGTATTTGCAGTGTTTAACCTTCTTTTTCTTGACTTCTGTGATGCAGCTGACATGCTGTCAATCAGCTTCTGGGCCAAATCCTGACTGATGCCAGCCCATTCTTGCAGGATTTGAAAGTTTTTGTTTGTCTGTCCACCTCCTGGGGATTTACACGAGTTCTCAAAGGGTTCGAGAGATGTTTTTTGGCCGTGGATCCAAAAGGATCTGAACACCTGGCAGGATTTTTACTTTCTGTCCACCTCTGCCTGCCGCTACAATCAGGGAAACTACAGCATATTTTAGTCCAATTTAGCCTCTTATGTTCCCTCAGGTGTGTTTGTTGATCCTTTGGAGGGGCTTGACACCAGATTACATCATTAATCCAGTCATGTGATATATGTTTATACATCAGAAACTGGGTTAATTTGCTGCTGATAGCTACAGCATCTTGATGTAGTGGTACGTTTTCAAACTGTTTCATTTACACTGTACGCTCCTTCAGTTTTAATCTTATTTCATCGCATACTGCAGTAAAATACTTCACTGCTGCAATGAGGCAAAGCCTAAACCAGGGTCAGAGAGGGACGGCACAGACCCACGGTTCAGCACATGAAAGTAAAGTGACTATTTTAATTCTTAAGTCTGCAAAATGCAGAATTATTTTTCTTCCGGTGTATCGTCATCATGTCTCCTGACAGACATTTTCTTGTCAGTCACACCAACATAACTTGCTATTATGGTTAATATCTAACTGGAAATGTACTACTGTATCGACTACTGTAGGATATTCCAGTAAATTAGAGACTAGAGTTTTCTATTATGTGATGATCCTACTGAAATATCAACTTAAGACAAGTGTCCTCCAATAGTTTGTTGACACAAATGTCTTATCAGCCAATGACATTGCATTAGTTATGCAGACATGGTCAAGATGACTTGCTGAAGTTTAAACTGAGCATGAAAGGCGTGAAGATGAGTGAATGAGAAAGGAAAGGGATTTAAGTGACACTGAACATGGCATGGTTGTTCCTGCCAGATGAGCTGGTCTGAAATGCAGAATATTATCTCTGAACACACAACACATTTAATCTTGAAGCAGATGGCCTGCAGCAACAGAAGACCACACCGGTGCCACGGCCGCGAACAGGAAACAGAAGCTGCGATTCACACAGACCCACCAAAAACTGCACAATAGATGTGAAAAAAAAAACCTTGCCTGGTCTGATGAGTCTCCATGTCAGCTGCTACATTCAGTAGCAGAGTCATGAAAGCGTGCATCCATCCTGCTTTGAATCAGTGATGCTGCTTGTGGGGGAGTAATGGTGTGGGGGAGATTTTCTTGGCCCACTTTTGGCCCCTTAGTACCAACGTGGCGGTTTAACCACCACAGCCTACCTGAGTATTGTTGCTGACCGTGTCCATCCCTTTATGACCACAGTGGAGCATCTTCTGATTGCTAATGCACCGTGTCACAAAGATCACATCATCTCCAGCTGCTTTCTGGAACATGATGGTGAGTTCACTGTACTCCAACGGCCTCTACAGTCACTAGATCTCAGTCAATATATATAAAAGTTCACGGTTCTGTACGCTTCAATATTTTTTATATTTTCATGCATTTTTTAACCCAATGTGCTTTTGTCCCCAAAGGCTAACCATCAGGATCACATTTAACATGAAAAACAAACTAGTTACAAATGGCAGATCTGAATGTAGACGAACACAGATCCACTGAGTTTTCAACACAGAGCTCGTTGTCAGAACACAAGCTGCTAAAATAAATTAAAAACTCTGTATTATTCGATATTCAATACACAGTGCTCATGGTTCAATACACACCTGTACAGTTCGGTTTGATACGATATATATATATATATACACATGAACAAAAAACCCCCAAAAAACAGACAATTTTCTTTTTTCATGTTGGGTTTTTTATTTCAATCAAGTGTATCATGGATTTTTTTTTAACAGTCAGTATAATCAATCAATCCAACATCTAAAAGTTAATAATGTGACTTAATTTTTTTTTCTAAACTGAAGTCATTGAAGATTAAAATCCTAACTTAATAATTATTACTATAATTATAATTTCAGTCAAACAGGAGTCACTTCAACCTGAAATGGAAAGGATCCTTCTTCATCTATCATTTTAAAAAAGACAAATTAGTGTCAGTGGAGGCTTAAATTATGCTTTCTAACAAACCTTTGGTTAAAAGTTGAATTCACATTTTAAAAATATCTGAAATAAAGTCCATTTTTCGTACATGCGTAGGTGCAAGTCTAAAGTTTAAGACATATCAGTGTGGTTCTTTAAGTTCCAGCTGGTGGACAACTTTTTTGACTAAACCAAACATAACAAATATATAGTGCTTTCTGTACCTGATATAACAGGAAAAAGGTTCAGTAAATAGTTTACAGGCTTTTATATTTTCAGTCTTCCCTTTGTTAGTTACTGAATTATAAATAATGGAAATTTACAACAGTGTAAAGAACCGTAAACCTTTAAAACAACCCCAACATAGAAACATCAGTAGTTCTACAACCAAACACCAGATTATTTTTACAATAAAACCCCAGAGTCCATCACAAATGACAAAAAACAGCAAGTAAAATACATGATTCTTTGTTACAATGCATGTTATGGTTCACGGTTCATCATTGAGGTCAGTTTATAAAACACCTGCAATGTAAAGTAAATTCTGAAAATAGTACAACATTAAAACATCAAATCTTAAGTATTTCTTCAAGTTGACTTATTTCACAAAAGCAGAATGGAGTAGCTCTGTTCTTTCTTATTAACTTGTTTCTGCTGGATTTCTGTAGCATTAATACACAGATCTGCACAAAATATAAATACACAACTAGAAATTAGGCCATATTGCTATTTTTCATCAAGTGGAACTGGCCTCAGACAAAAAAAAAAAAAGCAAACTGTTTTAGGTTTGTTACTGAATTAGTGAGGCACCTGTAGCTCGTAAAAACACAAGTAAAAACAGTAACTATGAAACACTGGAAACTGAAGGCTCTGAATTATATTTAATAACCTTGTAGGCACATTTTTAAGAGTCAGTTTAAACAGTAATGTAAAAACAGCAAAAGTAATAACGTGAAAATTGGTTATGTAAGAGTTTTCTCTTAAGTTTAAGTCAAAATGTATGTATTAGTATTTAAGTTTATGCTCAGTGGGAGTATAAACTAAACTGTTAGCGGCCAGCTGGCTAGCATGTTAACTGTTAGCTTCTCTTCCCGGCGACTAAACAGCAGGTTCATTACACAGGGCTCTGAACTCGCACGCACTGGGCCTGAGACATCGTCTCAGTAGTTTTGCATGGGGTGGGGGTCAGCTTTGTCCAGGTGCACAGGAGTAATAAGTGGGGATGTGCAATACTGGCTTTTTTACAGATGATGTCCAACTCTTAAAGTCAGATATCCGATATCGACCGATACCTATGCAGAGAACTGTGAGATTGCATCTCTCATATTTTGAGAAATACAAGTGTATTCTTTCCGAGAGCAAAGATCCCAAAATAGCCTTAGCTCAGCCAGAGGAGTTCATTTTGGACATCTGGCTGCCAGATATCAGATGCTAGCAGGTATTACCCCGGCTTTACACCTGGTCCGTGACGTGAGCGCAACGCAGCGCAGTGGCTTTGCTGCGACTTCCTCGGCGCGAGCATTTACACCGTTCACTGTGCGGCCGCGCAGCGCACCCGCGAGTGCACCAGCTGTTGTTGATTGGTGACATCACGAAATCACGAGAGGGCTGCTAGATCGCCTGTGATTCTCATCCAAATGGTTCATTTTGTCCACATGTTCATGCGTCATGGTTTCTTATTTCACTGTAACCTTGTGGACACGGAGATGCTGTCATGTTCAGGTAGTTCAGCAGTTTAAAAGCTGCACGGTGGCTTTTGTTTAGGAAGTTACCGGATATTTTACACTGAACCTGTGTCTGACTTCCTGTCTGGTTCGATCTGAACTATTGATATTGACGCGGTGTCGGTGCGTGGAGGTCAAAAATAGAGCTGGCGCGTATCTGTAGCGCAGCGGCACGGCATGCCGGAGCGACGACGGACCGCTCACGCGCCGCAGCGTGAGCAATATGTTTCACACCATTGATTACATGGGCGCGATCCGGTGCGCAGGGCGCGCCGCTGCGCTGCGCTCACGTCACGGACCAGGTGTAAAGCCGGGGTTAGCCAATGTGTGGCTAATTATGTTTCTGACAACTTAAAGGTTGAATATGGAACATTTTTATTAAAAGCTATATTTTTTCAAAAATAATACCTCCACAGGTCGTTTGGGGGTGTACAGAATGAAAGTACAACATTTCCCAGAAAAATTAAATTTAGCCTAAAAATAATTATAAAATAATTTTTTACGGGTTCGATAATGGCATTTTATTTACGTATATAAGCCAATACACGCTGCCATTGCAGGTTGCCAAATACGATCTCTGTGTGGAAACAATATTTCGGTCATAGTCAGGCTTGTACAGGGGAAAACCGTAGAGACGACCAGTGAAGCAGCTGCTTCAGAGCCCTGGAGATATTGTTATCCGTTTCTGAGGAGGAGTGACCTGAGAAAAGCAGAACCTGGAGTAAATTTAGGTGAAGACTACACTAGATAGACCCACATAAACGTTTTCCACGGAGAAAAACACTGAAATGCCGACTTTCCTGCTGGATCGGTAAGCTTGCTTGTTTGCTAACATGGCTAACGTTAGCTGTCAGTTATAAACTCCTCTGCGTTACTTGTTGGACATGCTGCAGACTGTTGGTCACTTGCGTATCGGCAGTGAGCCTGGCATCCCAGCGGCTGGAGTTGTTTTTCTGCCATTGCAACTACAACCTAGACACACGTGATGTCGCTGTTCTGTCCGTATTACATATTCAACCTTTAACTTAATCAGCAACTTAAAACCAGACATGTTATAAGCAGCTTCAAAGCAAGTCAGTCTGTAGCAGCAGCAGCTGCACCGTAGTCACATGATTCTGAAAGGAATGCTGGAATATGAAGTTCTTCCACAATAACAGGGACTTTTTTACATGCTGTACCAATGCTAATGGAAAAAAGATCTCGTGAGATTTTGTAATGGAACAGAGAGATCTTGCGAGATTCTGTTGGTCCGACAAAACACAAATGGCGATTTTTTCTGATATCACATTTTAATGCCGATATCGGCCAATAATATCGGACCTCCCTGGTGTATATATTGCAAAGCTGGGTAATGAGATGTATATAAAATCTTGAAACTTGAAAGAAATTATATTATAAATGAACCTAAGGTCACAACTCACTCTGACCCAGGCAGCAAAGTTCAGAGCCCTCACTTTGTATTACAGCTCTACAGCTTTAGCATTTGCCAGCCATTAGCTGCGTTTACATGGACAAATGTTTTATCGATTGAAATCTTTCCGATCACAGCTTCCAGCCGACATGTTTACATGGACAGTGGGAAAAGTGATCTCATCGGTTGTATTTACTTGATAGACATACACAATGGCTCCTAGTTCAGAGGAAGAGGGGTTTTCTTTTTTTTAAATTTATAATCTTTTGACCGTTGAAATGCTTAATAATCATGAACTCTTTCAGTTTCTAACAAAAACGTCGCATCTGCCAAAGTCCTGTTCTATTTTGCTTCCACCATCCTCCCTGAATCTGCTACGTCACGCAACCCCCACATGGTTCAAGCATGCGCAGACAAAAAATTCACAGAAATTATCAGAATGAATGTTTACACGGTCAATTTTTCCAGTTGATCGGATTCGAAAAAAAGGTTAAAACCACCCCTCTCTATTGGATTAAAAAATTCTTTCCTATCAAGGCCGATCAGATCAGCTCACATGTTTAGCCTATCTGTAAAACAATAATATGGCATTTCAATATTTCAACACACTCTACAGGACAGAATATTTGAAAAGAACTTTAACTTGCTAGCTTACTGTAGCTAAAATGCTAGCGTCGGTTACTAATGCTCTCCCAGCTTAAACGTGAATAAAGTTTTGATGTAATTTATGTACGCAAGGAAGCTAAGCTGTTTTCAGTAAATATAAGAGGGGAATTTCGATTTTATAAAGATGTTTTTCTCTTACTTAAACAAACGTATGCATCCAACGTACAAAGCAGAAACATAACCGTGGCTGCCTCCAGGCTTGCTTTGCTTTGTTCCTGCAGAGGCAACTTTACAGAAATAAAAGACTTGAAAAGCCGGAACGGGTACATTATCAAATGATTAATCAAATTAAAAATAACTAAAATAAAGATTTTATTGTTTCAGCAGTAGAAAAAAAGAAATATACTTGTTTGAAATTAAAGAAGTCAGGGCTGAAAACCTTTCCGAGGCGACTGAGAAAGAATCCAAACTCTTATCAAACTTTCTCTGACATTATTGGGAAAGTGGGAATTCGAGTTTGCAATTGTAATAAAAATACAGCGAAAGTTTTCCATGCTAGGCGTTCTGTTAGTTTGGCTCCCAAGCTTTGCTCTGAACCTTAAAATTCAAGTACACATTATTGCCATTTTGCACCACTGTCTTTTTTTTTTTTTTTTTTTTTTTTTGTCTAAACATCTAAAGTTTATCATTTGTGTGCCATTTTTTGTGATTTTGTACGCAAAAATGGATGAATAAAAGTAAATTGTGAGGCAATGCTTATATTTATCCCCTCAGCCCTGCTGGATGCTACACTTTCTGGATTTAAAAGGTCATTGCTGTCCAGACTGGCTATTTGCGAACACGTGTTCACAAACTGAAAGTGACATAAAAAGAATGATGTGGATAAATTATGCAAATATGAATAAATGTACTGACCGAACCTTCTTCACACTGAAATGTCAAGGTTTAAATGTTAAAGCAGTTGGATTTTAGTCGTGAAAACTCAGTGAACCAGACTGTGCGTGATATTTTTCCTGTTCATAAACTCAGCATTACATGAGCCGACCTTTTCAAGTAGGTGCAGCCTAATCAGAATTGAAATGTTTTTCCTCCCTGTCATCAACTTCTCTAGCTAGCGAACACCTGGGGTTTGAGGGGTGACGGCAGGTTGTCGTTGTCTGTGTTGTTTGCATCAATGGCTGAAACAGTGGAGGAGAGAATCTCCAGTGGGTATTTCTCCAATATGTCACGTACCTCCCGCTGAACACTCTGAGTCCAGGAGAGGAGATCGGCCTGGAGGCTCTGAGCAGCCTCCACCAGGGCCTCCTGTCGGCCGCTTAGCCCCGACAGCAGCTCCAGATTGTGGTTGAGCTGTGCCAGAACTGGGTTGGTGGCGGTCACACCGACTCCTGGACCGGAGGGGGGCCACTCGCCCTCTGAGCTGCTGCATCGAGGGGAAGCTTGGCCCGACATGTACCGCTCGAATTCCTCCGGGGAAAGGTTGAGACTCTGAGCATCTAACTTTTCTATGAAGGCAGCTGCGCAGCACTGAAAAAGATAAACACTCTAGATTAACATGATGGCGGAGATTCTGGCAGATGATGGAAATTAAGCTGAGTCACACAGAACCAGACGGCCGGACTGAAAGTAGAAGTTACACTTGAAAACACGTGATGCAAGACAGACGACTGAACTCCTGTCAGACATCACCATCCCATGACATGGTGAAATGTCACAATATGACTGCATTGGCTCATGTTCTCAGATACGACATTTTGTTTGTTATTTTTAATCTCTGTACATGGACACAAAACATTTGTTAAGATTTTTAAGGTAACAAAAAGCAGCATGTGGAAGTTGGAGGCATGGTGGAATAAATCATCCGTCAGTAACTCAGAGTTTGAGTTTGTTGATTTTGTCTTCCATGTTTGACAATTGTATTTATTTTAAACTTAAATTTAGTTAAAAATCTGTTAGGGGGGTATGTGTGGGGGGGTAGGGGGGGGTTGGTGCAGTTATGTGGGGGGAGTGCATGTGTGTGTTAGAGGGTATGAGGAGGTGGGGGTAGGTGTGGGCGGTAGAGGGAGGAGAGTGTTGGGGGTGGAGGGAGGAGTGAGTGTGGGTATGTAAGGTCGGAGGGCGGAGTGGGTGGGTGTATGTGTGTGTGTGGGGGGGTACACGGAGGTGTTGGGTAGGGCTGGGCGGTGTGGGCGGAGGTTCGTATCTCGGTGTTCGTGCCGGGCATCTCGGTGTCGGTGTGGTGCGGTGTGGCTGCGGGTTGGTTGGGGGCCGGGCGCTTTGGTGGGGGGTGCGGTTTTGTTTGTGGCTTCCGGGGCTTTTTGTGCGGGGCGGGCGCGGGGAGGATCTGTATCTTGTATGTGGTTGCTCTTGCGGTGTTGATGTCTTGGGTGCCCGTGTCTCGATGTGGAGGCGGTGACGGTGTATCTTTCAGCCCTAGTGTTGGGGTAGGTGTGTGGGGAGTGTGTGTGTGAGTGTGGTGGCGGGGTAGGGGGTGGTAGAGGTGGTGGCGCCCTGGTGTCAAGTGTGTTGGGCAGGGACGTTGGGGTGGGGGCTGGCCCTGCCCTGAGGGGGCGTCGTCTGGGGGGTCCGGTCCTCCTGGGTTTCAGTTGGGCCGCCCGGGTCCGGGGGGGGGGACGGCTGCTCCTGGGCGCTTGGGCCCTGGGCCCGGCGCTGTCTCCGCTCCGGGGGACGCCCGGTGGGGTCGGCAGCTGCTGGTCTTGGTCCGCTGGGGCCTGGGCCTCCAGACTGCGGGGGGCTCCGGCTGGGGGCCGCCTTTTGCCGCCCTTCGGGGGGATGCATGTCCGCTCTTTGGGGGGGGTAGCTGGGATCTGGGCCTCTGGGTGGCTGCTGGGGGCCTGGGTCGTGAGCCTTGCGGGCTTCCTCCTCCTTGCAGAGACGAGGCTGCATCTGCATGACTGTATCACCACGGAGCACCCTTTATTATGCATGTTGACACTGTGACACTGCTTCCCATTGCGATGACTAGGTTGTACCTCTTCTCTGCGTAGTTCTGCGTGTGTTTGTGTGTGTTTGTATGATCTGAGGATATTTAAGCCGCCTGCAGGTCCTCCTGTAGGGGATTGCTTGTTTTGTTTTCCAACAGAGACCTTGGTTGTTTAGGGATCGCGGTACAGATGTACCAGTGAACTGTGTAAGTAGATTCATGTTTTCTCTCCTCTCTCTCTTCCTCTTCCTTACTCCTTTCTCTCTGTTTCACTTTCTATCATTACCTCTGTTAACTTTCATTTCTCCCTTGTCAGGCCCAGCAGTATGAAATGGAATGGTGTAATAGACAAATGTTTAAATAAAGAAATAAAATGAATAAACATGATATCAAGTGGAGCCTTATGTTCATAAAGCTCCGCTTGGTAAAGCAAAACTGTTCAACAGAATAAAGCAATCAGATTTCCATTCTGCTTGCTTCGATGCTGGACAGGACAAGTTAAAGAAAAAAAAAAAAAAAAAAAAAAAATCTGTTAATCTTTCTATTCCTTTGCTGTTGAGGTAAATTTTAACACAAAAAACTGTTTACGCCTTAGAAGCTGTTTGGTTACATTCAGATAAAGAAAAAAACTTACAGGTGCGCGATAATTATAGAGCCAATAACAGGAAATTATAACTGGAAATCCAATTTTAAAAAAGACTAAATTCACGACAGTAATTCAAATAACTAGAAACTAAAAAAGTAATAATGAATACAAATTTAAAAAAATTATAATTTAGTGAAATAAAATATTGACTTTTAATTGTGATGGAAAATAATAATGATAATAATAATAATAATGATAATAATAATAAACCAAATAATCAAAGCTGTCCCAGATGTGTTACAGCACCTTTCCCATGAACAATGGACCAAAATACCAGTCAACAGGTGCAAGTCTTTTTGAACATTACAGAAAACATATGATTGCAGTGATTGTCTCAAAGTGTTGCTCACCAAAATTTTAGCTTTAGTTGAAATCATTTGGTGTGTCCCCCCCCCCCCCCCCCCCAGTTTAAAAGTCCAATCTGCGCCCCTGCATGTACAGTCATCCTCAAAATTATTCATACCCTTCAATTAAAGATGGAATGATATCACCTGTCAGTGAAATAAGATTAAATTGACAAAAGTAATAAGAAATAAAAAATTCTTTGAAAATCATGACACTGATTTTGAGTTGTGGTTTGAAAGAAATATTAAAAACAAACACACAAAAAATAAAACAGGTATACAAGCATGATGAGGCTCTGAAGCTAAAATTTTGTTGAGCAACACTTTGTGGCAATCACTGCAATCAGATGTTTTCTGTAACGTCCAGTCAGACTTCTACACCTGTTGACAGGTATTCTGATCCACTGTTCATGGGAAAGGTGCTCTAATGTGTCTGGGACAGTTTTATTTGTTTGTTTTTTCTAATTATTATTTCCAACCACAATTCAAAAGCAACTTTTAATTTACTAAATTATAATTTTGCAATTTTTTATCTATTATTAGTTTCTTCAGATGTTATTTGATTTACTGTTGAGAATTTAGTCTTTTCTTTAATTGGAGGGCATGAATAATCTTTTGAACGACTGTACAAAGTCCCTACAGCCAGATTTTGTTGGAGCCACATATGATTAACGGAAGTAAATGTAAAACTCTTCACCCCTTTTTGTTTCCTGATAGTTTGTACTCTTATTTTCCGAGCATATTGTGCACAGTTCCCCTTTCCCTGCCTATTTAGGGTTTTGTTTCTTTTTTTATGTTACAAAAAGAAAAAGTGGGTACTGATTGGTAACTTGTTTGTATTGTTGTACTCTGAGAGATAATCCGCTGCTTGAAGATGAAGAATTAAATAAATAAATGAATCTAAAAAGAGCATCACCCGTTTTTAAAATATCCATAAATCCCCGCTGATGCACAAAATGATACCTTTGTCAAACTGAGCTGAACTGTTCAATAAATCTGTTTGAAATGTTTCTGTTAACAGCTGCAGGTTATAATACGTCACGCGCTGGTTAACGGACGTCAGCCTCGTGTTGATGTCAGCTTACAGATAAGAAGAGCCAAATCATAAAGTAAAGTCTTACACAAGGCGACCTCATCTAACCAGCTTCAGCCCTCCAGTTCAAACTGACTTTGATGAGAAGTGAAGGAGGACAGGAAGGAAAATAAACACACACACACACACACACCAGGTTAGTGAAGTAGTATCCGTCCTCTCCAGTCATCAGCCTGCTGGGGTTGCAGAACCGGGTAATGTACTGAATGTTGGACTGGAGGCGTGGAGGGTTAGCCTTGAGCACGATGTAAATGAGTGCAGGGAGAAAGTCGTCCGCAGACGCCGGCTCATTCTTGGTGATCCTAATGGCGCTGAAGATGTGTTTGCTGCAGCGCGTGATGCATGCTAGTTTGTCCCGAGGAACCCTCTTTGAATCCATCTCGATGATATCTGCAAAACACCAAGAAACAGAGGTCATGGTAGGATGAACCATACCATCATGTATCTACCACTAGAGATGACTGGTTACTGGTTTTCTCTTTCTTCTGTGATACTACACAGCACAGCAAAAACAGTCTATCTAACCAAGTTTAACAGCCTTATATTCAGCAAAAACTGTCTCTGAAAACTCGGATTGAAACAGTCTTTCTCTTTAAAAATCTTGTTTTGAGTCATCTCTCAGACGAAACAAACTTATTCTGAGACACAAAACTTCTGAATACTAGTAAAATGTAGCCAAGAGTGAGTTTTTCAGCTAATGTCAAGATAACCTTGACATTAGCTGGAAGTTTTATTATAAGAAATCTTATATCGAGAATTTTCACTTGTTCCATTGGGAGATATTTTTTTACTTGTAATAAGCAAAAATTGTTTTACTCCTTTTTTAAACTTATTTTAAGAGTGACATTTTTCCAGTGTAAGCTTCCTGTGTTGGGATGTAAAGTGGAGAATTTGAACAAAATGAGCTAAAAATGACTAAAATCATCTTACAGAACTGCCTGTAAGGTTACAGCCTCCACCTTAACTCATGCATGTAAACTATAACAGAGTTATGAGGCTTTTTATAGCATGAAATAGGGATCCACGATGTAATCGGCCCCCTATCGGTATCGGCCTATATAGGCCTTCAAACTGAGTATCGGACCGATATTTAACTGATCAGCCCGCTGTTTCTAAAGTCTTAAAAAAATAAATAAAAAACTTCTTTTTACAGACTTTAACCTTCTAAAGACTAGGGGTGGGAAAAAATATTGACACACTAAAATATCACGATATTTTCATATGCTGATATCATACTGACATTTAAAAACGCGATATTAATCTATTTTACTAATTAAATCTCTCAATATTTCATTGTTCTGTTACGAAATCTCACAAGAATTCACAAAATTTTGTGATATAGTAATTTGCTGGTATCATATTGAAATTTAAAGGTGCCATGACATCAAATTTCACTTTTCTGGGGTTTTGGGTGTATAATATGATCTGTTGTGCACTGATGAGGCCATGTGAATGTCAGAGTGAGAATCAAAGTTCCTGTTTATGGTCTGTCAGCTTTGTCTCTCTGCTCAGAAACAGTTGAATCAGACAGCAGGCTATCATTCTACGTAGTTCTATCATTCTACGTAATTTAATTTCTCCAATAAGAGCACACTATCAAGTAAACAGCGCCCCCCTCTCTCTCTCCTACGGTTTATGCACCATCCGCTCCCCCCTCCCCTCCCTGTCTGATTCAGCTTCGTGTATGGAGCTAGTAGTAACTTTCTCTGCAGTCAGGTCTGGATTTTCAAACAAATGGATTTAAAAGCAAACTTCTGCAGCAACACTGAGGGAGGGGGCCACAACCTTGTCATTACCTGTAAGTTTATTTATTTTCTAAATGCTGTCTTGTCTGATAAACGTAGCTCACACTGTCTGAACTGCCCATGTTGCTAGCAGTTAGCCTTTAGCAAACTCCGATCGCAGCTTGACCTAGATTCTCCAAATAAGGTCATAGCGAAATAAGGTGTAGCCAATCAAAATGAAGTCAACGTGGTCTCCGGGTAAAGCTCATATCATCACCGGACCCAACTGTATTACTGAGGAAGTGAGGTCTGGCGTTTTCAAAACAATACTCCGCTGTAAAAAATGCCGTTTTTCTTTGGAGTATTTACATATAAAGTAATGCCAACAACATAAACTAGTTTTTAACTGTTATGTCATCACTCCTTTAAAAACACAGTATCCATCTATTTTCCAAACAAAATCTTGCGATATTTCATCATTCCGTTACGAAATTTGCAGGAATTCATGAAATATCGTGAAATTTTTTAACAGAATGATGAAATCTCGCGAGATTTTGTAAGTGAAATAGATCGATGCTGCGTTTTTAAATATCGATTTGATATTGGTATATGAAAGTATCGCAATATTTCAGTGTATCAATATTTTTTCCCATCCCTACTTTTCAAAGTGTCGGAAACAGATAACAAAACTGCTATTTGCAACAACTGCTTATTTTTCTCAGCTTTAATATTGGTATCGATATCAGTTATCTGCCACATGAGTTTTAAAATATTGACATATCAGATATTGGCCAAAATTCCAATATCGTGCATCCCTAGCATGAAAGCCACATTTATTGAACCTGTTATTGCCTTGACCACATTCTCAGACACTTCAGGGATTTCTTCATCCATAGAAACGCAGAGCATCTGGATGGTCACCCAGTGTAAAGCCCTGCAACACAAGAAATCAACACTGTGTTCATTACGGTAAGCTCACAGCTGTTCACAGCTTTAATCATTTCTTTTTTCTGCATATGATGTCACATTCACATTTATCACAGTCAGTTTCCTCCTGAGATGTTAACATGTGTAGCGGCTGCCACTGTGTATTCACATGTCAGGAAAACACGAAGAACTCGGCTAAAAATGGCTGTTGTGTAATCAGCTGCACACTCATACAGTATTCAGACAGTTTTCACAGACGGCGGAAGATTTGAGACAAGCATTGTGCACCTGGGCTTATTGTCAGAGAGCTTACACGTGTTAAACATTTTTTTTTTAAAAACCTATATGCTTTCACTCAAATACGCTCTGTAGTATTAACTCAGAATAATGACATCATAAGTGCTTGTTTTGAATCCAGGTGGGCCCACCTTATCCTGTTCTGTGTGGCCAAGTCCTTGTTTTCATCATCAGTGGTCTCTGGGCAGAAAACACTCTTATACAGACGAGTCATGATGTATTTTTCCACTTGGTCCATCACCTGCTCCACAGACTCTGAAGAGCCTGATGAACAAAGGTTGATGAGAAGCTGCCGGTGCTGCCACCTTGTGGTTCTTACTCTACATGCTGTTTGAAGGATTATTGGAAAATAATTGTTGAATATGCAGAAAAATTACCTTTAAAGTGGCTCATCAAGCGGTCTGCCAAGCCCTGGTAAAAATCCTGCACACACTCAGACAGTTCATCAGCACTCAGGTCCTGCTGGAAGAAGTTCCATGTTTATAAGGTGTTTATGGGCTGTAGAGCTTTATTTTGCCTTGATCTTCTCCTGAATAAAACCAACCTTTTTGCTTGACATGTTCATGAGAAAAGCTCTGCACTGCTTGTGGATCTCCCGGCCGGGTTTCTGAAGGTTCTTCAAGAACTCTAAAAAATCTCGGGACACTTGGTCCGTGTCAAAGCTGGCATGGCGGCTAATGGAGGGGCTGGTTGTCTTCCCTTCCTGGGTTTCTGATGAGGGAAACACCAAACAGAAAAAGTTATATTTTGGCAACCCTCCTCTCCACAGTCTGTGTCTGTGTTTAGCTACTTTATAGAAACACTACTGAACTTTGGCAGACTTTTTCTATTCACATCTTGTCTCTTGTCTGGATCTCTCCAGCCAGTAAGTCAGTTTGATATTAAAGGCCAACAACAGAACTTGTAGCAGTTTTCTCAGTGACGCGCCCTCTATCGACGGCTGAACTAGCATCCATCTTCATCGTACCTGTACGGTGATTCCTCCAGCAGTAGCAGGCTATCTTGCTCTTGTTCTGTCCTCCTCTTCTTTCCCTCTCCTTCTGGGAATGTTTCTTTGCGTTTCTTTGCCAAATCCGACATGATGCGTGTTCAAAACTCCTGCTGTGTTCATATCTGGCTCATAGCTGTTTGCTAGTAAGTGACGCAGTGCGCAACCAATAGTCGGCTGCAAAATAACGGCCCTGTCCTGGATACAAAACTTATATAGAGCAGTTTCTGAGCCTCTGGGCGGTGACGGCTCAAAAATGTGAATAATGAATGTTGCCATCAAAACGAGCCAGAAATGCATATTTTTAAGGTCTTTAAGTTACACTTGTCTTTTCTCTTGCTCTGTCCCTTTCTTTCTTTTCTCTCTTCCTCCAATTATGTCTTCTTGCATTCCTTCACTGAATCAACTGTTCAAAACAGCTGGTGTGTTGGTATCTAGTTAGTGGTGTGTGATGCGGTCCGTAAAGCAAAACTCAGCAGTTTAATATTATATGAAATTCAACAAATCAGTAAGTACACGTATGCAGAGTTGCGCGCAGCACCTTTCTTGGATGTGGTGCGCGACGAAGGGCTGAAGAATTTTTTAACAGTTGTCACTTTCCGGGTCTTCTCATTGGTCTTTTTCTCCTCAAACTTGGAGAAGGGGCCCAGAGAGGCGTGAGCTGGGTGCTGCTGGGGTGTGTTTGACTGGGAATGCACTCCGTGACTGCTGGCATATGCGGCCTCCTCTTCACGCTGCAACCTGGACGCAAAATAGGATGATAGTAATCAGTGGGAAAGAAACAGAAGCTGTACTTTTATACAGAAGAATAAACGTGCAATGAGCATCTCTGTAATACAAACAGAACGTACTGAGATGCTGCTGCATAAACATTTTGGATTATTATAGGCATTAAAGGTGTTTTCACCCTTTTAGATGCAAATATATATTGTGTATTTGTCTTTTTGTGTCTGTGCTGATAAATTATAAGAAAATCATGAAAAGGAAAAAAACTTGCTAAATTTCGATTTTGTTGATCAAACAGATGCACACAAGCCTAAAAATAAGCTGCTAGGAAAATGTTCAGCTGGATTTATCCGTTTTTTCCTCGGGGACGTTTTGGTGAAGCAGGGGCAGCTGGATGATATTTTGAAGGCCAAATAAAAATGATCTCACTTTTCTGCCAAGGCCCAGTCGTCCTGGATCTGCTTCTGCCGTACCCGCTGGTACTCCTCTCTCCAACACTTGGAGCACAGGCCCTGCCATGCTGCGTTGCCATAGTAACCGCATCCCTTTTTGCACAGCAGGTCTGATTGGTCCACGTGTATGCCCCGTCGCTCCGTCCGCTGACTCATAGTGCTGGATGACCTGGAATGAAAAATTCATCCTCTGATTTATTTGTGTGTTTGTATGCGCTGCAGGTCGAACTCGTCTCTGCTGCCGCGCGTTCGTCACACTCAGATTATTACACAACTTACTTGCGTATTGTCTCACATGCAGATCTCACCACTTAGATGCACACGAACAGGTTTTCCATGAAATGTCAGTCGGACAGATGTTCTGCTTCAATAAATCAGTTGAAAGTAAAAGTATGAAAATGTGCCCCTACTCGTAATTTCAATTCAATAATCATTACCATTTTTCTGATTTTTCTTTTAAATGACTTATTTTATATTCAAAGTATGGCCATAATCTTTTCTTGAGGTGATTTCTGAGCTCAAACCATTTTAATTTGTGCACACACCACAATTCTGAACAGTGCAGAGGCATTTTAGGAAGACAGCTGACTAAAACATTAAAATCAAAACAAGCACAGCGATGTCAGATCAGATGGGTCAGATTTCCAATAAGAGAGGCTTCTGCATAAGTTACTCTCTTGTATTCTGCTGAGAGACACATGCAGCATCACTATTAACCAGAACCAGGCTTAAAAACAAACAACTTCACCAGAGTCGGGGCTGCAGGAGTTCAAGACTACAACTGAAGCAGCCTCATTTCTGCTGCGGTTCAGAACAGGTTAAAAACACCAGAGTCGCTGACTCATTGTGTTTGAAGCTCTCAGGTTTTTTTTTCTTGGTGAGGGAAAAAGTGACTCTCTCTCTCTCTCTCTCTCTCTGCCTCACAGTTTCGGAGCTGTTAAAAGATTGAATCTCTGTTTTAGTCCAAATTCATTTTACAGGTGCAGTAGTGACATCTAGTGGTGAAGCTGTAGATTACAGCCTGCTGAATAATCATCTTTTCATCTGGAAATGTGCCGCAGGAACTACGATGGCTGTTAAAAATATGAAAAAGTGACACACACCTACATGCAATTACACTTAATATCATGTAATAAGTATACAGATACATTATCAATGAAAAAAAATTTTTCGACAAGCCAAAACCGCTCTAAAGAATAACTTCAATAAGACCGATCTTGACTTTGCTAGTAAAACCACATGAAGTATACACGGTTCTATACCAGCCATCCACAGTTAATGGCCACATCCCGCCCACGAGAGCAAAATGTCCGGCCTGCACAGACCCAGTGACACTATGTAATAAACTTCCAAAAGGTGAAATAAAGCGTGTTTGGTTTTATTTCAGTGTTTCCAACCATTACATGTTTATTACAGCATGTTATCTGAGATATGAGGAGATTTAAGAATATTTAACGTGATTTTACTGAATGAAACGGTTTAATTAAGACTTTAAACAAAAATGAACCTTTTTGTCATCAGCAGGTTTTTTTTTTTAAATGACCATGTTTCAGTCATTTATTGATAATTAGTCTGTGACGAAGTTCAGAAATGCAACATGCCTTTGTACACAACAGCTGATTTATATGATTTAGTTATTATATCATGTGTCATATTAACACTGATGCTGTTCGTGGGAGGTCACCTCTTACATAGTTCATTCAGCAGAGCTGATTTGAAGCTTGTTAGTGCAGTCCAGCTTGGATGGAAGTTAAAAGTATTAAAGTATTATACTATTACAAAGCATCATACATATTATTAATCATACAATACATGTAATATCATACTTATTACAAAGCCATGTCACAGGGGTTACCGCTAGCACCTACAGTCATCATTAATCCATGAATTCCTACATGTGTTTGCCTCCTGCCTTTTCACCCTGCATTTGGGTCCTTCACACACTCAGACGTGCGCGCTCATTACTGGGTTGGAACTCCCTGATATAGACACCATTTACAACAGACTGAGGAAGGAGACATACATCATCATCAAGGTCATCGTTCTGGCCATTCCTTGTACAAACTGTGACCATCAGACACAATCAGAAAGAGGGTTCAGAACAATCGGAAAAATAAGATTCTCCATAATGAGATCTGTCGGACATTTTGGGCATTTATTGTATTCTTGTTAAGTTTAAGAGGTTTTTTCACAGGAAACTGATCAATACTATATCTTGATGTAATCAAATTTGAATTGGTTTAATTTATTTTTACCCTCACGTTTTGGTTTATCATATTTGTATCACTTGTTTCTAAGTAGAGGAGCACTCTGAGAGCACAATCCTCCCAAAATGGCCTACAGTATTTCAAAGAAGCAAGTTGGATCTAGGTTTCACTCTTTCTTTGGCCCAAACTCCACCTCTCAACTAAGTTTCATGATACATATCTAGTCAGGTACTTTTGTGCCTGACAAACACACATAACACCTTTAAGGGTGAGAATCTTGCCCTGAAAGAGGAATAACAACATATCAAGTGGCAGTGTGGAAACAAAGCAGCAGTGTTGCTTACGGGTACAACCCCATTATCATCTGAATTTCCAGCTCATTCAAAGTTTCAGTTTGTTGTTCAGACATTCAACTAAACCTTTAGTGTTTTATTTTGGGGGTTTTCCTCACTCTCACTGCTCATATCACATCTTTTTGGCCAAAGGGGGCAAATTTTTGACAAGGCTTTGAAAAATCATGGTGCACTAAGCATTGACAGTTTACGACTAGTTTAATGGAGCTGACCATTTCATAGTTGAAGCTATATTCCCATCAGGAGTTCATAGAAAGCTTAAACAAAGCATTAAAAAAGTGAATATTTGAGTTACATTTAACAGATGAGCACCAACATGACACATTATTAATGATGTTACCCTATGATGGTGCAATCCTGAATCTTTATCCTCATCCAATACAATATAGCCCTATATCCCACAAATATAGCTCGTAAAAAGTAAATGATGCACCTCCTTCTCCAATAAAAGCCAATGGATCGACAACTTAAAACAAAAGTTTCATTAGGATACAAATTTATATCAGTTTTTTGTTTCCCAATATCCCAAATTCTGCACCAATAGGAATCGGTGATCAATGAGACGATATCACATGCCGATTTGATGCAAAACCCCTCCGTTCATATAAAACCACAGAAAGGAGCTAAAATGCCACAGTATAATTTTAGCACTTAGCTCAATCAGAGTTTTAGATAAAAACAAAGCAAAAATAGGCAGTGCCACGTTCTGTATATTGAACTTTAAAATGCTCCTACAATAGGACTGAACGATATGGACAAAATTTCATATCTCGATATTCATGCCAGACATCTCAATATCGATACGATACGATATGACTACGGGTTCGTTGAAAACCAAGCACTTTGATGGAAAGTGCAGTTTTGTTTGTGCCTTCCAGAGCTTTATATGCAGGACAAGCGCAGGAGAAATCTATATCTTTTATATAGTTGCTTTTGCGATATTAATATCTTGAATGTCCATATCTCGATATAGACACGATAACGATATATCTTTCAGCCCTATCGTACAATAAAAAAAAAAAAAACATTTCTGTGTGTACACATATAGAATATAGTGTAAATCTTGCAATTTTTCTCAGGTTTAGTTATAATAGCCTAGGTCTTACAGTCTGAATTTCTGATGGCTACACAGCACACTTTTGGAGAGCAGCATTTTCCCCATCGTATCAAATATTTCCAAAGCTTTCGGCTTATTGGTCCTTGAATCAATGTGCTGATGTATATTGATGAATGGTTACACCGTTATTAAACCAAGTACATTGTTATGTTCTAGTATAGTAACTTCTACTCTAAAATATCCAATTGCTGTCTTTGATAAAGATATTAAAACAGTATTATTTGCGTTATGACATGTTGTCATTGTTTTGATAGGTATAGGACTCAGTATTATTTATCTACATTTAGATGGTTACTTATGTAATATTTTTGTAAGTTTACTTACATTAGGACCAAGTTGTCCTCAAATTAATGACGGAATACTGTTAGTGCAGATTGACTTTATTCACATTCAGAAGCTCCAGCACTGATCATACAGTATCGACATTAAATTAACTAAAGAAAACTTTGGCTGTCTAAAATATCGACCTGATGCGGCTTTACTGCTAAAGGAGGATTTCATAAAAGTCGTGTGTTAGTCCAGCTCAAAGTTCAGTTTCGGAGCTCAGGGAGTCTCTTCAGTCAAGTGTCTGATGGCTAAACCTCCTTCATGCCCAAATATTTCCTTATTTTGTGCTTTTCTGTGTTATGAAAGCTCTGTGACTGCAGAAATTCCCACAGATGTTTAGTCGCTGTGAGGGTCATATGCTGTAATTACATTTTGTTATACACTACTAAACCATTCATGTGGCCCTGAAACCAGCTTTTACCTATGTTTGTATCCACTCATTTACTCTGGTTTTCCTCTTATTTGCCTGAGGTCAGCCAGCTAACACATGTAGCTGTGTCTCATTAGCTACCATGGGGACGTAATGGAGTCAGGAAGCATCTGCGCACTGTCCGACCGTTTCTGTTGGTCTTTATGAACATGTAATGGGCTCGCGGAGCTGTCTCGGAACTCACCTGTAAGGATTTCTCGACCAGAAGCAGAAACAGATCTCCTCCTCCTCTTTGGTGCTCCGGCTCTGACTGAGCTTCCAAGGTACAGACAGCTACGTCAGCATGACAGAAAAGCGGAAGTCCAGCACGAGCCTGTTGGCACCGTATCAGTTGGCGGTCTCAAAACGCCTCCAAGACCATATGGCTATTTCAGAGTCGAGCCATTTTCCAAGTAAAGAACTGTTAGAAAATATTCCGTGTATTTGACTGTTGCTTCGGCATTGAGGACTAATTTTAAAGGTTTCACAAATGTCGTCATCAAACCCATGTGAAAGTCATGTGATTGACGGAAAACGCCGAGCTGACCGATTCGGTACGACAGATTTATTTATTTATTTATTTATTTAAAAGACAGGCCTCACAAAAAGCCTAAAAAAGCATGCAACTAGATAGATAGATAGATAGATAGATAGATAGATAGATAGATAGATAGATAGATAGATAGATAGATAGATAGATAGATAGATAGATAGATAGATAGATAGATAGATAGATAGATAGATAGATAGATAGATAGATAGATAGATAGATAGATAGATAGATAAAATGGAGGCTCTAGCAAAGAGCACTTATCAAACTTTCAGGAAAGAAGTGGCAGTTTTGCTTCAGCCAGTTAAGTTCTTTTTTACACTGCAAAAACAGTATCTGGGCTGTAGTTGATATGAAAGACATTTTTACATTGAGCTAACTTAATTAGTTTGGTTTGATGGTTAAATCTTATGTTATTGAGTTACATCAACTTAAGAATCCCACTCGCTAGTCTGAAGTAAGTTTTTACTTTCACTCAAAGTAAATTTAGTAAGTTGTTTCATCTTCAGAGTGAATGAACAACAAAGGAGGCAAAGCTATTTTTTAAACGCAACATATCCAGACCACAAAGGCTCATGGGAAATACAAATTCAGCAGGAATTTAACCTTTTGTGATTGTTATCCTATAAATTTGAGTTATGTTCTTTACAGCCTTTGTTATGTTTGCTTACAGAAGAAGTTGTTGAGAAATTCTGTTCAGTTTGGATGTTAAAGTTACACCATGAGTGTGAAAGACAGTATGATAAACTCCCAACCATATGCAACTGTTGTGTAACCCAAAATGAACATGTAGTATACTGGATATATTGCTGTTCAGTCACGGACTTATATATAAAGTATTACTTTGACTAGTTGCAACCATAAGCAACTGTTGTGTAACCCAAAATGGACATGTAGTATACTGGTTATATTGCTGTTCAGTCACAGACTCGTATATAAAGTATCACTTTGACTTGAACCTAATTGTAATGTATTGAGTAAGCTACCAGTAAGCTAGAAGGAGTTGGAGGTGAGATATTATCACTTTTTACTTAGCTTTTTCCTCTGCTGTTTACTGGCACTCTAACAAGCTATCCACTCGGCTGTTCTCGGTTATCTTCGCTGACAACCATCGGTTCCAGGATCCCCTACCCTGCCTTTAATTTGGGAAAAACTTTTAAAAATTTGATGTGACAAGTTGATGTAATTTTTTTAATTTAATCCAAAGTAACAGTTTTTACAGTGTAGAAAGCTCATTTTGTGTTTACTTACAGCTAGGGATTTTTCCTTATTTATTTATTTCCATATTCATTTATTGCTGTTTTACAAAAACATTGTGTTTGCATTAATACTAAATGTGTGAAATGTTCTGATTTATTCCAGTCTGCTCTTAATGATTTGCTTATTTGTCTAAAGGGGAAGCAAACAAAGTAACTAAGAAAGGACAAACATTTTGAACTATAAATAAAGGCCTTCGGTGTGGACTCTGTGCTTTGTAGGTTTGCAGACCAGTGCAGAATATGACCTATTCAAGGGTGCAAAGGTCACCTTGTGTTTGTGGAAATGCAAACATAGTTTCATGCCACCAAAACTGCAGGAAACAGGAAAACAACTAAACACAAGTACAGAGGACACACACCTTTTGACTCAAACTGCAGAACAACTGCTTTTGCTGCAAAGCTGTTTCTGAGCATTAAAGGGGACTCAGCTTACAAATATCATCCTGATTGAAGGAAATAAAAGCAGCTAAAACTCAGTTTGCAGTAGTGAGGCAGAAACAGCCATGATCCTGATGGGTCGCAGTTTGTGTCTTCCTTCTCCAGCCACCGTCCAGGAGCTCTTCTCTGTGGCTCGGGATGCCAGCATCATCCCTGATATCTCTCTAGATCCAGTCCTCACCACCTTCCTCTCGCTGGACTCCTCTGCAGCGCTGCAGCACCAATATGCCTTCTTAAAGCGGAGCATGAGCCCGGAGCAGCGGACGGCATTCAACCTCAATCTGACCGGAGAGGTGGGGGCCAGCAGGGTCGCCTATGGAGGTGTAGGGGTAGTCGCTCTGGCGCTTTCCATGCTTTTCGACCAAGTTTCTCAACAAGTGGGTACAACTGTTTTGTTTTGTGCTTGTTGGATCAAGTCACTTATCAAGCATGCATACTAAAAACTCCTGGGTCTAACTGCTGGGTTAGAAAGGGACCAATTGATTTCTGGGTTATTGCCACTCAGACATTTGGGTTGTTGACCCAACTTCTGTGTTAAAATATTCAATCTGAAAGTTGGGTAAAGAAAAAAAAAACACTTTTTTCTGGGTCTGTCTTTTTTTTACCCAGCAGTGGGTCAAAAAACCCCATAATGGGTTATTTTTGTGCTAGGAGTTTTTAGTGTGTGATACTAAAACAAAGCTGTTCCAACTCCCCGTCAGGTCCGAGCACAAAGACCATCAGAGGATCATTCTTCAAGTCAGACTTCCAAAGATAAGAAGATTTTTGGCATAAGCACATCTTCGAGAATCGGTTGGATTATCCACAACTACCTCCGCCTCATCCCTGGCATCGCCAACAACCAAGACCAGATGGCCGAGACCTCCGAGCTCTACGACAACTGGCTGAAACTTGAGCTGCTTGACCATTATGAGAGGATGACCACAAAGAAGAGAATGAGTACAGAGTCCATGCAGCAGTGGTTGGTGGGAGCTGCAGTTCATCTGCACATGAGAATCCACCAGGTGAGGACAAGTGATGAACAGCTCAAGTTATGTGTAAAACTTTCAGAAATTTAGTCAAATATTTAACTAAAACCGAAGCCACAGAAACAGAGATCCACGATTTCCCTGCCTGATTTCTTAAAGGACTCTTCTGAGTCCAGGCCCTATGATTAAAACTTTAATGGCCGTGTACTGGAGAGGTTTACATGCTTTCTATTCTGATGAAGTCTTCCTTAAATGATTTGACTTCCCTTTGAGAAAATATTAGATTTAATAACACTGAAGGGCCTGAAAATCAAGCAAACATTTCACATAGGGATGGGCGATACCAAACTTTTTCCTGTCGATACGATACGAGCAGTTTATGGTACTTTTTCATTGATTTCGATACCGATGTCCCTTAAAAGAAAATCGCATGATTGTACAGTTTGCAATAAAATCTTGAACACAAAGGCGATATTAAATATGAGTAAAGCTTGAGAACAGAAGTACTGGAAAGAAATGGTTTTAAAACAATAATGGATTATATTGATGAGTAAATTCAACAAAAATAAGATTAAAAACTTCTTATTGTTAAGATTATTCAAATCTGTTCAGTGGAAAATGTTCAAATATAAAATGTAGTAATAATATTATAAATTTACCAAAACATAATGTGCAACAACCTGGATTAAACCACTGGAAAATAAAACAACATCATCATCACTAACAGTAGCACCATCATCGTGACATCTGATTGGCTACCACCATCATGTGATACAGAAGCTACGGTCTGGTTTTGCAGATAATTTCATTGCTTAATATTCTCACAAGTGAAAACAAATTGCTTGTTTTGTATCTGTCCCAAGGGGCAAACTCCGCTGGAGAACAGTGAAGCTACTTCCTTGTTGCCCCAAAATTTTAGTTCTTTCTTCATCCACTAGGGCAGAGGTGTCCAAATCTTTTACACTGGAGGGCTGGAAATGACTCAGGGTGGATGGTTGCGGGTCAAAAGTAAAAATTCATGTTCGTGTGTAAAAAATTAAATATACTTAGCTCATAGCAAAGGTGGGAATTCTGGAGTCAACAGATCTTTCCCATGTCGTATTTGTTCTGCCCAACTGAACCAGGTTTGTCCAATCAGCCCAATGAATTAAATTAGACTGATTGGACTCACCTGGTTCAGTATCTGGGCAGAATAAATACATAAAATGGAAAAGACTTGTTGACTCCACAATACCCACCTCTGGCTCATAGTGTAGTTGTTCAAAATAAAACATTTACAAAAAGTAATGTGAGAAATGAATAACAAGATTCTTTATTGTGTTCGTGACAGTGTGGGACAACTGGAGCTGTGCACATACACATCCACACTTTCTGTTTCCACTAGAGCCCCCCCCCCCAGGCACTTAGGATGAAGGTGTGCAGTCAGGACTGGTGGGAATGGGTTGTAATAATGAAGTTCACTGACTCCAGCTGGTGTGACAATTTTCCTATATCACGCCTTTACCAAGCTTAGATGAGTGATGGAGCCCCACAAAGTAACTGTTTGCACACCAGTTCCTCTTGGGATGCATGTTGCCATGGTGATATATAAACTAGCAAACTGTGCAGAGTACTGTCTGATTGCTGGTACAAGTGCTCCCTGTAGTTTATTCAAAACACCAATAGTTCTTGCAGACAGCACATGCGCAGAACACAATTTAATGTTCCTTTCAATGGAGATATTCCGACACACGTTTACATGACCAAATATTCGAGAAGGTCCTGCCTGCGGCTTGCGGGACGAGGCGCCCTCCTTCTTTCTGCCTCACATGGTAAAATGTAACCCTAACACGACCCACCCACTATATGATATGCCTCTGGGTTGCAAGCTGCAGATAGATACACGTGCCCCATGGCTCGGCTCGGCCCTGTCTATGCCCAGTATTTTGTAGGAGTGACGACACACGTGACACAGCAAGATGGTGATGGTGGGAAACACCCAACTGGCTTCACTTTCAGCTCTTCAGACATGACCAGATACTACGTCCATTTTTTTTACAGTATTTGATCTGTAGTGTCTTAAAACTCAAAAAAGTATAGAATCCTATATTTTGTCTGGCTGGTGTTGAAGTATTGACTCCAGGGTATCAATATGCCTAACCCTAATTTCACATCTGCCAGAGGTTGTTTGACATTTTTAAACACAGAACCTACTGCAGATGTAAAGCTTCGGGGTTCTAAATTGGCCAGCTCTTCATTTACAGTATACAACAGTCTTGATGTAACCAATGAGTTCCTGCAATTGTGCTCGTCACAGTGTGGTCTCAGAACAGTCTGTTCATTTACTGAGTAAAAATACCACCATGTAAAATAGCTACCCACTCCAGCTGCTCTCCTACAGGAGAATTGCACAAAGAGAGAAGGTTAATTACAATTATATAAGTTTGGCCCCAAATTTTACTGATTTGACTGCACTGTTCTAGTATATGGCCAAGAATATTAATGTAACAACACTGGGTTTACACATGCTAAAAGCTGTATGGATTCAATCATGGCACCTGCTCATCTACAGGGAAAAAAAGAAACTGAAGAAAAACAGGTTTCAGTGTCTAGATCAAAGATTATTTCAGGAAGCAGCTGTATTTTTGTGAGATACTGTTATTATGGTACATGATGTTCAGAGGATAGACACAAAATACAGGGCTGAACAGGAAGGAAGCGACCAGATCCTGGAAAATGAACTACTTTTTCTTTTTGTCATAGAATTAACCAAACAATCTGCTGAAGTGGCTTCATAGGAAACTAAACTATTTCCAAACAAGAAGTCAGGCATAATAGAAAAGATGGGGAGGGTGTGACAACGAAAGGAGGTTCTGATGCTGAACAAATGAAACCAGGGAGTTTTCAGGCTGAGGATGCAATAATAATTCATACGCAGAGCAAGTGGTGGAGATTAGCTAGTAAGATCCTGGTGTAAAGGAGAAGCAGCAAACAAGACGAACTGGGAGAGTCCAAAGATCAAACAAGTGAGGCAAAACAGAAAAACCAAACGTGAACTTAACAAAACCAGATGAATAAGGAAGTAACTTTCAAACAGAACCAAAAACAGAACAAAACTCCCAGACTATGAGGAAGAGGATTAGGGCCACTGAAGAAAAAACATTCTGTGACATCAGTCAGAATTCTGATTTCAATCTCAGAATTTGTACTTTTTTTTCCAGAACATTTTTTTTTTAAAAAAACTGGATTTTTTTTTAATTGCTGAAAAAAATAAAAGAAAAAAAATCATAATTATGAGAAAAATAAATGTCAGAATTCTGACTTTAATCTCAGACTTCTTACTTTTTTCCAGAACAGTGAAAAAGATTTTTTTTTCTGTGAGATTTCTTAAATTTTCTGAAACTAAGTCAGAATCCTGATTCTTTTTGTTTTTTTAGAACATTAAAGCAATTTTTTGGGGGGGGGAGAGGTTTTTTTCAATTTCTGAAAAAGTCAGACTTCTGAGATCAAAATCATAATTCTGACTTTTTCAGAAATTGAAAAAAAAAATCTTGAGACTTTTTTGTGGAAAAAAGTCAGAATTCTGACTTTTTTCTTAGAATTTCATTTATTTATTTTTCTTGAGTGACCCTAATCCTCTTCCATAAGTGAGACTGTGATGCTTAGTGGTTTTAAAGTTGGCTCTTTACAAGGAAGGTCTGGAAAAACTTGATCTATTTACTGTGATTCAGAAGGCCAGATGAAAAACATTATGAGCCAGATTCAGAGTCCAACTTTCAAGTTGGTTTCCCATACTAATTTAAAAAGTGACCATATGCGGAACACTAACCCAAAGATTTATTGCATCAATCATTAATGGAAATATTAGTAATGGAAGCAAACTCTGGTGTCTGGTCAGGCATCCACCCATCATGCCCATCCCCCTAACATGCAGGCACTTACTGCAAATCATGATGCACTCAACAGTTCAGGGAGGATATGATGATGGAGAACGGTGAACTACACTCTAAGCACTTTTATTCCTCCCACAGGTCCGTCTGCAGTCTGTTCCATTAGGATCAGCAGAGTCACTGCGTTTGTCCTATAAGACAGCCTTGAACCACCTGGTTCAGGGATATACTGCCTATCTACACAGAAACATCAAGGAGACTGAAGCTCCAGGGCCACAAAAACCCAAACCAGAACAGCCAGCAGCCCAGAGCAAACCCACAAGTTCAACATGACAAACATGACCTGCTTCAGTAATGTTAGCCTGGCTCGTCCCGCTTATGAAGTGAATGATTCAACCACACTCAATTCAGCTGCAGGAAACAACGGAGGCTGTAAAACAGATGGATCCAGACAAGGCATTAGAGATAATGAGCTGAAAGGAAGCAACGACACAACTGAAGTTATCAGAAGCAGAAACACAGTCAACATTAGTGCTGGATACAAGGAGGAGGAAGACGGAGGGTTTGGTCTTTTAGTCATTGAGTTTCAGAGAAACGTGAGTCACAGTGTGCAGCATCACTCCTGTGAGTCTCCGGCCATCCAGCAGGCTTTGGTGACTCGGATCATGGGTGCTCAGGACCTGGAGCGCAACGAGAACTTTTTCCTTTACCCTGTGAGAGTCCTCCACACCCTGCTCAGGCAGAGGGATGCCTTTGAGCTGAGGAAAAATTAGACAAGCCTTCAACATTTTCCTCTAATTGTACAACCGCAAGCATAAGCACAAGTTTTAACTTACTGTTTTTAATGTGTTATCTGCTTGTACAATGTCCTTGGGTGCTTTGAAAAGGTGCTTTTCAAATAAAATGTATTATTATTATTCTTAGGGGTGGGAAAAAATATCAATACACTGAAATATCGCAATATTTTCTTATGCTGATATCATATTGATATTGAAAACGCGGTGTTGACCTATTTTACTGTTGAAATGTGAGATTTCATCATTTTGTTACGAAATATCAAGTATACCCACCTGCAGCCGCGGACCCAGAGGTGTGTCGCAAAGTTGGGCGTGGTTTGTAGCAATGTGGTTTGTGGTAAGGGTTAGAGTCCATTGCGAGGTTTCTTGAAATCTTGCGAGATTTCGTCAGTAAAATAGAATGATACCACATTTCTACACATTAATATAATATCGGCATATGAAAATGTTGGGATATTTCAATGTATTTCGAGATAAATCAAAACACTACAGGGATGTTGATTTGATGTTTTATTATGCAGAAAGGACATAAAAATATCAGATAATATAACTTATTTCATTTACCAGCTTTACTTTCTAGATTGATGAAAAGCTCTCTCTTAAAAATTAAACAAAATTGTAGTCAACTCAGTTTTCTTTTTTTCCCAGTTAAAGTCAAAGACAAATATAGACTAACCGTACGATGTGCATTTCTGAAACATAGCAGTCAAGAGTTGTGTGATGTCAAATGAAAGATAGATGAACATTGTGCTGTTATCTAAGAAAAACTACCAACTCATCACTTCAGTTTTGTTATCAGTCAGCATGACAGCGGAGGTGTCACCATTTCAAATTACCACAGAAATGAAAACACCACCTGTCACTGACTTTATTGAGACTTTTTCTCAAAACATGTGTTATCTGTTGATCACAGGATTGTTGTGGGGAGTTGACTGTTTAAGCAAAATGAGTCAAATTCTTCTTTTCTTGACCTGCTTAGAACTTTTCTTTCTTTCTTTTTTACTTATTAAAAAACCTATTCTGAGATATTTCAGCAGAAAATTGCATCTTGTCACAGTATTTTGTTATTGCAACTAAACAGAGCTTTTTTTAAACAAATAACTTCACAGAAATTAAGTCTTGGTCTATTTGTTCTCAATCCAAAAATGCAAGAACATTAAAAAGAAAGGATTTGTACAGAATAGCACATGTTTGTCTTCAAGCAATTGTCTTTAGATACCATATTTTGTTTACTAATAACACTTTTTGTATTTATTTGTTGAAAAGCTCAGATTTCTTTGAACTGCTTCTTTCCAGCAATATAATTAGATTTACATAATGCATCTTAGCTTGTTTATGTGAATTACATTGACACTTTCAGCTGTTGTAAATATAGCTCAGACTCAGCAAAGATCCTCAACTCCAATATTAACATAATTTATCTTTATCTCAGAAGGAAATTTAAAAAAAAACTGAGTCTGTAGTTTGGAGACATAAAAAGTGTGAACAAATGTATAAACTGGAGAGTGAAATTAAACTGCAAGAACCTACGGTATGTGGAACTTTGTGGAAGTGTAATGCAATGATGACGTCAATAGTAAGACAGACTACCACCTTGAGAAGTGATATCAGCAAAAGAAAGGTCAAGAAAATACTGAGATATTGGATTCATATAAACATTTTCTATTTAATGTAGCCTAAAACTATCCTGTTATCCTTTTGAACACCAGCTTATGTATGCGTGTCCTAGCAGACTGCAGAGGCCCATTGTTGCAAACAGTGACGAATTCTTAAAAAAAAGAAAAATTAAAATTAAAATCTTGAATCCAAACGGGGATCTGGATCAACAACAGAATGCTATCAGTTCTCCCTTGAACCATTATCAACATTAATCCAAATCTGCTCAGTACTTTCTTAATTATTTTGCTGACGGACGGACAGACATTATTTGTTCTAGTAATTATATGTACCAGGCAGTGAATTGAAGTGAATAAATTAAACTGAAGTGATTCACCCTCATTGAATCACTATGGTACCAGGCTATTATTAGGCTATTTCAAAGGGCTATATGCAAATGTCTGTGCGTGGGTGGCGCTGTTACGCCTCGCAGAGTCCATCGTGCCGTAGAAGAAGCGCTCCGCTCTCCACCTCCCATGTTGCTGTCTCGCTGCGTGTGTAAACGGCGCCTAACTTCCGCACGCTAGTAATGACCAGGGCAAGGGAAGCCCACATTTAAGCGTTCACGCAAGAATTATTTAAAGGTAGGTGGTTCTATTTTCATTACCATATACATTTGACATTTTTAACCCAGTCACGATGTCTAGTCAAACTGTTATCATCTACAGCTAAACAGCGGGAGTTGTTGAGATCAAACAAAGTACAGCAAGGTGTTGAGGGACGCTCAATAGCTAATAAATCATACCAAAATATTTGAAAAAGTATGAATAATTGAGCTTAAGTTGCCAAAATAAATGCAAGACAGTCTAATTTAGTTTCCTGTTAAAATAATTTGGTCCTTTAAGCGACTGCGTAGGTTAGCAGGAAAGCTACAATGCTAACATTGTTGTGACAAACGAGCAGACCGTGTTAAATAGGTTCCAGACGTGCTGAGTGTTTTCTGAAAAATATTAGACTTAAGCTAAGAAATGGTGAAACACTGGTCAATCATTTATAATTAATAAAGGAATGTAGCTTCTCGAGGTACAGCATCGGTTGAAAGGCTATTGGGAACAATACACGTTAGCTAATGGCTCCCATTTGTTCTGAATCCAGCAAAACTTAGACTCATGGTCCGAACATGAGGTCAGACCAGTTTGAACTCAACCACACCCTCGTGTTTTCATAAGTATGATAACGTGGTGGTAAATGTGCAGAACTCAGCATGTACTGCTGCGATAATAACCTGCTATACAAAGGGAGTTTATAGCATTTATTTGCATGAAAAGCAGCTTAAATGTTCAGCAGTAAGAAGTAGAAGTTGGGCGTGTTTGCTTGTCCGGGGAGGAGCACCGTGTGTGTTATTCCTGTGCTGTGGGAAAGAAGAACCTGATCACACACGTGGGTCCTTCCTTCCTGTGAACGTGGCAACAGTCCACAGGTACAAAGTAATCTTTTTTTAGGGTTAAAACTTGGTAATGGGGGTCAAGGATTTGGTATACTGTGTGGTTTAAGAAAAGTTTTTGTTACAGATGCAGTTATGGTTAGAATAAGTGGGTAGGTTATACATTGACCCTCTAGTCCCCAATATTCCACTCTTTGTGTGTGTGTTCCTGTACTTGCTACATTGTGAGAACCATTTTGCACTTTTAACCAACAGTGAGGACATTTTGGCCAGTCCTCATTTAAAAAGCCTCAGAAAAAAACATTTTTGGGGTCAAGATTTGGTTTTAGAGTTTAGGTTACAATTAGGTTTTGGTTAGGTTAAAGGCTCTATACCTGATTTTTCACATTTTCGATCCATGAGCAAGTGAACAGTTAAGTTTGAACTGTAAGCCCCGCCCCTAACTGTTTCCACCAACGAGAAACGCTGCTACTCTCCCTTATGGATCACCGCGAGCATCTGGGAATTTTCGCCAAATTCGTTACATCCGGTTAGGTAGGGGGTGAAAACATTGCTTTATTGCATAGGGGAGCCATTTGATGACCTGTTCATTACTCGTCAGTCTTCGTTTATTCCACTTTTGAAATACAAGAAGTCCTGCTGTGTATGGCTGCCATAAACATAACTACCACACAGATGTTTTTTACCATTTCCCCAAAAGAACAGAAAAAGACCCAAATGACAGGCTAAGTGGCTAGCGGCTATAAAGCCCATAAATGCTGACAGTTCACACTGGAAACCATGGAAGCATCTAACAGTATGTTTGGATCACTTTGTGACTGATAAAATACAAACAAACCTATATTCTGGGCGCACTATTTAAACCCTGTGGTTGTTATTGTACAGATGACAGAAAACACCATTACATCGGTGGATGTACAGAATCACATCACCGCCTGCTGTTCCTGTGTCCTCAGGACTGTTAAAGATCACGTTCATCCTGATTACTGCCATCAATATTCCTAAATAACAATAAAAGCCATAAAACTGGCAAAAAAAAGCATTTGCAGCGTTATAAACACTGCACAAAGTCCTCACCAGTAAAATACCAATGAGCCTCCAGCAACCGGTGATTTATGGCTTGATCATGAGAGTAAACTCCTGAGAAGTACAGCAAAGAAATACCACCATTTCTTAGAAATCTGGGGGGAAATTAATATTCAATAAAGAATAAATGATTCGAACACAGGGGGCTTACCTGATGAAACTAAATACATCACAAGATTGGGAAACTGATCATCAGGCCATAATGTAGGTTTGTCTAACCAGGCACCAGCAGGCAGATGATGAGCATCACTCAGTTAAACAGACACTAGTTTTGCTTCGTATCTTTTCTAGCGTCAGCAGACTGTCAAGGTCACTGGACAACATTTCAACATCATTTCAAAGACAGACCGGTGGAGAATTTTTTTTTTAAAAAGGGTGCAAAAACGGTTGTTGAGACTCACAGTCCATCAGATGCCATTCAAATGCGAGGCATGTTTTCACCCCTACCAGCCTTGTGGGCACCCAATGCGGTTCAGTTTGAGAGCTGCCCTGCATGCGCTAGGTGAGGGCGCTCCTTGTTACGAAACGCTGTTAGTGGCTGATTGGAAAACTAGAAGTTCTGTAGAATGAACCCCATTGGCTGAGAAAAAGTGTCACGACAGTGTTAGAAACCTATTTGTGCATATGCGCAATCAATGAGTAATTTATTTTCATAAAATTACCTCTTTTACCACATAATATACTGTGTAGAAAGCATTTTCTTAGAGAGATTAGAATAAAATCAGGCACAGGACCTTTAAGGCAATCAGTTGTGATGGGTAAGGGGCTGGAGAATGCATTATGTCAGTGAATGTCCTAGCAAAAGTAGAAGTACCAGAATGTGTGCGTTATTTTACTGAAGAAAATAAAGCAACAAAACAAATGCAAGTTCTGAGATGGAGGTACATTGACTTGTACATTTTTTTAGTGATGTACTGTTTTGCGTTTTCATGTGTTTGATTACAAATTATGAAAACAAGAAATGCAAACATAAAAAAATTTAAATGCTAATGGGGCATGGCTCAATGTGGTCTGAGAATTTAATTTTGTACCACATATGTTTTTATCTAAAATCTTGAGGATAAATTTAGAATTTCAGGAGAATCTCAATTGTTGCGTCCACATTTCTGTTTGAAAAATAGTTATATGGTTTATGTACAAGAGACTATCTAACCTATACCCACCGACTGATATTAAGTGTGCCAGAGGGTGATAAATACTTTCCGAAGGAGTCAAAGTGATACAGAAATGTTACCATTGAGTAAATGCATGTATAAACTCCTAAAAGTAATGTCCAGGTTGAAAAAAAAAAGAGAGTTATCTTTCAAGTCGTCCTCCGTCGTATATCCATGTAATGGGAGAGACAGGGCAGCAGGATTGGGCCTCTATAAGGCATTATCTGCAGCAAAATTCCTTCATTTCACCAATATTGTTTAGTGTAAGGCTGGAAAACTGTCAGAATCCAAGTAACAGCATCTTTTGATGAGAAAATGCCAAATTTGGATTTTTAATATAGCATTCAATAACCTAATTGTTTAGAAAATTTATGGGTTAACTTCAGACTAATCTCCTGGAGTTAATACATTATTATACACGGCCCTAATAAAATCCCAAATATGAATGATGTAGGCTATCTTTTCTGTCTTTTATTTATCCTGTTCACCCTAAGGTGAGGTGGAGGAGAAACCTGAGAAAGCAACTTAAACTGATTGACAACAGAAATTTTGCTTATACAAACATGGATTTTAAGTGTTAATACAGATGTATACCTTTTGTGAAGAAGGTCACACATGTACTGCTGAACCTCATTTTTAATTCCCAGGGTCAGCCTGTGATCTGATCTTTCCACTTTTTCTTTTGAGTATGATCTGAATCCAGACTTCCATGGATTGATTTTGATTTTCATTGATTATTGTTATTTTGTTCTCCACATATTCCACAATGTAATGAAATATTCCAGTAGAAAATATTTATTCATTGGGATCTAAGATGTGTTGTTTAGGTAGGTGTTCCCTTTGCTTTGAGCAGTGTGTGTTTTCATTCACATCAATCAAAAGAACAATCAGCCAAACCCATTTTGAAACAAAATGAGTATGATCAGATCAGAGTCTTCTTATTGGGATGTAAACATGAAGCACTTTTTGTTCCAGTCAGTCTTTTAGTCTGACTTCTTTTGTCCATGAAAACATGGCTATTGATCTGCCCAGGTTGCTCCGTCTATGTGCAAAAATATGAATCAGTTCAGGCTGCTCTAGTGCAAGTTGCTTAAAAGTGTACTGCTTGTACATATGAAATATAGGTGGA
Organism: Atherinomorus stipes; assembly: GCA_023101725.1. Classification (NCBI taxonomy): domain Eukaryota; kingdom Metazoa; phylum Chordata; class Actinopteri; order Atheriniformes; family Atherinidae; genus Atherinomorus; species Atherinomorus stipes. The sequence goes on from JALJCO010011793.1 coordinate 303,915, forward strand.
ATAAATTGTAACTTCTGTTTGCTATGTCTGAACACCCAGATGTGACTATGCCTTCAAGTTAATTTTGGTCAATCCATTAGTCCAGGGGCGGGCGACTCCACTCTGGTCCTCAAAGGCCGGCAACCTGCAGGTATTAGGAGTTTCCGGGCTGCAACACACCTGACTCCAATCAATAGGTAATTATGCAGAGCTTGATGTGAAGCTCTGCACAGGTCATAAGGTGTGTTACCACAGAGAAACTCCAAATACCTGTGGGATGCCGGCCGTCGAGGACGGGAGTTGCCCATCCCTGCCTTAGTCTGTAAGACGCAGAGAAACACAGAAATAGCTTTGTACAGTGAGAGGAAATTGCTCTGCAGGTCAGTTTGTGGCATTTCTGTTTACATTTCAAAATTACTGCCTGTATCAAGCAGCATAACAACTAACCGATATAATTGCATGTGCTGCATAACAATTACAGTTTTCTATTACTTACCACAGTGATAAGCAGTTAACCAGTTGTCTGAATCTCAAACTTGCAGAGACATGTAAACTCCTGTTCTTGGCAACTCAAACATGGCTGTGTACTTGGCTTTTTCACTGGGAGCACTTATGAATTTTTAAATAGCACTTAATAAAAAAAAAAAAAAAAAACATCAACCGAGGCAACAGGCCCAAATATAGCTGCTAATGTTAGCATAGCTGCTAGTTCATGTTTCTTGAGAGGTTTTTCTGGAGAAGTTTGGCAGTAAATTCATGTTGAACATCAAGTCGTTGTGCTCATGAGGGGCCAGACCCTCAGCTCTGCGTATTTTCTCTGTTTATCTGTTGTTGTGTTTTTGATGAGTTTCTCAGTCCCAGTTTATCCTCTGTTTGTCCTTTTTAACAACAATGGCACAATCCCACATCCAGCATACACGTTGCACTCGCGGGCTCTGTTGGCGATATTACTGATAGTTTGTCATTTTATCAGTAATCGTTACATCCCTACGAATCAGTTTGTCCAATAATGAAAGACAGGAAACAGAGGAGCACTACTAACTTCAGGAAGAAGAGGAGTTGCACATATAGTAGTAGCGGTCCTAGTAGTAGTCCTGTGACTGCTTCACTCTGTGGGCTAAAGTTAAATCGCCTCGTTTGGAGACGGGAGCACGAAGTTTAACGGCTGATCAGTTGGAGTTTTATGTCAAGCCAAAAGACCAGAGCAGCATAGTTTCTAAACCCTCACCAACTGTCGTTTCAGGAGCAAAGAGACCAGAAAGACGGGGGAAGTAACTGGTTTGATGTAGGGCTGGACGATATAGAAAAAAAGATTTTCGATAAAAAAAATCTGTATTGATCGATATTTATTTATAAAAAAAAAAAAAACCCATCAAATTAAAAGCTATGTTAGGTGCAGCCCTGGCCATTTAAGCTTTTGCTGAATGACCTACTTATAATAAAGATCACACTAAAGCTGCTTTCAGACCTGCATTGCAGAACATGAGCGGTCAAGTCCATCCGCTCTTTAAACAGACTCACCTTTTCAAACATGCCGCCTCCTTGCGGACTCACTGCGTCCCAGGCGCTTTCAGAATTCAGGAAATGTTGCAGAAAAGTCAGCACAGCCCCGTTCACCCTTCAACTCTGTCCAGAACATTTTCTTGTACGTTCAGCCAAACTGACGTGCCACAACATTTCCGCTCTTGTGACATGGGACCAGCTAGTACATGTCTGCTACATCTACGAGGTAAAAGACCAATACGCATGTCTGAATGCAAGTGTTATAAAGAACAGAGTCTGCAATATTACCGCTTTTCAGTGCAAGTCTAAAAGGGGCATAACACTGAATTCCAATTCAGCCTTTGCCTGGGTCTGCGTTTGTGATTGGTTGGCGAAAGGAGTGACTGTAGTATCATGCTACCTGATAGGCCACAGCGGAAAACTGTGCTTCTATATTGAACTTTTATTGACCCCTCGTTTTTTTCTAATGGAAAAAACCTCTTATCGATCAATGTATATTGATATCGAATTATCGTCCAGCCCTAGTTTCACTCATGTGGGTGCGATGTTTAGTTCACATCAGCTGCTGCCATGTAAATGCAGTTAGACCAGGTTCAGTCCCGACTGGGGATGTAACGATTACCAGTAAAATGGTTAACCGTGATAAAATTACCAACGATTAGTAATACCGTTTCAAATTTTAATTATCGTTAAAACCGTGACTGATAACTGCACTTTGAAAAACTCCCAGTGATGCTGCTCATTTGTTGGAAAAGCAGCAGCAGTCCCAGTTTGCAATGTTAAATTTATGAAAATGTGGAAGGCAACAAAGGCACTCACATGGACAGTTCTCTTGAGATTTTTCCCTCTTTAAAAAGGACAAGTAGACATTTAGACCCATTTTGGATATGTTTTAAGATGCTGGGGGGGGTATTTCTATAATACTGCGATAAAAATGATCATTTTAATGATAATTTTGGTCACAATAACTGTGATATGAAATTTTCACATCGTTACATCCCTAGTCCCGACCACTCTGACCCAGTTTCGCCTCTACCTGCTGTACAATAAAGCACATGAGAGTCAATAGAACGTTACAAATATATAAATAAGATAAATGCAAGTGTTTGGAACACACAAACATCACACATTTTACAATGACTTACTGATTGCACTGTTGAGGTGGTGGCAGTTGCTTGCAACCCCCGTGGTTAGGCTAGTCAATATTGCGATGTAGCGTTACTGCGACAGCCCTAACTTAAATCAAGCCTGGCTTATTTCAGGAGAAAATGCAAATCAAAGCAGTGAAATGTACTCACATGCGTGTTCCCTTTTCTTTTTTTTTTTAATACTTGCACCACTCTATTTTTTGGCGCATATATGAGTATGACCTTGCGCTGTACAACCCTGCTAATGTGATTTGAGTGAATTGATGTTAGCCGTTATTTATCCTGTTATCTTCAGCAGTAATTCAACTCTATATAAAACAGATGTTTAGTAAAATATGTATAGTAGCTTCTGTAACTTGATTTTCATGGGATGAAATTAAATTAGCCCATTTGCAGGAGAAGAAAATGTGTTTGTATCAAGCATAAAATGGACTCCTGATTGATACAAGTTTGTTTTTTGTTTTAGAGTTCTGCAAAATGTCAGATTCAGACTCTGACAGCGACTTGGACAACAGGAGAGGTCAAAGATATGTGGTAAGATGAAGACCAATAATTTAACTTGTTTCACTGTATTTGATCTTGTGACTGATGACCTGTTTATTTTTTGCTTTTGCAACTCAGACAAAAGATAAACTCATCACCTTTCGTCCATCAGGTAAGGAAGATTTAAGTTATTCAAAGCTTAAAGTATGTACTCAACATTTTAGCAAATCGGTGTTCTGTGGAGTGGATAAGATTGTGTTTAATGGCAGGCTAGGCGATTCCTGTTGACTTGCGCCAGTCATAGTGTCACAACCTCCTGCAGTTAGAATAACAGGATGAAATATGTTGAAACTGTTTCCAGAAATATATAGTAGCCTAGCTGACTCGAAAATGAGGCCCTCAGTCTAAAATTCCAATCTACCTCTTTAAATAAAGTTAAACTATTTTAGTTAAATCATTTACAGAATTAATGAAATGGCATCTTCCAAGTAAGAATGTGTGAAACAAAGACTAAATGTGGTGGGTAAAATAGATATTTAACACAAAGGACAAAACGAATCTAATGAGGCTATTGTGATAAAATTACCACCAGATGGAGGTTGTAACCCAAGTAATCTGTGCATACAAAGAAACCAAAACAAGTTCAGAAATGGAGTCATCTGTAATAGAAAGGGAGCAACGGGGAAAATGTATTGAACCCATGAAGAAACCGAGGTGAAAAAAGGACTGAAAAGCCAGCTGAAATCTATTGGTAGAAAGTAGTGATGGTCAGGTCCGATGCAATGGATCAGTATCGGCTCCGGTCCAGGCCAAAATGGCTGGATCAGGTATCAGATTTTTTTTTTATAAGAACCCGTCCGATCCAATCCGTAATTGTTAAGCTCAAACTTTATCATATCCTTTACTATATTTTGCACGTCGTGCTTCAACACAGAGGAACAGTCGCCATAGTTGCAATGTGCCTTTGTTTTTGTCACATTATCAAAATTGTGCAGAGCTGTAGTCATCTAATTACTTTACGCTAACGGAGGAGAAAAAAGTAAAAAAACTTAGTGCCACAGCAGTTATGCATAACTTCGGTTCTGGTAACATATTTTCCTTCTTTCTTTAGGGGACCAGAATAGCTGTTGAACATATAACATAAAAGTCCTAACAACTTTTAGAGTCACAAAAAGAATCGTTTCGTTGGATCGATATCAGCCATTCCTCCAATGTGAATAGGTGGTATGAAAAGTATCGAGTGGGATTGAGCCATCCCAAATAGAAAGCTGCCCGACCCTCTGTCGGTGCAAATTAATATCAACTGGTCCATTCCCAAGTTATCAATGCTTGGGTTGCTACTAGGGCTGATCGATAAATAGTTTCTAAATTGCATTTTAAAATCTCATAATGGGAAAATTGCAAAGTAAAGTCCATAATTTGTCCATTTGTCCATAATCCACTTGAGTGTTAAGTTTAAGCAACATTCTTAAGGTTATGCTGGAAAGTGAACCTCTGTCCTGGTCTCAAATTTCTGGTTGACCGAAACAGATTTTCATCTACTGCTTCCCTGTATTTTGCTCCATCCACCATTTGCTCAGTTCTAAGTGGTTTCCCATCCCTGCTGATGGAGAAACATCCCGTAGTATGATGCCACCACCTCCATGCCTCACTGTGGGGATGGTGTTTCGGTAGTATTTGTGTTTTGTAAACAAATGTTTTAATTCGGAGGCTGCATGTCTTCATTTTTCAGAGGAGATTTTTGAACGGTGGAGCTGCATCCCTGTTGCTACCAAAACAGAAGCTGCACAACGGATGAAGATTTGTGCTTTTTGGCTCCCCATTCTTCTGCAGCAGGAGGAATCCTGCACTGCCGATTGGGCAATGGAAATAGGATTAATCAGCTCAAAGTAAGAGCAGTTGTTGACATTTATGACACAAGGAATCTTCTCTGTTTAGACTACTGAAGTGTATTTGTCTCCTTGTAGGAACAGTGAACAGCTAAAGATAAAGCACCTGCACAGGATTGAAATAGTGGAAGCAATCCTCTATGACTTGGAGCAAGGAACTGTAAGTTTATCACCCAACTAGCTGTAAGAGATGCAGTGTGACTGTTTCTGACCACACTAACATTTGTAGTAGACACAGCAGTTATAGCCATTTGTTTTCTTGCATATTCTGTGTCAGTATTGATCTTGCATCATCTGTTTTGCTTAAGTATACATTAAATTCTGCTTGGTTCTGTTCCAGTTGAATAAGGATCGAACGCGACACGTAATCACCATAAGCAACATGTTTAATCTGGTAAGTCAACAATAAAATCATGAGCATAAAACATTTTTACTAGCTGTGAATGTAAACACAAACAAAATGACAAAACAAACTCCTAAAAGTGTTTTTTTTTTTTGTAATAATTTGTCAGTGACAGAATTATAAACTTTGAGACAGTTTTCCTGAAACATATCTCAGTGCTTCACTTCAGTTTTGTTTTTATGTAGCCGATGGCAAAGAAAAGCAAAACTTTTTGGGATGAATGAATATTGATGATTCAGTGGGCTTTGAGAACAATCAAAGGTGATTGAAGTAATTTTGATGAATGCAATGTTATGTTGCTTCTTTCACAGTTTTGGATTGTTAAAGAGATTCAGTTTTTATGTTAAACCCTGTTGTTTTTTCCTGTTTGATCATATTTAATCAGTTTTTATTGTGCTGACAGTTTGCAGTTGTGACTGATATATACCAGTTTTTATTTGCTACCTCAATCAACTATGTTGAATTCTTGTTGCGTAAAGAGAAAAAAAACACCGCCCCTTCTCCCCCTTTTTTTAAAACGTAGCTAGGGCTGACTGATAATACAGTAATGATATAAACTGATCGATAATGTGTCGACGATGAAAAAAAAAGAAGGCTCGATAGAAAATTTGTTAGAAAATAACAGTCTCCCTTCCTTTTTTAAAAAAATCAGTCTATCGTATGGCTTAATACCACACTTATTACATCTTCTCAACCAATCACAAATGCAGACCCAGGCACGCTCCATCACCAAGCCACACCCCTCTCAAACCACAGCAAAGATGATGTTTGTTGTAGGAAGTGCTGCAGCAAAGCGAGGCGGAAGAAACCGCCCTGGAAAAAGCGGCGTTTTCCCCACATTGACAGCTGCTACAGCTAAATTGTTAGCGCCATGCCTTTAAAATGCCAAGAATAGTTTCACGTGGACAACGTCAGGTATAGTGGTGGGTGGAGGTGGAGTGACGAGGTAAACTGTGAGAGCATTCAAGAAGCTCATCTGGTGTGGAGTACGGAGAGAGGAAAGGCACCTGCTGTTAAGTTGGCTTAGATTTGGCAAGTTGAGTAGACATTACAATAGATATAATAGGCACATTCAGACAGAGAGGTTCTACAGGAAGTGCAGAATTATCAGGCAAGTTGTATTTTTGAGGATTAATTTTATTATTGAACAACAACCACCATGTTCTTAATGAACCCAAGAGACTCATTAATACCAAAGCTGAATATTTTTGGAAGTTGGAGTGGGGCTTTTTTAGGAGGATATCTGTGTGTGCAGGTGACTATTACTGTGCATAATTATGAGGGAACTTCCTTTCCTTTGACAAAATGGGTCAGAAGAGGGAGTTGTCAGGCTCCAAAAAGTAAAAAATAGGGAGATGTCTTGCAGAGGGATGCAGCACTCTTAAAATTGCCAAGCTTCTGAGGCGTGATCATCGAACAATCAAGTGTTTCATTCAAAATAGTCAACAGGGTCACAAGACGTGTTGAAAAATCAATGGGGAAAATAACTGCCCATGAACTGAGAAAAGTCAAGCATGCAGCTGCTAAGATGCCACTTGCCAGCAGTTTTGCCATATTTCAGAGCTGCAACATCACTGGAGTGCCCAAAGGCACAAGGTGTGCAATACTCAGAGACATGGCCAAGGTAAGAAAGGCTGAAAAACCACCACCACTGAACAAGACACACAAGCTGAAATGTCAAGACTGGGCCAAGAAATATCTCAAGACTGAATTTTCTAAGGTTTTATGGACTGATGAAATGAGAGTGAGTCTTGATGGGCCAGATGGATGGGCCCGTGGCTGGATCGGTAAAGGGCAGAGAGCTCCAGTCCGACTCAGATGCCAGCAAGGTGGAGGTGGGGTACTGGTATGGGCTGGTATCATCAAAGATGAACTTGTGGGGTCTTTTCGGGTTGAGGATGGAGTCAAGCTCAACTCCTAGTCCTATTGCCAGTTTCTGGAAGACGCCTGCTTCAAGCAGTGGTACAGGAAGAAGTCTGCATCCTTCAAGAAAAACATGATTTTCATGCAGGACAATGCTCCATCACTCGCATCCAAGTACTCCACAGCGTGGCTGGCAAGAAAGGGTCTAAAAGAAGAAAAACTAATGACATGGCCTCCTTGTTCACCTGATCTGAACCTCATAAAGAACCTGTGGTCCCTCATCAAATATGAGATTTACAAGGAGGGAAAACAGTCCACCTCTCTGAACAGTGTCTGGGAGGCTGTGGTTGCTGCTGCTGCAATGTTGATGGTGAACAGCTCAAAACACTGGCAGGATCCATGGATGGCAGGCTTTTGAGTGTCCTTGCAAAGAGAGGTGGCTATATTGGTCACTGATTTGTTTTTGCTTTTTTTTTTTTTGTTAGTTTGTTTTATGTCAGAAGTGTATATTTGTGAATGTTGAGCTGTTAGATCTGGTACAAAACAGAGGTTTCTCGTCTCTTTTATTCAAAGCTATTATCATCTAGCTAGCTGTTAAGCTAGCTTTTATGTTAATAGCTTTAACGTCATCACGGCCATTTGTATCACATAACGTAACAGCCCCCCTTTGGAAAGCTGCCCTACTAACGTCTTGTTTACCTTTTATGGAAGTACGCCCGGACACTTCAGTTTTGTATTAGATCTGCTGGGGCATAAATTTGTCACTGTCAGACAATTGCGTCAATCATGGTTCCTGTTGAGGTCCAACCTCATGTGCGAACGCAAACTGATGGGGAAGGGTAGTTCTTATAACTAAACTCGAGAGTGGCGTTCCTAGAACCTCTCTGTCCAAATGCGCCTACAGTCTGAAAGCGCCTATGAACCGGGGTTCTGATTACACCGGGGTTTTCGGGGGAGCCTTTCTCTGGGTTCTGTACTACGACTTCACGAGTCACGTGCGTGCGCAATTATATTTTAGTGCATGGCAGTGTGATGAAAAATACGGTTGCTGCCAAAACTCTGCTTGTTTAAGCTGATACAATCGGATAAATAACTAGAACTCATGCTGTAAAAAGTAAAATCTAAATTTGGCTTTATCTCACAGAGTAAAGCTTATTGTCAGTATGCAGATGGTACAATGGTGAATTAAATCCATCAAAACCCCTCTTTATCTTTCCTATTTACGTTTTTGTTATTCAGTATCCAGAAACAGTTGTTACTACTGCTATTTAAAAATCCAAAGACTGCTTTATTTTGATGAGAGACAAAGGTTGTGGGCATGCAAATGTTTCGTTTAAGTGGTGGACCAGATCCACCAACACCCACTTAAATATTCTCCTTCATAATCATGGAGATTCAGACCATTTTTAAGGCCTGCATTTGAAATATTTATCATCTGCTATAATCATACTTCTGCTGTTATGATGCTGTTTGAAATATCAGGCTTGTTTCACCAATCTTAGCCGCCCACATCCATGCCAGGGCTGTACTATATTTACTTTTTTTTTTTTTAATACTTGCCAAGATATTTCGATATTGTTCAGTATCATATATTTATATTGCCCAGCCCTACTTGTAGCTCAATAAATTGAATAGGTAAATTAATTTCTCGTGCCTGTGTGTAATGGTTGGTATTAAAAAAATGGTGTGATATTTTGTTCTAACAGCGCTCTCCAGAGGTTTTTGATAATGCACTGCGTTGGTTGGAGGGAACAGGAGATAGAAACGTACGCAGTTACCTGAGGGAGTTCGGCACCATTCCGGCCTGCTTCACAGCCCTCCACCTCATCTTCACGGAGTGTAAGACACTATTCTGATTTAATATTTGGGCAGCCTGTTTTTCTATTAGAAGTCAGCTGTTTGGCAGCACCAAGGTGTTTTGTGTTTTTTGATTGATAAAAGCAGCAATATGTTGAAAAATCAGTGAAGTTACTTATTTTTTTTGTGTGTTCAGTTGCCAAGTTTATTCAGGACATGGGTTCCGACGAGACAAGAACAATGAAGGCTTTGTATGCTCGTCCAGATGACTATCTTATAGAGGTAAGACTTGACACTGGTATAGAGTTACTCTTGAATGGCCACCTTTTGGTCTTACCTGCCTTTTAAAGGGTTTGATCGCAGACACTGCTATATATTCACTCGGAAGTTATTGACCTCAGATATTAAGTTATGGCTGTTAACATACTTTGTGAGAAGCAGGAAAGTATGAAAATGCAATACAATTTATGGCTTTAAATACTCTGACACCACCACGTGTACAACCCCACCCTGCCCCAGACTAAGTTTATTAAATCTAAAATCATTACGTCAACACAGATGCAAAAATGTTTTTTAACTTTTAGTTTTAATAAACTGTTTGAAATGAGGGAATTACCACAGCATATTTCTGCTTAAATGTCCAACATTCGTGACATAATATCAATAAGGTGTGAACTTTTTACATGTTTCTTAAATTGTACCCAAAAGTTGAATATCCCTAACTTTTTGTGAGTAGATATGTGAGAAATTAACTCCACAAATGATCAGATTTGTGGTGTGATTGTAAAGCATATAGAAGTATTTGACAAAAAAATAAATAAATCTATAAATAAAAGTCTTTTTAGAATTTTACTGTTGGTATTTTATAAATGAATATCATGAACATGCAAAACTAGTTTTGACAATCTGTGTGGAGTGAAGACCTCTTAGACCCCTTGGGAAATGCCTTCCTTTTCTATTTGGAGATAAAAAAAAAAAAGAAAATGGTAAAAAGGGGGAAAAAAAGTGTTAAATTGTCAGCCTTAAAATCTACCATAGATTTTTTTTTTTTTTTAGCCTCTGAAATATTTTTTCCCTAATGCAGAAAAGTGAAGAAATGAAGAAAAAAGGAAATGAGAACTTCCAGAAAGAGCGGTATGATGAAGCTGTCAAGTTTTATTCTGAGGCCATCAGACATTAGTAAGTATTGATTTAATCTAACGTGTACCGTAGTCTTTACTCAAACTTGAGTCTGTATTCTTCTAAATATCTCATGGTGTTACTATACATACAGCATACAATATGCATCAAACATAACGTTAATTTTTACCCAATAATCTGGTGAATTGGTGTACTTGTGTAGTTGATACATTTTGTTTGTGTTCTTTTTTTCATCCCTTTCCAGCCCTGACAACCACATTCTTTATGGAAACAGAGCACAATGCTATCTGCGGTGTGGAAAGTATCTGTAAGTACTTACATGTAATGGATGTTATGAATAACGGCCCATTTATGCTCCCTTAAGTACGTAAATGGTGACGTCCTCTTCATGCGTGGCTGCCTTCATACTTCTGTGCGTCTTCTGCGTTCTCATTGCTCATAAACCAGTTTGTCCGCTCGGCTGCAGCGCTGCCTGTCTCTGCGCCCTGGCAATGTGATGTCGCGTATGAGTGTATTTTCGGACACACTCGCACAGCCTCTCCTCAAAAGCTCTAGCCATTTCTACAGATTCTCTGTTTGTTTGGCGTCTTCTTTCTCCGACTTTTATTGGGCTAATGACCCCAGCTGTTTTTGTGTTATTTTTCCGGTTCCTGTTCTCCTTCTCTGGTTTGTTCCTTTTGCTGGCTGCATATCGGCTCCACAGCTCAACACTGACCCCAAGGTTTCCTGTGGTATTGATCTGTCTTCTGCGTCGAGTAACGGACCAACAAGCCCCTCGAAAATGCACCAAATTATGCACGTAACCAACGCAGACAATGGACGAAACTTTCCCTCTGTCTGTGTATCCGTCTTCTGCGTCGAGCAAAAATGGGCCTTTATTGACATAAAGAACAAGTCACCCTTTCATAACTGGAATGTTAGCAATAACTCGTCTGCGCATGGCCATGTAAACACCAGCAAAAACCTGAGTATGCTCATATTGGGGTTTTTAAAATCTTGAAAAATACCCCTGGGTTACCCCTTTTCTAACCCAAATATTTGGTCATATAAACCTGTCAGAATATCTCCATTGAAAGGAACATTAGCTTGTGTTCTGCGCATGTTCTGTCCGCAAGGACTCCCATTTCCGTTACACGTTCTCTCCTATTTACTGAGGACCATAACACACAATAGTGTCAAGTAGGCCTTCTGTATCGGCTCCCAATGGTTCATTATCCGCCATAATCATGATGTTTTCTTTACGTTGGGGTTTTGGGTCTGAATATTCCAATTAATTGCAATTATTTATACAGGAGAAACTCTGCTCACGCATGTATATGAGTTATTCCAAATCTTTCAGAAACGGAATATTGACCTTAACTTAAATTTTGATGGCATGTAAAAGTAGTCACTGACTGGTCACCATGTATAACTAACTTTTTTTTGTTTGTTTGCTCTTAGAAAAGCGGTTGGTGATGGAAAACGTGCCATTCTCATAGACCCCTTCTGGGCAAAGGTATTCATCTCTACGTATTACATGGCTTCATTCATCCATACAGTAGCAACACTGTAATACATGACCTGGTGTGTTTTTAGATGTCATGAATGTTATGTGCAAATCAGCAACTTTCAGACGGATGTTTGCAGCATTTCTGCTGCACTAGTCGCTCACTGGCCACTTTATTAGGTAGACCATAGTGGTATTGAGTTGGACCCTCTTTCCTTCAGAATTCCCTTAATTCTTGGTGTCATAGATTCAACAAGATGTTGGAAACATTTCTTGAGGGATTTTGCTCCATATTGACATGAAAGCATCACATAGCTGCTGCAGATTAGTCATCTGCACATCCATGATGAAAATCTCCTGTTCCAACACATCCCAAAGCTGCTTTGTTGGTTTATTTATTTTATTTTTTTTTATTATTTATTTAATACGAAAGCTTTTTGGGTTGATATGAAATCTATTTCTATTGAATCTATTTACTTTGCTTTTATTTTGAGTGACTTCCTGATGTTTTGTATGTCACATCAGACAAATACCTATAATTTACGAAAAAAAAGTCCCCATAAACTTTTTTCTCAAGACTGAAACTAATAAAAACTAAACTAAAACTAAGCATTTTTCAAAAAATAAAAACTAATGAAAACTAGCAAATCTGCTCATAAAACTAAAACTAACTGAACTGAAAAACAAAAAGTCAAAACTAAATTAAAAACTGAAACTAATTACAAATCCAAAACTATTATAACCTGGTACCTGGTGTGGTTTTCTGCTACTGTAGCCCATCTGCTCCAAGGTCTGTTCAGAGATGCTATTCTGCATATCTTGGTTGGAACCAGTCATTTGAGTTACTGTTGCCTTTCTGTTATCTCCAACTGACCTCTAACATCAAGACATTTTTACTCAGACAGCTGCTGCTCACTGGCTAAATATTTTCCCTTCTTTCTCCTAGAGATTGGTGTGTGTGAAAATCCTAGTTGATTAGCAGTTTCTGAAATAGTCTGAACTACGCCACATTCAAAGTCTCTTAAATCTCCTTTCTTCCTTATTCTGATGCTCAGTTTTAATTTGAGCAGGTCATCATGACAATGTCTACATGACTAAATGAACTGAGGTGCTGCATGTGATTGGCAGATTAGATATTTGTATTAACAAGCAACTAAACAAGTGTTCCTAATAAAGTGGTCAGTTTGTGTTTTTGAATACCTCGTTGAATATTTCTTGTACTGCCCACTGTCACATAAGCAATCAATAGCTACATGTTCTGTAACTAATGCTGCTTGGTTTGTTTGCAGGGTCACTATCGTTTCTGTGAGGCCCTGTTCTTACTGGAAGAGATCCAGTTGGCTTTTAAAGCCAACACTTCTGCCAAGTCTCTGTGTAGATATGACCAGGATGGACTCAAAGTCCTGGACCAGCAATACCAAAAATTCCTTGCTGCCCTTAATATAAACCCTAACGGTAATTTTCTCCCATGTGAAACAATTGATTACAGTGTGTAACAGTGTAGTATTGTAACACCATCTACAGTCGTCCTCAAAATTCTTCATACCCTCCAATTAAAGAAGGAAAAAAATCAACTGTCAGTGAAACAAGATGAAATTGACAAAAGTAATTATAAATACAAATTTTATTAAAATCATGACATTGATTTTGAATTGTGGTTCAACAGAAATATTAAAAACACACAAAAAATAAAACTGGTATACAAGCATGATGAGGCTCCGAAGGTAAAATTTTGTTGAGCAACTCTTTGAGTCAATCACTGCAATCAGGTGTTTTCTCTAATGTTCAAAAAGACTTGTACACCTGTTGACAGGTATTTTGGTCCACTGTTCATGGTAAAGGTGCTCTAATGAGTCTATGACAGTTTTGTTTGTTTTTTGAAAAATATTTTCAACCCTAATTCAAAAGCAATGTGTTATTTCAGTAAATGATAATTTTGTAAATTTTTTTTATTCATAGTTTCTTAAGTTACTTGTTAAATGAATTACTATTGTGAATTTAGCATTTTCTTTAATTGGAGGGTATGGATAATTTTAGGACGACTGTACTGACAAGTTTCAAATAAGTATTAAAGGATTTAAAAATGCATATGAGTACTTTGGTCGATATTTTTCCCTGAATGCCAGTGTCTGTATTTCTTTAAACATCTAATGACCTGATTGCTGCTTGTCATAAAGGAAGAAAAAAACCCATATCCGGCTTAGCTTTCATTTCCTGTTGATCAAGAGTGAAACTCACTTCTCTGTGCTTCACTTTCAGCTGAGCCGCCGAAGAAAATGCAGAGGTATGTGTGCATAGCTTCACACTTACACAAGATTAGCTAGTTTTTACCAATTAAACTTGGTTTTCAATAACAATGTATATATTTTTTGTCTGTGACCGCAGTTTTAAAGTTGGTTTGGTGACAAAACGACCACAATCTGCAAAAACTAGTGGGAAAAAGGATTCACCAGCAAGGACCACAGCAAAGGTTAGCATTAACAGTATTCACAATTTTTATTCATAGATGAACAACAAGAGACTTAATAATTAGATTTATACATGTGCTTTGAGAAAATATTACCTAATGATGATTACTTCCTATTTTTGAATGTGTTTTTTTCTTTTCTCCACCGGGGCTATTTAATTACATATGCAGCTGGGCCAGGTTTTAAAACCAAGAAATTCTGCTGGGCCAGACATTAAAACCAACACAAATTTAATGTCAGCAATGTTTATTAAGTGTTTCCTTTTAGATTTGGTCACAGCGGGCACAAGCATATCAAAAGGTGCCACAAAAAGACAAGAAAACTACAACTTAACAGAACCAGAGATAGCAGCACAAAATTTTCCATTTCTATAATAAGCAAAATATATGAAGAGTTGATTTGCAAAAACAGACAACTCCGTTTTTCCACAATGGTTTTTAACTGATTTTTGTCGCTGTCGGGTACAAACCTCCTAACTCCATTTTACATCATTAAAACCCTCTATATTATGTGAGCTTGATTTGTTGAAAATATTCAAAAAGTAAATGAAGTTTATTTGCAAAAGCAATTAACTCCGTTTTTTCTAAATGGTGTTAGTCTGTTTTTGCAAATGAACTCTTCATATATACATTTTTGTTACATCTGGCCCAGATAAGAGCTATTATTACACATAACCAGTTTATGGTTTGTTTCACCTTTTTAAATCAAAATAGTCATTTGGAAACGACTCACCCAGACATGCCTCAGACAACATAAGAAGTATGACTGCACAGAACTAGGAACAGCAGTAGCCATGTGTTTTTGTTAACTTTTAAAGTTTAAACAATAAAGAAAACCTTTTGGTCAATTCTGATTCAGGTACCCCTCAAAGTGCATATAGCAGAAATGAATAATAAATATCAATGCTATCAAAGCTATCTGTGCACAAACCCATAACATGCACACGTGTCCTTCTTGTCAGTGAACAGAAATATTACCCTGTGCGATTAGGCATGGAACATTATGCTGATATGTAGGCCACAGTTACCCTGCTGACTTTCCGAGTGGGAGAACTGACACTTTTCGTTCTGAACTAGATCAGTGACTTTTGGCTTGTTAGATGTCAGTGCAATCCGGAGACATTGGTGAACAGTATTGCCAGTCATAGAACAACAAGAGCTGTTTTTTCTGTAGTTCATATGTGAAAAGCTTGAGTTGTATGTAGGGATGGGTACCGTTCACATTTGAATCAATACGGTAACAATTTCCGGTACCTGGGAGTCGGTACCAGTTTTCGGTACTTTTTGTGTGTTTATATGCCAATACCATATATTTTTTTTATCATTCTCAACATGTAATTTTTAACTAATATATTAAAGCAAAATCGAGCTGCTTTTAGTCTAGATGGTGTCGGAGCATCTGGTACACAGAGAACTTAATAATGGAATGATTTAATGAGAAAAAAAGATGGAATGTTCTGACACTAAACTGATTTTGTCGCAGCATTTTCCGCACAGGTAGGATGGAGGCTGTGAGCTTCCTGCTGCAGTGACCATCTCAGCTTACTAACTTGGTGCACACAGTTTTTGCCGTGCTGGTTAAACCATACAAGCTTCTTCAGAGAGATGCAGACTCGATGTCAGATTTAAGTGTTTTGGCTGGTGCACTCGTGTGTGGAAACTCCGCTGTGATGAGGAGTTTAATAAGATGTGGGATGCGAAGGAGGGAGGGAGAGACATGCGTGACCTGCATGTCGGCCACCGAGCTGGTTTTCTGTGTTGGTTGATGGCAAATTCAGTAAGCGTTTACATCATATTGAGTTCTTGAACGGCAGTTTGTGAACCCTGTTGACTATCATCTGCCCCCCGATTAGATCTGTTCAGCCGCTGAGGTGCTAACCAACTTCTCCTTCTCCTCTGCTGGCTGCAGACGAAGCGTCGGGAACAGAGCTTTGAGAAGAACATTGTGTTTAATCAGCTGCTTCCTGATTAACACAGTAAGAAGGTTGCTAGTTTGATTCCCGGCTGGGGAGGGGGTTCGAACAATTCCAACAGCAGCCTTCTTGTGTGGAGTTTGCATGTTCTCCCCGTGTATGGGTGGGTTCTCTGCGGGTACTCCAGCTTCCTCCTACCGTCCAAAGACATGCATGTTAGGTTAATTGATCACTCTAAATTGCCCCTAGGAATGAATGTGAGTGTGAATGGTTGTCTGTCTGTCTGTGTTGGCCCTGCGACAGCTTGGCGACCTGTCCAGGGTGTATCCCGCCTCTCGCCTGATAATAGCTGGGATGGGCTCTAGCAACCCCCCTGAACTGGATAAGCGGTACAGAAAATGACTGACTGACTGACAGCTGCTACCTCAGATTAGATTACGCCCGTTGCTTGTCTTGTATTTTGCATCACAAATATTGCGGCGAACTTGATGTTTTAGAGAATCGAAGCCAGAAAAGCTTCAATCAGCTGCTGCTTTTGATTGAACACTTGGGCAACAGCGACTGATGTCATGCGTGCGATGGGACGTTCACTCTGAAACTCTTCCACTCCCTTGCAGTGAAAGGATGCATTTAAGTACCGAAACATGGTACCGTTTGACTTTACATGACTCAGCACTTGGTAGTGCCAACGAAGGTTGGTAGGTACCAATAAAAGTACCGAATTCAGTACCCACCCCTAGTCGTATGTGTATGTTGATCCGAACAAGTTGAGCATGAAGTGTGCTACTTTCGTCATGTTGCAGAACTTGTGTACGCTGACATCACTTAACCTGTACAGTCCCGTTAGTGCAACGCTCGTGTGCCATGGTTACGGATGTCTGCATGACACCCTAAGTGAAGAAGGAACGCTACCGCAGGTCCTTCATTCCTCTGCTGTCAGACTTATAATTATCTGTGTAGCTAGCTATCTCACACAATAGTTTTTTATATATTTATAGATATTTTTTTTACTCCTCATTTGCACTTTTAAAAATTTATTTATTATGTATTTTTTTTTTTCTTTGTCTTTCTTAGAATGTACCTCTCCTTTATTTTTGAAGAGCTGATGTATCAGTGAATTTCTCCAATGTGAGATAATAAAGTTTTATCTTATCTTATCTTATCTTATGTTGACAACTTGGAGGATAGATTTCCCCTCATCAGTGGAGGGGACAATTTTCTTTGCTCTGATGGACAAAACCCATTCTGGAGCAACATCGAAGGGGTCACCAGTGTGGGAAGAGCAAATCCATCAAGGCGACCAGCAAAGGTCTCTTTGAACCTCGCAATGTGCCTGGAAGATGGTGTGTTTGTGAAGTCAGCGGTGAAAAGGTCCAGTTTGGCTTGGAATGCGTGCATCTTTTCCCAAAGATCGATGACTGTATTGTCTCTGCCGTGTAGTCCTACATTTAGGGCACATTCACAAAACTTTTTTGATTCGAATCAGAGTTTGTTTGCTTGGGAAGTCTGCTTCGTTTGGGGGAGGTGTTGATGCGCAAACGGACTCTGATCCGGAACAGACAAGCAGACTTGGTCCACCTACAAATGCAGGTCTCGGTCCGTTTCAAGTGAACCAAATTCAGGAAGTGGACTACAAATTGAATTGGCATTGTGGGTAAAACTTTAGGCATAGTGGGGAAACACTACGACAACAAATGCAAGTGGAGCTGCAGTACTTATAAAGATGGCTCATGGTCAGACGTGGAATGACGTGGAAGTAAAAGCTTTAATCAATATTTGATCTGATGAAATCATATCCCAGCTCCTCATAAGTATGCACAAAA
Organism: Atherinomorus stipes; assembly: GCA_023101725.1. Lineage (NCBI taxonomy): Eukaryota > Metazoa > Chordata > Actinopteri > Atheriniformes > Atherinidae > Atherinomorus > Atherinomorus stipes. The sequence continues at coordinate 321,809 of JALJCO010011793.1, forward strand.
ATAATGTGCGCCATGCGTGCATGTGGGGGAAACGGAAGTTGATGAGAACTTTCTTGTTTGTTGTGCGTCTTGTCTTCGCCTACAGTGAATGTGAATGCAGCGCCACCTCTGGAATGATGGGAACATTATTCAAAAGGTTTGGCTCGTTTGACTATGGTGCAACGTGAATGCGATCTTTGTCCGGAAGACCACCCCCAAACCCAGCCGAACTTGGTCCCCACACAGACCGAGTCTAACGGACTATGCTTTCTGAATGCGCCCTTAGTTCATTCAAGGGTTTGAATATGTCCCTAAGAAAAATATAATTAGCCATGAAGAAGTTGTCCTCAATGTGATTCAGGTGTGTATCTGCCTTTTTTAAGCTTGATGCTGCAGAGGAAAATTGTGATGCCCTCTTTGAGATCACAGAAATGCTCCGACGCCTTACCCTTGCAAAGCCATCTGATGTCATTATGCAAAAGAAGGTGGTGGTGCTCAGCAGACATGTCTGACAGTAACATGTAGAAGGCTTGATGTCGAGCGTATGCCTTTAAGAGCGCATTCAGAAAGCATAGTCTGGAAGACTTGGTCTGTTTGGGGACTCGGCTTGGCTGGGGGCGGGGGTAAGAAGAGAAGGAGATCGAAATAGGGGGGGGGGGGGAAAAGGAGAAAGAGAGAGGAGGAGGGAGGGGGGCTTATAAAAAAAGGAGGGGAAGGGGGGAGGGGGGTCTTCTGGACCGAGATCGTGTTCGTGGCACCATAGCTAAACAAGCCAAACCTTTTGCTTAATATTCCCAATCTCTCCAGAGGTGGCGCTGCATTCAGATTCACCATAGGCGAGGACAAGACATACAACGAACAAGAAGGTTCTCACAACTTCTGTTTCCTCCACAAAATGACATTATTTTTGTGCGTAGTAACACCTCCCCAGGGGATCTTAGGGTGCATTCACAAAGCCTAGTCCGTTAGACTCGGTCCGACTGGGGACTCTGCTTGGCTGGGGGCGGGGGTGGTTTCCCGGACCAAGATTGCGTTCACGTTGCACCATAGCCAAACGAGCCAAACCTTTTCACTAATTTTCCCAGTCTCTTCAGAGGTGGTGCTGCATTCACTGTAGGCGAGGACAAGACGTACAACAAACAAGAAGGTTCTCACAACTTCCGTTTCCTCCACAAAACAACATTATTTTTGTGCGTACTTACGAGGAGCTGGGATTTACTTTCATTGGACCAAAATATCCATTAAAGCTTTTACTTGTCACTCCACATCTGACCACAAGCCCTCTTTATAAGTACTGCAGTCCCACACGTGTGTTTGTTGTCGAAGCGTTTACCCACGATGCCCAGCGTTTTACCTACAATTCCAATGCAATTTGTAGTCCACTTCCTGTATTTGGTTCACTTGAAACTGACCGAGACCTGCATTTGTAGGCAGACAGAGTCCACTTGTTTGTTCCAGATTAGAGTCCGTTTGCACATTTACAACTCCCCCAAACGAAGTGGACTTTCTGAGCAAATGGATTCTGATTCGAATCAACCAATTGAAGCCATGACTGAGATGCATAATGCATTGCAAGGGCATCGTTTGAGGTGAAACAGCGGACCAACGTTTTGCCAGACCATTCATTTTCCAGCGATGGAGCTCCATCCGTACCAAGCATGCAATGCACACATCCAATATCCAGACCATTTTCTTTGAAAAATGCTGAAATTCTCGGCAGTTGTATGTTCCTCTAATGCAGTGGTTCTCAATTTTTTTTTGCTGGGCCTCCTTATCATTGGATATTATAATGTCAAATGTCAACCCCCCCCCCCTCCCACCACCGCTACCACATGCACCCAAACATTTACCATGAGATACATGAAAAAATGACTGTTTTGGGGGGAATGCCTTTTGAGTCATATCATTTGTTCATTAGTACTTTAAAGAATATGCCCATTTTTTGTTAGAAGTACAAAAACTATAGGCCTGGCTGGGCCCCCTGACAGAGCCCTGAGACCCCCTGGGGGTCCGCCCCCCAGTTTGAGAACCACTGCTCTAACGGCAATAAACAGAGCAATTCCTCTCTGAAACATTTCCTGTCAAAAAGTGGACATATATGCAAAGCTGTGCAGTGCCAACAGCTGAAAACATGAAATCAGCTTCCTTCAAGTCTTCTAATCGCATTTCAAACACATCTGCAGTTAGAATTTCAACCCTACGAATGTTTGTCTCACACTGTTTCATTTTGTTGTGAGCTATCACCTCATCCACGATGGCCGACGTGTGGCCTTCCACGGTTTCCGTGTCCGTGAATGGCCCATTCTTCTTTGCCAGGATCCAGGATATGTGGAGGGAAGTCGCTGTTATTTTCGGGCTGTGCACGACCGCACTGTCGTAGAACAGCTCAGGTTGTAGGAGGCAACCAGACTCTCCTGTGTGATCCTTTTGGAAAGTTTGTGCGGTTTCTCGTGTAGTCCTCCAGGCGCTGTTAACAGACTGTTTTCATCATCAATTTTCCATTTCAGGAAAACCAGGTATCGACTGGTTCTTTCTGTACTGTGTGAATGACCAACCCCTGCCACGCAGTGCAGATGGCAGGGTTTGGTCAGAGTTTTACTGACCTGCAGGCCTCACAGAGGTCTGACTCTTTCCTTTTTTTAATGAATACATAATGCATGGACGACTCTCGTGACAGTACCATTTCACCCAGTATAACAAAAAGTGTCTCTGAACAGGATTACCTACTCTAGCTTTAAGCTGTTTATCTGAGCACTTCTGAAACCATATTAGTCTAACATTTAATTACATCTGTGGGGAATCTGTAGTCTGAACTCATTTGTATGTGTGGCGTGTTTGTTTTTAACTTGGTATTTAACTCTTGTGTTTGCAGATCACAGACAATAAAATGGACAAAAAATCAGGTGAGTGGGAATTTTATCCTGTAGAGTTTGTTTATGCTCAGGTGAAGCTCCTCCCTCTGATAGTTGGGTTTTCCAGCATATAGAGCTACACTTTAGGGCTTGATATTCAGTCCTGCCAGGAATTTGCAATGTTGCAGTTGCAACTATCAAGACAAATGCAAAGAGGTGGAATGTAGGCAATAAAAAAATCCAGCTAGTCCAAATTTCTCATATTACAACAAAAACGTGGTTTGTTTCTTGAATAATGGGTCTTTGGTTGAATTTTTATTAATATTTGTGTTTGCAACATTGCAACTTCCTGGAGGGACCGGATTCTTCATTCACCATGAGCTCTAAGGAGCCGGGTTGATTTGGATTCAGTTTGCACAGTATGTTCACATCGATACATACTGTGAAGTTTTGAAAGCTTAAGGCCTCCACTGTTTACATTTATGTGCATGAGCAGTTTTTGTTGGCACATCACAGTCCAGAGGCACTGGTGAAGTCAGCTGAAGACACCTAAACTCTGCAACAATCAGGGCGACTGTATTCAGACTAAGTGCTATTTTCACCCAAAAGACTATTTTATTTTGTTTTGTGTTTTATTTGTTCACTTTATTTTATTTTATTATTTTATTTTAATTATTATTTCATATAAAAGAAAATCCAGTTATTGGGAGTAAATATTTGTGGATGTTGTTCAAGTAAAACTTTAAATGTTTTGAGGTTTTGGTGTGTCTCAAAGTTAAGCAAGAAAGAGTGGTGAATTGGGATGTTTTTGGCTGCGCAGCCTGTTATGTCTGCTTTGATCACTTTTCAACATCAGAATGTTCCAGGTTTCATGGAAAAATATCCAAACAGAAACCAGTTTAGATGCTGTAAATTGATATTTAAGTACTCGGTGTTTTAGCTTTTAAATTTTCCAAACAAATCTAACCAGCGATGGAGCTCCATCTGTACCAAGCATGCACACATATTCAATATCCAGACCATTTTCTTTGAAAAACGCTGTAATTCTCGGCAGTTGTGTGTTCCTCTAACGGGTATATGCATGAGCAATTCCTCTCTGAAACATTTCCTGTCAAAAAGCGGACATGTATGCAAAGCTGTGCAGTGCCAACAGCTGAAAACATGAAATCAGCTTCCTCCACTTCTTCTGACTTTCAGACACATCTGCAGTTAGAATTTCAACCCTACGAATGTTTGTCGCACTTGTTTTCATTTTGTCGTGAGTTATTACCTCATCTGTGATGGCCAAAGTACGGCCTTTTTTGGTGTATTCAGACTAAGTGCTATTTTCACCCAAAACACTATTTTATTTAGTTTTGTTTTATTATTATTTTGTTTTGTGTTTTATTTGTTTAACTTATCATTTTATTTTCATTTTATTTTTTATAGATTGGTTATTGAATTTAACATGGGTCACATCAGTGCACCTAGCATTTCTCAAGTCTAGATGAAGGATTTGTTTTTTTCGAATGCCTGTCTTAGTGTTCTGCGATTGTCCCCTCCTTACCCGAGCTCAGAGAGGAAATAACACTGTGATATGGTCTTCATCTCTGATTGGCTCTGACCCACACCTTGAACATGTCGAACACCGTACTGTGCGTAGTTTAAAATGAAAACCGGCGGGTGCACGTAGACATCCAGTACTGCAAAGAACGACACAGACGAGAACAGCGGAAACTGGAATCAATTGTTAAACGTGGAATATGGTGGAATTTGTTCATATGTGGTTGTCATCCACCTTCATTCCGTTTGTCTGAGGAGGCTGTCCGGGAAAAGGACAGATTAAATGTAAATCCAGAGGAGGGAAGTTTGCCAAAATCTTCACCGTCTCATTAGCCATTACAAAGTTTTAAATGTTTAGTTTCAGTAAGTAAAGTGACTCTATCATTTTCAGGGTTTTTTCTTTTTTGTTTCGACTTAGACCAACATTTTTCTAAACCTGATTTATTGTTCACAATCCCTCCAGTAATCATCAATGTCTTTGTATAATGATTTTTAAAAAAGATCCTTCAAAGGAAACAAACCAAAAAAAGCTGCCAAGAGTGATGCTATAAAAATTGGGGTGCACCAAAATTTTTACTGGTGCACCAAAATCAAAAGGTTAGGTGCACCGGTGCAACCAATGTTGAAGTTAGTCTGGAGCCCTGTCATCTGTTTTATATTAGATATCTACCTGATTTACCCTGAGGAAATGTGTGTTACAACAGCATCAGAAATAAAGAGTCTTTGTACAGGCTGTATATACCAATTTTAAAGATTTTTATTTTAATCATGTCTGATATTTTCCCCCCAGTGAAAAATGAAAAAGCTGCCCAACCAGAGGTCAACGCTAAGGACCCAAAACCATCAAAAAGGTTGGCTGAAGTTCTGTTTTCACGAATATTTTATAAATCATTTTAAAGACCTCTACCTTAGCTCATTGATTGTAGAAATACAATTGAATTGATTCCATGTTTCTGCAGTCTGGGTTGAGCAGCGATTTAACATCTGTATGATTTATACATGTGATGTGGCTCCAACAGCCAATATTATCAAGCACAACATGACAACTAACAGGGACCAGTTGTTTTGTTTGTCAGTGAAAGTAACTAAAACCTCTGTGTTTTCAGTGAGAAGGTTCAGTCCAACGCTTCAACAAAGAAGAAGACAAAGAGCAGAAATGGTCACACAGAAGAAGAGGTAAGATGGTTTTTTATATGAGGTATAATTAACTGCAGATCTTTTAGATAATTGAAGTAATTTGCCCTTTGTTCTCAGAAAGAGGTGACCTGCGGTAAAGCAGATGTGAGTAAAGAGTTGAGATTCATGGTGCAGGAGGCCTTCACTGCCCTGTACGACCTGCGCAGTCGCAACGCAGAGCAGGCCTTCAGCCGGGCCCTGGCACTGCTGGAAACCGCTGTACTCAAAGTAATCACACCTTTCTATTCTTTCCCAATTTATCATTAAGAATTTGGTATTAAAATTTCTGCTCTCAGCCTTTTGAAATAGTTTATCATTTTAAGACTCAAGAGTCAGAAGTTTAATCCTTGTTGCCAGTGGATTTGCAGTAAACAACGAAGTTCAGTTAAATTATCACTTGTTTTTCTTTCCCAGGATCTCGGGCTTTCCACGCTAGATATGCTGTTGCTGTTGTTTGGGCGTGCTTCAGCCTTGACAGAAATTGGCCAGCCTGAGGTAACTCATCAACAGCAGACAATAAGTTGCATCAGCCATGAAATGCTTGAATTTTTCTCAGCCTCTATATCAAACCCCTTTCAAACTTGCGCTAGAAAGCAGTAATGGGGCGGACTTTGTCCTTTATACCGTTTGCATTCAGACGTGTACCACTCCTTTACCTCAGAGATGCAGCAGACATGTACCTGCTGGTCGTTATGTCATAAGAGCATAAATATTGCAGCACATAGTTTTGGTTGAACACACAAGGAAATGTTCCGGACAGTATTGAAGGGAGAATGTGGCTGTGCTGACTTATCTGGAACATTTCCTGATGTCTGAATGTAGCCGGGATGCTTCCGTGAGGAAGCGACATGTTTAAAAAGGAGAGTCCGGTTAAAAAGCAGATGGACTTTACTGCTCATATTCCAAAATGCAAGTCTGAAAGCGGCTTTGACACCTCTGCATAGAGAATAATGGTCACATATGAGGGTGTGGTATCCATAGAATAAGTCTTTGTCTACCATGGGCACCTCCAAAATAGGGCATGGCCGAAAATATTTATCACAATATGAATTAGAAAAATTGCAATAACGACACAACTGATATGATTGACACAAGATAAAATACTTGAAAATTACATAACTTTATTTGTTCAACTGAAAATTTACAATTTCTGTTCACTTTAACAAGCAGCTGTTTCTGATGTGCATTAAAATGATAACTTTGTGTAAAATCAACAGTGCAGATGTTGCAAATTCCTTGCAGACAGTTTAAGCAAAAAGCATTTCCAATAGAAATGGAAACACATCCTGAGCATAGCCATGTATAGCAGAGGTGGAGAACCATGGCCCTTATTCTGCATCTATTACATGTTTTCTTGTTTGAACACACCTGATTCAAAGTAATGAGTCTCTGAGCAGGACGTGATCATACTGTATTTATATGAGCAGAACGTTCTTCTCATGGGGCTATGAAAAGTATTGAGTGATCGGTCGGACATTTGAGGCGGGCGGGGTTAACGCAGACGAGCTTGAAGTGAAAAGCTGTCACTTCCACTTTTCCGCTGATGTGAAGTTGAATGGATGGCTTTCATAAACAGCTGTTTGGGGTGGAACGAAAATACATAGTGTGGCATTTAGGTATGCGGACTCCACCGCGTGCTCAACCCCGCCTGCCTACCTGCCACAAACTAAGTTTTTCACAGTCATTCCCCTGCATTAATACCCGCCACACTGTGGATGAAGCTTCACACGGAGGATGAAATTACCAAAACAAACTTTTCTTCTTGTTCTTGCGGTTTTAAGAACAAGGAGAAAGTTATGAAATGAAACAAGCTTTTAAGTCAATGCGCTGCTTTTGCCTTCCTCTTCCTCGGTCCCCACCAGACTGGCTGCATGTGCGTTTGACAGTATCAAAACAACGGCAGTGCGCATGCATGTTTCACCCATATTCTATCCTGATTTTTCATTTTCTTATCATTCCCTAATGTTACACCGGTATTACCGTAAAAAGTATGATATGACCCAGTCCTATTCCAGAATACTGGAGCAATAAAAGCACAAATATTAATGCATCTAAAACACCTAAACATTTCAGAGGGAAAAAGTACAATTGCAGCAGAACAAATGAACCTCTGTGGACTGACTGCTTTGTAGAGTTAAGAATCCCAATGGCATTTGGAATAATGGACATTTTGTAGATACTTTTAGCCAGAGGACCCTAAATCTTAATTTCAGGAGCTTGAACTGTCTGGATGGAGGGTGATCGCTATCTGCCAGAATTCCTTTAGCTTCCCTCTTGAGTACTTTCTGTATAAATATTCAAAAGAGGCAGTTGGGGTTTTCCCTAAACTTTTCCTACCGTACTTTCCATACTTGCGTAAGAGCCCTGGTTTTATTTTTTTAGTTTCTTGCAGTTTGAATAACTATTGTGAATTTATTTTCTTTGAATAGGAGGGCGTGATACATAAATTTGAGAGCCGACTTAATAGAGCTACATCTTTAGAAAGTTTTTTTTCCATTTTTAACATAGTAATTGCTACCTACTCCTTTTTAACACATCTCACATTATCTTGAAACAGCTGTATGTCTGATACCAATCTCACTGATGTAATTTGCTTTTATATTGAATTTTATTTGTTTAAGCAAATGTATTAAATATAGAAATCAATATCCGATCTATCAAATGTTTATTACTCCAGGAGCATGGCCAGCCACTGACCCCACACTCACCGAATGTCTGTTTTGTTTTTGTATTTGTTTTAATGTAATTGTTCAGCAGTTCTTGTGTCTGTAACAGACATTGTAAACTTGTATCCAAGTTTCCTTCCTGCTGTCACCACATTTTTGGTATTTTTAATCCAACATAGGAACTCGCTGAAGCTCAGAAAGTCCTGGATAAGATGAAGTCGTATGAAGAGCGGACGTTTCAGTGTCTGGTTTATTATGCCATCGGCCGGGTTTATCTCAAGGAAAACAGGTACAGAGGTGTCAACTCCTTAGTTTGTTTTCTGTTGTCTGCCATTTTGGTAATTTCAGATTATACAATGTTTGCATCCTTTTTCTGTGGGGCAGGTTTTCAGTTGCTCTGCAGCAGTTTTCAGACTCCCTGCAGATGGTGAAGAATCAAATAACGCCGGGTAAACTCACCTGGCCTTTAACAAAAGACGTTGTCAAAGAAACACAGCTGGAACATTTCAAGGTAGGTTTGTGTGTGTTGTGGTGTTCGGAGCACACTGTAAGTCACACGCAGTTTGTTTCAACAGTCTTAAAGAACAAATTTATAGACAATAAATTTCTTGGTGTTGGACAGTGTGTAAGTTTCTTTCTGTGTAAACCTATTAAACATTTACAACAGTGTTACCTAATACACGGTCTGATAAAGAGATTCCACTCCTCTGTATAAGTTAATGAAAATGATTTACTTGTCTCATTCGATAAATTTAAACAAATAAACACAAAAACTGTTCTCACTAGAGCTGGGCAATATGGGAAGAAGTTCTATTACAATTTTTTCCATGTTGTTCGATATAGATATATGTTACGATATAAAACAAATCATTATTTTTGACATCTTAAATGTTCCCTGTACGCATCGGTGCCCGTGTCAATAGATGCTGGTATATTTCCGTAGTTTACTACTTCCATCAGCCGTCAATTACATTATCCTCTGCATTTCGCATCAGCGTGTGCGTTGGATCAGCTTCTGGATCCAGTAATTTTGTAAAGGGGAAATGGGCTGCCTGGCAGAGGTTTGCACTCTAGTGCTGCTTTAGTTTTTGTCTATTTTTATGGGACTTTTTTTGTTTAATGTGACTGTGAATGAAAATAAGCATCTTGCTAAATCTGGCATATTTTTCATTGTAGGCTCATCAGTATACACTGTCCCAGTCAAATAAATCAAATAAGCCTTCATGAACTTAAATAAACTGTTGCAGGCTGAAGCACAGATTCTCAGTCTGTGTTCAGGCTGATTATTATATAATGTAGAATTCCTGTTCAGGCCACAGCTGTGTGTGAAGTATTCATTTACATCTTTATTCTTTAATTGCTTTTTGCATGAGTTATAATATGTTGGTGTCTTCTTGAATGCATAAAAAATGAATCACTTAAAAAATTCAGAATCAACTTTAAAAAGAGCAAACTTAAAATTTTGATGTGTTTTGTCCTTTTAGGAAACTCTGGAGAGCGCTATAGAGTTGTGCAAGTTTCCTCCTGTTCCTGATGCCCTTTGTCGTCATGAGAAATGCCAGGGCCCTGTGAAAGCAGAAATTTACTTCACTGATCCTGATTTTAAGGTAAATGGCAGCAAGTTTGAAAAGTTATGGTGTTAAATAGTTTGCAGTCCTGACCATGTGTGTTTGTTTATGCAGGGCTACATTGAGATTTGCTGCTGTCAGAGCTGCAGGGTTGAATTCCACATCAACTGCTGGAAAACTCTGAAGACCACAGCCTTTTGTGAAAAAAGTGAAAAGGTGAATTAAGCTACTTTTACTGCGCTTCTGAAATGTTTTAAAAAATAATTTAAAAGCCTAAATATGTATAATTCATCTTCCTTGTTCCCATGATCCCTTTGCTTACACTCTTGATGTCTTTTGTGTTGCAGGATATTCTTCGAGAGGCTTGTTTGACTCCGGACTGTTTCGGCCAAATCTGTTGTATCAAAATCTTTGGTCCAACAGGCTTGGTAAAATGTAAGGTAGGTAAATCTATCAGGTGAAAGTGAACTTTTAAGATGAATCTCACGATTTATTGTTGACTTGAGTTTTTCTCCTCTTAGTTTGAAACTGACATCACGAAACCACAGATCTCAAAGAAGCAAAAAGTGAATCAGAAATGTACAAGGTGAGGCTGAGCACACCTCAGAGTTTGTTACCCTAAACATATTAAATAATTCTTCATTTTTAGCCTGTTTAATAGCCTTGTGTAAGACTTTGGATGTGATTTAAAAAAAAACAAAAAAAGAAACAGTATCAACTAATTTTTGAGCTCCTTTAATTTTCTTCTGGTGAGAATTTGCTGTGATGGTCTGTGAAATGCTGTGCAACGGGCCACACTGTTTGTTTGTAGCAGGCTTGAGTCAATGGTGTGATGGAGGAAACAGAAAAAAAAAAAAAAAAACTTGGAGCAAAATCAGAAAAACAGATAAAAAATGTTCAAGTTTGAGACCATTTCAAACAAAAGACAATTGGAAAAACTAGTGTGTCTATTTTAAAACTGAATTAGTTTACCACAGTAGCACATCAATGCTTCAACTTCTCAGTAGAGAAGTTACGTGTTAGCTGGGATGTGCACCAGTAAAGATCATAGGTGAGCTGAAGCTAGAGCTGGGCGGTAGAACTTTCTCATTTTGGCCTCTTTGTTAACCGTACCATGTCTGTGTTTGATAAAAATGGTTCATAAATTCCACTGAAACATCTCCAGATCTCCTGTCAGCACAAGCGCTGATATTTTCCTCATGTCTGTCAATCAGAGCAGCTGCAGCCTGTAAGATGTTAATGTGAGCTAATATTCTACTTTTACATAAAAACACAGATGCAGATAAAGGTGATTTTTTTTGTTTTTTTATTTATTTTTATTCTTTTGCTGCACTCACAAAAAACAGTGCGGGATGGTTAAAAAGATGTTGCCGTTTCTGCCTGTTTCACTGTTGATAAACAGGAAAAGATAAATAAGAAAATGCCTTATTGGGGTACAAGTTGCTGTAAATCAGGGGTGTCCAGGTCCTTGAGAGCTACTATCCTGCATGTTTTGGTTGCATCCCTTCTCCACCACACCTGAATCACATGAATGGCTCGTTAACAGGCCTCTGCAGAGCTGAATGACGTGTGCATGAGGGATTTAATCATTTGATTCAGGAGTGTTGGAGAGGATATGGTATAAGAATTGCAGGATAGCTCTCGAGGACCGGACTTGGGCACCCCTGCTGTAAATGAAAGCAGAGAGGAGAAATTCAAACAGATGTTAACTCTTGACATTAGGTAGAAAGCAAACAGTGTTTTTTAGTTCTGTCTTTTAATATAATTTGCGGTTGCAAAGAAACTTCTTCCACAAGACTTACTTGAGGATCAGAATCCAGCCTAAAAACGAGAGTTAGACAGATTCAACATCCTCATCCTGTTTGTGCTCTCTTTCACATCACTTCCAGTCAGTCCTGCTACTGAGTGCCAAGATTAGCCCCTTACAGAGGTCCCTCGTGCTTTTCCTGATATTATTCTGACTTCAGAGTTTTAATTGCTCAATAAAGCCTGTTTTTCTTCCAGTCTGGGAAAGAAGATGGAGACAAACACTGAATCATATCCACTATAAAATGTTTTATGGAAAAGTTGTGTTCATATCACCAGTTGTAATTGTGGTTTTGTGGTGAAAATCCAACAAATATTAGAAAGCATTCCAAGAAGACCTGTTTTTTAATTTTCTCCATATCTTCAAATTTTATGTGATGTTTTTGTTTGTTTTTTATAGATTTATCCTTCAAAAACTGTTTTGGTGTTACTTAAATGCATCAACTGGTTTTGCTCATTTGACATGCTGGTCAATAATTAAATTAAACTTTTCTGGAAGAGAAACCCAACAGTAGTTCATGTTAAGAAACCTTTCTACAATGTCTTATCAGTAGTTATTACTGTCTGTGGAGAAAAGTATTTGTTTCCTGCAGCCCTATTCACTTAGGTTTTTAAGACTCAACAAGGGTTAGGTTTATTAATAGTAGTTTTTCTTTTTCTGTTTTCAGTCTAAAGAAATTAAAGTCAAAGGAGGAGCACAAACTCAAGCGAAAGCATCATAAAGAGTCATTTCAGGATAAGCAGATCATCAGCAATGAGATTGTGCAGCTGAAAGACAACTCAGGACCTCAGACTCAACATAAAGGTATTATAAATTATCTGTTAAAAAAAAGCTGTCAAAATTTATCTAAACCTAACCTCTTTGTCATGTTTCTACTGTCCTGTCAGCCTGGTTGGTGTACAGAGACCGAGTCATCCTGCAGATCAGTCAGAACATGAATCTTCTAAAGGAGGAGAAGGGCCTCCACATTGCTGCTCTGACCAGCAGTCTGAAGCCCTGGCTGGAACTGGACTTGTTGAGGGGGAACCAGCTCGCCGCGAGGCTGTTGAACTGGCAGGAGGAGCCACTAGAGTCATTTAGTCAAGGGGTCGAACTGCTGCTGGAAAGGAAGAGCCGCGTTTGGGCACGAGTCTTTATCCAATTTCTTAGTAGCCGTGTGGATGTAAATCCTAAACTCAGCCATTGGGCGGGCCAGCTCAATGAAGCAGGTCAGCATCATCAGATGTTCCTCATGTAAATGACAACTGTGTCATCTGGAGGTGACATTTTTTAACTCGGATTACGTCTGAATTTGAAGCCTGACCATCTGCTTCCATCTTTCAGGTTTGAATGCAGCTCAGACATTCATCGAACGCTACGCAGAGCGTTTGGAGGAGCTGGATCTGGCCATCCTGCTCAACTTTGAACCACTGCAGGAGATGATTATACAAAAGCTCGACGCTAAACCAGAAGTTTTTTCAAGCATTGGCTTGACAGTAACGGAGTACCTTAAACAGGCTCCTGCACATGACATGAGACTTTTTATCTGGACTCTTGAGGAGCATAGAGATGCGTATGTGTCCTGCCACTCTATACTGGATGAATATTTTGATATGATGGGTATGTATTCCAAAATTGGGCAAACATGCGGTCTGAAGTTGGCTTCTCTTTATGATTTGACTTTGTGCTTTGTTTTTCAGATGGACATTGTTCAGTGTTAAAAAAGTCTGATGAAAATGAAAGTGTAAGTCTTTTTAAAATTTTCTTGGGTTGATGTTTCCTACAACAGAAGTTTGTCGCCACATGAGCTCAACTTAGAACGGTTTAATTTAGTCAGCTGGATGGGAGATGGTGTGGTATGACTGTATTAAGCTGGATTTATAGTCGTGCATTCTCTGCGGCACGTTGGGCCCACGTAGCTAACGCGGATGGGATATGCTCTAGCACTTGTGCGTAGGGTACCGGTGACGTGTTGCAGTACCCTTTTCACTCTGAAGGCGGCAGTGCGGCTGGTATTGTCTTGTAAACTCCACAAGGCAGTCTTCTTCGATGGTTTACTTAACTTCCGGGGGCATTTCCTCTTGGAAAGTGCCTGGATGAGGCATCAGAAAGATGTTCATATTTTCTAATCTGCTTGATCAGTCTCTCATCTATATGATCCATTGTTTGTGGATTTTAAAAATGGCAGAACGGCGCAAATTCAGCGAGAACCCCTGGAAATCCGGAAACATGTAATCGCACTGTGGCCAATCGCATGACAGAACTTCCGCGTTGCTTTCACGTAGCCAGGATGGACGTCGAGTCCAGAGCGGTGCGTGTCAGGCCTTCGCGGAGCTACGCAGACCCTACGTGGAGGTTATGGTGGTTATGCAGACGCAGACAACGCGCGACTATAAATCCACCTTTAGAGGCTAAGTCGAGGCAGCAATATGTTTGCAATTTTGGCCTCAACACTATCCTAATTCAATAGTCAGCCGTGGGAGTCCCAGGCTGGTTCTGATGTAATGGATTCATATCAAGGATTCATAGAACCGGTTGCTGAAATCAGTAATTTTAATAATAAAAATGAATAATATTAGTTATTATCTAAATGACATTCATTTAGACCTGCAGCTCCACATTGTAGGCTGAACATGAACACGTACATGGCTGAAGTGGACACCTTCTCTACCATTGCCTCGATTTCCCGTTACCCTCCACCATGCACCGCGTCCAGATGTGCACTCACAACCACAGTATGTCTTATAAATAGTTTGTCTTGTGCTTGTTTTGGTGTCGCGCGTGTCAGCGGCGACGGTGCGGTCTGCCAGCCCGGGTCCACCAGCTGTGCATCATCACTCAGCTGTCGCACAGAGTCTCAGATGGTGGAAGCAGACGAAGTCTTGTTCCGGGCCTTAGCCTGCACGAAAACATTGCTCACGGACACACACCATCATTTTGCTCAACATTATGTAGGATGCAGTCATTTTTCTCCATTTTCTTTTAAAGGAAACAACTAAACAAGTTGAATGAGTCATGGTAGCTTTAGAGTGCACAATGGGGCAATTTTATACATCAGAAAGTAGGAATTTTCCAATTTAAATCCAGTTCACACCAATTACATTTTAACTGAATTTTGTGACTAGGTTTAGAGGTGAGAGGGATCTTATTAACCTACCAGAAAAACTAATTCACATCCATTTCATTAAAAGAAATTCTGAGACTCAAGTTTCAACCATCAGGATATATATATATATATATATATATATATATGCACACACACACATATATCGTGGTCTGAGACTCCCTTTCTTATCTTATGTAGCTTGCATTTACTTTCTTTCCCACGTAACAGCAGATAGGAACTTTTAGGCTCATGATAGGGATTTTCCTCATCCGTTTGTCCATCTCAGACATTTTCTGGTGGTGCTTTTGCAAGAGAAAATAGTTTCATCTTTAAAACTATGGTAAAATGCCCTTTAAAGAAGGTGTATCTTAAGGAGCTAATGAAAGAGAATTATTAGTTATAAGTTATTCTGAGCTGCTTTTGTCCTTGCCAGTGGAGAAAACTAAGATACTGTGAAGCAGGGGGAGGAGACTAGCATTGACCGTCTACAAGTGGATTTCGAAGATCCCTTATTGGTATTTGCGACACTGAATGATGAGAATATCCCATTACGATCACAAGTGATCAGATCACTTTTTGTCTGTATATAACAGACTAAAAGTGTCAGCTGGAATTTCTAATGAGATAGATTTCAATTTGATATGAGGTTTATCCATTGATTGGCAAGTCATTCAACTGTAGAGTTAATGCATTTATTGAATAACAGTCAGTGGTGTTTTCGCTGAAATGAGCATAAACGTGGCTGACAGTTCACACTATGAAGCACTCGTGCTGAGTATTTTTTTTTTTATTTATAAGTGCAGATGCGTGCAACGCCATAAAAGATATTAAAATGGGTTTAAATCAAGATATCCATTTATAAAGATGAAATTATATCATTGGTGGTCACCTTTTGGATTTTGTTTAATTTCAGATTTTCTGGTTCAAGAAGTTTCTGTAGTTTTAGATTAGTGTCTGATGAGTGAACACAACCAAAAACTCAGTGCATGTGGTATGATTTGTAGCTCAGGACGGGTGAAATGGCTGGCAAACAGACGTGGAAGAGCTCTGTAAAAATTCTGTTAGAAATATGTTAACTGAAGACAGCCAGGATCTGATGCAGCTCCATATTTTGCTGTCGTGGTAGAAACAGAAGTTGTCCTGCATTAACCATAGATGAACAAGTTTTCTTCCTTGCTGTGTGTCCCGGCTTCTCCTTCAGTAATTTTTGGTGCAGCTCTGCCTCTGCCTGAGGGTGATACACATTTGTTTAAAGGTCAGATTCTTTGGGGTAGTGCAGCATGAATGCAAACTCTGGAAAAACCTTGCAACATGAATGTGAATACCTTTTTAGGCCTTTTTGTACCATCTTAATGGCATAAGTGTTGATATAAAGGTCTTTTAAAGGTGTCTTTAAAAACTTGTTTCCCCCTCCTGTCTGAATGGTTCTAAATGGTTAATTCTTCCAAAGTTGGAGCTACTTAAGGTGATTTAACCCAGCTCATTACAAGAAATGTGTTTCTAGTTTTGTTGAACTGAACATGTTTTCATTTCAGAATTCTCCTATGAGGGGTAAGACGCGAGGCCGGAAAAAGAGACTCCGAGAGCAAAGGGTTAGAAAAGAAGATTATCATATTTTTTTTCCTTTTTAATGAGCATCAATGTGTTGTTGTTCTGATCTGTTTCCTGTTTACTTCCTCACAGGTTCAAAGAGTTTACTCAGGAGTGAGAGGAGTAACTCCAAGAGAGGAGTGGGACCAAGACTTTTTGAAGATGATTCCTTGTACGTTCTTTTAATCCTCATGAATGCTTACATTGTTCCTGCATTTTAAGACGGTTGCTTATGCTTTGCTTTCTGTCAACAGATCATTCCTTCACCCTGTTGACCCGTTCACTGTACCCAGTCACCTTCGAGAGCAAGTGGCGGATTTTGAGGAACAGTACAACCACACAAGACAAAGAACTCACTATAAAAAGATTTTGGACAACAACCCAGACCCAACAAAAGAGTGTTTGTATGAGTAAGTGCTGGAAAATAACTCTGTGACAGAACGATTTTAACTTTAACTTGGGCCAGGGAGTTAAACACAGGTTAAAGTTATACCGTGTAACTTTTGGCCACTAGGAGCGCTAAACCTGCAACGGCGCCGTCGTCTCACAGGCCTTACGGCAATGACTCAAATTTAAATCTTCTCTCCCGTGTTTGGATATTGAAATAAACGAGTCCATCAAGATTGAAGAATTTTCTAAAGGATTTTTCACCATTAGAGGATCTACCCTAATTATATATGTTCTAATTATATATGTTTACATAGCTGAAACATCACACACACAAACGCACAATGCAACGATAAATGCGTAATCAAAACCGGTCACGACACCAAGTTGTAGTTTTGTGCACTGAATGAAGTCATAACTTTGGCAAAACTCACGTTTGTTATGAGAACGTCTGGCTTTGTTAGCTTTGGTCTATAGTAATTCTAGCCGCGTTTCGCTAACGGGAAACTATAGGCAGCTTATACAGCTTTTATTGACGTATTGAATAAACGCTGACTGAAAATAAAAAAGAAAAGCGTCACATTTTCATATGTGTACACAACAGCTAAATTTACCAGTCTAATGATCCCGTGGCAATCAGAGAGTGGGTTTTGCTTCCACACTGCTGTTTCAGAAATCTCCAACGACTGAATTCTTTTCCAATGTCCATTTGTGTGTCTGATCTGCCGTGATCCCCTTGCCTCTTTTTTTTTCTGGCCTGCTCAGACATCACTTTCACCTTTTTACTTTGTTCCGCCATAAGCTTCGAGTAATGAGAGAAAGTAGCACAAGTAGAGCTTTCTGTGTTTACGGATGAGGAGCCGTAAAGCAACTTTCATCGACAGCCCGCCTCTCCAAAGTTACGATGTCGGGTTTCTGCTGAGGGCAGCCCGCTCAGAGTGCTGACACGCATCAGTCACTGTATATTGGCCCGAAAAATCATCTAATACTGCTCATTTTAGGCTTAATGTCAGAGTCAAATTTTACACGGTATAACTTTAAAAGTAGGTATGTTCGAAAAAAAAAAAAAAAAAAAATTCTGATATTGTCTAACTCTTAAATTCTGATATCAACCGATACCTATGCAGACAACTGTGAGGTTGTAGCTCTCATATTTTGAGAAATACAACGATACTACAATTGCACTCTATACCCAAAATAGCCTTATCTCAGCCAGAGGAGTTCATTTTGGACATCTGGCTGCCATATATCAGATATTATCAAGTATTAGCCAACATGTGGCTATTTATAATGTTTCTGACAACTTGGTAACTTAACCAACAACTTCAAACCAGACATATTATAAGCAGCTTGAAAGCAAGTCAGTCTGTAGCAGCAGCTGCACTGTAGTCACATGACTAAAATGAATGCTGGGATATGAAGTTCTTCCAGGATAACAGGAACTTTTTTACATGCTGGACCTGCAGCTAATGGAACAAGATCTCATGAGATTTCTTTACAAAACAACAGAATCTCTCGAGATTTTGTTTTGAAAAAAATATATAGAAAATATAACTTTATTTCCTGATATCACATTTTAGTGCCAATATCAGCCGATAATGTTGGTAGGCCGATAGTATCAGACATCACTGGTTAAAAGCCAATATTGAACTAAACACGTGACTCTTTATAACCCTCCCTCATTGTCTAAGACCCCTCCTAGGGTCCCTCGGTCCATCTCCCATCAAAAGATTTCCAGAGGGAGCTCATCCATTTCTAGGTCTTTCTTTTCTTGTATCCCAACTAAAGGCACATTCTCAAAGCTTTTTTGATTTGAGTCGGAGTCCGTTTGCCTGGGGAGTTGTGAATGCACAAACGGACTCTGATCCGGAACAAACAAGCGGACTCGATCCACCTATAAACGCGGGTCTCTGTCTGCTTCAAGTGGACCAAATACAGGAAGTGGACTACAAACTGCTGCTTCCTGCATTTGGTTTAGCATGGCATTGTGGGAAAAACGTTGGGCATTATGGGTAAACGCCTCGCCTCGTCCACGCCTACGGTGAATGCAGCACCACCTCTGAAGAGATTGGGGAAATTATTGAAAAGGTTTGGCTCATTTGGCTATGGTGCAACATGAACGCAATCTTGGTCCAGGAGACCACCCCCGCCCCCAGCTGAGCCGAGTCCCCTGTCGGACCGAGTCTAACGGACTAGGCTTTGTGAATGCACCCTAAGATCCCCTGGGGAGGTGTTAAATTCCTCCATGTCTGGGAAAGTGTGAAAGTCTTTTCTCATGTAACTTAGATCCACAACGTCATAATTTAAGATTCTTCCATCAGTAAGTACCACTGAAAGTCCAGTGTTTACATACTCCAGTGTACATATACAGGAAGGTATAAGGGATGGGGTTGAACAACAGTTGAACAACAGTATCAGCAGAAGGTTGCAGGGAAAGATCCCCAATTGACGGGACGATTGACAGATGACACACTGCCTGTAGAAAAGGTACAGAACTGGTAGACTGAGCAAAGTCAACACTCATGAAGTCCTGAAAAATGAAAATCCCTTTGATCGCTGATGAATTCTCTACAAAGTGTATTTGAAGTTGATAGCATCTGCATCATTTTAAAGATTTAAGATGTTAAGATGTTTCAAAAAATGCTGGTGAGCTTTTAGCAACAGTGTTCACACAAACCAGAAACCAGCACTACTGGAGTATCCAAAAGTAGCAAGCTGAAGGTTTGGGAATGGTTTGGAATTTATGTCCTTTCACTGAACAGTGAGAAGCTGAACTGCTTTTAGAAATGACCACTCAGCACTAGTACTAAAACTTTATTTATACAGCGCTTTTCTAAACGGTGCTTTTAGAATTATGTTAAATGTTGCAGAGAAAAACAAAACGGTGTCAGACATGAACAACAGTACTTAAAAAAAAAAACTATCTGGGACAGAATTTCCTTCAATTAATAAATAAAATCATCCCTTTAAACAGGCTATAAATAGAAAAGTTAAATGGATTTTAAAGGTATCAGGAGATGTATGAGACAAAGAACTCCTGGTTTCCTGCAGTCTACCTTATCATTTTTCTGCTGGACCTTTAATTGACCTTATGGGCCTTGAACTGTGTTGATGTGGCTGTGAAGCTTCAGAAAGTTGTCAATCCCTGTGGGTTATGGCTCTCTGACCAATCGAGGGTTTGCATTGGTTCAAAGTCACCCAATGGCATCTACAGTACATTTTGAACCACAACTGAGGTAGTTCAAAAAAAGGTTTAGCATAGTATTGGTGGAAAAACAAAGGTTAGCAGTACTGATCTGTGTGGTGGAGGAAAAAAGTTGTCATCTTGGTAGGTAGCCCCAAACAACTGAAAAGGAACTCTGGTAGCGTTGTGCAGAGATCTGCTAGTATGAAATTTCAGTTCATTGTTGCACTATTGTAATGAACGGCCAGGAACACGTTCAGCTGGTTTTCTGCAACTTTTATTCATAGAACAATACCCAAGTTTTTTTGCAAGCAGATGTCCCGTTTTTACTTTGCACACAGTTTTTTTTTTCTCTCTCTCTCTCTTTTAACATAGGGTTCCTCCTCTTAAAGGAAACGTACACCATTTCTCTCCATTTAAAGGCACTCAGAACTGACATTCAGAACACAGTGGCCCTCATTTATCAAACGATCGTCGAAATGGTCGCACATCTGATCGTAAAAATGGTCGTACGATTGGATCCACGTGTGATTTATTAAAACGTTCGTATCGGTCCAATCTCGTCGTACGAACAAAAGAGTCTTGATAAATTCCACAGCTGAAATTTATCGTCATTTAAATGTCACGCCCACGGTTACGCCCTTAAACATGCATAATGATGAGGCTTCACGCAGCGAGGTTGAACCGTGGAGAGGAGAGATTCTGCCAAAAAAGAAACTTTTGGGGGATCAAGACAGAATTCCTCATTTGTGAGGTGGGAAAGATTAAAGATGTGCTGTTTGGCAGCTTAAAAACCGGAGTCAGAGACGTGCACAAAAACGCTGCACGGAAGAGGATCAGTCAGCCTCACCGCTGTTGAACGACCGGCTGAGATATTAATAAAAGTCTCAATCTAGGCCTGGATTATATGGTTTATTCGTTTTATTAGTTATGAAATTTAATAATAGCCCACATCCGATAGCAACGTCACAATTCTTTATCCAATGGGTCAAGAAGAAGTGGTCCAATTTGAAACTTACCACCAAAAGATAATGCCCCCCCCCCCCCCCCCCCCCGTCATGAGTCCAACCGCTGCGCTCTAACAGGTGACAGGTGGATGCCGGTCAGATCCGAGCCTGACCCAGATGGGGACAGAAAAAATATAACTTGCATTTGCAAAGCTAAGGGACAGTCTACTGACTGCACTTGTACAACTTTAAAGTATTGATTACTTATGACGGATCAGCTCCGGTCTCCTCCATAGCCCAGTGAGGTCTGCAGAGCGGCTCCGGGCGCATCTTTTCTGCGCATCAAAACTCTCCAGCGGTCCGAGCGATGTGCAGCACTGCACAGGACAGGAGTGTTTTGTAGATTTTCTTAGAGTCTAAAGCTGCGTTTCATCCCGCCGGGTCCGAGTCGGACCTTCCGACACCCACCTGCCTCCCCGCAGCCCGAAGCAGCGTTCCACCTGCACCTGCGCGTGTGTGCGTACTGATGCCTACTTCCTCCTATGTGGCAGGTTTACCAGCGGGGTGAGGAGATGCACGAAGAGTGCAAAGCACTTGTCTCCTAGAACTATATGTTAATAATTTTAATAATTTGTTGAGATAAATGGAGGAATTAAATTCAGTCACAGCTATTTTTGTAATTTTGGGAATACTTTCTACATTCCCTTTTTTCTTTTTCTTTGCAAATGGGTTCATTCTTCGTGCTGATATGTGAATACTTATGTTTAAATGACAGTTTGCGGTTTGGTTGATAAATATTTTCATGTTCTGCTGCGCTGCTGCAAACCCTCACTGACTCAAACTTGCGTACACGAACTCAGAGCTGTCGTGAGATTTGATCGTATCCTACGATCACGTTCAAATTGATAAATGCCGAGTCTTGCGTGGAAATGGTCGTACGCACAGATTTTCGTCGTACGATCAGTTGATAAATGAGGGCCAGTGTGAATTAAATGAACCATCAGCATCTTATTATTTTGGGTCAATTACTCAACATAATGAAACTAAAGCTCGAACAATAGAAACTAGAAAAGCACTCAGAGCGCAGACCTCCGCCAAGCAGCTCAAGTCCCCTCATATTGGGATTTACAACAAAAATCTATACTCCTGCATTCATTTAATCTACATCATCGGATTCCTTGACCATGAAAACACCGAAAATCTGGCCACCGAAAGTTTTCAGCCAAAAACGACCCAAAAGTGCATTTTTGGTTTTCGACCGAAAGACAAATCACCGAAACAACATGGCCGAAACTTGTGATGGTTTGTGTGCGGCAAACGGCGCGTCCAGCACGCAAGTTATGCACTTTGTATTTTTATGTGAGAACATACACTACTCACAGAAAGTTAGGGATATTCAACTTTCGGTTTTTGGAGAACAGAATGATGCAGAATAAATATTTAACCATTGAACAATGTTCATGTGCATTGAAAAGTTTAGAGAAAGTTTAATTCAGTTCACCTGGAAAGGTTGAAGTGGATTTTACTCATTCGGACATCATACAAAAAGCCAAATATCCTTAACTTTTTGTGAGTAGTGTATTTAATTTCACAGTCTTTCAGCAGGCCAGTCAGTTATAAGCCTGTATATTATTATTTATTGTAATAGTCCTACAGAGAAAAATTTAAAGGCATTATGTAATCTGCACGAGTGGGGTCAAAGCTAAATATTTTATTTTGAATTTTAATTTATTGGGCATTGCTGTAATGTCATTGGTAGATAAATATTGTGATACTTTTGTATTTGATTTTTTGCAATGCCTTGATTTTAGAGTGGTTAGTACATATCGTAGCCAAAAATGCTATGGTTCTAATAACTGGCATAATTGGGGCGGTGATTAGCTCGGTTGGTTGAGCAGCCGCCCCATGAACAGAGGCTACAGCTCCTCAGCGCAGTCGGCCCAGGCTCGATTCCCGGTCCAGGTCCCTTTGCTGCATGTCACTCCCCACTTTCTCTGCCCCCTTCCTGTCGCTATACACTGTCTTATAAAGGCCACTAGAGCCCAAAAAAACCCTTAAAAAAAATAAATAACTGGCATAATTTCTTCGAATTTCGGCCTTGGTTTGCTCATTTTTTGTATTTGGTTTTGGTGAAGAATTTTCATTTTGGTGCATCCCTACTTGTATTACTATTACTTAAGTAGTTATTTCCAAAAATCTATATTTCCGTAATAGTGGTTTTCTTCTAGATCTAGCTCCGTTGGTATAGAAGATGCATCAATTCTGTTAACATTCTCCCAATTCAGCAGAGAATTGGCTAAGGTTTGGTGTTAGTTGCATGTCTGTATCCTCATTTGTTACCTGTCAGCATTGAAAATTCCAACGAATTCCAACTTTCAAACCATTATAGAACTCATTGAGATCCTTTCTTGTAATTTTTTACCAAACATTCAGGCCATTTGTATGGAGTTGTATTCAAAAATTCCAAAATTTGGCCGATCTCACAATGATAAAGAATCCTTCAAAAATTCCTGGATCCAGAAGGTGATCCGGATCACCACCAAAATTTAATGGGTTCGTCCTTGGCCTGAGGCACACGGTTGGTGAAAATTTCAGGTCAATCCCTCCAGAACTTTTTCTGTAAAGTTGCTGACAGACAGACAAACCAATGCTCCCGAAAACATGACCTCCTTGGCGGAGGTAATAACTTGGTGTGCTACATCAGATAACAGTAACATAATCAGTTAAAACACCCACAAAAAAGCCCATTTGTTGTAATAGATCAGCCACACACTGAATGTTGCTGTTCATTTTTTAATCACTGTATAAATCTCCAGTCTGAGCTGTGAAGTCAGCCCTCACGAGAGCACTTCTGAGACGTTGGGATGACGTTAGCTGCTGCTGGATGTTGCAACGTGCTCGCATGGTTCAAATCTATGATGCAGTCTAAACACTGTCCTTCTGTACGATATCAACATCTGTGTCATCTCTCTGCAGCTACTTTGCTCAGATCTTGGAGGAACATGGGCCCCTGATGGCGAGCGACCCTCTGCTGGTGGGTGAACTGGAACATTTCCCTGTCGTAGCTCGGCAGAAGTTTGAAGAAGCAGGCGGCTTTGAGTCCTTCCTGCTGGAGTCTCTTCGCTTCATAAAGATGGGAAGATGTATCGGCTTGGCCAGACATGCCGTTTCCATGCAGCAGGCTGCACATGGAACAAGTCTGGACGACTTGGATGAAATAGTTGATCCTGAACCTTATTTTTCATCTCCTAATTTGCATGGAGACATCCCAGCTGATATCACAAGCTGTCAGGAGAGTTATTCTTCCGCACACAGTGACATCGATCCCATCCTTCCAAATCCATACAAGTATGGCTCCCAGTCGTTTGGAAATGAGCTCTCTGATTGGACTACTGACTTCATGGACCAAGCTACTCACTTTCTCCCTAATGGTTATGAGGAACTGGATCTTGATAGCTTTGAGATTGATGATGGAGTTTTGGAAACAGATTCAGCTTCAAGCAGAGTTGCCTCTGGGACGCCTGATGAAAATGTTTTGAGGAGACATGCATCAGTGCAGGTTAACACCAACATTTCACCACAGTGAGAGTTAAACATATTTTGTTGAAGTTTGTCAGTATTACACTAGTCTTTTCTTTTCTCTTTTCTCCTTCTTGCAGACTTTGAAAGAGACGTTGAGGAGCGTGGCAGTGAATACAGACCTTCATGAGCGTTTTGAGAAATGTCAGGTGAGTTAATTTGCCATCATGCGTTGATGGCAGCGGGAGGTGCACTAATTCATGTTTTTGGGTTCTGGTCCAATACAAGTACCTGAATTTAATGAGAGCTGCCAAAATGGATGCAGCCACAGATTGTTTATTATCTTAGGGCACATTTACACCAGCCTTTTTGATTCAAATCAAGGTCCGTTTGCTCGGAAAGTCCGCTTCATTTGAAGTATTGTGAATGCGCAAACGGACTCTGATTCAGACCAAACAAGTGGACTCGGTTCGCCTGGAAACCCAGGTCTCTGTCCACTTCAAGTGGACCAAATGCTGGAAGCAGACTACAAAACTGCTGCTTCCTGTATTTGGATTAACATGGCATTGTGTGTAAATTGTTGGGCATTGGTAAACGCTTCCAATAGAAACTTGTGTAGGACTTCTTTAGAAAAGGCTCATGGTCAAACGTGAAAAGAAAACATCCCTGTTCCGAGAGAGTACCTACAAAAATAATACCGTTTATAAAGTAATTAGCTGTAAAATGGAGGCTATGTGATATGCCTGTACAGTAAAACAGTGCTGCACAAAAGTAAAAAAAAAAAAATTATGTCAACATATATACGTGACGTGCTTGGAAGAAGTGGCAGCTGAGGCGACGACTCTGGCTCGTTTGGCTAAGATGCAGCATGAAAGCGATCTCGGTCCAGGAGATCCACCCACCAAATGAACAGAGGTCCCAATCGGGCCGAGTCTAGCGGACTATCCTGGTGTGATTGCGCCCTAAGTTACTGAGGTGTCATAACCTGTCAAACGAAAAATAGCTGTTGTTAACATGTGATTTATTAAATTGAGAAGACTCAAGACAGACTTTCGTCCAAGAGTTTACTCTTCAGCTGAAGGTTTTGTGCAGCTTAACATGCGTCTGTAAAATCTAGCAGACCCAGAACGAAGGACTGCGTGGCTTTTTATAGGAGAGTACATGACTACATGCACTTATTCCAGCATCTGGAAAGCTTCTTTTAATACCTCGTGAGTTTCTCCATCTTTCACTCAACAAGGTCATAAGTGAGTTCTGACTGTCAAACCTTCTCTTCAGGGTGACATGAACAAAATGGAGAGGAGCATCGAGAAGTTGGAGCAACAGATCAAGAAGATGGCAAATGGCTGTGGCAAAGTCAATCTAAAAAGCAGAAAAGACATCATTTTACTTGAGGATGAAATAAAGGAGATAAATACAAATATACAGGTAAGTTTAAAACTGTTGAAATTATGTTGAATTTCTTTGTTCCTTGTTTAATTTTTATGTTTCTTTGTATAAATCTGATTTAAACAACTGAAGTAAATAAGTACATTTATATTTATATGGCACCCTTCAAGATGAAAAAAATCATCAAGTGCTTCACAGTAAAACAGTCTTATTTCTGCTTTTCTTTCTAGGTGACCAATAAAGAGCTGGCGATGTTCCAGCAGAAGCTGGAGGAGGAAGTAAAAAAGGACCAGAAGGAGAAGAAAGCCAACCAGGAGGTACTGAAGTCCCTGAAGACCGAGATCGAGCAGCTGGTTGAGGAACAGGCGAGGTAAGACTGAGCTACTGAGTGGCCCTCATGCATCTGCACCTGAACTCTGCATCAAGGGTTAATTTCTGAATATTTTATGTAGTCTGACTCGAAACATCCGAGAGAAGAAAGCCAGCTATGAAGCCAAGTTGAGGGATTTTTTTGGAGCTGAGGTAAGCTGTGAGCAAGAGGTAAAATGACAGATTTGTTAAAAGCTTTACAGATTATTTCTTACCTCATTCTCATCGTTCCTTCAGCAACCAGTCAGCAGCGGAGAAAATGAGTCTGGAGGACGAGATCAAGCGCTGCAAGTCCCTGATGACATCGGTCACCAGGAGGTCTCACACAGCTCAGGTAGCTTACACGTCTTCATCACTCACACTTTGGTAAAATGAGTCCTTCAGAGCTATAAAACCTCACATTTCCAGCTAGGGTAGGAAGATGGGGGACTTTTTTTAAGACTTGTTTAAAAAGAAATAACAAACATATCCTTAAACTACTTGTTTCACACCTTGCAGCTGTCGTTGGTGGAAAGCAGCCGGGATCAGGGATTGTATGGACTCTACAGAGAGCTGGCAGACGCCAAGGCTTTGTTAACTAAACTGGATGAATTTGTACACAGGTAAGAGTAAAATCACCCCTAAATCAAGCTAAAGGCATCTCCTAACTGCCATGAGGAGAAACTCTTTAACCAATCAGGGTTAAGGTTACTGTAGCTGAAGAGCATCTTGTGCTTCAGTTCTTATTGGTGGACAGTCAGCAACGCTTTGCTAAAAGTGCTTTAGCACTAATTTGTAAACCTGAGAGGGAGCTGTTGCTGTTACATAATCAACAGACTGGGATTCATTTTCTTAATTGTCATAAACATCTTAATTTGTGTTGAAGCAGTTGAGTAAAACAAACGTCATATTTTCACGTTATTTTGTGCTGATTTAATCGACTTTCAGTGATGTAAACTGTGTGCCCTTCTTCTGCAGCATTAGTTTTTCTGCTGCCTGCAAAGTCCCTATTTTCTTCTTCTTTAAATTTTGTTCCAGTAAACAGAATGTAAACCATTTATTACCAGATCTTTGACATTCATCACATTCCTGAGCAACAAGAGGGGCATTCAGTGTGCAGGCGGACATTTTCTGTAAGGGTTTTAAATTGCATTTTGAGCAGGATTTTTTGTTTTGTTTTAGCAAAGAATAACTTGATCTGGGAAAACAAAAATAGGACACACAATTCCAACTCATTACAATCTCAGAATAAGAACACTTTGTTTACATGAAATTAACCATCTTTCTCATATTACTTCATACATCTCAACTCCTCCTTCTGACAGTTACTCCAAAAATATTTCTAAATGTATAAAGTGAAGGTGTATTTTGTATGTCCTCTCTTTTCAGATTCCCAAATCCAGAACTGGAAAAAAAGAAGAAACAGCTGTAAAGCCAAAGTTGAAGAAGTTGAAAGGAACATTTCAGCTGCTGAGGTAGATAAATTAATGTTTATGTTGGATTTTAGATGTGTGGTTGTAATGATCAAAGATGAAAGATTAAACAGGAAGATTTATTAACAAGAGGACACATGAATCACATCCTTGCACACCTAGACTGGAGTGTGATAAAGTTTATGAAAAGATTTAAGCATTAAGTGTGATTTTATAAAGCTGCTTGGGTGTGACTATTTCCATCTTCGAGATTGAATCAGGTGGAGGGGAATTAAAACATGTTCACACCCTGTAAAAATGGTAGTTTTTTTGTGATATTAAAAGTGAGGCCATGATAAATAATTTCAAAATTTTTCCCACATTATGATCTATAACCTTTACAATTTAGTTTCACAACAAATGAAAAAAGGAAAAGGGGGGGGAGGGCGTTTAAGGAAAAAAATGCAGTAAGATTTTAAAAAAATAAAAAATACAAAAAGCTGGTTGCGATGTGTGGATATCCTCTCTGCCAAGAACTGGTTGTGTTCTGTGTGACATGTTTTCTCCGGATCTGGACTACGGAGAAGGGTTGCCTTTCTTGACCGCCAGAAAAACATCCGAGCCGTCTAATTTGAAGGAAAAAAAATTCCACCATGTTTTCCAAAAACATCAGGGAAAATTGATTCTGGTCTGATGAGACCTAGGCTGGACTTTGGCCACAATTTTTACCAAAACACCTTGGCGAAGCATTCTTTCATGGCCCAGCCAAATGTGACCTGTTTGGGCTGTAAACAAGAGCAGCCTCTTGATCTGATGGACGCGGAGCAAGTTTGCAGCGTCCCTGCTGATAAACTCCTGCCTATGATGACTGACTTGGCATTCAAAGTACAAGTTTCAGGGTGTCCACACTTGCAGATGCAAGCAGTTTGTGCAATTTTTAATACAAAATTTTTTGAAACAGATTAGCTCTATTATAGAGGTTAAAGGTCACCTTTAAAATGGGGAAAGCCAAATGAAGCTTATAGAGAGAAAACTGCATTGTTGAATGTGGACTTATGCAAGAACATCAAGAAAAATGTCTTCTTTTTTTCTTTTTGAAATGTAGGTTATTTTAATTTGACATTTTGAACAAAATAAAATCCTTTATAATTTTGGTTTTTGTTTGTTTGTTTTTACTTTTTAAAAGTTTAAAACTCCTGCTGTCTTGGCTGAGTCATTAATAGGCTGCATCTTCATCCACAGAAACACTACAAGGAGCAGATTGATCAAGTAAAGAACGGCGAGAGAGTGTGTGAGCTGCCTTCGACCAGTAGCAGCAACCAGTCTGAGCCTGCAGCTGCAGCAGTAAGACCAGTCAGCTGTGGCGCTGATTCCAACATATGACCAGTACTGTATTTTCCAGACCACAAGGCACACCTTTTTTCATAATTTGGCTGTTCGTGCAACTTGTATATCAAAATATACACAATTTAACATATTTGAAGTATTAATTCATATTTACTGACATGAGCCAAGGAGTAAATATTGCCGTCTAATATTAAAAAAAGGGCGCTTTAGGCTTGTGATGACTATATTCTGCTCCAAGGGCAAAAACTCTCCCTGAGAGGAGTTAATTTTGGACATCAGGCTGTACTGCCTGTGCTGTAGAACAAATCCTCAAAAAACATGTTTATCTTTCTTGTTTATGATGTTAATGATCATTTACAGGCATTAACTTTGGAATTGGACTGATTGGGTAATTTTTAGCAGTGACAAGTAGGATATGAAAAATCTAAAAATTACCTTATTTTGAATAAATAAATACGACTTAATGTCCGGTGCGACTTATGTTTTTTTCCTGTTCATGATGCATTTTTTGACTGATGCAACTTATACTCAGGAGCGACTTATAGTCTGGAAAATACGGTAATCATTCATCAGTGTCAGAGAATATTTGGTCAAAGATTGCTTGGAGTTAAACCTACAGAAACGTGAGCTCTGTGTGTGTGAATGTTGCAGCTCTCTGTGGCAGCCAAAGAGTTTGTGCCTCAAACCGAAGCCCAGGCATCTCCTAGCCCTCCCCCACCCGTCCAGCACTCTGCTCCGCCTGCAGCGGAGGCTTCGGCCGCTCCGCCTCAGACGCTGCATCGACCTGCCGCCAGGAAACAGGAGCCTGCACACAGCTCTGTGTTTGAAAAGGCCATGGAGGCTCTGACCTCCATGTTCCCTGACTACACCAGGTAACCCTGGACCTCTACTGTTAACGGTCCACTCACAAACACGAAGTGTGCTCTCTCTGACTGGTTGGTCATGTTTATGAGGTTATTTAATGACGAACTAAACAAAAATAGAGTGAATAAGATTACATTTTGGTTATGAAATGGGTTTGTGTGCAGACCGGACTTGATGAAGTATGTTCAGGAGCTGCGATCATCCAGAGGTGGAAGCCTCAACAGCATGGCTCTGCAGGATGTGGTTGGTGGTGTGACCCAGCTGATCCTGGACCATCAGGTAGGTGGAGGCTTTTACGAGTCTAAACTTATACAAAGCTAATCTGAAAAAATGGTCTCACTTTTTCTCTGGAGATGATCACTGGCTGTTTTTCTGTTCTCTCAGGAAAGGCTTAGCTCTGCCAGAGCCAACATTGCAGGTCACAGGAGTCCAGCTCACTGTGCTACCCCTCCTTTAGGAAACTCGGCTCCAGTCTGGCAGCCAGTTGGGCCCCAGAGAACCAGAAATCCCAATGCAGTAAGTCCAGCATCATCAATCAGCACACTAGTCTGCGTAACTTCTATGACTTATAATCTCTTAACAGATTAAAACAACATACATAAGAGAAATTTCAGTTAAAGGTCGGGTTGAAGATGCTGGAAAAACGGTTTGAGCAGGCTACATTTTAAAAATACACATTTCAAAAGTTCTTCAGACCCCCTCCAAGAAGCCACGCCCCCAGAGCGCAGGAACATGCTTGTTTGAGGGTTCACGAGCGAATCGGTGAAAGAAAGGAAAAGCTGAGTGGATAACTTGTGTTGCTGGTAAACAGCTGATGAACTGCGATTGACTTTTCTGGCTCAGCTCCTTTTGAGTGAAAACAGCCACTGTAAAAGGGATTTAGTGGATTTATCAGAGAAATGGCAGCAGCAGCCATCTGCTGCCATGATTGTTTACACTGAGACTGCTCACAAGTTCTTTGGCGAGTTTGATGTGGCCTCCAGGATCCCTGACCTGGCACAGTTGTTAAATGTGGATACCCAGTCTTTAAAAACTTGATAACAAAATGGTGAGGCCAATCTGTTAGTTCGTTTCCTGTGTTTCATTTACAAACGCTCCAAGCCTTGAGAGCTTGTGAGTCGGACGAAGAGGGGTAGAGGGGAGGAACTCGGGGGAGTAGAGGGAATAGTGATCCGATCTACTGTTGAATGAATGAACTGTATATCTTGTATGTGACTGAAGGCATAGGTTTGACATAAACATATAGCCTTGTTTAAAAGAAAGTAACACATTTACACAGATGTAAATGTACTTTATATTTTTTATATTTCAAATAAAGTCTACATTAGCCGCAAAAAGAAAACACTGCTCTGCCTGATGATGAAATCGGTGTAACAAACATAGAATTAATGTCACTAGATAGCTGTAACTGCTGTGTATGATATTAATCAAAAAAGAAATGACTGGATCGACTTCATTCATCCAATATCTAGCTAATTAGTCAGTATTGGAGCCAATATCGTATTATCGGTGCATTTCAAAATGGTTTTATACAACATTCTACAAAAAAGAAAAAAATTTACACACACACACATATATATATATATATATATATATATATATATATATATATATATATATATATATATATATATATAAATATATGATATCCTTCTGATGAGAGACTTCTGATTATAAAGTCCATACTGTGTATGATCATATTTGTAAGATACTTTCAGGTCTGCTGCAGCAAGGAAAAGTACAGAAGGTCATTCCTGCCAATAGTCGTTGCCCTGCAGAGCAAGAATTTAAGTGACTATTCAATAAAATAATTAATTAATGCAAAATATATACAAGTACTTAGTGGACCAGCTGTATGAGGATGCAGACTTCATCTTCCAGCAGGACTTTGCACCTGCCCACACTGCCAAAAGTACAAAATCCTGGTTCAACAACATGCTTGATTGGCCTGCAAACCTCACCTGACCTGAACCCCATCGAAAACATGTGGGGGTTTGTCAAGAGAGAGCTGAACAGGAAGAGAGCAAACAATAAAGAAGAGCTCAAGGCTGTGATGGAAACACGTTGGTCTTCCATAACACCTGAGATATGCCAGAAGCTGGTAGCATCCATGCCACGCTGGGTTAAGGCAGTCATTCAAGCAAAAGGGCCCAAACCAAGAACTAAGTACAGATGCAAGATTTTGTTTTAGGAGGCCACACTTTTTTGTTTTTAAAATCCTTTCATAATTGATGTCATGCGATATTCTCATTTTTTGAGTTTTTGAAGTTGGGGTTTTCTTAAAGGCATATGCCACCTCTGGGGGAAATTGAGCCTGTCCCTGCAGTCCCCTGAGTTGGACAAGTGGACAGAAGCGAAGCACAGCGGATGGTAGCAAAGGCAGCACGCATGCGCAGAATCCAGTGACATCCCTGTTTACGGAAGTTGGGGATGCTGCGCATGCGTGCTGCCTACTACCGGCAGTGCTTCGCCTCTCCACTTCTGCAGTATATAGCTCCCTATTGAATGCCGCCTGGTCAGTCCTTTAATGTGAAATTGGCTTCTCGTTTGCACTCGGATCAGAATGTGCAGATCACGAAACGTAATTAGAAAAAAATTCAAGTTGATTAGTTCACTTTCGCCAAGTGATGCTATTAGAAACTACCCGATTACAGCAACTACACTAAGCTAAAGTCAGTGCTGCAAGATTCAGAGAATGACTGGGTCTGCTAGAAAACGCTTCTGCCCACTTGTCCAACTCAGGGGACTGTGGGGGAGGCTCAATTTCACCCAGAGGTGGTATATGCCTTTAAGCTGCAAGTCCTAATCAGCAACATCCACACAAATAAAAGCTTGAAATATATTGATATGCATATTATTTATCTATACAATATGTAAATTGCACCTTTTAAGTTGAATTACAGAAATACAAGAACTTTTTTCAGGATATTCTAATTTTTTTGGTAGTACCTGTATGTTTCTTTTCTGGGATTATGTGTGTTTTTTCTGTTTTATATTTAAGGTTAATAGTGCCTTTAACTTCCATTTAAAATATGCTCCTGTGCATCCTCAATAGCCCCATTATTATTATTAGAGTAGACCAGAAATGTATTTGGACTGGACTGTTTTTTAACAGTGGACGTGCATACACTGGTGCTATGTGAAATTCCAGCAGAATAACGTTGATTTTAAACCACAATCTGTTCACCCAGCTAATCTCGTTCAGGAAATGTTGGAGTGTGTCGTGTTGGCATGTTGTGTTTGGGTCTGACTCTGACTGAATGTTGTTTGCAGCTGAACGTGGAGGATCCGTGCATCATCTGTCATGAAGACATGAGTCCAGATGAAACCTGCGTTCTGGAGTGCAGACACGGCTTCCATCATGAGGTGAGAGCAACTCCAGTGCGGCTGAATCGTGGATGCTCTCGTTTCCAGGTTTAATGCAGCGTTCTGCTTGTGTTCAGTGTATCAGGTCTTGGCTGAGGGAGCAGAACACCTGTCCCACCTGCAGAAACCACGCTCTGTTGCCTGAAGAGTTCCCCGCGCTGGCTGGCAGGAGACGCCAAGCTCCATGATGTCTTCACCCCCCATCACTGCCAACATGTTTGCCTTTACCTTTTTCTTTCTACTGATTTCTGCTTAAATGTGATGCTTTGGCTTCAGCTCTTGTGTAGTTTTTGTTTTGTGTATGTGTGCCATGCTAAGAAGCACCAGTTTATACCCTGAAGAAATAAAACTGTGTTGGAGCTCTTCTGTATTTTCGTATCTGTCGTAGAAGCAGGTTACAGATAATCTCTCTGAATGTTGAAACAAGGTAAAGGAACAAATTTAGATTTAACAGTGCATGGTTAAAAGCTGAAATTCAGAGCTCCATATTTGGATTTTGTACTTTTAAAAACGAAGATTAAGACATAATTTGGTGGTAACTAAATTTCAAGGTAGCCAGTTGCATGATTTTAATACTTATTCTTTTATTATGCTTTATTTTAAACTCAACTACCTACCTGCAGTTGTTTATAACTGACTGTTGAATGTCTGTCATTGGCTTTGTTGAAAAAAGTTCAATTAAAGAAGTAAAAACACTCGTTTTGACCATTTGATCCACCCATACAAAAGGAATTAAACTCCTTTAGTCCAGACATTTTAAAAAATCATTTATACAAAACTTCAGAATCAACAAGCATTACAGACTTGAAAGGTTCATGAAAACCGAACAGTCAGAAGGAGACGGGAGCCGGGCTAATAATGGTTTGTGGTGACGATGCAGCTGCAGAGGTCCTACAGCTCTAAATAATTCATCATTGTGATGTTTACATGTTCGTAATGGATTCTGTTAAACACCATTCACTTCTTTATCTTAATTAAAGACAGTATAAAAATGTCAAGTATACATATGCCACATAAGTTTCCACATAACTGGATGTAATTATACTAAGAATTCAACTAATCTGACAGTTGCGGTTGCAAAAGGGAGGAAAATTTCTGGTAAATTTAGGAAATAAGTACATTTTGGGAATTAACTGGAAATCTCTACAAAGAGCATCATATCCTTTTGTGTGGAGTCTGCATGTTTTCCCCGTGTTAGGTGGATTCTAGCCAAGTACTCCGGCCTCTTCCTCCTGTCAGAAAACCTGCACGCCAGCAGCACATGTTCAGATTTCAAAAGACGTCTGGCAGTCAGTGAGTAAATGTACCACATAATATTAAGCATAAGTAACTTTTGTCGTCTGCAAGCTCAAGTGTGGCCTCAGTACTCAAGGATTGAAATCATCAGTGCATGTGATGGAGGAATGAACGGTACATGCAGGGGGTGTGACCTCAACAGCCCTGCAGTACGCAGCCTGCTGTGTGCTTGTGATGAATAGCACCGATACTCCAGTGTGCTTGCATTATTTTCCTCAAATATAGTTAAGTTCTCTGTTAAAGATGCAGTGTGTAATAAAAAATCAAAAGTCAGTGGCAGAAAAATGTGATCTACATTTCAAAAATGTTTCTATTGATGTGTAATCGCTGTTTATTTTCTTAGAATGAGTCAATGGCCGTGTCTCAAACCGCACACTTGAGCACCTCAAACACTGAGTGTGTAGTGCGTTCATGGTGTCATTTAAGCGAAAATTCAGTGCTCTGAAAATACACAAATGCTACTTGCACTAAATGGACGCCATCTTGCTGACGTAGCGGAAGAGGCGGGACTTTCTAACTGCTTTCAGAGCTGAATAATGGCGGTGAACGAGGCGGTGTCGACCCCTGCCGCAGCGGAGGCTGTATCATACCGATTTAAGAAATGTTTATAAAATTATTCAAATATAATTACTAATGTATATTGTGGCATGCTACCAAGCAGTTCACTCCCTGATGACAGTTAGGATCTGGTCATGTGTTTGAGGCTGCGGTTATACCAGCTCAGGAGAGTTAGCTCACGTTAGCGGTCAATACTAGCCCGTTACTTTCGGTAAGTGCAATGCTCTATTCGGATCAGCATATAGCGACAATGGTGTGCACTACAAACGAAGTACACAGTGCGCGCTGTGTGGGCAAGTGTGCGGTTTGAGACACTGAGCCTGTCTCAAACCGCACACTTGCCCAAGTGCACTGGAATTCAGTGCATAGTGCGCACTGTGTACTTCGTCTGTAGTGCACATTATTGTCTCTAAATGCTGACCAAAACAGAGCACTGCACTTACAGGAAGTGATGGACTAGCATTGCCCGCTAACGTCACGTGAGCTAACTACTGAGCCGGTATAACCGCAGCCTCAAACACATGATCAGATCATAACTGTCATCAGGATATACATTAGTAATCATAAACGTTACTTAAATCAGTACAATACAGCCTCTGATGCAGCAGGGGTCGCCACCGCTTTGTTCACCATTATTCAGCTCTGAAGGCAGTTCGAAAGTCCCGCCTCCTCCTCTACGTCAGCAAGATGGCGTCAGTTTAGTGTGAGTAGTATGCTTCGTTTTACACTTCATTTTTTGGCCATTATTACGGCAACATCCTGGTACTTTCAGTGCACTGAATTTTCGCTTAAATGAAACCGTGAACGCACTACACACTTAAAAAGACTGAAGTGCTCAAATGCACAGATAGAGACTGACCCACTGCAAATATCTACTTGCTGCCACCATTTTTACTACGGTGTCCCTGAATGGACAAAACAGTGTACCATGGTTGTTTAATGGGAGTTAGAGCACTGTTTGGAATAAGTAATGCCTTAAAAGACATTAAAAGTAGTTACTCGTAGTACACTTATAGCTACGCCTGAAACCACTGGATACAATCACAGATGAAAACATCTTTAGGTCTGGGAGAATTGTGGCCACTAATGGCCACCGTACATTACCAACAGCGCTTGGAATATGAAGTCATTTGAAAGAAAACATCTTTTCTTTCAAATACCCATTTCTACCACTAGATGCCAGTAATTCTTACATACTGTGCCTTTAAGGAAATAAACCTTACACTTTGTAAATTTCTAGTTAATTCCCATATATTCCCATTAATTCCCATAGAATGTTTCCAACGTTGAAAATTCCCAGAATTTTGCAACCCAACGTTAAACTGGAAATGATGATGGCAACTTTCAAAAATATGTTTTACTTACATTCTTAAAGTTAACTTTATCTACATTTATGGAGAAAAATCAATATTCTGAATGGCACTTTTAAAATATAACGCATTTCTTCTTGATTCACTTGAGATGAGCTTCCTCGGAGCTGGTTCATGGAAAACTGGTCCAGATCTCCACTGGGGAGCGGGACACGTCTCGGCCACAGCCCCGTTAGTGGAGTTCTGCTCGCGGGCCTGCGGTGAGCCTATGAGACGTTCAGACTCTGCAGAGTTTCAGAGGGAAGTTCTCTGTGATCAGGTGATCGTCATGAAGCACGATGACTATGTTGATTTCAAACTCTGAAAGACAAACGTAATCTACTGAGACGACAGTCCTACAGCGGGAGGAGTGTGTCTTACATGGGGGAACGAAACATCTGAGGCTGGAGGACTGTACTGACCCACTTTGAAGTTGGTGGTCTCCAGAGTTGGGCAGGTGAACAGTCTGGGGAAGACCATGTAGATGGGAATTGGGAGGCCATGACAGACATCGCCTTCGGCTATCTGGATGTTCTGGATCTCCGTGGCGTCTCTGGCGTATCCTTCAGCGCAACCTGAACACAGCCGACACTGAGGAAACCTGCATGTCTACTGCCGCCAGAAGAGCAGCATGAACTCACCACAGGTCTCCACCCGGACCAGCTGCAGCTCGATGCTCTTGATGGGGACGTCCGAGCTCTCCGCCACCACTTCTCCGGTCAGCGGCTGGCTGATCACACAGTTGGTGGCGTCTAAATGGCCTCTAATCAGAAACTTTGGCAGGGAACTCCTCTGGAGGTTAAAGAAAGAGTAACAGGTTCATCCTCTTAAAGGGGAATTTCGCTTTTTTTTAACCTGGGGTCTGTTTTCATATGTCCTTTTATATATGTGAGTGATGGAGAAAGGAATTTTCAAGACAGCTCCAGTATTTAGACAAGGACGTCCCAAGATTTGGACACACACCTAAACAAATAGCAATAGCCAGGTAATGTAGATACTTTCGTTCATTTCTCCTCTCTAGTATGTTGTCGGACACGCGTTGAGACTATCCGAGCCCTTCAGGGTGGGAAAAAAGCACGTTTTTAGGGCAAACTTAGACGCAGGGGCCAGTTGCCCCATACTTATCATTAGCTGGGCTGCTAGGCTGCCTGCCCGGCTAAATACTGGAGCTATCTTGAAAATTTCTTTCTCCATCACTCACATGTATGAAAGGACATATGAAAACACCCCAGTTTAAACAAAGCGAAATTCCCCTTTAACTGAACAGAAGAAACCACCTTAAAAAAAAGAGAGAGAGACTTGTTTCACCTCACGGATGTTCTGCAGGGTGTCGGGCGTGATGGTGAAGTTGACCGGAGTGGGAACAACTTTAGCTTTCTGCGGCTGAAAATCAAAGAGGATCTGACTAAATCTGGCATTTTCTTCCAGAAAAGAGTCGTTTCAAGTTCAAGGTGCAGAGAGAAAGTTAATTAAAGCTTAACACTGGAACAATTAACCAAAAATTAGGGGTGCACGATAACTACCGGGCCGATAACAGGAAATTATTACATCATTCTGATAAGTCTGATATAATGACGACTTGCCCCGATAACATATCTGTCAGCACAGCCGTGCTCCACTCACATTGAGACCAGAATTATTCACATAAGTCTAACCTGTCAGTCATTATCAATGTTTAAAAATCAACTTTTTCAGATTGTTAACATACAATAAATGTTTGAATCTAACTTGTCAGTGCATCATTTCTATGTTTTTTAACTTCTCGATTGCACTCTCAGTTTGTAATCCCGCTGCATGTATTTGCATCAGTTCAAGGAGCCTTTATTTTGTATCAGTAACAATGCACCTTAAAGGTACAGAATGTAAAAAAATCAAAGGTCAATGGCAGAAAAATGTGATATAAAATTCAAAACTGGGTTTCTGTTGATATGTAATCACTGCACTAGAATAGCTGTTTTATATTTATTTGCTTAGAATGAGACATTTTATATCTACTTGCTAGGTGGTACACATATGGAGGCTGCCATATTTGTTCCACCATTTTTACAACGGTGTCTCTGAATGAACAAAACAATGTGTGTGAAGTCAGAACCATCTGAACTTTAAACCTGCTGTACCAGCCTTATTTAATGGGAGACAGAGCACTGTTTGGGATCAGTAATGCCTTAAAAGACATAAAAAATAGTTACTCATAGTACAGTCATAGCTACACCTGAGACCACTGGATCCACTCATCTTTATGTCTGGGAGAATTTTGGCCACTAATGACCACCTTACATTCACAACAGTGCTGAAATATGAAGACATTTGACAGAAAACATCTTTTCTTCCAAATACGCATCTTTACCACTAGATGTCAGTAATTCTTACATACTGTACCTTTAAGTTGATGTGCAAACTATCAAATAGTTTTGTTTGATATCTTTTAGAAAATGTTTCAGAGGCTTGCTGATAGTTTTTCACTGGAAAAATAGATATTTCTTCATTTGAAGAGTGAAAAGTCTTTTTAGTTTTGTTTATAGTTTTGATGTCATGATTAGGTATTTGTAAACTTAAGGCAGTTATCTGCCTTAAGGAGCTGAAAATTATCAGTATCGTTTTTTTTTTTTTTTTTAAGTCATTGTGCATCCCTACTACATGTAATCAAATTAATTGTTTAGAAATAAATCTTCCATCTTGTCACAATGGGAGCAGATGTTTGCTCACCTGACAGTGAACAATGAACTCGCAGTTCCTGCTCAGGTCTTTGGCCAGCAGCGAGCGTCTCAAGTCACAGCGCAGAGTGTACTGGAGAGAAAATGCAGCCCAGGTTCACAAGTTTAACTTTATCTAAATAAGTTAAAGTTTATTTATGCTCTTTTGGCAGTTGAAAACTGAATTACAGGAGCATTCATTCATTCATTCATAGGATAAATCAACTCTCAAACATTACTAGAAAAAACAAGAATGAACATAACATTATAAAATAAGTGACATAATAAATTGTTTTATAAAATGGGAATAAATAAATAAAAAATAGGATAAAAACAGCTTCATCATTTAAACCCTAAATTTGAATAAAGAATATTGCAACAACATCAAATTGTTTACAGACATTTTTACTTTCTTTCAAGTTTAATAATAACAGGTTAGA
Source organism: Atherinomorus stipes (assembly GCA_023101725.1). Lineage (NCBI taxonomy): Eukaryota > Metazoa > Chordata > Actinopteri > Atheriniformes > Atherinidae > Atherinomorus > Atherinomorus stipes. The sequence goes on from JALJCO010011793.1 coordinate 361,173, forward strand.
TGGAAGTGTGACACATCTTGTGCCTGTAAGGCAGATTCTAGCTCAGAAATCATTTTAAGATTTTAAAAGAGCTTCAAAGAAACTAAAGCAGCAAGTACAACTTCTATAAAGCACAGATCTGAGAGTAACACTGGATAAAACATTGTTTATCTCAATAGGAAAATCACAAATTCAGCCTCTTGGAGAACATTTGGCTGCAGGAGACTGTAGATATTTCAATGACTAATTTAGAAACCTCACAAGTAAAGCTTCTCTAAAAGCTCAGGAAATCGTGGCTCTCAGGTTACCAACCATCTTCATTTATTTTAGGCCTGTCCTTACTTTCTAGTCATTTATTATATTCAACATTAAAATGATGTTTCATTAGAAAGAGGTGAGCTTCTTTTTGGGCTTCCACATTTAACATCTACAAATAATCAAACTAAATACTTTTTTTGAATCCTAAGCATGTTCAACTTACCGTATTTTCCAGATTATAAGTCCCACTTTTTTTTTTCAGTTTGGCTGCACCTGCAACTTATCCAGTGCGCCTTATCTATCAAAATATATAATTTAACATTTAGGATATCTTGCTGTACTGTCTGTGCAGTGGAACAAATCCTTAAAAAACATGTTCATCCTTCTTAGTTATGATGTTTTATGATCATTTACAGACATTAACTTTGGAATCTGAGTAATTGGGGAATTTTTTCAGTAACAAATAGGATAAGAAAAGTCTGAAAATCTCCCTATTTTAAATAAATAAATACGACTTACAGTCTAGAGGGACTTGTCTTTTTTCCTCTTAATGACGCATTGTTTGACTGATGCGGCTTATGCTCTGTAGCAACTTATAGTCTGGAAAACACGGTATTTGTGCCATGTGCACCAATGTGGCCTCATACATGCCAAAATTCTGGCTTATGACCAATGTGTTCTTAAAAAAAGTGGATGGTCTCTCTCCTCTTCATCAGAATCCATAATTTCCAAAAGTGATTTAAAATAAAGGTTTTGAAAAGTGTTTCTGAGTCAAGTAGTCTGTAATTGAAATGGTGATCCGTAAAGATCGCAGCCTTTTGATATTCAGACTTGTGTCTTATAAACCAATTTCTCCAGATACTAAAAATGCTGCAGCTGGCATCAAATGTTAAATGACACTAAACTTTACCCCAAAAATGAAACATTTAAACATTTGATATGTTGTCTTTTAACTATCTTTTTTTACATTTTGTTTACTCATCGGTTTGTTCACCTGTAAATAGTCAGACTTAACAAAAATGAACCAGAACAATAAAGAAATCTTGTCCTGTTTGTTTCCTTGTTGAGACCAAAGAAAACCCACCTGGACGTTGACAAACACGCCGTGGTACGTCTCATACAGCACTTTATTGCCTTTTGTGTGCAGAGGGAACTCAAACGGGATTTCAGTTTTGCCTCCGGGGATTTTTCCTGCCTTGGCAACTTCAATGTTACTGCTGATCAGCTGGATGGGCTGCAACACATCACATCCTCATTAATATTCAATCACTGTGCATCTATTTAAAAGACTGAACTTAAAGCTTTGACTATGACCCTGAGCTCCAGAGGAAATTACTTTGATCATATGGGAACAATAAGGGTAAGTTATTCAGCAGCAGAGGGCTCATAGCTCACCTTGACAGAGTTATAGAAAGCTTCAAAGACGCCGACGCTTTTGGAGCTCAGCTGCAGGTTAACAAGCCCCTCCATGCTGAGAGAGATGCCATGATGCTGCATGGGCTCCTTACACGACAGCACGATGACACCAGCCACAGTTTCCTGCACACACAACAACACTGAGGTCCTGTCCACCATCTCAGCGACTCTGGAGCTGCAGACGGTGTCTCTGAATCTCATCTGTGAAATTACTAAAGCTCTGAACATGACTGCTTTTGTCCGCTATTAGTTAAAGGTTGCAGATCTACAATGAACCACAACCAGCACTACATGTATTAACTTGAACGCTGCTACCCATCACATCATCTTTGGACTTTCAACGCATTACATCTTATTTATTATACACATCCAAATAAATATGTGCAGACATGATCAACCCATCAGTGGATTATACAAATTTTGGTGCATAGTAATATTAGATTACAGATGGTAACATTTATCCTGCAGTTTGATTCTGGGTTTTGAGGGTATAATAATAACTAATAGAACAGATTTAACTTTACTTTTAACAAAGACACACATCATAGTCATATTTAACCAGAAGTAGTTATGCCAGCATAACGAGACCAGCATCAGTTATGACAGTAGATATCTTGGGAAGTTAAACACGTTCACTTACACTGCTGTAACATACAGTCAAAATAATTCATACCCTCAAATTAAAGAAGGAAAAAAAAAAATCTGCTGTCAAGGAAATAAGTTGAAATTGACAAAAGTAATAATAAATAAAATTTTATGAAAATCATCACATTGATTTTGTATTTTAGTTTGAAAGAAATATTAAAAACAAACAATTAAAAAATAAGTACAACAAGTAAACAAGCATGAAAGGGCTCCGAAGCTAAAATTTTGTTGAGCATCACTTTAAGGCCATCACTGAAATCAGGTGTTTTCTCTAATGTTCAAAAAGACTTCTACACCTGTTGACAGGTATTTTGGTCCACTGTTCATGGGAAACGGTGCTCTTATGTGCCTGAGACAGTTTTGTTTGTTTGTTTGATTGATTGATTGATTGATTATTATTATTATTATTATTATGTCCGACCACAATTCAAAAGCAACATTTTCACAAAATTATAATTTTGTACATTTCTATTTATTCTAATTATTTATTATTAGTTTCTTTATTGTCTAATTGAAGGGTATGGATAATTTTGAGGACTGTACATGTTTAGCATCTTTCAGCTAACAGTTTGAACTCTAAAATGACAACCTCCTCTCCAACCTGCTTACTCTCGTGTCCTTTTGCTTTAATACGTTTCATTATGTGATTTGAGTGACTATTTACTATCCTGCGGTATTTAACGACAAATTAAATCTTTAAATCTTGATTTTGGTCCACCGGGGGCACTGAATCTGACGGGTGACAGAATTCGTCGAAACACCCACCAACCAGCTGCTAGTCATGTGAGCGCGAGCAGCTAAGTGGTAGCAAACTAGTGTGGTTTTACTTAACTGGTTTTCTGACCAGATGATAAAGGTGATAGTAAACATAAGCTGAACAAGCTACACAAGCTGGTTACTGGGTGAATAGTAACTTACCCCCTCATGATACACTTTGTTTGCTCTTTTTAGTCTGATATCCAGAGTGACGCTCATGTCTGCGCAGATCAGACAGTTTGATGACTTCTCTCCCGTTTCAGTCTTTTCCTTCTTAAGACACGAAATACACAAATAAACCAGAAACGGTCTTTCTTTACATCTCTGGGTTCCGTGTAATAGAAACAATAAATTAATATCCGGTCTAAACCTTCAAAATAAAAGGATGACTTCCGCCTGCTTCACTTCCTTCTATGGGTTGGCGATAACAAACTTTTTCCTGTTGATACGTTGCGAGTAGGGTATCTTGGTACTTTTTCATCTCTATCGATATTGAAACATTTTTTTCCCTGCAAAGAAAATCACATGATTTTACATTTTGCATTAATATCTTAAATACACGAGCAATAACTTGAAAACATGAGTACTAAAGAAATGGTTTCAAAGCCATAATAGATGAGTGAATTAAATAAAAATAAGATAAAAAATTAAAAAAAAAATCTTTCAGTGCTCAAATAACTTAAGTACAGGTAAAGGTTATTTAAATTTATTCAATTGAAAATGTTTAAATATATTATGTAATAGTGATATTATACATTTACCTCAACATAATGTGCAATAACCTGCATTAAACCACTAGAAAATAACAAAACATCATCATCATCACTAACAGCAGCAGATCGTCATAAAATCAGATAGGCTACCACAATCATGTGACACAGAAGCTAGAATATAATTTAATTGCCAAATACTCCCAGAAGTGAAAACAAATTGCATGTTTTATGTCTGTACAGTGGTATCTTGATACTCAAAAGTACTGAATCTGATATTTTGTCTGGTTGGTGTTGAAGTGTTGGCTCCAGGGTGTTGATATGCCCATCCCTACTTTGATCAAGTTCATTCCAGCTCTTCTCAAAGATTGGGCACCTTTGACTCAGCTCCCTTCGTTACTACTGTGGACACACTGAGGATGGCGTGCCCTTCATCAGCTGGCATTTGTCACAAGCCAGTCACTGTGGTTGTGTTGGTCACTCTGGCATGAACAGCAAACTGATCGCACAATTGTTCAGTTGGGTTGAGGTCAGGACTGGGGACAGGCTGATCCATCATCTCCACCCCCAGTTCTGCAGGTAGTCTCTGATCAACCAGCTCTCTGGGGTGAGTGATATCCGCTTAAAGATTGAGTTTGGTCCCAGACGATAGAAAGATGTGTGTGCAGCTGGTTGCAGAATATCATCTCTGCAGTGGGAATGGAAAGCCTTGCTTTTACACTGAGGGAGATGCTGCCTCACACCATCACACGCCTCCACCAAAAGCTGTCACCCTGTTTGTGCAGCACATTTTTCTCCATATATGACCCTACAATCCCAACTGACCACTGTTGCAGGGTCCATGCTCACAGGTGCAACCAGTCACGCTCCTGATTGACAGCAGCTTTGGTACCAGAGGCTCAAAACAAGAGTTGGCAGAAGAAGCTGTTTGACATTAGCATAGAAAATTTGGCAAGTTTTTTATTGGTGCAAGCCACACACTCTACTTAAGTGGTTTTTAGTTATTTATTTATTTATTTTAAATACATTTGTGGGATATGTAACTTTTCTGCTCATTCCACAAAAGCACTTCCTTTAGAAATGTAGCATCATTTAAAAGGGAAATAAACAGACTTTCTGACAGCATAAGATTTATTGCCAGGAACTATAGTAACAACGAAGAAACAATCCACCAAACGCACATTTTCTTATTTTTTTGTTACAGATGTATATAATAGAGAACATTTCCAAAAAAAAAAAAAATTAAAAATAAATTATATATAAATAAAAAATATATTAAAAAAAAAAATAAAAAAAATATAATATAAAAAAAAATATATAAAAAAATATAAAAATATAAAGGGGGGGGGGGGGGGGGGGGGGGGGAGGGGAGGAGGAAAAAAAAAAAAAAGAATGATTTTTTTTTTTTTAGAAAATATCTAATAACAGGGGAAAAAACCCGGGGAGGGGGGCGCAACAAAATGCAAACCCACAAAAAAAAAAAAATCTCAGGCAGGCTTTAACATTTCTCCATCCAGTATACAATCAACAAGTCTGTTCAAGAAGAGAAACAGAGTTCAATTTCCTTAGTAAAATCATGCTTGTATGTGAAAGCATCAGCACTAACTCTCACTTTAATTTAATTAGTACTTACTGGATCATCCAAATGTACTTCTTTAAATACTAACTGTCACAAACTGTATTTTTAAAAAGAAAAAAAAAAAAAAAAAAAACAAAGTCTTTCATTCTTTCAGACATTGTGAGGTTGAACCTTAAAGCTCAGTACATTTTAATGAAAATACACATATGTTCTTTTTGTACATCAGAGATTTACTTCACTCTAGAGTCATTTGAAGGCTGAAGAGTCATTTGTGATGTTTTGTATTTGAATGTTGAGACATTGCATTGAGGTTTTGTAATTAAGTACTCAAGTTTGTGACCCAAAGAATCTTTTTTTTACTGGGGATGTCCAATATTATCGGCATACCGATATTACCGGCCAATATTGGCATTAAAATGTGATATCAGAATATATCAGTATCGGTTTCTTTGGGCCTGTATTTTGAAAAATGAAATCTTGTGAGATTTCATTAGTGAGATCTCGCGAGATTTCATTAAGAAGGAACAAAATCTCATGAGATCTTGTTCCATTAGCAGTGGTCCGGCATGTAGAAAGGCATGTTATTATGGAAGAACTTCATATCCCAGCATTCTTTTCAGAGTCATGTGACTACAGTGCAGCTGCTGCTGCTACAGACTGACTTGCTTTGAAGCTGCTTATAATATGTCTGGTTTTAAGTTGTTGGTTAAGTTACCAAGTTGTCAGAAATATTATAATTAGCCACATGTTGGCTAATACCTGCTAGTATCTGATATCTGGCAGCCAGATGTCCAAAATGAACTCCTCTGGCTGAGTTAAGGATATTTTGGGATCTTTGCTCTCAGAGCAGAATATAGTTGTATTTCTCAAAACATGAGAGATACAACCTCACATTTCTCTGCATATATCGGCATCAGTTGATATCAGATATCGGAATTTAAGAGTTGGACAATATCGGTATATCGGATATCGGTAGAAAAGCCTATATCAAACATCCCTAATTTTTACAGTATATGAAGTTTTAACAATACAGCTGCAGCCAAAAAAGTCTAAGATATTAAATGTTTGTTAAACTGCACAGATCCGTCTACTTGCTGCAGAGTACTTTGGTACAGTGGGGTTAACATATTCTTATACCCACTGCTATCATGATGACCCACTTGCAGATGCAAACAATAACTACTCTCCATGTAAAATGTACACATTTACTGGTTAAAATTAATACAGTTAAGTTTAACAAACAAAAATCTATTAAGCTCATGTGAAACTTATCAGTTCATTCACAACTAATCTGTGAACTTGATTTACAGTTTTTTGCCGGCTAACACTTTAAACCAATGTAACACTGATAACTGTCATGCAACCTGGATAGCTTAAAGTTCCTTTTAATCAAAGTGTGGCATCTTTGTCTCTGACAGTAAAAGATCAAACTTCTTTGGACTGTAGGATTGTTTGGACCACATACAGTCGCCCCCAGCCAGTGTGAGCTCACAGGCTGCTCGCACGATGTTGCCACAACAGAAAGTGACGGTTAACAACAGCTGAGACAGCAGAGCTGCTGTTTGGACCTGTTTTGTCCTTTAAAAGACACCAACAATCATAATTATAATCTTACATTCACTTCCTTCTTCGAAGTGGAGTCCATGTCAGTATTACAGCTCAGATCCGAAATAAAAAAAAATCCAGAGGTGGACATTCCTGCTCCAGAGAGTAAAAAATCCTGCAGTTATTTCAGATACAGGACAGGAGTTATTATATGGTAAACTCATATGCTGTATAGTATTAGAGATTACTTCAATGCCATGTTTGGGAATTATTTTATTTAACACGTATTACATTTAAATCACAGAATTGTGATCAACATGGAGTGATAGGGGCAGGATCTAATGAGTTTGTACTTCTTCCTGCTCTTTTTTGAACAGATTCTTTCTTCCCCATTGTTTTTTTATTTCTTATTTTAAAAAATGTTGTTTGAAATTAATAATGATAATAATAATAATAATAATAATAGTAAATCAGATTTATAAAGCGCTTTTAAAAAAGAACTTAAAGATGCTTTACAGACAAAATAATAATATGACACAGATATGGCAGGAGGGAGAAAATGAATGGTTATGAGTGGTATGCAGAGTTAAACAGGTAGTAAGTTTTGAGTGATTGTTTAAAGGTGGCCAGAGAGTCAGAGTTCCTGATAAGGAGAGGGATGGAGTTCCAGAGGGTGGAAGCTCGATCACCGAAGGTCCAGTTCTTGGATTTGACAATGGGATTTAGAAGGTTGGAGTCAGCAGAATGGAGGCGGCGGGGAGGGCAGTGGTGCGGAAGAAGGGCTGTAAGATATGGAGGAGCTATGTTATGATGGGCTTTGTAGGTTATGAGTAGGACCTTAAAATGGTGCGTTGTTTATGGGGAGCAGTGACGTTGTTTGGGGACAGGGGTGATGTGGTCTCTGGAGCGGGTGTGAGTGAGGAGGCGAGAGTGGAGTTCTGAATGTATTTTTTTAATCGGAGGAAGGGAGTCATAAAGGAGGCTGTTGCAGTAGTCGAGTTGGATGAAATAAAAGATGAATGAGTGTTTAGAGCAGAGGTGGAGAGTGAGGGACGAGATGGGTGATGTTACGAGATGAAAGAAGGCTGTTTTTGTGACATGACGGATGTGGGGTTTGAAGGAGAGAGTGGGGTCGAAGATGATACCAAGGTTCCTGAATTGTGGGGAAGGACTGACTGTGTGGTTGTCGATGGTAATGGAGAAGTCGTGTAGAGGGGAGGAGGGATTTTGGACCGATGATCATGATTTCTGATTTATTGTAGTTGAGTTTGAGGAAACTGGTGGTCATCCAGAGTTTCATTGCAGGGAGGCAGTTTGCAATGGCTGATACAGTTGTAGGGGAGATGGATTTGGTGGAGAGGTAAAAATGCGTGTCGTTGGCATAGCTGTGGAAGTGCAGTCCATGCTTGCGAACGATGTGTCCAAGGGGGAGGATGTACAGGAAAAACAGAAGGGGACCAAGCACGGAACCTTGCGGTACACCATGGGTAACCGGAATGGTGTGGGATGTGCAGCTGTTGATGGAGATGAAGGGAGATCTAATGGAGAGGTAGGAGTTGAACCAGGAGAGGTCTGAATCCGTGATACCAATAGACTGTAGGCGTTATAGGAGGTTGAGGAGGATGACTATGGTGAAATTAACTATTCATTCATTCATTCATTCATTCATTCATTCATTCATTCATTCATTCATTCATTCATTCATTCATTCATTTATTCAAATAATCACTAAACCGGCTGAATTTAATTACTATAGAACCTGTGCCAGGAGAGTTCATCAGTGAAAACATCTGTTCTAAACGTTCATGCAGATCCAAAAACATGGCAGGATTTTTACTTTCTGGCACCTGAAATGTCCACTTCTTTCAAAATTCATTCAGATTTTTTTTTTCAGCATCGCAAATCTCCATGTGCCCAGTGTACTGAGGTGTCTGTAGCCTTTTACTGAATTTATTCAATGACATATTCTCACCTAAAAGAAAAAATTGTGGATATCAAAAAAAAACCCCTCAAATTGCATGAACATTTGAGTTAACTTTTTTTTCTCAAAGTTAGTAGTGGCAATAAGTCAATTCATCAAGTACCAGGACAAATATATATTTATTTGATCACAAAAATAGAATATAGAAATAACTAAACCTTGTAAATCAAAGGTTTATGGCCACAGTAAGTTTTCTCATTTTCAAACTTAGCAGCTAACCAGCCTGCCTGGTTCTAGTTAATGTTTCGTCTGCCTGCAGGTTGTCCATATCATTCTTGTGGTTTCTGCTCTGCAGCCTCAGTCAACTCTGTCTTACTTTCCATTTCTCCATCATTTAGGCTCTGGAGGCCTAAACCCACAAGCTCCTCTCCGAATGGCAGCTAGTCTGCTGAATTACGTCGTCCACCTCAGAGTAGCAACCATAAGCACAACATGAGACGGGACTAATCGGGACTGGATAAAAACCAGCAACTGATCTCTCAAATTAGAATGTTTGAAATAACCCTTTAAAAGGGAGATAAACAAGCATTTGTTCTCTGATAAAGAAGTTGTTTCTTTTATTATCTCTTATTGTCATTACAATAAATTACGGGGAAAATGTTTATAAAAAGTGGTTTTATTTTTTGGTGATAATTTTTATAAAAAAAAAATAATATTGATATTGTGATATATACACATATGATGATATAATTAACTGATCTGAGGTTAAAAAAAAAATCAAAACATGGATTATAGATTTATATTTTAAAATTTCACACATTCCCCCCACCTTCTAATTTTAGTATTATTTAATCATGAAGAAAGTGACAAAACTAAAACACAAAGAACAATTTGATTTCTTCTGATGTCGCAATAATATTATCATTGTGAAAGCTTTAAGCCTTCTATGTGGTGGGAAATCGGAAATCATGACAGCCCTTAAGTCAAAGCCAATTTACAAGCCAATTAAAAGGCATTAGACATATAAAGTATATTCTCTAAGTATGAAGCATCGGCTCCTGTAGATGTACATTACACGTACAAAAATATAATAAACTACACATACAGTGTACTTAAAGGTAAAGCAAGAATCAGTGACATCTAGTGGTAAAGATGAGTATATGAAAGAAAAGATGTTTTCTTTCAGTTGACTTCATATTCCAGCACTGTTGTGAATGTATGGTGGCTGTTAGTGGCCAAAATTGTCCCAAACATAAAGATGTTTTCATCTGTGAGTGGATCCAGTGGTCTCAGGTGTAGCTATGACTGTACTACAAGTAACTATTTTTAATGTTTTTTAAGGCACTACTTATCCTAAACAGTGCTCTAACTTCCATTAACAAAAGCTGATACAGCAGTTTCAATGTTCACAGAGTTCTTACATCACACACATTGTTTTGTCCATTCAGGGACACTGTAATAAAAATGCTGGCACAAATATGGCAGCCTCCATATGTGCACCGCCCAGCAAGTAGATATAAATGACTCATTCTAAGAAAATAAACATATCACAGCTATTCTAGTGCAGCGATTACACATCAATTGAAGCACAGTATTGAATTATATATCACATTTTTCTGCCATTGACCATTGATTTTTTACATCTCTGTACCTTTAATACAGATTCATACTTTACTATGGTCCTGCCAGAGTTATTTCCCCACGATGCAATACTGCAGTTTACATCATCATCAAATCAAATCAAATTTTATTTATAAAGCACTTTTCATACAAGAAGTAACACAAAGTGCTTTGCATAAAAACAATGTTATGTTAAAAACATAGGTCATTTGTCATGCATACCTATGACTTGTGTTGGAACAACCTAAAAAGATGCATTTGGTTCTGATTATTTTGTGTATCTTTAGCGATAGTCTCATATTATAGTGAGAGAAAATAATTTACAATAAATCTGAATTTGGCCTTTAATGGCATGTAAGCCATTAGCGAAACCCTACAGAGACTTAACTACAAGTCAGAGGTTTACAAGCCCTCCTCTGAAAATCATTCTGGTCAAGTTTTCTTAAGTCTAAAACTATAAATCCTTATTAAATCAAGTTAATGTACATCTAACCAACAGTGACAACTATTTTTTCAAGTGTTCACAATGCTACCTTAGAGTAATTTCCTGGACAAATGATAGTGCATTCCAGTTGTCTCATAATTCCAACTTCCCAAGACTACATTACACCATGACCAGGTAAAAACTAAAGTAGTATTTAATATTCCTGCTGATGGACACCTGCAGTGCCAATTTTTTTCAGTATCTACTCCTATGCCCCATAAAAGAAAATGACAAACCACTTGTCAAAACATGCACAATGAAAACACCTGCCAGTTAAGGAGATAAAAGTTGATCAATCGCACGTATACTGTACGCAGCATATCATGAACAACCCCGCTGTAACAATACAGTCATCAATAATGACAGCTCTGTGCTATTTATGCGGCAATCTAATGGACATAAAACATTTATAAAAATAAATTAAAGGAAGATTACAATCTGGAATCTCTGAGTTATCTACAAGTTACAAGTTCTCAATTTGGAAAGATAAGATCACTCATTTATGGCAAATGTTCCTTGCAATGATATCAGGAGACAACTGGAACACACAGTGAAAACATGCTAAAAATTATCCTGCAGTTGGGGCCGTACCCTTACTTTGTATCCAAACTACGCCTCTCCTACTGGACTGGATGATTAAGCAGATGATTAATGGCCTGATTGGGCCTTTGGAGCTGACAGAAAACAGCTTTTTGAAAGATGGTTTTTTCATATGTTTTTACATTAAACATGTAAAAGTGTGGTAGAAAAACACATTTCTTTAAAAAAAAAAAAAAAAAAAAAAACAAAAAACAAAAGATGAAATATCCAAAGATTGTGTTTCTATGCCAGATTTTCACATTATCATCATTAAAGAAGAAAAAACATTTTTTATTGACCTTCTGCACCTGATGTCACGCTCTTCAGTGGAATGATGGTATGTGCCACTTGTGCCATGATGGACCTCAAAACAACATTAAAGCAACCATTACCAATCTTACATTTCAGAAAACACAGCAAAAAATTGAATATTAACAGTCCTGCCTCACTCCAAAGACCCACCCCCCATTCCCTCTGCCTCCTAATGTAGAAGCAAAGATCTGACAGGCAGCCCCCTCGGCCAATCCTAGGCAGGGTTCACACTGCAAGGATTTGTTGGAGTTTTCATTGAATATTTTGAGATTGGATTAATATCTTATTTTGATTAATGGTGGGTCTGTCTTGTATTTCAGAGTTCCATGACCTCATTCATAGCATTTTACCCACTTAAAAAAATAGTGTAACAATGCAACATCAGTAAGGGTTGCTTTAATGTCCTTTGAGCTCACTGAAAACCAGACAGTTGGTAGCCTAATTTTTTTGCTTTTATTTTGCTATTATTTTACTGAAAAATAAAAAAAAACCGCCACTGTGTGCTGCACAACCAAACAAGGATGTAAACCAAAGTTGTTGACATCTTATTGTCCACCCTTGATAAGGTCAGAAGACGGCGATGTTGGGTAGCACCTCGTCCCGGTGACCCAGCTAGCAGCAACAAACTGCAAGCATCCAGACTTCTGTAGGCTTTTAAGTCTGCTCCAGTGTGAGGAGATACACTGTTTATGACATAATGGTGTACAGTATATATCATGCGGCTTGAATTCAGGCAGTGCTGGTGATTTGATCAGATCAACAGACACAGCAGGAGGAAAAAGGTAAGGGTCGGTTTCTAAGCTAGCTGTGTCTAACTTCTGTGAATACGGTTGCCTTGAGGCCCAAGAAGATATGTTTCTTCCACTGACAAATTAGCTTGACTTACTAGTGATGCATGATTATATCAGACCGATATCAGTATCAGACAATATTGGCTTTAATATTGATATTGACCTGTTATCGACCAATATTGTTAAAAATGTTATATGTTTATTTGACAGGGACAGAGCATATGAAAACATATGAAAAAACAGTGGAATGTTTTTTTTTGTTTGTTTGTTTTTGTTTGTTTTCCTTTTCTTTCATTTTAATCTGTGGGGCATGGAAACAACATTCAGCCACAACCACCGTTCACCGTCATGACATCTGTGGCAACCACTGGATCTGCAGCAGATGGAGCAAATGTTGTTCTTTAGTTTTTTAAATTTTGCACAAGTAATAATGAATATTACATCATTTTCAGCTTTAAAATCGGTATCGGCCGTGAGAAGCAGAAAATGATCGGTTATCGTTATCGGGTTGAGATTTTTCATATTGTGCATTCAATTCCCCAGAGCCACGGTCGTATTTTCAAAACAACTGGAAAACCAAAAAAGTGTCGCTAGTTTTTATTTCTGATCAATGCTCCCATTGTTCACTTCTCCCGTCCGTCATGGTGGTCCCACGTGATAATGTGACGTAGTTGCAAATGGCCAGTATAACAAAACGTAAAAATAGTTTGAGTCTGGGGTTCGGCACTGTGATGATACACTGGTTTCTAAGACATAATTAGCGGTTGCCGCCACTAATCCTTCTTATAGTCCGTCTCCATTTTCAGCTTTTCCGTGTTGTTGCTATGAAGAGCTGTATCGTTGCTCACTTGTACTTTGTCCAAAAAGTTGAAATCTGCTACATAGCGACCACTGTTTGTGCTGAACAGTACCGGCTTGAACTCATGACCCCACAGAATTTCCTGCGGTACGTAGGAGGTCCGGCTCTGGCACGTGGCTGCCGTCGACTCCATGGTGGCGTTGAGGGTTATGAGCAGCTCAAAGTTTCGCGTGTGCAGGTTTTCTGCGGTCAGTCCTGCCAGCGGGCTGTGCTCATCCAGAACGTGGTAGAAGGTGAGTGGGAGGATGAGGAAGGGGCATTCTCCGCTGGAGTCCATGCAGAAATCTACAGAGCTCTGGTGTATTTGTGTCTTCTCGCCTTCCTCTGTCATGTTGGATTGAAACAGCTTTCCTGTCAGCTGGCACTGAATCAAAAGGCTCTTCCTCATGTTGGCCACCCTCACCATCAGACACAGCTTGCCTTGGTGCCGGCAGATCACCGCCACCTGGCTGAACTTGATGGTTTCTGCTCGCTTCTTGGGACGAGCCAGTTTGGCCAGAAAGGCCCCAGTGACGAAGATCTCAGCCAGGCCGGTGATGACGAGCTGAGCCACCAGCGTGAAGATGGCCAGAGGACATTCTTCAGATATGTAACGAAAACCATAACCGATGGTGGTCTGTGACTCCAAAGAGAACAGGAAGGCTCCGGTGAATGTGTCTACGTTCACCACACAGGGAGTGTGGTTAGAATTAAGCCCGGCTTCAAAGTCTCCGTTCCCCATTCCGATGAAGTAGAAGAAGACCCCGAAGATGAACCAGGTCATGACGAAAGTGGAGGCAAACAGAGTGAGTTTGTAACGCCACTTCATGTCCACCACTGTAGTCCAGATATCGTGCAGGTACAGTTTGACCATGCCTTCCACATTGTCAATCCGCACATTGTTATGACCGTCCTTTGACACGATCCTTCGCACGACTTCCGACTTCCTGTTGGTCATGTTGCTCTGGTTCAGTAAAAGCTAATGATGACTTCTGAGGTTTTAGTTTAGCATTGCAGGTGGAAGGTCTGAAAAAAAGACACAAAGACATTGTTAATATCTTAAGTGGTTCCACAATTTCATCATTTGGTTTTTACTCGCTATAAAATAATGAATGAGATATTTAAAACGCATAAAGGCTACGGTATACTTCTCCGACTGCGTAATGTGTTATCCAACTGCGTAACCATGAAGACCCCTCAAGCCTTCATAGTTCACCGTCATGGTGCCGGATACATAGTGCAAGACTGGCCTAATCCCACGATGCCCATGGTTGGTAACCTCGGTCATAATCTCGGTGGTTATTTTGCTTCTGGTTAGTGAGCGAGTGCAGCTGAATAACATTGAAACAGAGACACTTTTGAGGCAAAAATGGAGACGATGGAGAGATTTAGGTATTTCCTCACTTCTTCGACCAAGATTTCTTCGGTTGGAGTCATCTCTGTGTCTTTGTAGGCTAGCCAGTATTTTAAAAATGGTGCTGCCAGTGTTTAGACCAATCACAGCCCTTGCCACCTCCGTTGTCCCCTGACAGAGTGACGAACACGTTAAAAAATATTTTGTGCAGCTGGAGATGACAGAGAGGCTCTCCGTCGACGTAGAGGGCTCTCTGTAACCTACATAGAGCACTTTACGGAAGACTATAAATTAGTTTTAACTCTACGACAGAGCGTACGGGCCACATTAAGGGCACGGCCTCATGGGTTTCCTCAAATGAACTACGGTATATTTGAGTCATCTGGATTCTCATGGTTGTCATAATGCAAATAGAAAGCACACCCCCCCCCACCCTTTCCGTCTAACCGCTCTGGATTTTGCAATTGTGCAGCCGACCTCCTTCAACCGTTCTGTTCTGACATCTATTCCAAATTTTTGTCATGGTCACATGCTGCATAAAATACGGATCTCGAGGGCAGTTTAATTGTGAAAAAAATGTGCATGTGACTTCGCTATAAGAATTATTTATTACACGCTTTGAGAAAAAACCATAGACTGTATATAATTACTGGACGTAGCTTCCGGTCTCTTCTGAATAGAGAAATGTGAAGCCAGTTGGGCGTGTCTTACCGTCGCCATCTTGCCGTGTCACGTACGTCGTCACTCCAGGAAAATACTAAAATGGGCACAGCGCGGCCGCGGGGCAAATGATTGACAGCTGACGTACTGTGGGCTAAACGCTAACTGAGCTAACACGAAACTAAGAGGAGCTAACAAAGATAAGCCCCCTAAGCGGCATGGTTAAGGTAAGACATGCTTAGACTTGCAATTCGCTGACTAAACACCGCTGTTGTGCGACTCTGTAACAAACTGAGACCTTATTAAGAGCAAAGAAGGAGCTAACTAGGAGCCTCCGGTCGGCAGGCAGAGCTTCCGGTCTGTCGCATGTCAATCATAAGGACACGTCCTTAATTATGTGTAATTTGAAGAATAAATAACATCTAAACGAATGAGTTATAAAAAAATTCACCCCCCTCACAGTTGACATGAAGGTAAACTTGACCTAATAAACCTAAAATGATTTTTTGAACCAGGCTGTAAACCTGTTTATTTCTGCTGTGAAGTTGGCGTTTTTAACATGGGAGTCTATGGGGATTTGCTCGCTCTTGGAGCCAGCCCCTAGCGGATGAAGGGAGGATTACACTATTTACAACACGGAAGCGAGCTTCACTGTTCTGAGGCGGAGTTTGCCCCTTGGAAAAAAACTTGTCATTTTATGAGAATAAAGTCTTCAATTTACGAGAATAAAGTCGTAAATTTGCTCAAATAAGGTCAGAATTTTATGAGGAGAAAGTAATTTTATGAGAATGAAGTGGTAATTGTACCAGTAAGTGGACAATTGAAACACCTGGGAGTGAAACACAAGTTAATGTCATGCACGTTAAAACTTTTCAAGTCATTAGCTTGAGCTAAAGAAGGACCACAAAACGTCTCTGAATGGGCTCTATGCATGACTCTACTTCCTGAACTTATGGTAGCTCCTTTGTTTCCTGTCTTTCATTACTGGACCAACTGATTAATCCAGGTGTGTCTGGCCAGTTACTGAGATCAGACACACCTGGGTTAATCAGTTCGTCCAGTAATGAAAGACAGGAAATAAAAGAGCTACCTTAACTTCAGGAAGTAGTGGGGTTGTGCATAGAGCCCATTGCCCGCTGACGCATCCATCGGTAACCCTGCAGTTGACTGGTTCCAGCCTTTCCCCCTCCACAAAGCAGCGATTTCCTTGAAGTCTGTCTGGTGCTTTCTGCGGCATAGATTAATTTTCTTGCAGATTCTTTTCAAAGTCCTGCTACTAATGACAATGTGGTGCTGATGTGCCAAGAGATTAAGTAGCTCCTGGTTTGTAAAACCAATACTGAAGTACATCTTCAGGAAATGCTCCACAACTCTAATTTTTATAAACTTTTATCAACAAAATGTCCTAATTTAACCTTTTTTTCTTGTACTGTTGCAAAAAAAAGTTTTAATATGGCGTGAAAACTCCATTGTAATAACTCACATGGAACTCACTAGAAAAAGGTATTTTAGAAGTTGTCAGTGTTTGCTTTAACAACTGCTGTGAACTCTTCTGTCAATATGTTAATCAGTTAACCCTCATGAGGTTGTAACCTGCAGAAGTTTTCAATTAACAGCTGCACTTTGTTAAAAATTAACTATTAGAATTACATAAGACTATTAGCCGTGATGTGGTTTTGGCATTGGGTAGTTAATTCTATTCAACGACAACAGTTTAACTGCTAAAGGTCATTATAGTTTAATGATTACTGTTCAAGTTCATTTGTAAAAGAATGGAAATGGCTTTCATGAGGACTGACTCAGGAATGAGGACCATGTGTTCCTTCTGCTCAGCATAGCACTACTCTGCACTGACTCCAAAAAACGAAGAATACCAGCAGAAGAAGGGAGCTGTTTGGTCCATAAAACACAAGCAATGCATCGGTCTGGTTTTAGCTGAATTTAGTGAGGCTATTGTGTGTTATTTAGTTGGACTATGAGTAAAAACAAACCTCTGCGAGCAATTTGACTGACCTCCACAAACTTAAATAACCTAATGAATTAGCTTTGGGGTGATTTACTTTCCATTCACTCTGCAGGTCTTCATGTTCAAGTCTTGTTTCTTGCTGAGTTCTGATTTTTTTGTCTGATTGTTCACATTAAAATATAAATGCGTTTATAAAAGTATTCGATTGCCGTGTCTGTCGTTTGTAAAACATCAGATATGTTGTATCAGATTTATTACCACATGAAAATGACCTGTGGTGGATTTGGAACAATATCTGATTTATGTCATTAAAAAAATCAGATATGGGCCACAAAAAGGGGAAAAAAACGGTCTGATTTGAAACTACAAATACATTTAATCCCTTAAAGCAGCCTTTACCGATCTTGCATTTCAGAAAGCGCAGCAAGATTATTTGAATATAAACAGTCCCGCCTCACTCCTAAGACACACCCCTTCATTCCCTCCACCTCCCAATGCAGAATCAAAGGTCTGACAGGCAGGTCCGTTGGACAATCCTAGAGGTGCACCCCACTTCAAGGATTGGTTGAAGTTTTCATTGAATATTTAGAGATTGGAATAATATTTTATTTTGATTAATGGTGGGTCTGTCTTGTATTTTAGAGTTCCATTACCTCATTCATAGCATTTTACCCTGTTAGAAAAATAGTGTAAGAATGCAACATCGGTAAGGGTTGCTTTAAAAAATGCTTGAATTTTCACCTAAAACTAATTTTTATGGATAAAAGACGACTTTTACTGGACCCTTGCTGATGTAACATAATCTCTTTTGTTAAAGTATCATCTGCTACTGGAGTACAGTACAAGTTGCATTTGAAAATAAGTGATTACTGAATCTGCATTTTTGATTGTAGCCTGGAATGGTATTCATCATTCAATTCTTAAGAATCAGCTTTCCGATACAGGACATGTAAGTTTAAGGGAGACTAAATCAAATATTCATTTGTCATGCCTTGCCCATGGGACTCTGGTATCCGATACACATTACAAAAGGTTAATTACAAGCATTAAACAATAAATCTATAAATAAATATTGAGAAAAAAAGAGATACTCATTAGACAAAAAAAACAAAACAGTTATTTTGACTCAAATGTGTGAATTTATGTTTTTCCCTCTTTTCTAAATATCTTAACCTATTTTTTGTCTTTTACTGGTGTGGGCTGTTAAAAATCACTCTTGGTTGTACAACTTTTCATCAAGTCAGTGAGCATATCATGAGAATTATCTATATTGCCAATACTTGACAGATTTACAGGTGTTCATACGTGCACACATCAGTGACATTAATTCATTGATATTAGTGTCATGGTCACCTGGATGATTTGCCTTCTTTACGAGCCTTTACAAATCTTACAAGATTGTTTTGATTGTTTGATTTTTGTCAAGCACTTTGGTCAGCTTTGATTGTTTTTTAAATGTAATATATTTTGATTTGATTGTGTGGTTTTGATATTGATCTATTTTACTTGCATACTAGCTGTATATTTACAGTCTATGGTGCTGCATTAGCTGTTTGGGGTAGATTTGGAAAAAAAAAATTCAGTGGTCAAATTTATGTGAATAATGTAAGGTTGTAATTGATACATTCATATGTTAAATTCTGATTTTGTCGTAAACTTAACTTTCCCTTTTTTGTGTTTCTGATAAATTAGCTACCCCTTTAACCCACAGGTGCTACAGTAGCTAATGACTCATCTACTTTGTTTTACATTAATTTTTCCTTCCCTGAAAAAAAATCCACTTTATGAAGGAGACATTTTTGCCAGTATTAAATAACTAATAGTCTGATAGTTTCTAGCAGATATTTGACATCTTTCATTTAAATGTTGTTCCCTGCTTGCTGTCTTTGTATGCACTGACCTGAATTTGATCCTACCATAGACTGTTAATAGAGATGGACGTAGTATCTGGTTACATCTGAATAGAGCAAAATGAAGCCAGTTGGGCGTGTCTCACCGTCGCCATCTTGCCATGTCACGTGTGTCGTCACTCCCGGAAAATACTAAAATGGGTACAGCGTAGCTGCGTGACAAATGAATGACAGCCAACATACTCTGGGCTAAATGCAAACCGAGCTAACTCCAAACTAACAGGAGCTAACGAAGATTAGCTTCCCAAGTGGCGGGATAAAGGTAAGACATGTTTGGACTTGCTGTTAGCTGACTTAAAACCACCATTTTGCTACATTGCTGCAAACTGAGACCTTACCAAGAGCAAACAAAGTGCTAACAGATAGCCACTGGCTGGCAGGCCGGCTTCCGGTCTGCCACATGTCAATCAGAAAGACACGCTCCTAATTATGTTTGATTTCAAGATTAAATAACATCTAAACGGATGAGTTATAAAAATAATTCACACCCCTCACAGTTGACATGAAGGTAAACTTGACTTAAAATATTTTTTTAACCAGGCTGTAAACATGTTTATTTCAGCTGTGACGTTGCCTTTTTAACATGGGAGCCTATGGGAATTTGCTTTGTTTTGGAGCCAGCCCTAGTGGATCAAGAAAGAATTAAAATTTTTGTGCAACACAGAAGTGGGTTCACTGTTCTCCAGCGGAATTTGTCCCTTGGATCCCACAGACTCCCGGGTGCCACATGCTAACCATTCAGCCAAAGGGATATTCCTGTGGCCAACAAGCCAGGGTACGTAATCAATCGGAGGTATATTGACAGGATCCCGCACTGTCACATCTCCCCCCCTTTTCCCCAAACATGTCCTTGTGCTCCACACAGGATGCTACCAATTGTGAACCCATGGACTGTTTACCAGCATCACATGGATCCTACCAACAATGCCAGAATGTGGCAAGGTACGCAACAGAGGGCCCGGGCGGGATTTGATCCCACAGACTCCCGGGTAAAAGCCACACGCGCTCACCAGTCAGCCAAAGGGATATCTTTGTGGCCAAGTAGCAAAGGCACATGATCAGTCGGAGGCATAGTGACAGGACCCCACAATGTCACACATCCATCTATCCATTTTCTTTCTGCGTGTCCAAGCTTGGATCGCGGGGGCAGCTGCCTAAGTAGGGAAGCCCAGACTACCCTTTCCCCAGCCCAGCTCACTGGGGGAATGCCGAGACGTTCCCAGGCCAGCCGAGAAACGTAGTCCCTCCAGCGTGTCCTGGATCTTCCAGGGGTCCAGGAAGCATCCTGACCAGATCCCTGAGCCCCCTCATCTGGCTCCTCCTCGAATGGGAGGGTCCAGTACTCCATACTCCCAGAGCAACCCCACAGGAGTGCCTGGGGGACACAGTAGAACGCCTTCTCCAAGTCCACAAAGCACATGTAGACTGGTTGGGCGAACTCCCATGCCCCCTCCAGGACCCTGAAGAGGGTGTAGAGCTGGTCCTCTGTTCCACGACCAGGACGAAAACCACATTGTTCCACCTCAATCCAAGATTAAGCTAACTGGCAGACGGTCCTCTCCAGGACCCATGAATAGACCTTACCTGGGAGGCTGAGGAGTGTGATCCCCTGTAGTTGAAGCACACACCACCGCCCCCGTCTGCCAATCCAGAGGTATACTGCCCCCGATGTCCACATGATGCTGCAGAGGCGTGTCAGCCAAGACAGCCCCACACCAAATTCTGAGATTAAAGTCAGAATTCTGATTTTTTTTTGTGTGTGGCCCTAATACTGTTCCACACAGATTATATTATATGCTTGCAACAAAATATTAGAAATATCTGTCATGAAACTGAGTGACAATATTAAAATTGTATTTATGATCAATAGGTTATACCTGTGGTAACTTATAAAATTTACTTCACATGACTCAATAAAGTAAATACATCACTGAATCTATACAAAATAGGTTAGAATACTGTAGGTCATTCAAATAAATTTGGTTAAAAACAGTGGACTGATTGCTGAGCAAGGGATCAGATTTTGAAACAGTACGAGCTTGTTAATAGCTAGTGTTGTACTAAAAGTAGTCTGTTGATTTACTCCGATTAAGTTACGTTTTCTTTCACTTTTTTTCTTTAAATCTTCCCTTTTCCATTGACCACTTAGCATTCCCCATTTTTACAGGATTTGATTTTCTGTCTTTCTTTCTTTCTTTCTTTCTTTGTAATAGTCTATTGGGAGATGCAGAAATAAAATCTGCAAACCAATAAGATTTAGAAAAAAAAAATCATACAATATAATTAAGATTTAAGTTTTAATTTGCATTTTGTGGATAAACAGCCAGTCCACACACGATGAATTCTTGTGCAGGGCTGTTAGAGTCCAGTTTATAAAATAAAACACTTTAGTAGAAATAATGTAAAAGGTAGAAATATATATAAAAATGGAAGCAGTATATGATACAATCTATGAAATCTAGTTGCACTCTTATAAGAAACAATATTGTTTATTGTTTATAATTGGATCCCCATTAGTCTTTACCTAAGTAAAGGCTATTTTTCCTGGGATCCAAAAAAATACATTTTCAAAACATTACAAAACATGTACAAACCCAATATCCAAAATCCTGTTCCGACACTAACTATACAACTGAATGTAGGAAAACTTTAACAGTGGTGGAGAAAATATCCAAGTCACAAGTGAAAGAATTTCACAATCAAGGAAGCCTTCAATTGGTGTTGTAATAAGTTCAATATAAGGCTGATGAAGGCTGGACTTTTCTTTTTTTTAAGAAAAGGCAAGTGTTAGAGGCCATTCAATGACTATGACGCAAAGTGTGACTCTCTTTACAGACATGGGTCATATAATTATTGTGATAAGTTATAATAACCCACATTACAAATGTTGCACTTACATTTTCTCATTGAAAAGTACTAGTAAGTAGTGGATTACCTCAACAATATCCAACATTTATATCCTCACAAAATTGAAAATTACTGGAAAAGTTGCAAGTAATTACTACAAGTGTGAGAAAATGTGGCCTTTCTAGTTTATATAAACACTAAAAAAAGAAGCAAATACACAAAAAAGAGAGCATTTTAAACATCCCAGATATAAATGTTCATAATAACACTTTACTGTGTGACAGAGTTAAAAGTTAACCTCTTAGTAAACCATTGCAGGACCTTGTGAACATTCCGTCATGATATCTAATAATAACTGATTTCCTGTTAAATCTGAATTGTACTCACATCCAGTTGCAGTCTCAGGTGTTTGTCCTTACTTCTTTCAGCTGTAAAGTGAAGCTGCCTGCGGATATCTCGTACAGTGTCTTCTTTCTCTAATTGTTCCAAGTTGTGAGCTCTGAACTTTGGCCACGGTGGCGTTCCAGGTAGAACAAAGATGAGAGACAAAGCCGAGCTGTAAACTCTGATCTGCATGTGGGTTGGCTTTTTATTCCTCCCCCTCCTCCTCTGTTCACAGGTGTGAACAACAACCATGAATACTTTGGCTTTGTTGAGCTCCTTTTGGTGGTTGTTGTTGCTTTACACACACGCCCAGATTTACTGCTTTCAGCATTTGTCTGGAGGACATTATGGACTCCATCAGGACGCTCTTAGTGTCACTGCAAATAAAGGCTTGTCAAGACTAAATGAAGGTCAAACTAGAAGGAGCAGACAAAGTGAATGTACTCAAAGTTATTCATACCCTCAAATTAAAGAAGGAAAAAAAAATCAGCTGTCAATGAAATAAGATGAAAATGACAAAAACAACAATAAATACAAATTCTATGAAAATCATGACACTGTTTTTGAATTCTGGATTGAAAGAAATATCAAAAACAAACACACAAAAAATAAAACAACAAACATGGGGCTCCGAAGGTGAAATTTTGTTGAGCAACACTTTGAGGCAATCACTGCAATCAGGTGTTTTCTCTAATGTTTAAAAGACACCACATTTCCATATGTACATATGCAGCTAACCTGCAACAGATTGTAACTTTGGAGTGAATGAATGGTGGAAGTGCTGGAGACCCTTAACAGAGTAGAAAAGTGCAAAATAAATCTAATCCATTGTTTTTTTTTATTAAGCTGAACAGGGTAATGAACTCAGAAATGAATAAAAATTGCTCATCTGGGAGCTGCAAGGTAAAAAAAACTTTTCATTTTTCAGGGATGGAAACCAGAAAGACTGTTGTTCAGCCTTTCTGGCAAAAAGGCAGCGAGTTTACGGTCGTCTTAATACATCTATAGTCTAAACAATGCCTCATGCAGGCTTCTGCAGATGACAGAGCAGTCAGAAAGTTCTCCACCATTATGTCAAACTGACATGTTTGTCTTTTCATCTGGACCAAATGCGAAAGATACTTAATAAAAATATTTAAACTGGGAAGTAAGACGACTACAAGGTGTTGGCTTTGCCAAGATCCTCCCACAACTGAACGATGGATTGCAATAATCAAAGATACTCAGTGTGTGTATCAGCTGATATTCAATCTGAAATTATAAAAGGAAAAATGTGATGCTTCCTGGAAGAAATACACTACATATATTTAGTTTCTCTCTCTCTCTCCAAAGAGCCACTTGCGACTCTGGAGCCGCAGACCCCCGTCTTAGATATTGTCATGGTTTTTACTCCCCAGAATGAACTTTGTCTGACTGAAATTGTCAAACAGGACTCCAGGTTTGACAGATCCAGGAATTCATCTGGGATCAATAGCGCGCTTTGGTGGGTGGACGCAATTTATCATGCGCAAAACGACTGTTTCCAAAAAAAAAAAACAAAACAAAAAAAAACAAGAAGCCAGAAAAAAACAGGCAAATAAACAGTAACTGTACAGAAAGATGAAACAATGAATTAATAAGAGCAACTTCTGTTCTTACAGTTTTATTACATAATAAAAAATTCTCATCAGCCTCTCCATCAGGACCACCCGGCTGCCATCAGAAATTGGTCCACTGTGATCACGAAGGGCTGGACGTGATCAGTAACAAGGTCGGCTGTGGTGGTTAAACCATGCCATGTTGGTGCTAATGGTCCCAAAATATCCCCCACACCATTCCCCTGAACCCGACACAAAGCAGGGTGGAGCCATGCTTCCATGTTTCCATCAATTTCTGACCGTCTCATCTAAACGCTGCAGCTGAAATGGAGACTCATCAGACCAGTTAGGCATTCTCATCTTCTGTTGTCCAGATTCGGTGACTGTAGCCTCAGTTTCCTGTTAGCTGACAGGAATGGCTCCCAGTCTGGTCTTCAGCTGCTGTAGCTGCTTCAAGGTTGCGCAATATTTTGCATATCTTAGTTGGAACCAGTGCTTATATGAGTTACTGATGTCTTTCCATCAGCTCCAACCAGTTTGCCCAGTCTCCTCTGACTTCAGGACATTCTGGTCCAGACTACTGCTGCTTCCTGATATTTTCCATTCTTCAGACTATTCTCTGTAAAACGTAAAGATGGTCGTGTGTGAAAATCCAAGGTTCTGAAATACTCAACAACCCTGGCATGCATCTTCCTCATTCTGATGCTCGGTTTGAACTTCGAGTCATCTTGACCATGTCTGCCTGACTAAATGTGTCGAACTGCTGTCACATGACTGGCTCATCAGATATTTGTAATAAGGAGCCTAACAGGTGAACCCAGTGAAGCAGCCAGAGATGATTTCATTCATGCATTCAGCTGAAATCTGTGGAACAGAAATGTCAGAGCGGAGAAATCAGATCAGCAGGGTGCAGTTTGATCTGGAGGAATCAGATTAAAGACTCCTGGCTCCATCTGGTGGATATAAAGCATACGAGTTATAATCTACCTGAAAAATGGTAGAGATGCACTGATCCAGTTTTTTCTGATCCAATCTGATACTACTTTTGCAAGAATATACTGTATAAATTCCCATGTAATGTATCAGGCTTGACATGTACATTTAGTCTTGTTAAAAAAGGTGACAAATTAACAGATATAAATGTACTTACCGTATTTTCCGGATTATGTCACTTTTTTTTCTCATACTTTTGTGTCTTGTGCAACTTATATATCAAAATACATACAAATTAACATATTTTTAAGTCTCAATTCATATTGACTGATATGAGCCAAGGAGTAAATATTACCATCTAGTGTCAAAAGAGGGCGCTCTAAGCTTGTGACGACTATATTCTGCTCCAAGGGCAAAAACCCCAAAATAGCCTTATCTCAGTGAGAGTAGTTTATTCTGGACATCTGTCTTTACTGCCTGTACAGTGGAACGAATCCTCAAAAAACATGTTTATCCTTCTTAGTTATGTTTATGATCATTTACAGGCATTCACTTTGGAATTGGACTGATTGGGTCATTTTCAGCAGTAACAAGTGGAATATAAAAAAATCTGAAAATCACCCTATTTTCAATAAATAAATACGACTTATAGTCCAGTGCGACTTATGGTTTTTTTCCTGTTCATGATGCATTTTTTTGACTGATGCGACTGATACTCAGGAGCGACTTACAGTCCGGAAAATACAGTAATATTTGTTGACAAATAAAGTGCATGTTATCAGCAAAAGAAAGAAAGAAAACTTCCATGTGAAATTCACTGCAAACATATTGTAAAATGTATGATATTGGTTTTAAAAAAAAAAAGGAAGAAATGACTGGATCGTAATGTTGGATCTGTCACATTCATCCAATATCTGATCCAGCTGATAAGTCAATATCGGAGCCGATATCTGATCCGGGTATCAGATTGGTGAATCTCTCAAAAATGGACCCTGTTACTCAGAGCTGCTTAGTCTCATTAATGATGATGATGTCTCTCACTTTAGTGAGAAAAAAGCAAGAAAAAAACATGTTACAGAATGACAAGGTTGTTTTTATTGACAAAAAAACAAACATGTTGCACTTCAGAGCTCAGTTCATTAAAATAGCTTGATCTTATCAGATCTTTGTTGTAAACTGTACACGAAGCAAATAAAGATCTGTTCAAACACATGACTGACGCCGGACTCTGAGGTCATCACACACTGACTGACCAATGAAGTTCAGTCATGATTTAAATAAGTCATCATCATCATCATCATCATTACAAGAGGTGACTATTTGTTGGTTGAAAGTATGCACACGAACAGAGCAACATGTTTCCATGGTAACCCTCTATCTCTCATCCTCCACTGGCCGCGGTGGCGTTGATAAGACGCACCATCGAATAAAGCTTGTATCCAGAAACCTGGATCCTCCGTGTTTCTACTGAAGAGCCAAAAAGTGCTCATGTATCATTAGTGTGCCGATCTTAAACTTCTTTCATGTGTCACTTTTAACAGACATTTCTTCAAATATTAGCGACTAAACAGAGTTTCCGAAAGCACTTCCACGCTCCCACTCGCAGAGCCATTTCTGAAGGATGAAACTTTATTCATCCTCAGTCAGCTTCCTGGTTCTCGGGGAAAGTTCCCGAGGAGGAATCCAACCCAGACGGATCAGATCCATTCTTAAACACAGAAGAAAACAGTCTGTGCTGCTCCTTTAAAAAGAAACCCTGGCAATCACCAATTCACTCATTAAAGGAGCATTCCACAATGTTATTACTGCAGTTTTTTAAAAAGGTAAAGAACTTAAAAGAGATGTTTCTAATCACTAAACCATAAAAATGATCATTTTTATGGGTTGCAATGATTAAAATCAAATCTCCATACAACATTGTGATCATGGAGAAACCATGGCCCGGCAGTCTAACAGCAGACTGGGAATATGGAGGGTCTGGATCTCTGCAGCGCAATGATGTCATGTTCAGAAAAATAAAACTAAGCACAGAACAGAGCAGCTCAACTGGAATAAACAGCTGAATTTATTTCTCTTTGAAGACATTCACTGTAAAGCAGAACAGGAAAAAGCTCTAAAACTGGTCTAAACTTGACTTTCTGCTCAGCTCCTCCTGGAACCCCTCCTCTCCCCCCATCAGTCGCCAGATTGTCCAGAATCCAGAAATGTTTACTGTGGTGGGGGGTTGGCCGTGGTGGCCCTCAGGATGCCTCGCAGCACCTTGTAGTTGTTGAGAGGCTGGTTCTCTTTGGGGGGGTAACAGGGGCCGCGCTCCGTCGCGTAGGAATAAGGGAACCGCAACACCCAAAGGCCATCAGGAGGCAACACCACCTCCGTCTGCTCTGGATGGAAGACTGGACAGGGAGGAAGACCCGGCTGCACCTGGGAAACCATGAAATCATTAAAACCACAAAAGTAAATGTGAAGACAATCTCAGGCAGATGAATATTCTCTACATGTGAAATGATGATGTTTTCTATAACACAGACATAACCGTCTGTCAACCAGCAGTCAGAGGATCTGACGGCCTGATGGGAATGTTCTGCAGGAGCCCAACTGGAACTGGGCTGAGACCAATACAGGCCTGTGACTGGGTCCGGTCCGTGAGATGAATTTGGTTAATGTCAAAATGACGTGGACAACATTAACTAAAATTTTGTCCATATGAAGGATGAATTTATTCATGTTTATCAACTGTAGAACATTTCCAAGACAGAGGAATGATTTTCTATCTTTTAGGGATAAGAAAATCAGACAGAAAAAAAAAACAAATTGGGATCTTTAAAATTTATTTATTTATTTATTTTTGATGATTTTTAAAATCTGGATTTTTTTTTTTTTTTTTTACTTAATTTTTTTTTATTCAAATGCTTAATTTTAGTCTGTTTATGGGTTGGGTGTGAAGAAAATTACCATTTTTCTCCAGCAGAGGATGAAATGTTTTTCTTTGACTGTCTAATAACATGACATTATATTAGCCTGGTACACCAGCCTGACGAACACCATGTATGAGTTACATGGTGTTGGTCTGGGTTCCCTCCGCTGGACACTGATTTCCAACTCGAGACGAGAGGTGGGACTAACGGGAGGAAAGTGAACCAGCGAGAACCAATCAGAGAAACACGGACGTGACGCAAACGTCTTTTTGTAAGAGGAAAACCCTCAAAGCAGCAAGTTGTTGCGGGTTTAAGGACATTTGTAGCTCTTTAAGACATCAGAAAGGGCATCGTTATATAGTCGCTCCTCTGCAGCCGCCATTATGGTTAGAGAAATTAATCGCCGAAAAAGACGTATCGTAAAGTCCCGCTTCTTGCGCTGTGATTGGTCCGGTCAATTTTTTTTACTGGAGTGGAAATCACTTCCCAATGAAGGAAACCCAAACTGACTTGCCGTGTATCTCGTACATATATCTCCGTGTTGGTCTGCACATGTCAACAGATGCAGAAGTCTTTTTGAACATTACAGAAAACACCTGATTGACGTGATTGCCCCAAAGTGTTGCTCAACAAAATTTTAGCTTCAGTGCCCCATAATCCCTGTTTACTTTTTTATTTTTTGTGTTTGTTTTTAATATTTCTGCTGAACCATAATTCAAAATCAATGTCATGATTTTCTTTGAATTTCTATCAATTACTTTAGTCAATTTCAACTTATTTCATTGACAGCTGATTTTTTTCCTTCTTTAATTGGAGGGTATGAATAATTTTGAGGAGAACTGTATATCTGACACTGGGTGGGATTGGCTGGACTGGCTCTTTCCTGTACTGACTGGTTACTCTGAACTTCTTGGTTATACAAACAGAAGGAGGCGCTGATACCTGAAGGAAGAAAAACCAGTGTTTCTTTTGGTACAAAGAAGTCGAGTTTGAATTTAATGGGCTTAATGCACAGCTCAAGTATTACCTGAATTTAATACTGCACCTTTGTTTCCTGTATTTTGTGATTGGATTATTTGATTAATCCAGGTGTGTCTGACCATTTGCTGAGGTTAGACACACCTGGATTTATCAGTTCACCCAATCATGTAAGGCAGGAACCAAAGGTGCAGTCTTAAGTTCAGGAAGAACTGGAGCTGTGCATAAAGCCCATTAAAGCAGCATTTTGATGTGAATCCTGTGAAAACTGAGATGACAAATGTCCCCTGTGGCGTTCTGAGCAGATGAAGGAGCCCCCCGGCTGTTACCTGCGGGTTCAGCGTGACCTCCAGCGGCGCGTCGGGCACAACGATGAAAAGCCGAGACAGCTGGGCGAAGTGTGGCTTCAGGCCTCGGCCCTGTGATGGAGACGGGATGTACAGGGGCATGTCTGTGTTTAGCACCCTGGTGGCCGGATCTTTGGCCCCCCCCGGCCCCAGCACCTTCACTATTTTATCGGGCCCGCAGCTAATGAAGCGTCTCCCCCGGCTGTCTTCATACTCAAACCCCACAAAGACCCGCGCCATGTCATCCCTCCTGCGGCTCCTGCCGAGCCCACCGGTGCTCCCTCGCTTTCCGATGAGGCTCTTGTTGGGGGCGGGCCACGAGGATGTGCTTCCATCTAAAGGCTCCATCAGTCCCGCGTCCTCCTCTGATCTGGACCGAATCACTAAGTCCCAAGGTAAAAGAAAGGAGGATCCGGGTAGGAAGCCCGACTGCTCCAGGCCGGTGTGGCAGTTGTACGACTTAGCGGGGCCGAGTTTCACCAGAGACCAGCTGGAGAACTTGGGGAGGAGGCCTTTGGGGCATCCTGAGTGCATCATACCAGGAAGATACTCCACAGTGGAAGGCTGCCGATCGATGAGGCTCGGCCTCTTCTGCTGGACTTGGGTTTCAGATCCGTCTCCGTCCCCGTAGGGACCCAAGCTGTCCGTGGACTGGCCTAAACTCAGAGCGAGGCTGAGGCTGGTGTCTCCGGGGGTGTGGCTCTGGGCAGTGCTGGGCTCCTTCAGCCGCTCCGCGTCACCGGAGGCCTCACCCGGGAGCCGCTGGGCCTGGTTGCAGGCCGGGGCCGGATCAGGAGTGCTGGGCTGGAACACCGGGAACTCGATCCTCTCCAGCTTCCCGCAGCATTTCTCCTCCAGCATCTGTGGAGGAAAAATACTGTTACAGAACACGTGCGACACACACAGCAGCTGGAGGAATGACGCCTCCAGCAGCTGCAGCGTTACACTTCACCATCACACTGCTGCAGGTCCAAGACGAGCCACAAACCAGCTGATGCATCCGATAATTCACAACTGACATTTTTCAGCCAGCGGCGAGTAGCGCTGCCACGATTGGTCGATAAGTCACAATTATGTCGACTTTTAAACCCGTCGACAACTAATTTAAAAGTTGACGCATCATTTTTTAAATTTTCAAACCTTGTTTTTCTCTTAAAAACTGCTGCAGCATGTTCCACTGGCACGCCTACCTTTCTGTCCTTGACACACACGCACAGTAGTCATAACGGGGGTCAGCAGTGATGTCACCGGAAGTTATACTAGACGGGCCTGTGTGCTGGTAACGAAGCTAAAAAGTGTGGGAGTATTTTCAGAAAACAAATTAGAAAAGTGTGCATTGTAGTATCTAGGGATGGTGAAAACGAAGCCTCGTGAGACAAGACATTGTGACAGCTGCCGAGAGTTCGCCACGATGTCTGGAGACATTTGAAAAAGATACGTTGTTCCCTTCTGTTAGTGTTTCCTCTGTGGTTGATATCTTGGAATTGTCCTGTGTGATAAATTAAGTATTTTTTAATTCATTCCCAAATGACTGGAACCTGTATTAAGCATTGACTGACTAATAAACCCAGTCCCTTCAAGATTTCTGCTCGACACTCGCCGTTGACGTATCGAGGCCGTGGTTAGTGTGGTGACCAGCATGCTGGGACTTCCACCAAAACAGCACTCGCAAGACTACCGGTTCATAAGATCGAGGCGGAGTGGAGCAGACGGGCTCTAGCATAACACCTCTGGCATGTTCTGGTGTGTGACAATGATGAAGAGGGACCGTCATCTCGCTAAGCTGCTAATATTAGCTTAACCAGAGAGCTAGAGGTGCTCATGTGTAGAAAAGTGAGAACACGAGATGAGAGTCCCACAAACTTTGTCCACAACAACCCGCGTCTTTATTACGTTTCTCCTTGTTAGCACTCACGCTGCAACAGTTTAAAGTATGCATTTGCGGAAATGCACAAGAAATACGCTGTGACCGGCAGATTGGCCTTAAAGTCTAAGTGCTGCCTCCAGTATCGAGCGTTTCGGCCGCCCCGTGCTCCTCACGTGCTGCAGCAAGTATGTACACAAACGTTCCGAACACTGACGTGTGCGTCCATAACACGTATAAACAAGCCCTAAGTCATATAGCAGTAAACGTTAACATTAGCAGTAAAGATCTGATTCATTAGCCGCCCTTATCGCACATATTTCATGTGTTTTCTGTAACATTTCAACAGTGATAAGTTTGAATAGGAAATGTGACGACGCTGATTTTTCTTAAGTTATGTTTCAGTGCGAAAAAAGTACGTTCCTCTTTGTTACAACTTGTGAGTAGCATATTTCATTAAAGGTTTAATGAACTATCATCTTAATTGTCTTTATTTTTCGTTAGAATATACATTAATCACTTCAAAATGAAAACTTATTGTGCTTATATAAAAGCAGCTTCCAGCTGGAGCCATGAGCTGCGTGTTTTACATTCAATTAACAAATGATCCCATTAGTCGACTAATCGTAAAAAATAATCGGTGATTAGTCGACTATCAAAATAATTGTTTTTGGCAGCCCGAGTGTGGAGGAGCTGCTCCGCTTACCTGGTAGAAGTCATAATTAGCGGCCTGGATGTCAAACGGATCCTCACGAGGAGCCTGTTTCCTCCCACAGTTGCAGGAGCTGGTGGAGCGGCCCCTGCTGTTGTGGTTCAGGATGGGGGGGTTGTGATCCATGTCTGGCTTCTCCCCTGCAGGAATCACACAAAACAAGACACTCTTAAAGACCCGCCCCAGTCCTTCTTTTAGTGACTTTAAAACCTTTGCAGTGGTCTTCAGCAGATGAAAATATCGCGATATTTCGATGTATCGATATTTTTTCCCACCCCTATTCTTTAGAAGTTTTAAAGTCTGTGAAAAAGAAGTTTTGAAGAAGAGGAAGTAGTTTGTTTTTTTTTCTCTAGACTTTAGAAACAGCTGGCTGATTGGTTAAATATTGGTTAAACACTGGTTGAATATCGGTTAAATATTGGTGGGGTGGCCAATGTCCGATACTCAGTTTTAAGGCTGATACCGATAGGGGGCAGATTATATCGTGCATCCCTAGTTCCATGCTTTTATTTTGACAACTTCTTCACGAGCGAACGTTGCGTAATGGTAGGTAGTTTCACGTAAAAGAAGAGACGCAAAGAAAAGGGGAAAATGCGAAACTCAAGATGCCATAAAAGACATCAAAAGAAGAGTAGCTCCAGTCAATAGGGAACAAGGTTAATGATAAAAATGTGCTTATACGTTGATAACTTCAAATGTTCATGAGAATTAGTTTTGTTATCAATTGTAACTTTTTGATTGAATTTGTAACAATAAGAGCTTACGTTATGTATGTTATTTACCGTTATTGGACTTGTATGTGTGTTTGCAGCTCTTGCGTTGGTTGAATGACAAGGACATGGATTAAATCATCATTCTACCATCAGTTTTCGGCTTTCTCATCATTGACTGGGCGTTACTACAGATGTTGTCTAGCTTACCCCTGGAAAGAATAACAACCATTCAGAAGTCAAAACATGTTTTCAGAAAGATTTTGGAACCCTTTATTCACTTTATTAAGGATTTTGATGTTTCTGTACTGTCTAGAGATGATTACTTCCTTAACTCTAAAAAGAGAAGTTATGTTCTTGAAAGGCCCTGTTCTTTGGGTTAATTTATTTCTGATGTTTTTCTTTATATTTGCATTCTATATTTGTAAAAAAAAATATATATATATATATATATATATATATATATATATATATATATATATATATATATATACATATATACACACACACAAACACATATATATATGTGTGTGTGTGTGATGCTGAACTGCCTTTAAAATACGAGTATAAAAAGTCTATAATAAAAATATTTATGGAAAAAATGTGTTTTTCCTGACAGAAGGAGCGAGGGACTGAGGCGCTGACCTGGCTGAGGGAGGAGGTGGAACTTGTGGACGCAGTGTTGGTCCGTCAGGCTTCGCTCCTCACACAGCTGGTGGCCGTTGCTCCAGAACTTGTAGCAGTCCTCGTGAAGCTGCAGCGCGTAGCGTTGGAAAGCAACGCCCCGGGCGTGCTGGCTGTACACCCGCAGGGCCTGCGCGAGCTGGTTTTTGTGTACGGTGGTGGTGTAGTTGTGGGGAAGGTTGGACTGGTAGGCGCTGTGAGCCAGTGGCAACGCTTTCTGGCACCGGTTCTCTGAGAACTTTGTGTCAGCATCAAGAAAACCCTCCAGAACTTTCACCTGGTTCTGCACTTTAGCAGCCAGCTCCGCCATTTCTTCATCCGAGTTGCTGATCAGGACCTGGTGGAGTTTGGAGGCCACCTGGACCCATTTGGTGTAAGTTGGCAGCTCGAAGTGCGAAGGCTGCGGGTTGCGGCCGACGCTGTCGTCAAAGCCTCTCTTGGTCAGCACCAGCTCCACGTGCTGCCAGAGGAACTCCTTCAAGCTGCAGTCCACCAGCTGCCCCCCCACAGACAAGCAGCCGGACTCTCCACCGTAGCCGGGCTGCCGAGCCGAGCGCCGCATCTGCTGATACCGCCTCGGTCCCGACAGCGGCACGGTCGAGTCCTGATCAGACAGGATGCAGTTGGAGCGCAGCTGGCCGAGCAACGTGCCCACCGGGTCCTCTTCCGCTGCCGGGATCACGTACACGAAGGCCTGGTTGGCGGGCACCGTGAACAAGCAGTTGCTGCTTTGGTTGGTCAGAACTCTGCTTTTACGGAAGATGCGGTATATCTGGTCCTCCAGCGCGTGCTGCAGCCGCCTCCTGGGAGAGTGCTTTTTGGGTTTGTCCGGGTTTCCCCCAGACTCCGAGCTGTTCACAGGAACCTTTGAATGACAAAAAAAAACACAGGCGTCACTTAAATTCATTAAAGTTTCTTTAGCTCATTACACCAGTGCTTTTCAAACCGTTGGGACCCCCGTGTGGGCCGCATGACAATTTCAGGGGGTCGAAAAATTTAGAATTTTGGAGGTTATCAATGTTAACACATTATTGCAAAGAGATCAATCTGTGAAATTACCACATTAATTTCTTCATTATTACATAATAACTTAAGTTATTACTAATACCATGTGCTATTTGAGGGGTCGTGCTCTCTAAGTTTGAAAACCACCAATAAGTCAGTTTTCTCAGTTAAAAAAAGAAAAAAGGTAAAAAACTGAAAAGACACAGACGCACCATTTTGCTATTTTTAACTATTATATGTTTACAACAGAAAGACTGAATTGAAGGTGACACCCCTCGATGTGCTAAAGAAAACAAAGCAGGCTGAAATATACACCGTAAAAACTCAAATGTTACCAAGTGTGAAAAAAACTTCTTTTTTTTTTAACTTATTCTAAGATTGGCCTAGATTTTTTTTTTTTTTTTTGCTTGTAATGAGCAAAAAAAATTCTGCCAATAGAAAAAGCAAAATTTTCTTGATAAGATTTTTTTTAAATAAGATGCATTGCCTTAAAATAAGTTCCTTTATCGCACAGAAATGTTTCTCTTTGGGTAATTTTGTCTTATTTGGAGTGTGATGAGATATTTTCACTAGAAATTAGAAAAATATATAGTTGTGTGAAAAGGGCCGTTTATATTTTTGGACACTTAAATGTTGAGATATAAAAAATTTAATATTGAAAAGATAATAAAGTAAAGAAAATGTGTTTAAATGAGGTTTTATTAATAAGGGGGGGGGGGGGGGTCCAAACCTCCATGGCCCTGTGTGAAAGTGTTTGCCTAAACCTAATAACTGGTTGTTCCACCCTTAGCAGCAACAACTGCAATCAGCGTTGTGATAACTGGCAATGAGTCTTCTACAGCGCTGTGGAGGAATTTTGTTCCACTCATCGTTGCAGAATTGTTGTAATTCAGTCACATTGGAGGCTTTTCCAGCATGAACCACCTTTTAAGGTCATGCAACAGCATCTATTGGATTTAGGTCAGGACTTTGACTAGGCCGCTCCAAAGTCTCATTTGTTTTTCTTAAGCCATTCAGAGGTGGACTTGCTGGTGTGTTCTGGATCATTGTCCTGCGGCAGAACCCAAGTGCGCTTCAGCTTGAGGTCACCAACAGATGGCCGGACATTCTCCTTCAAGATTTTTGGTAACCAGCAGAAATCATGGTTCCATTTACCACAGCAAATCTTCCAGGTCCTGAAGCAGCAAAACAACCACAGACCATCACACTACCACCACCATATTTTATTGTTAGTATGATGTTCCTTTTCTGAAATGCCATGTTACTTTTACGGCAGATGTAATGGGACCTCCACCTTCCCAAAAGTTCAACTTTTGTCTCATCAGTCCACAGAGTATTTTCCCAAAAGTCTTGGGGATCAAGACACTTTCTGGCAAAACTGAGACGAGCCTTTATGTTCTTTTTGCTCAGCAGTGGTTTTGGTCTTGGAACTCTGCTATGCAGGCCATTTTTGCCCAGTCTCTTCTTATGGTGGAGTCATAAACACTGACCTTAATTGAGGCAAGTGAGGCCTGCAGTTCTTGGATGTTGTTCTGGGGTCTTTTGTGACCTCTTGGATAGGTCTTTGCTGTGCTCTTGGGGTAATTTTGGTTGGCCGGCCACTCCTGGGAAGGTTCACCACTGTTCCATGTTTTCACCATTTGTGGATAATGGCTCTCACTGTGGTTCACTCGAGTCCCAAAGCTTTAGAAATGGCTTTGTTACCTTTTCCAGACTGACAGATCTCGGTTACTTTGTTTCTCATTTTTTCTTGAATTTCTTTGGATCGCAAAGACTTTGTTACTTCACTTTGTCAGGCAGGTCCTATTTAAGTGATTTCTTGATTGAGAACAGGTGTGGCAGTAATCCAGCCAGGATGTGGCTAGAGAAATTAAACTCAGCTTACAAATAAAAATCTGTTAATTTAATAACAATATATCTTAATTTGTTTGATGATCTGAAACCTAGAAGTGTGACAAAAATGCAAAAAAATAAGAAATCAGGAAGGGGGGGGGGGGGGGGGGGGGGCAAACACTTTTTCACACAACTGTACTTGGTAAGATTTGAGTTTTTGCAGTACAGAGATGTTCTCAAATTTAGTTCAGTAAAACAAATTAGAAATTAGTGCAAACTATTAAGATCTCGGTCAGGAGACAATACAGTTGTGCTTGAAAGTTTACATCCCCTCCCATTAAAGACGGGAAAAAATCAGCTGCCAGTGAAATAAGTTAAAAATTGACAAACGTAGTAATGAATTAAAAAAAAACGCTGTGAAAATCAAGACATTGATGTTGAACTGAGGTTCCACAGAAATATTTATATATATACTAAAAATTACACAAGGAAAGGAGCATAAAAGCTAAAATGCTGTTGAGCAACACTTTGAGGCAATCACAGCAATCAAGTGTTTTCTATAACTTTCAGTTGGACTTCTGCACAAATTGTTTTTGTGAATTCAGCATTTCTTTAATGGGAGGGGATATAATCTTTCAAGCATAACTGTATATATCTGAGTCACTTTTGGTGAGACAATTCACTTAGAAAAATCTGAGCCGTGGGAAGTTAGATTACCTTCACATATTGTCCTATTACTATTTACTTTCTCTGTTTGGTGATTTTTAGGTTCAAACATTTGATCAAGTTTTTCATATTTCATACTCAAACTGTAAGTTTACCTGTTAAACTATTAATACACGCACCAATGTCCTTAAATGGTGTTTTATAGGGATGCACAATATAATTGGCCACCCCACTGACATTTAATTGATTTTTAACCAATCAGGCCGCTGTTTCTAAAGCCTAAAAAAAACCTCATAAACTTCTTTAAGATCTTTTTTTTTTTTTTTTTTACAGACTTTAAAAACTTCTTGACAGTTTCTTTTAGGATGTTCAGTGTGAACAGAGTTTATACACGGTCATTTGTGCGTAAATAACCAAATATCCCCTGTTTTGGGGTATTGTTTTTGTTGTTGCTTTGTTTTTTTCTCAGAGAGAAGAAAATCCAGGACATTCTAGAATATAATGCACTTATCCAATTAGTTTTGTTTGAACTGTCATTAAGTTTGACTTGTTAAACATAACACAAGTTGAGGTGTTTTTCTAATTTTGCACAAGGACTGAATAATACATCATTTATTTTTCAGCTTTAATATCGGTATCGATATGTTATCAGCCACATGACTTGAAATATCGGCATATCAGATATCGGCCAAAATTCCAATGTCGTGCATCCCTAGTGTTTTATGAGAGGCAGACCTTCAGGGTGCCGTTGATCTGGAAGACGAAGAGCAGGCGTGGAGGGCAGGGTCTGCAGTTCAGCTTCCACTCCTTAGACACCGGACAGTCTTTGATAGCAGCCCGGATCAGAGGCAGGACCTTCTGTCGCAGTGCGTCCAAGGCTCTGAAAAGCCGGTCGTAAGTCACGTCGAAGGTCTGGTTGGGGTGCACCAGCAGGAGGACGTGGCACACGGAGAACATGTAGAGCAGGTGGAGGCAGTGCTGGCGGTCCAGGCCCTTCCAGAAGTCGTGGGAATCGGAGTGGCTGGTCCCGGCGCTCAGGGAATGGCAGGCCCGCAGCAGCTGCTGGCTGTCGCAGACAGAGGAGAGCAGCAGGTACAGAACCCGGTTCTCCTGGTTGTAGAAAGCCTGGATGAGGCTGTCCGCCGTGCCGCCGTCCTCGGCTCCGCCGAACAGCGAGAAGATGCGTTTGTCCGCCAGCGTGTTGACCAGAGACTCCTTCAGCGGTCCGGACTGCATGTTGCTTTTACCGAAAATACCGACGACACACAGGCCGTCGTCCTGGTAGGCAGCGTCCTCCTGGAGGTCCGCCCGCAGCAGATCCCCCACACTCACGGGGAAACCCATCTTTGCTTCCTTCATCTTGGAAGCGGGGGAAGATAAACAGCGACGAACTCATTTCCGGGTTC
This sequence comes from Atherinomorus stipes, assembly GCA_023101725.1. Classification (NCBI taxonomy): domain Eukaryota; kingdom Metazoa; phylum Chordata; class Actinopteri; order Atheriniformes; family Atherinidae; genus Atherinomorus; species Atherinomorus stipes. The sequence goes on from JALJCO010011793.1 coordinate 399,357, forward strand.
TCAGACTAAAAGATCCGAGTAAATAAAAGAGTTGCTTTTATCGTTCCGGTCTTGTGTTACTCGGCCGTTATCTTCCGTTACCCTTCGGGGATAGTTATCCTCAAAATTATTCATAGCCTACTCTCCAATTTAAAAAAAAGGCTAAATTCACAACAGTATTTCAAATAACAAGAAACTAATAATGAATAAGAATTTGAAAAATTATAATTTAGTGAAATAAAATATTGTTTTGAATTATGGTTGGGAATAATAATTACAAAACACAAACAAATTGTCCCAGACACATTAGAGCACCTTTACCATGAACAGTGGACCAAAATACCTGTCAACGGGTGTAGAAGTCCTTTTGAACACTACAGAAAACACATTACTGCAGTGATTCCTAACCAAAATTTTAGCTTTGGAGCCTCATCATCCTTGTTTACTTGTTTTATTTTTTGTGTGTTTGTTTTTAATATTTCTTCCAAAGCACAATTCCAAATCAATGTCATGATTGTCAAAGAATCTTTGTTTATTATTACTTTTGTCAATTTCATCTTAGCTGATTTTTTTCCTTCTTTAATTGGAGGGTATGAATAATTTTGAGGATGACTGTAGTTAGCACGCGCCTATTCCAAAATTACATTATTTGTAATATAGCAAGATTAATCTGATTCAGTAATTACAGCAATAATGAATAAAAATGAAAACAATAAGTTGTCATAATGCTGCTCTTTTTGCTACATGGTTATTCTGTTACTTATTTTTATTGTAAATCGCTTTGTTATTGTTTACTTGTTTCTTTGTTGTTTTGTTGTTTTTTTTTTTTGGTTTGTTTGTTTTTCCATCAGAAAATTTGGTGAAAAGACGTTGAAAGACATATGTCATTGTTGAAACGGAACGTTTTGATTTGGTTGAAAAGTGAAAGGTGAAATGCCGTATTAGACGTTGAAAAGCGTTTTCGACGATTTTCAACGTTAATTTTGGGTAATTTGGACAAATAGACGGTCCAAATCAGCTCACTTTCAACGTTTTTCAGGTTAAATTGGTATGACGGACCGACCAGATTTAGCCCAAAAAACAATGTTGAAATGACGTCTTGTGTTTTTGTATGTTTGAAAAATTTTCAGGTGAATACAGTTGACAGGTCTTTCTTTTCTTTCTTTCTTTCTTTCTTTCTTTCTTTCTTTCTTTCTTTCTTTCTTTCTTTCTTTCTTTCTTTCTTTCTTTCTTTCTTTCTTTCTTTCTTTCTTGATGGAAGTTGTCTGTGTTTCCCAGAATTTGAACATTTGCGGCTCATCATCCTCTATCTGACCAATGATCATTTCTTTCCTCGTCTAACTCTCCTGGTGCTGAACAGTGGCAGGATGACAGCATCCTACTTTCTTTAAAGACTCCAAATTTAAGACGTTTTGATGAGTCAGTGTAAAGGTACTAAACTGATGCTCTCTGGTAGAGGTCAGGATGTCGTGGTGAACTGAGTTTTTTAGCATGAAATTATCCCACTGGGGCTGTTGAGAGTCCCCGTAAAAAGCTCTCATTGATAAAAGGGCAGTGCAGGATTGTGCATGGGGTCATACCTACAAACAGGTGTCTAGTACGCCGACCACTCCTGGCACTGGGGATGGTTTTCCTTTTCTTTACAGCAAGAAACAATATAATTGGTTATTCAGTTCTCACATTTATTTGGTCTGTTGACATTTCAAAGATTTGGATAACATATGGGATAACATAATTAACATAATAACACATCTTCTCTAGTTTCTATTTATAGTCCACAACACGGTGCAAAGATCTTTTTCTAAAAAAAAAAAACTGTTCGTGCATGAATGCATTGAGTTTCAGCAAAGTCCAAATTAATCCTTTTGGAAACCAGGAAAAATGATAGGTTGATATTCATTTCACATTTTTAAGGGCGGCTGTTTGACTCAGAGTAGAGAATGAGTTATATAAATTTACAAAGAAGATGGAGATTTTAAACATGTTTGGGCCGTTCATTCATTTTTGAGTTTTCAAACTTCAGACAATGAAAAATGGAATAAAAAGTCGTACTAAAAATAAATATGATTATTAATTATTCTTTATTTCTTTTGTTTTCTGTATTACTGTGCAGCAGAAACACCTGACAGGAGGAGTGATTAATCTGAACTTCCCTGGAAACAAAATTTCCTCTGAGTGAACGCTTATTTACTTTAATGTACTGTTTAAAACCCCAGCCGAAGGTTACCGATTTACATCCAAACAATGCTGAAGTTCCTATACTTTGTGGAAGACCTTTTATCAGAAGCGATGTTGGCTGACATTAGTATGAAACCATGAGGCTCGAAGGAACAACAGTCATAATGGTGACTGATGCAATTGCTTGTTCAGGAATCGTGCCTCTTTGACCTGTCTGACGTACCTTTTTCCCCCTTTTAATTTACGGAAAGGTCAGCTGTTAAATCACATGCTGCACCATAAAGAACTAAGCTTCTCGTTCGCCCTTTTATAGACTGGATAAACCCTCCTTTCACCAAGGGGATTATCACCAGTAAAATACTCTACACTCTTTTTTTCCCTCTCTCTCTTTTTGTTGCAGATTGGTAAAGCACTTTACTCTTGATAAAACTGCAATTCCAAACAGCTTTGGAGGCTTAGATGGGGGATCGACCATCACCTGCAGGTCATGTCCTCATAGACCATCAAATCATCATCCAATATAGCTTATTGTGAGAGATTGTAACTGCTCAGACGAGAAATTCAAAGAGGAAAACATCCTGATGGTACACGATGAACTTATTAGACTTTGTCAGTCAGAGTGGGTTATATTTTTAAATTTCTTAGCTTGTGTGCAACATGCTTAAGAAATGTCCATGTCTTAATGTTGGCATATTAAAGGGTTTTTTGTTCGATGTATATATGAGTGATACGAACAGCAAATTCAGAGCTTACAGGAGCACTTCAGTTTGTTGATGGGAGTGATTACTGATCAATGGAAAAACACTTTTGAGCAAAATAATCGATTTTTGTGAATAGATAACATGAGAACTTACACAATGTCCCTTTAATGATATGTTGTTGTTGACCTTTTATTTTGTTACCCACTGCACCTTTAAATCTAAGGCTTGAAAACAATCAAAAACTTTCTAAATACGGAGGAAAAAGTGGCTTTTGGTGGATCTGATTCATCATTGTAACAATGCTGGAAATCAGCTTCTATCACAGCTTCATGGTAATTAGACACAAACTTTCCTAAATAGTGTTTTGTTTATTTTTCACAAATGTAGGAATTAAACTGTGCTAAACTGGCCGGGCAGCTCTCTGGGTGCTCAGCACCCCTAAACTCTGGTCCTAGAATCGCCTCCGACTCAGAAACAGTAGTGACTCTGCTGGATGAGTCGATCAAAGATCACGCAGAGAGGGGATGTCCCTTTAGTTTCCATGTATGCTTCAAAATCCTTCAGAGAACAACAGTGGGGCCACTGGGAAAGTCATCCAGCCAGATATGATATAAAACCTTGACATCGAGGATTGCTACCTTGTATGTCGTAGGAGGAGTGGCATCCTTTCCTGATGCTCTGCCTGAATCTCATTGGAAGATAGATTTACGGTACTGAACTTGATGTCGAGCTTGCTTACTCGGTCCTTCCAGAGCATTCCTTACCTTAGAGTCAGACTAATCTTGTTAGTCTGACTCTAAAATCATCGAACTTGATGACTCAGTCAAAAAGTGATTGGTTGTGAATGTGGTGCTCTCATTGTGGTGATGTCTGGACTTGCTGAGGAGGAGCATTTGCTTATTCAGGGTGGGGTCACTGGTATGTTTTCCTTCAGGTTAGTCTTGATACCAAACCACAAAATCTTGGGTATTTCCCTTCCAGAAAAATGTTTATCTGCTTCCTTCTTCCTTTAAGAAACCATTATCATCTAAACACGTTTCACAAGGTGCAGGAGGATGTTTATGCTGTTAGAAAAAGTCTCATCCCTGAGTTAGCCTGACTAAAACTGGACTGCTGCGATGTATGTCCACACATCACACCTGACATTAGGTTGAAACTTCTCTTAGTTCAGCTCCTGAAATGTTTCTCTTTAGGTAATTTAGTCTTATGTGAGTGTGATGAGATATTTTGACTAGAAATGAGAAAAATATACTCGATAAGATTTGAGTTTTTACAGTGAACACCCTAAAAACAGATTGGTTGAATTTTACCAATCTGTTTGGTAGTTATGTGTCCAACCAATCATTTGGTAAACCAAAAGATTGGTTAAAGGAGGGGGGCGCAAGTTCCAGCTTTTTTCCAGAAGTTCGCCCCCTGTGGTGACAAGTGGAAGTGACGCTAATGTCGTGCACATGCACGAGCTGCTTCGACTGCATTGGCGTTTAGTTTAACCCACATTCAAGGCCATAGCTATGAGGTACCCGAGGTAAATACCTCGGTTAATATTTCCTGAGAATTTAAAAAAAATAAAAAGTATTCATTTTACCCAAAAAAAAAGAAAAGAAAATCTGATTTATAGAAAGATCGCACATTATATTAAAGCAACCCTACGATGTTGCATTCTTACACTATTTTTCTAAAGGGAAAATGCTATAAATGAGGAAATGGAACTCAAAAAAAAAAAAAAAACCACAATAAAAAAAAAAAAAAAATTATTCCAAATTTAAAAATTAAAAAAAAACCAAAAATTGAGGGGGGGGGACCTCAGAATGTAAAGGACCTCCGAGACTTATTTATTGGGGGGGGGGGGGAAGGAAGGGGGGAGGAGGGAGGAGAGAGAAATAAAAAAATACTTCTAAGAAGGTAGAGGTTAACCGCTATACTGTAGCTGACACCCAGGAGTTGTGTTTATAGAATAAGAATAAATGAAAAAAAACGAGTTGTTGTGTAACGCTAACCTGTAGCGTTACACATCACGTCACAGCACGTCACGTTTACTGGCGGCCTTGACATGTTTCGGTTTTGAGGTGAAGAAGGGGAGATTCTTTGTGCGCGGGAAAGAATCGATGCCAGTTCGTGCATCTGTCATAGTTGTTCAACTCAGGGGGAGTAAAGTTTATCTCAATCTCATCGTCATCTTACTAGCAAACATTATCTAGTCTAATGTCAGAGGAGAGGGACACCTCTCCGTTCCAAAACACCGCCCCCCCCCCCCCCCCCAACCCCGCAGCTGTACATGTTGCTGAACTGGGTGACGTTTACACTCTGTGTAACTGTGCCTTGTCTGTGAAATGCGTGAATCTGTCCCACTAGCTCTCCACCCCACTTCCTTGGGGGAGATCTCCTCTTCACAGAGTAAATGAAACACACTTTTCTTTCTGTCTCTCTCTCTCCCCCACCTTAGCCTGAGTGCGGCTGAGCCAGGTGCAAGCCTGCTGCTAGTGATGGGAAGTTCGGCTCTTTTGATTCAGCTCCCAAAGAAGAGCCGGCTCTTTCGACTCCCAAACGGCTCTTAATTTATTTTTATCTTAATTTTGCAATAAATTAATGGTTTGTGTGTTAAAAACTTTTTGCATTCAGTATTTCAGCCTTATAATTCTGTGCATTTATTCTATCTTCAAACTTTTTGTTTATTTGATAGGGACCATATAAGTGAACATCTGCAGCAACAGAGGTAAACATGTTGGATTAGCATTAGCAAGCTAATTTGCATCACCTTGGCAGGTGAAGAAAAGATACTCAGTACAATAAAACAACAAAATTAAACTTTAAGGTGTCACATGTTATATTACAAGACAACGCAATGCACTCACACACAACTCCTCACCACTAAAGGCCTTTACACATCTACTCCGAATATTTGTGAAAGATTGGGGGAAAAACTTTAATAAAAATAATATAAATCAAGGATAATTAACAGAAAAAAATTTTTTTAATTTTTCTTTATTTAATTAAGTATTTTTAAAAATGATAAAAAAAACAAAGAAAGGCAGTAAAGAAGAAAAAAAAAGAAAAGGAAAAAAGAGAGTCTGTATATATTGTACCCTCTGAGGGGGTCATTTTACGGACTCCGGTCTTCCCGCCGAGCTGTAACTCCTGTCTTCATTTGCAATGGAACGTAGCCTTTCTTTCTGTTTTCATATATTTGTACAAACCTGAATGCTCAAATGTGACTGGCAGCATGGCCTCCATAGTGGCCAGTCACAACAAAGTACTTTGATCTCCTAAAAAACTGGGAGCTGGCTCCTCTGATTCACTATGAAGCGTTGTTCTCAGAGCTAGGCTATAGCATATGAGTGTCAAATGTTAATAAAAATTCAGTCAACACTATTATATGATTGTGTATTTGTGTAATTGCACAGTTTAAAACACTATTTATTTGACCTTTTATTCATATATAAGTACTCAAAGCCACGATGTCCACTGAAGTAATAAAGTTTAAGTCTGCAGGTTGTTTACGGTTTGATCATTGAGTAAACTGATGGACTGTATGTTAAAGGGACTAGAGGCATGGATTTGAAAAAAAACAAACATGCATGTCCATTTTTTTTTTCATACTAATGGGTGATGAAGCGCTAAATACCAAAAATAACGCTTCCACCTACGTTTCTGTCCGTTGCCTTGAACAGGCTGTGTGCTGCAAAATGCGCTGCAATTCTGCGTCCGAATTCCCCGCGCTGCCATGCAGACGTGACGTCAAATGACGCTACATCCGCAGTTTTGATACAGGAAGAAGACGGTCGCGGTAAATTCAAACACTGTAAGCGATAGTTATGGATTCTTCTGCCGTCAGCAAACGATCCAGATCAACTGAAAGACACTAAAAAGTGTAACTACGGAGAAAAAGGTGAGTAAACATACATTATAGCTTCAGTTTGTGCACGCTCCCGTGACGGCTTGGCTCGTGGCTGCAGTTACCTGAAGTTACCAGTCGTGGCAGTAGTGAGCTTCGTTTCTTAATCTTGCCTCTAGTCCGTTTAAAGTTGTTACTGAAGGAGTTTTGACATCTCATTCACAGCCTGATTCATAGGACGTCATCCCAAAAATATGCCAAAAAATGAGTTTTTCTGGTTGTTGACAGCATATTCTAAACTGTGAAATGATAACTAGAGATTTCCAAAATCCCCTCTATAAAAACGTTTGGCTTTAATTTGTGAACAAAATTCAAAATGAACTTTGGACCGGGCTTAATCCGGTGTTAAGGTTTTTCTCCTAGAAATGTATGCAAATTAGCCCATTTTTGGCTGTATAACACCTCATTTGCATGTTGAAACTTAAAATTTCAGAAAACTTGCAATACAAAAAATGATAGCCCTGACGTGAGTACTAAACCAGGAAAGTTTCATGGTGATACCAGATGCTTTGCAGGTCCAGTTTTTAGGCTTTTTCACAGCCCTGTCACTGGATTTTCTGGATCTTTGTTGCCATGGGTTCAGGAAAAGAGCAAGCACTGGTCCCATGCAGGGCAGCGACATGCAGGTTTGTGACAATAATCCACAGGGGTCGTCTCCACCTGTTGCATGGTTGGAGTGCATAACAGACGATCTGTGCACAATCACAAATCATGCACTAATACGTCTGAGTCAATCAAATAGTGACACGAGGGAGAGAGTTTGTGCAAGGGGAAGACTGTTGGCAGAAGAGCTGTTCTGGCCCTTTCCCCCCTCCCCTAAAGGGGCTCCCTCTTTGTTATTCAGTAAATTGGCACTATGAGACCCTCTGTGGCATATCATGAATATATTAATCTCAAATAGGCCACTGGAGTTTAAACTGTGTGCCTCACAGGGCATTAACAACACTACTGCCTCACACAATGATGAACATATTTGCTTTTTGGGATTTATGTCTCCCTGATCATTCTGGCTTATCTTTATTATCATCATTGTTATTATTATTGTTTATGTATGGTATATTCAGTTGTTAAATCATATGATTCACCATAAAGGGTTAAGCCCCTCATTCAGCCTTTTATGGACTGGATAAATGCTCTCCCCACACGGGGATTACTATCAGTAATATACTCCACTCTTTTGTGTGGAGAACAGAAGCAACAGTCTATGTTTAAAGCCTGGATTAGAGACTTTAATCCAAAGCATGCTGACATATAGTGTTTTTGGATGATATGTTGAAAAATACCTCCCACCTATTATGAATTGGGAGAAGCAGAAGGAAGCTGGGGCGGTCAACACCAACCAATTGCTGTCATTTCGACCACAGAAAGAGTTTGGTTTGATATTTTGACGCATTCTTCCGATCACACATTTGTACAAAGCTGGTCTTGATGTGGTTTTATGCCAGTTCAATAAACGAGGCTGATCAAATGACAAGACCCATATTTCCTCCCTGCCGGGAGCTTCCCACTAACCTTAAAGGTGCTGTGGCTGCCCCAGTCCAAAGTTTTATTTACTCTCTCGTCTGTCTTCCACAGACACCGTGAAAACGACAACATAAAGAACATTACTGCTCACACATTTTCCGTTCTCTTCCAGCTTTGTGCTAATGTTCGTCACTGAAGCAGGTTTAAAATATTAGCATTATAAAAATAAGGTGAATTTTAAAAAGTGATGTGTTGTGGAAAACAAAAGCATATTGCATGCAGTAAATGTGAACAATAACGATTGAGTACCGTGTGCGTCTTTTGGACCATGCAGGCTAGCACTGAATAAAACGTGTTCTCTTCCTCTGCCTTCTCCTTTGCTAAACTTTGTGACCCAGTACTCAAAGTAAAGCTATTCAAGGCATTTGACCATTTCAGTATGCTAAATTTGAAACAGTGCATACATTCAATCAATCTAAATCTTCTTACCATCCAAAGACATGCATGTTAGGTTAATTGGTTTCTCCAAATTGTCCCTAGGAGTGAATGTGAGCGTGCATGGTTGTCTGTCTCTCTGTGTTGGACCTGCAACAGACTGGCGACCTGTCCAGGTGTACCTGCCTCTCGCCTGATACTAGCTGGGATAGGCTCCAGCAACCCCCGCGACCCTGAACTGGATAAGCGGTACAGAAAATGACTGACTAAATCTTCTTATTGCATTTTTTTTGAGAACTCGAACACATAATCTAACGAGAAAAGCACTCGGAAAGCGCAGACCTCCACCAAGCAGCTCGACTCCCTGATTTTTGTGTGTTCTGGATCATAGTATCCGGAATTTTCTCTGGATCTGGATCAACTTTCAAAACATTATAGAACTCGAGATCCTTTCTTGTAATTTTTTTTACCAAGCACTCGGGCCATTTGTATGGAGTTACATGCAAAAATTCCATAATTTGGCCTATCTCATAATGATAGGGAATCCTTCAAAAACTTCCTGGATCCAGAAGGTGATCCGGATCACCACCAAAATTTAAGGGGTTCGTCCTTGGGCTGAGGCACACGGCTGGTGAAAATTTCAGGTCAATCTGTCCTGTACTTTTTCCGTAAAGTTGCTGACAGACAGACAAACAAACCAACGTTACCAAAAACATATTCTCCTTGGTGAAGGTGACCATAAACAAATGTTTGTCAACTTGTCCCTAGACAATTACAGGTGCAACTAAATCAATGTAATATATTATTAAAAACTGTGTTTCTACTGGCATCTAATTGCCCCAGCCAGCAGGTCCGTGTGGGGCCCTGGTGGTGGCCCTACCTGTGTTTGCCCATGTGGGTTTTCACATATGGGGCCATGTAACTTAAACTATGAGATCTGCAAATTTTCCCAGTCCAAGCCCATGCCCATTCAAACATTTACAGTCTATATGGGCAAACACAGGTGGGGCCATAGATATCATAGACTAGATTGTGCAAGCGGGGTTGTTCAGCATAGGTACATGGCAGCCATCTTACTTCAGACACCTCGCCATTGAACAGCATTGATGTCAATGGCACATGTGTATTTAAATAATGATATCTGGCTCAATTTTCAAATGGTTTGATTTCTTATAAATGTCAGATGTAGCTTTTGTTCTGTAAACTTAGATGTGGCATATAATATCTCATATAATATGCCACATCTAAGTAGCTATACAGCAGTGTTTCTCAATTCCAGTCCTCAGGACCCACTGCCCTGCATAGCTTTGATGTGTTCCTACTTCAACACACCCGATTCAGATAAATGATCTTCCACATCAAATTCTTTGTGAGCCATTCATTTAAATTAGGTGTGTGAAAGCAGGGTTGCCTAGAAGTTATGCAGGGCAGTGGGTCCTGAGGACTGGAATTGAGAAACACTGGTACTGTATACAGGAACATAGCTACATCTCTGACGTTTATAACAAATCAAACCGTTTGAAAATCAGTTGAAAATTGAGCCAGATATGGTTATTTAAATAGTACATGCACATTGACATTAAAATTGTTCAAGGGGCGAGCTGTCTGAAGTAAGATGGCCGCCGTGTAGCTACGGCGCTCTCCAGCCCGCGTAAGCCATCTAGCCTTTATTATATGATATCTATGGGTGGGGCCACCAAAACCGTGGACAAACCCATGGATGCATTTCCTTATAATACCCCGACATGTTAATGCAATTTAGTTCAGTTCAATTAAGCTTTGTTTGTTGGCTGCAATTCAGAGCAAAGTCATCTAAGGTACTCTTAAAGGTACAGTCCATTATATGAGCCACATCCATCAATTTATAAATATTCTAATTGCCGAACCAAGGAAACCAAAGGATTGCATTGAATCCTCTTGTCTACACACTAAAAATTCCTGGGTCAAAAAAACTTATAATGGGTTATTTTTGACCCACTGCTGGGTTAAAAAGGGATCAAGTCATTTCTGGGTTCCTTCAACCCAGATTTTTTTTTAAACTCCAACTTTCAGGTTCAATATTTGAACCATAATTTGGGTTATGTTGACTACAATCTTGGGCTTTTTAACCCAGAAGTTGGGTCAACAAGCCAAATGTCTGGATTGAAATAATCCAGAAATTAGTTGGTCCCTTTTAACCCAGCAGTTTGACCCAGGAGTTTTTAGTGTGTCGCCTACTCAGCCTCCCATCTGAGTTTAGGCTACTGCCGGTGAGCAACAGTGGAGAGTAAAAACTCCCTTCAGAACACTGATCAACTCACACCCAGCCGGTCTACCAGAAGAGAACTTTAAAGTGCCCAGAATGTGAACCCTTGAGTGCTATTTGCTTTTCCATAATTACATTTAGCTTTAAAGGTAGAGTCCAGAGTGTTTCCCCGTTTCTGTTTGTAAACATTATTCAAACTGAGAGTCCCTCCCCTTGGACTACTGGTGACATCGCTCTTCAGCCCCAAGCATCTCCTTTAAAGGTAGAAAATGGGTGAAAGCCAAACCAATACTAACCCATGGTTTTTGAGCGTGCACTATCCAAAACTCTTTTCACTACAGAATGCTTCCTTTACTTCGCTGCATCTGCCATTTTTTATCAAGAATTTAAGTGAATCTGGTCTCGGCTCTAGTCAATGCTTAAAAAAGACAGACAAGAGACAACACACAAATCTTCACCTAGAAACTTCCTGAATACACCCAAACTAAGAGAAAAGGCAAAATGCAGTTAGGGGAGGGGGAGTTGCAAGCAAAACACAAAAGCAGAGGCCCAAAGGTGCAGATTTCACTCACACAAGTCTAGCATTATTTTCAGGGAGAAAACTCCGGACTCTACCTTGAGGGCAAAAACTAGTGGCTGAATCTTGTTGTCTCTTCTGACTAGTCAACATTCAGTAGAACAATCAGAATTTGCATTTGAATTATTACTATTATCATTATTATTATTATTATTATTATTAGCATTAGTAGTAGCACTAGTAGTACTACTACTACAAATACTAGTAGTACTAGCATTATTATTATTGTCTGGGAAACAATTTTATTTAGAACACTTACTGTAAATTGCATTTTGCCATTTTTGTTGTTCTAATGTATTATTTTATGTCAAATCAACCTTCTGTTGTTGTCATGAATTAAAATACTTAAAGCTAGGGTTGGCAATGTTGGAAAAACGGTTCGAGCAAGCCACATTTTAAACAAACACACCACCCGAAACCATGCCTTCAGAGCGCAGGAACATGTGTGCCGATGTTGTACGAGCAGGTTAACAATAACAGCCGAGTGGATAGCTCGTTAGCTTGATAGTTAACAGCTGACAAACCATGTTTTTGAAAGCTTTAATCCACTCACCTCCAACTCCTTCTGCAGTGTAACAAGTCCACTCTGCAAACGTCAACTCCTCCAAGACTTAAGGTCTTTTCACACTGGGACCGATGTGAATAAACGTCACAAAATTGTAAATAATTTGTAGGGAGAAATATCAACACATTTGTCTACACACACCTGCTCCGACACAAAATTACAAAGATGCAAGAACAAACTCGCATTTGTTATTCCAGAGGAACGTGAGCACATGCAGCAGTGACGGAGGGAGAGGCGGCTGCAGGGAAACTCCTGGATGCTGAAAAACAGCTGATCTCACCGTGGAGATGCCAAATGCAGATTTTAAATATAACACCTGTAGCTAATAACCTTGAATGGCTACAAAATGTAGGGAAACAGTTTTACCTTAGTGGTGATTTTTTCCCTTCATTTGCCAAACGAGTGCTGCGACACAAAGGTGATAACACCTGAGCCATAATGATACAGTAGCAGCAACCAAGCCACTCTTTTCTCTTTTTTTCTTTCTCTTTCTGTTTGCGACCAGCTCTGTGACGGTCAGAGCGCCTTCTCTGATTGGTGTATAGAGCCTGAGGAGTCACGTGACAATTCTGAGCGAAGCGGAGTCGCGCCGCCATGATGTTTGTACAGGTTTGACTGTCAAAACCAGAGCTGACGGGAGTTTTAACATTGGAGGGAAAAGGAGCAAAGGAGAAAAACCGTACAGGAATAATTTAATGTCTAGCACAAAGAAGACTTATTTGGAGAAACTAGGGGACAAATCCGGACTGGACCCATCTGAGCTGAATGGCTCAGAGTGGGACAGTAGTCTGGACAGTAATCTCCGTCCTCCATGGAGACATGCGGCTGATGCATTGTGAATTATTTAGTCCTCACAATTAGTTTGTAACGTGGTAACATTTGACATTTTGTTCTGTTAATGTTAGACAAGTGTTATTCTGGCTTTTACACAGTTAACTGTTATGCTGCTAGTTAAGAAAACATTTGTGAGCCTTCAATAAACACGTAAGGAGGATGATTTTTAACGTGGTTTTTAATAATTTATTTACAAAATAGAAAACATTGAAGAGTGTGTGTCTGATTTGTGAAAGACCAAAATAAGCTGTCAGACCCAGGCAGATGTCTGCGATGTCGAACATTACGAGTAAATGACAAGAAAGTAACCGGAGTTTTCATCAACTCACGTTAGCTTGAGTGTTCGTCTTGACAACAACGATTTAGCATACATTTGCAAATGCACAGCAAACAAGGACGATCTTATCCAGGGTCGTAGTGTCCGGTTCATTCTCACAGCAAAGCAGCATCTTCACAGGCACACTGGTATGACTGGAATATTGTTTACTGGTTCCTGCACACACGATGACATGTTCCACATGACTGCTCCCAGCTGAGCACGGCCGTGTGTGAGGGAAGGATCTTCATAGCGGCCACATCGTACTGATTGATTCCTCATTATTAAAACTATCTGCAAGGACAGAATCACGGAGTAGTTTTTGAAGGATACCACAATTATCATCACAAAGGGATCACTAGCTGGAGAACACACGGCATGCTGCATGTTGCTAATCTCTTTCCTTCAGACTGCAGCTGTCAGCCACTTGGCGCCCCCTGTCACTTCAGCAGTTTACAATCCTTGAATTTTTTTTCACTCTTTTTTTTTCAAACCGGAGATCTTGAAAAACCGTAACTCGCCCTTGTTTGTCTTTTTTATCATCTTGACTGTGCGAAGAGCTGGCACCGTCCTTCACTCAACATTATGACCCAGCATCTCCAGTCACGACCAACGTAGCTCTCAGTAAGCGTACAAACAACATGTCGGAACGCCGGTTCGGAGGGGCGGGGCGACGCGCTGTGACGACAACTCCTCGAGCTCTATTGTGTATCTGTCGGATGCGAATATGAAGAAAATCGACCTCAGTTAATCATTGCAAAATCACGAGACGGAATTTTGTCACTGATGTGAACGCTCCCGTTGACTTGACTTTAATTTGATTAAAGCTACTGCCGAATGACTCTTTCGGATGAAATATTCGGAGTAGGTGCAAAGGCCTTTAATCCTTATCTGTTGTTTTGGGGGTTTTTTGCTTAGCAGCAGTTAGCAGTCTGTTAGCTATATTTGTTTACAATGAGCGCCACACAGGGGGGTCATGTGGGTGACGGTGACAGGGGAGGGACAGAGACCAGACATAAAGGCAATGAGTTGTTCTCTCTAAACGTTACGAATGACCAACTCCTGCCTTTTGGTGCGAATGGCAGGGGTTAGTGAGAGTTTTTGTCCTGTTCAGAAACACTTTTTGTGTTTCTGAACAGGATTACCAACTCAAACACCTCTTAAACACACACAAAAAAAGCATTTCATTTAAGTGGTTTTCAAGTTACGCATTTTACAGTGTAAGTTTTGGTTATGATGGGTCATGTTCTGATGTGGGCCTATATGAAAATAACATCACATCTTAATTATATTTAGTTATTTGGGGACATTTCTTGTAATGGACAACGTTTAGTTTGATTTCATGCGGCCTTCAAATGCAGGACTTTTACTCCTCATTTCATTTTTATCTACACTTCCTCCTCCGCGTTCACCCTGAACATATGGGCCATCTTAGTGATGGCATGTCTACAAAAAGCTCTCAGACGTCAGGAGGCAGCGCTGCGTGCGCGCTCGTTTTCTGTATCGTCATCTCTCTGACGTCACCCCCCTCTGATCAGCCGAAATCCCTGATAACGCGGCGCGCGCTCCCGCTCGGCTCTGAATGGGGGCTCAGTCAAGCCGGTGACAGCTCGTCCAGTAGTGTAACCGTAGACGCCACGGTCCGCTCTTCCCGCCAGGCCAGCCGCTTTCAGACACACCGGTAGCCCCACGGCCCTGCTCCTCCGGTAGTACACATTTATTCAGGTAGTATGGTAGCGCACTGACAGTCCGACTAGTTCGGTTAGTGTACTGACTCTTCTCTTCTTAGCCCGGCAAGTTAGTGTTACTGACGGGCGGAGCTGTTTCTGTCTGTCCAGGAATGAGAAATGATGGCCGGCTCTGCAGCAGAGGAGAAAACCTTCCGACGGTTCCTGGAGCTCTTTGTTCGGGAGATGAGGATGCCTCTGCAGGAGAGCGACCCGGTGCCGATGCGCCCGCTGTCGGACCTGGTGTCTGAGGACGAGGTGGAAGGGGAGTGCCTCGACCTGTGTCTCCAGCACCTCTACAAATAGTTAAGTGTGCACTTTCTGTCTTGTGTGCTGTTGTTTCCGTGTCACTACATCACAAGTGTGAGTGGTTGTGTTTTGAAGGCTGTGAAGGTCGCGTCACCGCGGGGAGGTGTGTGAGGTGAGCGGGATGCGACCCCGGCTGGGGGCCCCAGCGGGCGCGCAGGGATGCCCGCTGGTTTCCTCCCAAACTGCCTGCTACCCGCCTTTAGGGGATGCAGGGTGTGTCCAGAACCAAGTTCAGATAAGTGTCCTTACTGAAGCGCCATGAGGAATAAAACTGAGCTCCAAGCACAAGTTAAGTCGCCGCTCCCTTTTCTGTGATGCGTTACAGGCGGCTGCGTGATCTCGCCGCGTTTCTGCGCGTCTGTTCCTTCGTGTCGCAAATGGAGCGCAGCAGTGTCAGAACTGGAGGTCCACAAAAGGTGAACCCCTGGTTTTGCGTAACAGCACGGCGTCATTATGGTGTAGGAGGGGGAGGAAGCCATTGCCATCACTGCTGAGCGCATCTTCACGCGAGCTAAAAATAACCTCACCGGTTGTTATTAGACTCGATCGTTACACAGTAAAATCCGACACTCAGACTGAGTGAAGAATCAGACGCAGTCTGTTAAAGATAATTAATGTGTGTCACAGTGACAGTTTGCAGGTCCTTCATTCAAGGTGGTCGCAGAGGAGAGAGAGGAGGAAACTCCAGATTCATTTCAAACAGGAAGCTCCTTTTTTTAAATGCATACTTATAAATTGTCAGCCCCCTGAGTAAATTCTTCTGTTTGAAATGTGCACAAACTTGGCAGAAACAGTAAAAACTGAAGGGAGAGCGCTGCCCTGAGCACTGCTGCCTGGCCTGGTTTTGAATCCAAAATAGGTGCAGAAACTGTGCTGGGAAGCGCGAGCTGGAAGGACTCATCTAGGGCACAAAGTGGCAGGGGGACGCTGCCTGCGTGTGTGTCTGAAAATGACTTTACCCACCAGTTTGCATGCATGCCCTGCATTTGCACATGCATATCTGCTGGAAAGCTTAAGTTTGGTGGTGAGGACTGATCAGCCAATAGCTGTCGGAGAGAGTTTGCATAATGAACCTGCTGGAGCTGCTACGTACAGATCAATGTTGTGCAGAAATACACAATCTCCTTGAAGGTGTCCAGGTTTGATTGGCTGTTGGATATAAGGTCACTGCGCATTAAACCTCCAACATCTTGTACAGATTCCAGCCACCTCCCCCTCTCAGTCCTCACACATACATGTGCTTACTGTTAAAGACACATTAGAGGAAATGTTTAGGTTTTGTATTGAGATTTTAGATCTCTATATGCTTCATAACGGCAGCTTCCATGACTTTCAGACTGCAGGCCTTGGTCTGAGACTCCTGGGAGCTGTCATTTTGAAATATTAAAAGCAAAGTGCTCACATGGCAGCAGGTACGTTTAGCCTAAAGGAGCACTTCATGTTGTTGCTCTTTCAAAAGCATTCAAGTTTGAGCTCGCAGTTCAGAGATGGAGGTGGGAGGTGGTCAACATAGCTCGCATGTTTTGTCTTGTCTATTTAATGCATATACAAACAAACATAACAATAAGTCAGTGGGTGGTTTTAGCAAGTCATGTGACAAAGACAAAAAGAAGGTACACCCTCATTCAAACTGTGTTTTGACATATCAGGACATCTTAAAAAGTCATACCAGGTCTTAAAGGCTATTATTTAATAATGCAGTCGTCCTCAAAATTATTCATACCCTCCGTTTAAAAAAAGGCTAAATTCACAATAATAATTCAAATAACTAAAAGCTAAATAAACTTACAATAAATTCAAAATGACAAAATTATAATTTGGTGAGCAAGATTTTAGCTTTGGAACCCCATCATGCTTTATTTTTGTGTGTTTGTTTATAATATTTATTTCAAACCACAATTCAAAATCAGTGTAATGATTTTCATTGAAATTTTATTTATTATTACTTTTGTCAATTTCAACTTATTTCACTGGCTGCTGATTTTGTCCTTCTTGAATTTGAGGGTTTGAATAATTTTGAGGACGACTGTAAATTGCCTGGTTTGAATACTGATGACGTGGTCATAATGAACTGGCTTCAACTGATTTTGTCTTTAAAGTGCCTTTATACTCATTGTGAATTGTTATTATACAAGTGACTCTGAATTTAATTAAAATTGAAGTGAAAAGAACTAAAACAAAACAACAACAAAAACATTGTGTTAAAAACTGAGTTCACTTCATGATCTAGTAGCCAGTAAAAAAAAACAAAAACTTTTAACAGCAACAATTTGAGTTGCTATTTTTCTGTATAATGTTACAAATGTTAACTGTTGTTGGGTTATTTTGGTCCTCAGCTCTGGTGGCTCATCACAGTAATTTCAGCCTAGTTTCTGCCAGTGCTGCCTTCATGTGGTGTCGTATTTATGGTAAACACCAAAGTCCGACGTCAAAATTGCATTTTAACACCCACTCATGTCGTACTTTCCACTAGAAAGCTGGAAAAATATTTATGATGCCCAAGTTGCCAAGATGAGGTAAAGTTTGACCTTTCAACATGGCGCAGAGCAACGTAAATATCCTGAATGGGATGCATTTCATTATGTTTAAAGTTTTCTGCTGCTACTATTTGGTTAGTTTGCAATCTGCATAATTCTGTGACGTACAGAACTTTAATAACATCACCATGTAGACTTAACTTTGTTTGCTAAAATATGGTTATTGTTTGGTTTACCTCCTCAGAGCAGATGCTAGCTATTAGCAAGCTAGCTTGTCAGTCGAAGATAGCCTCCAGTGTTTAACTAACAAATCACTAGAACATAACGCACCGGTAAGAAGTGGAACCACATGAAGGCACTCAGTGATTGCAAGACGTTCAGGTCCTGTGACTTCAAAACAAGCCCAGATCATCAGCCCTCCACCACCGTGCTCGACAGGTGGTCTGAGGCGTTTGTGCTGATGCGATTGTGTTTGGTTTTTGCCTGACATGCTGCTTTTCATGATGTCCAAACGTTCAAAA
This sequence comes from Atherinomorus stipes, assembly GCA_023101725.1. Lineage (NCBI taxonomy): Eukaryota > Metazoa > Chordata > Actinopteri > Atheriniformes > Atherinidae > Atherinomorus > Atherinomorus stipes. The sequence goes on from JALJCO010011793.1 coordinate 417,577, forward strand.
CACATTGTTCCACAAGTCTTGTGGTTTGTTCAGATGAAACTTTGCAAACTGTGCTGCCCAAAAAAAAAAGGCTTTTTTCCTCCGACCCTTTTAAACAAGTCTTACTTTTCACTTTCATTTACTGTCATGAATTGATGCACAAATGTTAAAAGAAGTTTGTGTTAACTATTAAGTAGGCAGCTTTGGCTGGGAGAAAGACTCGCAGTTAGACATGGAAGATCGCGGTAAAAGTTGTGGTGGAAACATGATCAACCCAAGACCACTAGACTCTGATGCAGCTGCGTGTTTCCTCTGATATGGTGGAAACACAAGTTATTCTGCATTAACCAAACCAGACCTCTTTTTCGCTGTTTGTCACAACAAATACCATACATTTCTACTTCAAAAGTAGCAGTAGTCAAATAGTTGTCCGGAGAAAAAAAAAAGCATCAATAATCATTTTATAATCACATTACGGCCATTTGAATTGTAATTGAATCAATTTGTGTTTCTGATCCTCTAAAGTCATTCCTGATGGCTTTCCTTGTTGGCATTGTGCTAAGAAACGATGCCAAAGAGGTGGAGAATGTTCCAGACTAGCAAACTGATCAAACATCTGATTTTATAAAGGTAATGGATGATTGATTATTCAAGTGAAGTGTATTTGAGTAGCAGCTCCTGGCTGCTGCTTATCATAACAATTCCCATGCAAGCAGTAAGGACTGAATTTGTTTTTCACACAGCTGTAAGTGGCCCAAACATGTTCAGCAATTAATTATTACAAAATGCGGCATTCAACACAACCTGCCACAGCTGCCGAAGTGTGGTTACATCTCTGGGAAGGCTTCAGAACAGTGCAAGTGTTGCCGCTGACCAGCTTCCAGTTTTAAACTCGTGTAAATGATGTGCCTCGAATCTGGACTCATGAAACATGCATTATCCATATTTACCAAAATAACTGCAGCTCACTGACTCAGCCTGCTTTGTGAAATATCTCCCTGTCTCTATTCTGGCAGATATCGTTTCTTATACACTTGGCTTGTTGGAGTCGATGAATCACTCGTTGGCCACTCTCCACGATGCAGTTTATCATAGGAAACCCCAAGAAGAGCAGTGAAGGTCAATGGAGGCGCTCGTTTTTTGGGGGGTTTGTGTCCACAAAGCAGAATACTCCAAAGGAAAAAAAGGGGGAAAAATTATGCTAAAGGGGAAGAATGGGGGGTTCATTAAAACCACGAGGGAAACCTCATGTCTTTCCAGGAACAAATTAAGTTCTTTCAGATGATGGACAAAAGATAGATGTTCAGAAATGATCGTCCATAAGAAAACAGGAGATGTCATTGGTCTTTTCTACATGCTGGACCGCTGATAATGGAACAAGATCTCAAGAGATCTCGTTGTTCCGTCACGAAAACGAGATTTTGTAAAAATATCGGTCCAAAAATCCAATATTTTCCAATATCACATTTTTGATTGATTGATTGATTAGCCTTATTTTGGTCAATCAAAACATTACAATACCAGAAACAAATAGAACATTACAAACCAATAATTTACCAATAAAGATATAGGCTGAAGCCAAGGCTGATACTTGCCTACCCTATTCATAGACTCAGCAGTCTACAAAACAAAAAATATCTTCTGTTAATTTTCATAGGTACACATATGTGTACACATTCATATTCATATATTCCTACAGATTCACAGTACATATTCTCACGGTTACACAACATACTGTAGCTACACGACAGAATAATCTTTTATAAATTTGCATTTTAAGGCTCTTTTAAAGTTCACCAAAATTTTAATGCCAATATCGGCCGATGATATGGAACACCCCTAATCCAAACCTTTCCCTGAAAGTCTGGGTAGTTTTTACGCCGCCTCATTGACAAACACGATTGAATTTCCTAAACCTAACCAGGGAATGTCAGTGCTTGAATTTAAGTGTTTTATTTAAACACAGTAGCTGCTTTACAGTTTGTTTGGCTCCAGGCCTGCAGAGTCCTTTCTAAGTGCAGGGGCCAGACGGAAAACAGATTGTATATCAAGTCTCATTCAGAGCTGACATCCGATCTAATGCATCACTTAAACTCCCGCTAACGTCGTCTGCAGCCACTTAAAGGTGCATTCTGCATGCATTTTGACTTGGAAGTGAAAATGCATACATGATGAGGTGTCTACTGTGTTTGTTTGGCACTTCATTACAGTAGTTGTCACGGCAACAACCCAGACATTCTTGCTATTTTTGCCAGTATGAATAAAAAGGGCAGCAGTGGAACCTTATATGCTTCAGGCAAGCATAAAGGTGCAGGGGAGGCTTCAGACAATCATTTGTAATGCATCTGCTGATTTAAGAACGCAGCAAATCAATAAGAACGTGCAACTTTATAGTCAAAACCACTATGCTGGTGTAAACATTAGTTTTACTAATGATGTGAATACCTCCATGTGTGAGGGCCTTAGCTTTGCTTAAGTACTAGTTTTTACTTTGCTTGTAAGCTGTTTTGCCAAAGTCTTCAGTCTCTCTAACTCTCCCTCCTGCCGATTGGCTTGTTCACAACACTGACTTGCAACCACTTCACACCCCTGGTCATCCACCTTTAAACGCTGCACACGCTTTAATTTCAAGAGCACTATTTTCTAACATAAAAGGTACATTTTTGCTGTACTTCACATGTCCTCTCCTCGTTTTGGCCTACCACATGGGTCGTCGTGACACATTTTGAAACTACAGATCTGATGCTGATTACTATTGTGATATTGTGGTGTGTACAGCTGGTGAGAACAGCAGAGTTGCAAGTGAGAAAAATTAAAACTATTCGCTAAACTAAGGTCTTGTACACATGTAGCGAAAAATTAATATGGATGAATAAATGAAATGGGGAAAAAGCAGTGATGGCTGGCGAGTAGGAGGAGTTTTCTACTTGAATAGAGGGGAAAGCGTTTGCAGGTGTGAAGAGGCTTTAACAAAACAAATGAAGCATGGATCTTTGGAAACAAAGTCAATAAAAAGAAATTAAAAGTCGGCCGAACAGGCCCCAGATCTGAGCGGGTCATCTGGATGATCGCATCGGTGAAAACGCCGCAAACCCAACACATCTTGTTCGCCTGGGCAGTAAATGGTGCAGACAGGTCGCTCGTGATGCTAGAGCAAACGCAAATCTTCACTTTGGCCAGAGTTTTTAAAAGAATCATTTTTGATGCCAAAAATCTGTGTTTATGTGTGGATGACATTGTAGGAAAATATTTACGTTTTATGAAATACCCTGCTTCGTGTGAGCAAGGCCTAAATCATCATTCACATCCAGTCACTTTTTAGGCGCTATTACCAGGTTGGACCCCTTTTTCATACAGAATATCTTAATTCTTGGTGTCATAGATTCAACCAGGTGTTGGAAACATTCCTCAGAGATTTTGCTCCATATTGACATGACAGCATCACGCAGTTGCTGCAGATTTGTTGGCTGCACATCCATGATGAGAATCTCCCGTTCCACCACATCCCAAAGCTGCTCTGTTGGTCAGAGATCTGGTGACTGTGGAGGTCATTGGTCATTTGTGATGTGAGCTTTGTGACATGGGCATTATCCTGCTGGAAGTAGCATCAGAAGATGCTCCACTGTGGTCATAAAGGGATGGACGTGGTCAGCAGCAATACTCAGGTAGGCTGTGGTGGTTAAGCCTTTAGACACTGGTCATCAGGGGTGCAAAGTGTGCCAAGAAAATATCCCCCCAAACACACCATTACATCACCAGCAGCCTAAACCATTGATACAAGGCAGGATGAAATGAAATTCTGACTCAACCATCTGATTGTTGCAGCTGAAATAGACCAGCCAGCGTTTTTCCATCTTCTGTTGTCCAGTTTTGGAGAGTCTGTGTGAATCATGGCCTCAGCTTCCTGTTCTTAGCTGACAGCAGTGGCATCCGAGGGGTCTTCTGCTGCTGCAGCCCATCTGCTTTAAGGTCGGATGTGTTGTGTGTGTCCAGAGATGCTAACCATACCCTTGACTGACCAGTGCTTATTTGACTTTCTGTTGCATTTCTATCATCTCCAACCAGTCTGCCCACTCTCCTCTGACCTCTGATGTCATATTTTAGCCCAGACAACTGCAGCTAACTGGATATTTTCTCCTTTTCAGACCATTATCTGTGAACCCTAGAGATTGCTGTGTGTGAAAATCCCAGTAAATACTCAGACCAACAACCATGCCACGTTCAAAGTCACTTATATTTCCTTTCTTCCTCATTCTGATGCTCAGTTTAAACTTCAGCAGGTCATTTTGGCCACGTCTGCATGACTAATTGTATTGAGTGGCTATCATGTGGTTGGCTCATTAGATATTTGTATTAACAGGCAGTTGAAGAGGTGTACCGAGAAAAAGTAGCTGGTGGGTGTGTTTGCAGGCAGAGTGTGGGTTTTGGCCCTCTTTCCACAGGTAATTGCAGTTTTAAATAACTGAAAACGTGCTTTTTGAAATTCTTTGCAGGTACAGATATCTGTGGCATCAGATATTACTCATTCACCGCAGCATAATTACTCATTCAGTCATCTTTCTGTCTTTACTTTTACTTTTGGTTTCTACCACTTCAGAGATAGACTCTTGAATCTTTAGCAGCAAAATGGAGTGAATACCAGTAATTGCCTTATGGGAGTATGCAAGTCCTAATTGTAGGGGTCACACCTTCCCCAACCTGATTCAGACGCAGAATTTAAGTGACTGATGAAAGCTTTGAGACCAAACTGCATCTCTGTGGGTCCACGATGATTCATGCAGATCTAAAAAAAAAAATCCTGTTGCATCAAAGCATGAACACAAAAGATTAGGATCTGACAGCTTTAGATATTTGCTGATTTTGATGCACCCCCACTCCCCGCCTGCAAGAGACGTATTTAGGTTAAATACTTTGCTTAGAAATTATATAAAACCTAACAATGAGTTTTGGGTATGAGCTGGATCTGGATTTTTTTGATTGAAAACCTGCAGTCAGGTACAAATCGGGCCTCTTTTGCTGCAGTCGTCGGAGCAGCCTGATGGCATGAGTGTGTTTATATTTGTGTGGTGGCCAGCATCCTGTCTACTGTAGCTGTGCTGCGAGTGTAATGATAGTCAGAGGCAGCATCTATGGTGATTCATCCCAGTGTGTCATTAGTTTGTCTCTGGGTTGAACATCTAATAATAGACTTCTGCAAGAAGTGAGAGATCCCCTCTGTGCGCGTGAGTGTGTGTTAATAGGGGGTGGGTGAAGTACTTGGTGTGCTAGAGTGAGTCTGGAGGTGTGGACACAGCTTGTGTGTGTGTTTGTGTGTGTGTTAAAACAATGTTAGCTAATCCATTTTCCTCCAGGCAGCTGGGAGGAACATCTAAGGAGAAGTTGACACCCTTCCCTTTGGTGTGTGTGTGTGTGTGTGTGTGCCAGTTTAATGCTGATGTCTGATTAAAGCTATCCAGTATACAGTACAGCGCCCAACACAACCCTGATATGTTTTTACTGTGAGGCAAGCAACTAGTGTAATTAATTCAGCATCAATTAGGAGTGATTCTTAAGTCATCACCAATCCCAGATGTAATGCGGCAGAGACGGGTCAAGAAGACGAACTGTGGAGACTGTCTGTGGAGACAGAACTGGGCTCGTTTAAAGTGGACCAAACAGCACCAGTGTGTACGCGTCCTTACAGAGGGGGCTTTCAGAGGGAGGGAACTTTTTCAAAGGTCTTATTAGAAGAGGCAGCCTAATAGACTTTGCTGATAGTCTGTCATCAGGGACATCTTGAGTATCCATGGATGTTTGTCTCTTTATTGGAAACTGTTGGCTATTTCTTTTAGGCTGATTCATCTTGAAGAGTCGACACCCATCTGTCAGGTAGAGCGCTCACTCTGATCCGTTGATTAATGTAGGACAGGAATGCATTAAAATAGTGGGCTTCAGTGATGAAATAAGCTAATGGCTAACTTTAACATGTCACCCTCTGGTGGCCAACAGTGGGGCCAATGCGGAAATCCGGAAAAGTGCTAAAGAATTGTAGTTCTTTCTTGATCCACTAGGGTCTGCAAAACAGAGCAAATCCCCATAGACTCCCATGTTAAAACCACACGCAGAAATAAACATGTTTACAGCCTGGTTCAAAACATTTTAGGTTTAATAGTTCAATTTTACCTTCATGTCAACTGTGAGGGGGGTGAATTTTTTTTATCACTCATCCGTTTAGATGTTATTTAATCTTGAAAGTATTTATAATTAGGGGCGTGTCATTTTGATTGACAGGCGGCAGACCGGTTGCCCGCCTGCCGACCGGTGGGTCCTAGTTAGCTCCTTGTTTGCTCTCGGTAAGGTCTTAGGCTGTAGCAGAATAGCAAAATGGTGGTTTTTAGCTGGTTAACAGCAAGTCCAAACATTCCTTAGCTCACCGTTCATACTGAATGACTCAGCAACCCCACATACTGATGATTCATGTGTAACAAACTTATGAAGGAACAACCACGTTCTCACATCGCAGGGTAAGTGAATCCCGATAATTTGCAGTATCTGATGTGTTTTAGCTTCTTGCTAAATGTTTTCCATTTGTTTATTGCACACCAAGATGTTGTTCCCACATCCTGGGTTTGATCAATACATGCTAGCCTGTGAAACTGGCATTGGTCGCCAACTCACAAAATGCTAAGGACCGTGATACGTTTATTTATTTTTTTTACTTACTAGTGTTTATTTGGTGTATTTGTTTAGCCTCAAGTGGTACACTCTAAGAATGAATTGGTTACAACAACCAATCTAGCTGGTTAAACCAATATTTGTTAGATTAACCAATATATTGATCATTTTGACCAAAATATTGGTTAATCTAATCGCTCTTTATGTTGTATTAACCAAAAGATTCGTCAAACACATGATTACCAACCAGACTGTTAAAATTCCATCAATTTTTTCTGTTTTTAGGGTGTACATACAGTAGCTACCTTAAACCATGTTAAAACATAAGTAACTTTTAAATAATATTTTACTGCCGTCTAACTGTGTGGAAGTTGGCATCTTACTGTACCTTAGAACAAGCGTAGTAGTTTTTTTGTTATCTTTGATGGATTTAGCTTCAAGTGAGGTCTTCCAAAATATATTGGGGAAAAAAAAGAAAAACGGGGGAAGGAAATTGTCCCTATACATTGTGGTACAAAAATTTGCCCAATGGAAACAACCATCTTAGGTAAAGTCAACTTAAAATCCCCAGTTAACCAGTGTTGAACTGGGAGGGAAGCTGGAAGCAATCCATGTCAGCACATAAAGAACATGGAAATTCCACATATTTTAATATGACTATTTTTCTTAAAGATGTTAAAGGTACATTAATGCATCAGTGATGTATGAGATCCAGAGTATTTACATGAAGGACTCTTTGTGTTACCTACGGGGTATTTTTATGAGAACTGTACCCTTTGGGTCCAGAAATAAAACTCCCAGAGCTCGCCAGTCCCCATCACACTCTGTACTGTTTGGTTTGAAAGCACCTGGAAAGGTCAAATTTAGAGAAGTTTGTTCCAGAAGGAAGAAGAGTGGCTCCTAAAATATAATCAAGTCAAATCCTGACATTTTCCTAAACAAGGGGTTGTTTTGTCCAAACCAAACTACGTAGGTTTTTTTTTTTTTATCTTACTGATTAGTTTAGCTATATAAACATGTCCATGTACAGTATATCTGACAGTTCAATAAAACTGAGCAGTGACAGAGACTGAGAAATGGAAGATGTTTCACTTCTAAGCTCCAAGGACAGATGAGTGCTTTTGTTTTGAAAGACTAGAATTGAAAATGGAAGAAGGGGAATATAACATCGAACGTGAACGGTTTCTACAGTGAAACATGGTGGCTGTAACGTCCTTGAATAAACAAATATGAGTGATGAAGATGGAAACCTGTAAAACCCTAAGCGAGGACACTGTGATTCTCTCTGCAGTCTGCTGCATTTGACACAATATCCGCCTCTCAGTGAAAACTATGTGACTGATGTACCATTATAGATTGTTAAATAAATGCTACTTACATGCTCACATGTAGATAATCCCAAAAAAATCTGCAAATATTGATTACAAGTATTATGGGTTAAACACCTGTATTATATTTATATTATTGTTTGTCATCAGAAATAAGCGATAAACATCTTCACACTGTATTTTATGCAACTGCGTAATGCTAAATTTTATTGTTAAAATTAAATATATTTAAATTTGTAAAATACTGAATACGAAAAGCTGCAAAATTTTACAAATAGAAAGCTGGAACAGTGACTTGTCTTGCAATTTTGAATAAAAGTGATCAAATTATTAAATTAGAAATCAGATTAATTCAATTAACTATAAGAAGGATCTTATGAATGAATGTACTTTCCACCATAGTAAAATATAGATTCATGCTGTTTAAAAAAATGGAAGGTTTTAACCCGGAAAATCTTGAGTTTATGAAGATTTTTGCTAAGTTCTAACATGTTACCTCAACAGAAATCTAAAAGTCACAAGTTGATGCTTCATAATTGAGTTTTTCTCTCCTAAATCTGAAAAATTATCATAAGTATATGTTTTTATCACAGTCCAAGCAGCTTGCAGAAGGCTGACATTGGGCCACTAATAGACTAAAAGAGCGATCTGTTTTCATGATGCTGCTGATGTTGTCTTTTATGTTCATGTTTATTGTCACAATTTTTTTTTTTTTTTAGGATTTATTAAATGGTCATTTTTTTCTTATTACAGTTCAAATAAGATGTGTTCACACTGTGGCTGTTTGGTCCCCTTTAAATGGACGACGCTCAGCTTCCACGGAAAGTCAGCTTCTAAAGCAGAAGAAGAAATAGATTGTTATTTTTTTTTTTTTATATAAATTTACTTATTTTTTTTTATTTTTTTAAATTATAAAAAAAAAAAAGATAAAAAAAATAAATGGAAGCGCATGCTTGAAGAAGCCGAGGTCAAAACAACAACGAAAAAAAAAATGAAAATGTGTAGACAGAGATGGAGTAATAATAAGAAGAGTCCTGTTTTCTTCTTCTTCTTCATTGATCAGTGGGTGCATTGTGGAGCGTTGCCCCCTAGTGAGCAATTGTTTTAACTACGGTGGTTTAACCAGGCGGCTTGGTTCGCTTCGGTTACAGAAATTTTGAAAGCAAATCGAAGTAAAGAAAAAGTGGGACATTTTTGAGAAACCCCGCCCCAATAGACCCTTTGCGTGTTTTTTGCATACGTCACTTGCGCATGCTCGCAACTACTGCTGAAGGTCAGAAAGCTTTGGAGGCCCATTGGAATAAAATAGGGACTGGTCTTCACAGGGTTAATCACAACGATGCCGGACTGTTTTAATGGACGAGGGGAGAACTCTCCTAGACGGGGAAAACGTTTTTACTAGTTTCCCATGAAGAAACACCAGCGATCGGCTTGGATTTGTACAGTCAGAGCTCCTGCTTAACTGCAGCAGGCAAGCTAGTGGTACCCGTCCGGGTCGCGGTTCCTAAGTACTGGAAAGAAAAGGAAAGGAAAGGAAAAGAAAACAAAAGAAAAGAAAAGAAAAAGAAAAGGAAAAACCTTTAAACGCCCACCAGACTGTTAACGGGGAACTTTCAGCTAACCCCTAACCCTCTCTCTCTTTTTTTTAAGGGTTGCATTCAAACACAGTAAAGCCATGCTTACCTTAAATCCCCGGCGATTGACTCGGTTCTGCCTCCTCCTCATGCCGTTGTCTCCCGTCGTCCTATAGTGTTTCCGCAGAAAGATTATACTCCACGTCTCTGTGGTCATCAAACGCCGATGTGGCTGCTGAGCAGGTGTTTTAACACGGTGACTGAAAAAATACAGTCCAATTGCTCCATGGGAAAGCAGTAAAAACGTATTTCCGTCTAGAAGAGTTCTCCCCTTTTCGATTAAAGTAGTCAAAAATACAAAAAGAGTCCGTCATCGTTGTGATTAACCCCGTAAAGACCAGTCTCTATTCTATTCCAATGGGCCTCCAAAGCTTTCTGACCTTCAGCAGCAGTTGCGAGCATGCGCGAGTGACGTATGGATAAAATACGAAAAGCGTCAATTGCACTATGTCCCCGGACTATCCTGGTGTGAATGCACCCATAGTTGCGAATCAATTAATTGATCAAAACTTTATCTATAACAGTTTAAATGCTAATCGTGCTCCTCACCATCTGCAGTGTGTTGTCTTGTACGAGTTTGTCTATATTGGTTGTTTGATTTAGTTGTTTTTATTTGTTATTTGATGTTCACGTTTTTGGTCCTGCCATGTTCAGCACTTTGTGTTTGCTCTGGCTGTTTTAAAGTGCTATAGGCTATAAATAAGGTTGTATTGTATCTGGATGTCCTGACAGAGTCTGTGGAAAAGAGTTTCCCCCCAGGGAACAATAAAGGTGTATCCACCAAGCGCTCATACTGTACCAACAGTAACCAAAGTGCTACACACGTAAATAAAAACAGAAGATAAAATCATAGAATAATAATGATTATCATAAAAGCAGTAAGCAAATAAACAATAGAAGGCAAAAGACATGAACTGGGCTAGCGATAGTGCTCTCTGGAGTTACACACTGGTGTTTTTAAGAGAGATTTAAATTCATTCACAGTTCTGGCAGACCTCACAGAAAGAAGGAGACCGTTCCAGAGTTGAGGGGCTCGGTCTCCCCGAGCCACAAGAGTTCAAGTTCAAGTTCAGTTTATTTATAGAGCACACAAACAACATCCTTGTGGTGCCCGAGGTGCTGTACAACCCAACTAAACGATTGGATGCATAAAACAAATCACAATAAAAGATAAAAAAAAACTAACAAAGAGGAGAAAATATTTATACAGTCTAGACACAATAAAATACAAATGACACCAGTCATGTTACAAAGGTCATAATGACCCAGAGCTAGAAACATAATGAGAGTAATGATAACATGGGGGGCAGAAGGGGGGTCCGGGGAACCACTTACAGCATCTTCTGATCTCAGAGCTGTTCAAGGACGATGCAAATGCAGGAGCTCAGAGAGATAAGGAGGTGCCAGACCGTTTAAACATTTAAAAGCCAGGAATAAAAATTTAAAAACATTCCTAAAAGAAACAGGCAGCCAGGGAAGAGAAAGCAATACTGGGTAATGGGAAACATCTACTCCTTAATGATCACTTAAATAATAAATTTGGGATTTAAGATGCTGTTGCCAGATGTCACTTCTGTACCATCACCTGTCTAAGGAAGAAAAGAAAACTCCCTACTTTTAAGAGGGAGCCATGTTTTTTCCAAAAACAGCTGATAACGAGAGGGACGGTCTTTAACAGATTTAACCTCAAGGGCCGATCATTTTAAATAAAACCTGCATCTCAGGCACAGTTTAGTTTGTCCAGGATTAAAAAGTGGGCTGAGTTCACCGCCTCTGACGTCGCTGTCTGTTTCTGCTGACTGCTGATGAATTGATGATGACTTGAAGAGGAGGAAGAGGGGCGAGTTAATGACCCCTCTGCATACATGCACACAAACACGCATGCAGAGCTGATAGATGGTAATTAAGGGGAGAGTCTTTCTAGATCTCATTAAACAGCAACGTCTCCCACAGCTGTAAAGAACTACGAGGTAGATCCGGCTTCCTACTGCACACATGATACAGCGTGTGTGTGTGCATTCACACACACACACACACACACAGTTAGAAGAGTGGGTGGTGTTGGAGGAGCTGACGGGTTTATTAAAGGATAAAGCAAAGACTGTGGTGATTGTCTGACAGAGCTGCTGTAGGTGTACAGTACAACTTCATGACATAACTTTCACACTAAATCCCCTGCCTCGCAGAACAGGTTTGTTCCTGTGCCATATTTCTTTGATAAAGGAGACATATTGTCCCTTTTTTGCAGGTTGACATGGTATTCTGAGGTTTTATGGATTGACTGTGACCCTGCCATAACATCCAAGCAGGCCAGTTTTAAAGGATGCTCACTTCCCTTGTAGTCCTATGACCAAATTCTGTATCGTGTAGCTTTCACAATCACCCCTTATTCATTGTATTTGACTTTTTCCCCATATATTTCCATGCATACCCACAGTTTCCGTTGACTGGGAGAAGAATTACCTCTTTAGATTAGCTAAGAACAGCCTTTTCCATTGTTGTGGGAATTGTGCACTGCACGTCGCCACACCACCCAAAACAGTTTTAGTATCCGTGTTGATCATATGTTAATCGTCATCCTGAATTTGTCTTTCTCCACAGAACTTATCAGAACCAGGCGTCTGGCTGTAAGGTTTGTGTCACTGTTAGTTTTTTTTTTTCTCATAGTCAGGATCTCTAGCAAACATGTCTACACAGGACACCTAACTCGAGTGTTTGCCATCTCTTTCAGTGTGAAGATGTGAGGGTGTTGATCTTAGTTTTAGATGTTATTGTTACTCCAAAGGAGGTTTATAACTAAGGTGGTGCAGCAAACTGCTGTGTTACCACCGAAGTAGCTCCAGACAACAGATATGGCTCCTTTTTTTCTGCGTCATCATGTTCATCTTCAATGTCTTCAAAGAGATGTTGCTGCTTTTCTTTCTTAAAGTGATCGTTTATAACTAGTAGTACATGTCAGGTGTCCACTCACCGTAGCAACAAATGGTATCTAATAGTTTAAACTATATCGGATTGTTCATCCACGGTTTTCGGCCGTTCGGCTTTCAAAGATCCACTTCCCATTTTTATTCTTCCGTGTATCCTTAAATGCCTCACAAAGCAGCGCTTAAGATGATTTTCCTTCTTTCTCTTTTTCCGTGGTCTGAACAGTTAGGGATGCACGATATAATCGGCCCCCGATTGGTATCAGTCTACTGTACATCGGCCTTAAAACTGAGTATTGGACATCAGCCACCCCACCAATATTTAACCGATCAAGCTGCTGTTTCCAATTTCTAATGAAACAAAAACTTCTTCCTTTTCAAAAACTTCTTTTTTACAGACTTTAAAACTTCTAAAGACAGTTTCTTTAAGGATGTTCTGTTGGAACAGAGTTTATACACGGTCATTTGTGTAAATAACCAAATATCCCCTGTTTTTGGGATATTGTATTGTATTGTATTTTTTTTTTTTTTTTCTGAAGGAGAAGAAAATCCAGGTGGTTCTAGGATATCACACACATATCCTATTAATTTTGTTTGAACAACTGATTAAATTTGACTTGTTATCCACAACATTGAGTTTTTTTTCTAATTTTGCACAAGGAATGAATATTACATCATTTATTTTTCAGCTTTAAGCTTTAAGGTGGCAAAAAATAAGATTTCCATATGAGGTTTGTTATAATAAGATTTTTTTCTTCTAGATTGTTAAATATGGTACAGCAGTTATTTGATTTCTGGACTACTTGAGGGGAGGAATATATATATATAATATATATATATATATATAAAGAACGTTATAATACCAACTTACTTTCTAGGCAATTATTTAAAATTTCTACTAATTTCTTATGTTGAGTAGTTAGTTTAATAGAAATAATCTAAGGATGAACTAATAATTAAGCTGTATATTATATACAGCCCTTTATAAATGAAGAATGACTTCACATGATTTTTTTTTTTACTGTAGTTTTTATGAGGAATTTTACAAAACAAAAATGAGGAATTTTTTTTTAAATGAAGCTCAGACAGACAAAATTATGATTCTTTCCTGCTACTTTTCCCATGTCTTTATTTCCCATTTTTTTCCCCTCACAATTGGGGGGGAAATAGTAACAAACTTCCTCTAGCAGCTGTAAGGATTATGAAAACCGGTTTGTGGTCCAAATTGATTTAATTTTGACTGATTTAACGTTATGTAATGACTGAGCAGCAGATCATTATAAAACCACTCTGATATTTGCAAAAAAGAAGCGATTTCTTCTTAATCAGCTCCCCTTTAGTTATACTGGACATGCTTTTCTTCAGATCAGCTACATCAACTTTCAGTGAAACCCCTCCCACACACACATATACAGACACACACACTTTTGCAGGGCAAACCTCAACCATTATGAGTCATGTCCTCTGGTTCAAGGACATGCTCACTTTGTTTGGAACAAGCAAATTCCCACGGGCTTTATTAATGAGGACTTCCCTCAGGCCATATTGTGGAGAAGGATGCTACATGGGAGAAAGGATATACGGCGAACACATGGCTGCACAGCAGCTCTAATACCCACCTGCCCACACAGTTACTGTACCACCAGGAGCTCACACACACACTGCATCTCAAAAATTAGATAATGACCTCTTCATCTTAGTAGCACAGAGGACAGTGTGCTGAATACAGTTCATTTAGTTCGCAGTAAAACAACAGTTAACAAACTACCACCTAATTTTGGATAAGACTTGTATTCCTCAGTTAAAACAGTGTGGTTTGATATTTACTGTGCTGTCAAGAATTTTAATTAAAAAAAAAAAAAAATCCTCACATCTTATAGGCACAGCCCCAAATAACTACTTTTATTATTGCAATTGTTAATCCTCCAATTTCCTTTTTAAATATAATCTGTGTTTGCATGAGCAGAAACAGGTTTATCTGGTTTCATTTAGTTACTCCTTTAGGTTTTATTTAGTCATGTCAGTCATTTTCTGTACCGCTTATCAGGGTCGCGGGGGTTGCTGGAGTCTATCCCAGCTATTATCAGGCGAGAGGCGGGGTACACCCTGGACAGGTCGCCAGTCTGTCGCAGGGCCAACACAGAGAGACAGACAACCATTCACGCTCACATTCATTCCTAGGGGCAATTTAGAGTGTTCAATTAACCTAACATGCATGTCTTTGGACAGTGGGAGGAAGCCGGAGTACCCGGAGAGAACCCACGCATTCACGGGGAGAACATGCAAACTCCACACATTGTTCAAACCCCCTCCCCAGCTGGGAATCGAACTAGCGACCTTCTTACTGTGAGGCTGCGGTGCTAACCACCACACCACCGTGCAGCCCAGGTTTTATCTAATTATTGTTAATTTATTTTATTATTGATTGTCTTATTTATTTCTAGTGTTCTTGGCATGTCATTTTAAACAACACAAAATTCACAATATATTTACAGTATACTTTCCGGACTATTAAGTGCACCTGATACAAACCACACCCAATAGAAAATTCGATTTTTACATATACAGGCCTTACTTGTCCAAAAGTCGCAGGTGTCCACATTGTAACGAGATATTTACACAAAGATTTTTTAAAAACTTTTAATTAGATACCAGTAACATACATTTAGGCCACATACTATAATTTTTTTCTGAACAGTACCCATAACATGGCCTTTAAAAAAAAAAAACAACTTTATGTCGCCATCTCCAATGTCTCACCCGTTATTCATTGATGCCAAGCTTACGTGAAGCAGCTTAGCTCATGTCCAATATAAGAAGACACAACTGTCGGTGTGCGATGCCGGTCTCCCCCTGTGAAGCAGAAGTATTCTACATTTTTAGTGTTTTTTAATGGAGCAACAGCCGTTCCGACATTCCTCCACACCTACATGGGTCCCCAATTGTCAAAATCACAACACTTAAATTTCTGCCAAACGTCACATCATCACAATTAGGGTTAAGGTGAGGGTATATCGGAATGACAGCATGTAACTCTCCCCGAATAAGCGTCAAATCCAGATCCCTCATACAGCAGTAGCTCCAACGTTGTTTGTGGGCAGTGGATGAAGAATTGTGTGTCTTGAACAGTACGTGAGACATCATAAATGAGAAGGATCCGGTGGCTTTCCCTGCTGATTTTCATTCATGAAGCTCATTTGCCTGCAAAAATCCATAAATTAACCGCATCATTGTTCAAATCGCAGCGTTCAAAGCGTGTGACAAAAGCAGCGGCTTGTAGCCCAGAATTTACGGTAAACATGGAGCTGTTTCTTTGTTAGTACTGAGTTGTACAGGAAGTGATGATTCTTTCAACCAGTCAACAATTGAATTTGAGTGCAATGAGAAGTTATTAAAATAAGATTCAGTCCCGTGTTAAATGACCCTGCAGTAAGTCTGTGTACTGTATGCAATCTCCATTGATGGGATTGCAGCTGGAGGGCACATGCTAGTTTCTAATGCTCAGAGTGAGCACAGATTCCTTTTTCTTTACAACAATGCACATTCACTGACGGTCAAGTCTCCAGGGTAGGCTCTGAAAATGACAGCAACAACTTGCAGATGACGTCCACAGTCCAGTCTAATAAGCTAACCAAATTAATTAAGCCATAATTATCATTGCCTGTAGGACACAGTGTAATACCATGCCTCCATGCTGTCTTAGTTATAGGCTTTTCTCCTTGGAGGTAGTGGTAGTTATTGGACCAGGACCAAATTCACTGTTGCCCTCACAGGAAAGAGGATAAACATGGAAAACTAGCAACAGGAAAGCATTTTGTTAGCTTCTTTTATTGTGTGTACCCACATTGAAAATAACTATTCAAACATCCTCTTTTATCATAGAAATGCTGTGATTTTATATCGGGCTTTAAGCATGAGGTTGATATTAATCTCTTACTCAACTATCTGCCAGAAGTACTAGTAAGTACTGTAGTAATTTTTCTTAGTCAAACATGTCAAAATGTTGGGAGCAGTAAGGATTTGTCATCCTTTTCTCCTGAACACAGAAGTGTGAATCAGGAGCGGATGTAAAGCAGGAACGTGATGGTTTCACTTTAGAATATTTTTCTAGGACGTTTCATGCCTTTCATTAGAGTTGATATAAGAACATGGCAAGAAGTGGGAGTAGAGGGACGCAGCAAAGATCCCTGACATTGTGGGAGGACAGTGGTTCATAGTAAGGTGACCTAAGCTGTTCGTTTAATAAAAGATGTCCATTAGCCTCCAGCCAGCAGGATGAAGTCGCATTCATGGCACAGGCTCTTCAGCATATCTGGCAATTTGTTCCTCTTTCTGCTTTAATTAGAACAACAAAGGTCAGACACAGCAGACGCCTCAATAGCAATGTCACAGAGGAATGTATTATGCGTATCACCATAGCAATGATCCAAAATAAAGCTGCAGTCCAGAGCTCAAAGTGGATCTGCAGGGAGCCAACTCGAGACGATTTTCTCACTTTCCAGCAGAAAAATCAGACCATTCACTGAAGTCCCAAATGCACCGTCTCAGAATGAAATGACCTCCTTTTGGCTGAACTAGTTTCAAAGACAATGAATACAGCGCTCATCACATCCGTTATAAATGGAATAACAACATCAAGCGCATTCAACATGTATGTGATAGCTGCTGCTCCCTGTGAGAAGCCATTGTGGCGATCTGGCTGAGCTATAAAGGAAAGTCAACATGGGCCGGAGCCCCGAAAGTGAGTTTACATGGAATGTTTGAAAGTCCTACTTTTCCCGCTGCCATCTGTCTGTCCGCTGGCTTTTACTCTTTAATCAGAGCAACATGAAGCCGGGAGATTTGATCCCCCTGGAGACGTACGTCCTCAGAGGCCTCTGGGAAGTAACTGTATGGCTTTCTAGAGCAGCTTTAAAATGTGAGGCTGTTTCATCAGCTTCCATAAAGAGGGTTCTTCTGTGACTTTGAGGCATCCTGTCTTCGAAAAATGTCAGCATGTGCATTGCGTACGCGCAGTGCTGGAAGCATTGTGACAGTCTCTGTCATAAATACTGATGAATGAAACAGACGGTGTTTTACATCTATCCTCTAACTTCCTCCTTTTTTTGCCTTGCAGCTCTGGTCTATCCCGGCGTTTGAAATTAGTTTTAGGAGTAATCCTTTAATCAGAGAGTCTCGCTGGGATTACCACACAGGGCAGAGGCCTTGGTTACTGCCCTACACCATCACTGGGAGTTTCTGATTTACACAGTTGTCCACATTTAGCATTACCACAAAAAAGCAAAAAACAGTGGGCACAAATGCCCTTCCTCCCTCAACGAGTCGCCATTCCCCTCTAAGAAACCTCTTAATATAATAAGATTATGTTGATTTTATTTATTAATCACCGTGTTGACTGTAGCTGTCAATTCCAATGGAAGAAAATATATCTCCACTTGAATTACACTGATTTTAATGGCGATGTTTCGAATAGTTAATATTCTTCAGCTCCCTCGACAAAAATGACCTCTACCCATGCAAATATTTTAGCACTGTTTTAAAAACAATCCTGAAAACGCACATCACATGACCATGCTCAAAGCTTTTCTCCTGCACACATAAACAGAAGAGAAATGATAAACTGCAGAATTTAACTTCAGAACAGCTGATCGCTCAGAGAACAACAAATGCAATTTGTTATCCAAGTTGAATTAAGCAAAGGTGGTCATAGCCAATGTCTTTGTTTTCTCTTGGAAAAGTTTAATGAGATACAACCATGATGATTCAGGGGAAGACCTGATAAGGATTTCAATTTCAGTGTCTGCGTCATCTTTGTTCCTTTGTTTCTTCAGACTAACAACACAGTCCTAGAGATTTCAAGATAAAACAGGACAACAGTATTTTCAAAAGTTAAAGGGACTTGAGGCAAGATTAAGAAAAGAGACTTGCAAGTGCCGCAACTGGTGCTCCGGGTAACTGCAGCCACCGGCCAAGCCGGCATGGGAGCGTGCACAAACGGATTCTACAACGTTGTTTACTATGCTAATGAAATCTTTTCCTTTTGTTGTTATACTGGTATGATCCGCGAAGGGAAATTAGGGCTCTGCATTTTACCCATCTCTGTACAGTAGTAACAGAGAGCAGTGGGCTGCTACTCAAAGCACCCGGGGAGCGGTTGGTGGGGGTTAAGGACCTTGCTCAAGGGTCCACAGTGGTTCACCTAGAGGTCGCGTCGGGGACTCGAACCCGGGTCCTCCGCACCAAAGCCCACGATGGTTCCCTACCACTAGGCTACCCACTCCCTACTACCTACTCCCCTTTCCTTCGTAGCTCCACTTTTTAGTGTCTTTCAGTTGATCTGGATCGTTTGTTGACGGCAGAAGAATCCATAACTATTGCTCACAGTGTTTGAATTTACCGCGACCGTCTCCTTCCTGGATCAAAACTATCGAGGATGCGGATGCAGCGTCAATTGACGTCACATCTGCAGGACTGCGGAAACAGGTGGAACACATTGCTTAGGTGTGATTTTGGTCCATTTTTCCACACAAACTGCCTTCAAATCCTCAAGGTTCAGGGGTCTCTGCTGTGAACTCAGATCTTCAGATTTTTCCAAAGATTTTTAATTGGATTCAAGTGGGGTAATGGACTGGGCCATTCAAGCCGCTTTATTTTCTTTTTCTTAAAGCAGGTGAGTGTTTCTGTGGCTGGGTGCTCTGGATGGTTGTCTTGCTGAAAGATCCAGCCTCTTTTCATCTTCAGCAGCTGCAGATGGCAGCAGATTCTGGTCCAGAATATCTCTCTACTTTTCTCCATTCTTTCTTCCTTCAATGATAGCCTTCTGCCAGTACCACATACTGAAAAACAGCCCCCACCATGATGTTCCCACCTCCAAACTTCACTGTTGCTATAGTGTTTTGGGGTCAAGTGCGGTGCCATTTCTCCTTCAAACATTTTGTCTTATGACATCCGAAGAGTTCAGTTTTGGTCTCATCTGATCAGACTACATTTTTCCAGAATGTCATGGGTTTGTCCAGATGTTGTGTTGCAAACTTCAAACCAGCATCAACATGCTTTTTCTTCAGAAATGGAGTCTTGCTTGGTGTGTGTGCATGAAGGCCATGGCGGTTGAGTGCATTACTTCTTGTTGTCTCTAAAACAACTGCACCTGCTGATTCCAGGTCTTTCTGAGGCTCTCCATGAGTGGTCCTGGGCTGTTGGGGAACCTTTCTGATTATTGTTCTGACTCCTCTGTCTGAAATCTTGTGAGGAGGAGGCCGTGGCTGATTTATGACAATGCTGTGATCTTTCCACTTCCGGATGATGGCCCCAATGGTGCTCACTGGAACTTTCAGAAGTTTAGAAATGCACCTGGAACCAATGCCTTCAGTGTGTTTGCAATAATAAGGTTGCGTAGGTCTTTAGACAGCTCTTTGCTTTTACCCATCATGCTTCTTGCCTGATACCTTAGTGATAAGAAACCTTTTTAAAGGCATCAGTCAGGACTAAACCAGCTGATATTACTTTGCACTGATAGGGGACAGGATTACTTTCTAAATACTGACAGACTCCAGCTGGTTTCTTGGCTTTCCAGATCTTTTTACGCCTCCATTTCTTTATGTGTTCAATACTTATTCCCTGTGTCATTTCACTTTATTACACATAACTTCATTTATGGACATAAATGTTGGGATTTCTTTGTATGTGTGCATTACTTGGGTTGTTGTCGACATTCTGGTGAAAATTTCATGTCAATAACTCTACTAGAAATATATTTCCTGAGAAGAATGTTGATGTGTTCAGTACTTTTTTTTCCCCGCTGTATATTCAACAGTTAAATGTGGGTATAAATATGGGTATAGCACCAGAAAAGTGAAAGCCAGCAATTTCTTTTTAGAACATCAGCTGTTAATGAATAAGTTTTTGAAGTTAAAACTTGCTGGATTCACATCAGTATCAGAACACGTCATTTAGATGTGACAAAAGCTCAATGGTGTCCTGTTGACTGGATCTATGGGAAGAAAAACGAACACCCACGGGCAAAGCATGCAAATATGGAGAGAACATGCAAAATCCACACCAACAGGAAAAAAGCTTTGTCATCATTTTCTACAAGCTAGTAGCTGCTGTAATTTGTTTGATTCAGCAAATATTACTGCTTAAGGGGATACTGCACTGATACTACAGGGTTAACCACTTGGCTTCCTAAAAAAGATAGTGAAGTCCTTTTTGCATGTTTGTTTTTTTTTATTGAGGGAAGATTATTCAAATTGCTCCCATTTTATTTCAGTTTGATACTACACCGCAGAAACAAGACCAGCCATTTCTGTGGTACAAATAAAAAGCTATTTTTTATGGTGACTGTGGTTCTCAGCAGTCAAACAAATCTCAAAATACATTTGACTAATGGAAAACAGATGAAAGCTTTGGAGTTAGCATGTGAATATTTCTGACATAATGTGACATCTTATTATTTTCTAGTATGGGATTCTGTGTAGAAAGGCCTTTAGGCATGCAAACGTTGGCCAAGTACTGAAGTTAACTAGTCACAGAACAGATCATTTAATAGACAGCTTCTGCTAATCAATACATTTGGTCATTTACAAATGAAAAAAACGAACAATTTTTTTTTTTTTTTTACTTATTTTGAAAAGGAGTTCATATGAATTTTACTCCATACTTCTGTAAATCATGGTTCATGGGTCACATGGTTTACAATATAGTGTTTAGCTCTGTTTTATATGTACTTGTGGATTTGGTCTTTAAAAAAAAGAAAGAAAAAAAAAGCCTTAAATATTTCTGTTCTAAAAAAACAGAAATAATTATAAACTATTATTTAAAAAAAATAAAAAAGATAAATAAGACAAAGCAGTTTTTTTATTTTACAGTATATCAGGTTTATGGCTCAGATGCAGCAGTTAAGTTTTGTCTTTACTTTAAAATTTCATGAGAAAAAAAGGACGTGAAGCTGAGCGTATCAGCCAGCTGCAGCAGCAGAGGTGACTTCACTTAAAGTCCACTTTCACAGCGTGTCAAGTTGATGCATGTAATTCCACAATGCTGGACTGTATGGAATATAGTCTTTCTAGCAGTGGCTCACATTGATGTCTCTAAAACAGGCGCCTTAATTAATTTCAGCTCTGGAGAGAGGCCCCATTTTTGGAAGTGCAGTGACCTTCAAAGTGTGCAGTGGCCTCTTTTCTCTCTTGCAGCGTTAACAGACACTTTTGCAGAAGCTGCTCCGGTCTGCTGCTGCTGCTCCACAGCGCTGGTCGTCTTTGTTCACACAAGGTGCCCATAATTCAAATGATGAGTCATATGTCTGTGGCAGATGAACTGAATGCAAAGCAGTTCAGCTCACGCTATAGGCCAGAGTCCCTGCCGGTCTGACCTTGAAAAATGTGTCACACACAAAACTGAATCTGAACGAACACATACCGAAAAAAGTACATGCATCTTGTAGGTTTTATTATCTAACTGGAATTTTTCCCTCTATTGAGGAACCATTATGAGGTCTTGAGTTAAGGACTGTTCCGCTATTACTTTCCAATTATTGTTAAACCAGTTTACCTTTAAAAGTTATATTGCTCCTACAAAATACTATTTTGATGTTCTTATGTTGCTGCTCAGTGTGCATGCCATTATGTTTGGTTGTAATCAGGAGTTGGAACTCTGTATAAGCCCAAATGGGCTTCGTTCCCCTCCTTGTACTGTATCTTGTGTGATATGTGTACAGAAAATAAACCTAAAACTTAAACCTAAAAGGTGGACCAAAAATAGAAATAAAAAAACAACTACATACTATGAAAAATGTGAAGCCACACAATATTTCTATAAATGTGTTTTTGAATGTCACTTAGAGCTGGATGTCTTTTAAATTTCACATACAAATTTTAGATTAGTTTGATTGTAAAGGAGAAATGTTAACCTGTTTTTCAGTTAAGATAAAGTGGGTTTGAGGAAAGATGATGAGTGTGTTTCAGGGCAGATCGATGCTTCTTGTGTTGAATTGGATGTTTTGGTAGAAAATGTCAGAAGAGGTCATCAAACACACCAGGACTGACTTCTATTTGACTTAAAAAAAAAAAAAAATTCTTCCTAAAAAGGCAGTCCTGATTGATAAACATACATCCATCCAAATAAGCTCAGTGGTCTGCAAACAAGGAAATGACAACATCCAAATGAACATAAAAGGAGCAGATGAAAACAACAAACACATGTCAGATGCAAATACAAAGCTTGTTTCATGGTTCACATTTCACAAAGGGGGGGGGGATCATTTCTATGATTGGATTGAGGATCTGTTGATGGTTTCACTTGTAAAATCCAAAAGGCTTCATGTTGCAGAAATTGGCTCGTGTCTAAAACAGTGAATAGTAAAAAAAAAAAAAAAAAAAAAAAAAAAAAAAAAAAAAAAAAACGGTGGCATGTACAGGAGGTAAAGGAGGAGTAATCTGAGAAGAATATTCCCAGTGGTTCATTCGGTGGATGACAAATATCACTTCTGATACCACAGAAAACACTGTCTTTGATATAAATCTGCTTATTTGAACAGAAAAAGTGCAGGTTTTGCTCTACTTTATTATAAATGTGATGCCTGAAAGCTAAAGATCCCACTGAAAAGTTCATTTATCTGAATATAGATGAGCACCATCATTAAAATTAATGTCATGTAACTGGGATTGAAAACATTTTAGATTTTCATCTAAGTCTATAAGAAACAAACATAAGGACTTGAGTTAAGGAGAGCTTTTATGCCTCCTCAAAGCCAACGTTTAAGATAGAAACATATAAACCCAATGATGCAGCTTTCAGTTCACATATGTTTTTATTCTTGCTGCTGAAAAGACTCATTTATAAGCCAACATCTTGCTTCTCTTTAGCTTAAAATGCAGATTCAGAACCTGAACTCTCAGAAAAAAAGTTAAAAAAACAAACAATCTAAGCCCTGATCTCCAACTGCCCCGTTGGCCTCACGCTCTTGTTTTGCAAAAGATGCTCCTTTTAGGGATTAAGTAGTGCTAGCAGCACTCCAAGGTGCAATCTGGAAGGCTGGATAACCACTACTCCTTAATTCCTGAATGATAAGAGGGCAGATTAGCTCTGGGAAAGGAGGGGTGGGGATCAGGACTGGGCCACTGCCTCTACAAATGCCCCAGCTATTGCTAAACTATCATGCAGATCCAGCTGCAACCTTTTGAGAAATCCTGCCATCAAACCAAACTCATCAAACAACCTTTATGGAGGAAATAAATCAAATTAGTGGTTATTACATAAACCCTTATGATTATTGCATTATCTGCAAGGAGTCCCGTGTTTCTGCGGAACAATGAGGATGTTGTTCTTAGGGCAAAATTAAATGAAAAAACAAAATGGCAGCAACCTTCAGCCCCCTTAGTTTTAATGTGTTTCATCATGGAGGAGGATAGAGCTGGACCAGCTGTTTCATCCTGAGACAAGCCCCCCCCCCAGTTAAACTAATTTACCGTCCAGGCTTTAATTAGCTACGCAAGAAGAAAACAAAAGAAATTTGTTTTGATCTTGTTATTGCAAAGACGCCAGCATGGGTGTTTCCCCGAAACCATGAGGCCTAAATTCAGAAAATTAAATGGCAGATGTGACTTTTTGTTACGCTTGATTGCTCTCTTTACTCACGCAGACATTGTTCATGAGAAAGTGGTTAATTTAAAGGAGTTTCCAGAGATGGTTCAGGTTGGGGCATGATGTGCTCTCCCCTCCAGGCTCCCACCAATCCACCAATGATCCAGCTGGTAGATTACATAATACTGCCTAAAGGCTTTGTGCAGCACAGTGCTGGGCTGCTTGAAAACCTCGCTGGGAATTACACGTATGCTCCCCAGACTTACTGTGGAGGCTGAGCAGAAGCTGAAGGCTTATCTAGGAACTGACTAACTACAACCATTTCAAACACACCACACAGGCTAAGCTTGCGTGCCTCATGTTTCTTTGCAGTGTCACTTTTAAGTCTTCACTGACTGTCTTGTTGAGGTGGTAAACCCTCTGCCTGCGCAGCAGTCCCCGGATGTGCTGGAGGCTGTTGGAGGAGTTTTGTGTCTCTGAAGGTTTTTCTAAATTTATGACAGATTAGACACGCCTCTGTGCAGCCAACACCGAGCGTTTCCTTGTAAGTGGAACACGGTTACAAATGCACGCAGCAGCAATGTGTGACGTCTGCGGCTACCGTTGCTCCATCATTTCCATGCGCAGTGTTACATCAGCAGAGCTCTGAAAACATCCAGAGGTGCGCTCAGGTTGGAGGGCGTCTCTGCACGCACTCTTTGTAGGCATCTGCTCGTCCTGAGCCGTCGGCAAGTCACGCTGCTCAGGTTGGGCTGTTTCCCACAGGATGACACCACATCTGCACAAAACCCCAGGCATGCTCTTTAAGTTGTCGTGGTTGTGATTAATTTCATCCTTAAGTATGATGTTGTAGTCTTTATTTGTTAGTGGATGTATTGTCATTGTAGAAGAATTATTAGTGTTGAATAAAGTTGATGTTCTAATTGGTAGCTTCCTTGTTTTTGGCATTTCTTTGAACCCAAATCAATCAGCACATTATTGCTGCAATCTTCCCATTAGACTTATAAGGATGGAGACTAAAATATAGCAGATGGAAATATGGCTGTGCAATTAATTAAAATTTGCTCGTGATTTGAATTTTAATGTCAAACGATCTCCAAACATATATAATCGAGTTGAAATGATTTATTTGCCATTTTGCTTTACACAATTTCTGAAATGTGCAGAACATTCCCTTTAGGGCTGCACAATATATCGCAATCGCATTGCAAATGTGCGCAATAGTCACATCGCAGGATCTGTAATGTAGGTGGCAAATTAACTTAACGTGTTCACATCTAATTTCAAGGGTACCTGACATTAGGGGTGTGAATGACTGGTTTGATCACAATACAATATTATATCAATATAGTGGATAGCAATTTGATGTTTGTCTATATCTCAAATTCAGTCATGATACAATTTTGATTTGGTTTGATTTTGGATCCACTGATCAACATGAAATGATATGAAACAATATTACAAGTAATAATCGAGGTTATTGTTATCCTAACATAACTGTATGCTCGTATACTTGCTGAAAGTACATACGCAGTACAACCTCCCTGTGTAATATCTATCCACTGCACAACTTTAAACATGGATTTTTTAAAAACATCAACATGAGAATCTCCACTCAGACAGAAAATGTTGTGTCAGAGGAACTCCAAAATAAAACCATTTTCAAAATAAAAGTGGGTTTGATATTAATTTTTGGGCAATTTTGGATCAATTTAGAAAATACGGTACATTGATGTATTGATTGATGTATTGTGGCATCCCTACCTGACCACTGCACACAGTGATCCACCAACCACCATCATTCTTAATCAGTTTGGCAAAGAACAAAACTTTTGTGGTAAAACGCAATTCATACTTGTACATATCAACGAAACATGTACTCAGGACCTGGCACAATAAAGTTAAGTAGTAAAAGATAAGATGAACCACTCAGACAAAAACCATACTTACAACAATCCCAAAGATGTAAGATCACCCTGGGTTATGGTAGACATAAACTTGAAGTGCCATTCAAGTCATCTGATGAAAATTCCTGTATTTTTCACATCACGATATAAATTGCAGTGTGAAAAAAATCACGATGTTAGTTTTTTTTCCAGTATCGTGCAGCCCTGATTTCTTTCCACGTGGCCCGACTACAACCTACACTCATGCAGCTCAAGAGCAAAGTGTGTGTTGCATGAATTATCAATAAAAAAAGTGCTTTTTGAATAATTGTGATTTCAGTATTGACCAAAATAATCGGGATATTGATTTTTTTCCATAATCAAGCAGCCGAGATACAAATGACTGTTTTAGAAACCAGAGGCTGCTCAGCAGTGCTTCCTGTTGCACAAATGTTCAGTCTAAAACCTCCAAAGCCCTCCTGTCATAGGAAGAAAATATATTCACTGCTTGGCCATAGATTACTTATGCATGGAAGCGAGGTGTTATGGTGAGGCCATGTGTTACTAATGAGGGGGAATGACATAGTTGAGCCATGGCCATGTGTTACTAAGTCATGGTCGTGGATTACTAAGGTTGAGAATATACTTGCTGGTTAACCTCATACTCACAGCTCTGTCATGACAGTAAATGTACTTGCTTGTGTCTTGTGCTTGCTACCAGAGCGAGAGGGGCACATTAGAGAGCTCACACTGGACTGATTGCTGAATTTGTAGGTTGTAAACAAAAGAATAATCACGGTGACTTTGTTTGGTTGAATTTAAGATCACTGCAGATAAAGTAACTGCAGTGGTATTATAGATGGCATAAGAACCCTAAAACACGCACGTTGTGTGTTGTCTCAGAAACCTTAGGGCATTTTTTACTGCTGTCGACCCTGTAAACTTACATCTGGTCAAATTGGTCCCAACATTGGGCCAACTGGTTACTCACATTTTGCAGCTTGGGAACACTTTGCCTTCATTTCTGAGCACATGCTCAAAAGATGCTGCAAACAAATGTAAAATACGCAGTCACGGTCGGCCATGCGTCACTACAGTGTAATTAAAATCATGACCTGGATTAAAGTATCTCTTATTGATTCACAGGATTAAAATCAATTAAATTAATTCAAAGTGGCCCAAGTCACATTACACTCTATGTGCTTGCCTGTTATCTTGTGACCAGAGTTTTATCACTTTCCACGCCAACTATCGTGTAGGGACGACTTCCCATCTCGTTCCCTTGCATTAATGCTTGTCTATGAGTTAACATGTTTTCCTTTTAATTCCACCACCAGCTGCAATTTTCACAGCTATATTCGCCCACAGCCCAAAACATAGCATTTTAACTTAGGGGTGTAAGAAAAGATCGATACACCGATATATCGCAATATTCTGTGATGCGATATTGTATTGATATTAAAAAGCACTGTATAGATATTTTTACCAACGAAATCTCGCGAGATCTTGTTCAGTTAGCACCGGTCCAGCACGTAGAAAAGTCACAGTTTATTTCCCAGCATTCCTTTTTGAGTCATGTGACTACGATGCAGCTGCTGCTGCAACAGACTGACTTGCTTTGAAGCTGCTTATAATATATCTGGTTTTAAGTTGTTGGTTAAGTTACCAAGTTGTCAAAAAAGAAACATAATTAGCCACATGTTGGCTAATACCTGCTAATATCTGATATATGACAGCATTGCTGATGTTTAATATGCTTTTGAAATCTAATTGCTTTGATGAATCAACGTGAAACTCCACATTATTTATGTGAATGAATCACAGCAGATGCATCATTCTTTACACTTAGCTTTGAGTACTCTGCTGTAAACACAATATCGCGATATGTCATCTGGCTTATAGTATTGTGATGTATCGCAGTAGATCGTATCGTTGCTCCTGTATCAAGATTTATATCATATTGCCAGACTCTTGCCAACACACACCCCTGTTTTCACTGTGAAGACACAGAAATAGTAGAATTACTGAATTTTCTTAGCTACAAAATAACTGTATATTTATCTCTGCTGTCGTTCTTTCAATATATGTGCATTTGATTAAAGACTGTATTGAATCAAGATATTTTCAATTTTAAAAAACCTAAATTCCTTTGTTGTTCCAATAGAAATATGCTCTTATTTAAGGCTGCCAAAATAAATTAAGTAAGTCAAAGACGTACTGTACAGCTTCTTGATGAAAGTAATAAATTAGATTTGGGGTTATTATCTAAAACCTTTATGATTATTGCTTTAAGGTGTTTAGCTGTAGTGTAAACTACAGAGCCACATGATAAGTTTGTGCTTGGCTACATGAATGGGACGTACAGAAAGAAAAAAAAACACCACTCAGACGAAGATTTGAAAAGATGCGCTGTTCTTTGCAAGTTCTGCAGCAAGGAACTTTTGATGGCCACCGTATATTCACAGCAGTGCTTGGCATATGAAGTCATTGCTATACCCATCTTTACCTCTAGATGTCAGTAATTATTATTACACACTGTACCTTTAACACTAAAAATCTGATTTATGGGGTTAATTTAGGTAATCCATTCTTACCTTCTCTTTTATTTGTTGGTTTGGCTCCGTCTCCCTAAAGAGCAAAAACAGGCTGCAGGGCATTGTGAGAGTGTGCAGCAAAATTGCAGGTATAAACCTGAACGACCTCACTGCCCTTTATCAGCGCAGAACTTTGGGCAAGGCCCACTCCATCCTTGGGGACCGGAGCCACCCCCTGGCTGGTGAATTCCTGCTTCTCCCATCAGGGCGTAGGTACATGCTACCAAAGTGCAGGACCAACAGACTCAAGCACTCATTTGTCCATGCAGCCATTGTTTTCTTAAACAAGTGACTAACCTGTCATGATGCTGTTGTTTCCTATCTGTTGTCTTTGTTGTTTGAATGACTGTTGTTGTTGTGTTTTAGCACTGCTAGTTGCGCAAGAAATTGCCCTACGGGGACAATAAAGACTCCTTGAACCTTGAACCTTAATTTAGCTTAATTACACAGCATGTAATTGACAACATCATTTTTCAAACTGATTAACATCCCTAGTAGTTTTACATCCATGGTTATGGGTTTGTAACACTTTTATGAAAACATGGACATGTGGACATAGTGCAGCTTCTCTCTGTTTGATGCCCTTAAAAAACAAGTTTATTATTGTGGAGGAGGCAAATTTACAATGCAGCGCTGACGTTAGAGTTACCTGGATTTGCCTTACCCATGACAGTTATCATACCTTCACCTTTAACACAGCCTTTTTCTTGTAACCATGGAAACAAAACTGGACCCAAACCTTAGCCATAGTGCAGCTGAATCATAAAACAGATTTATGTAACAACAGGGACTTGTTAAGCCAACACTTCATATCACCTGCTCTGATGTATGTTTGATTTGTTTACTGGCATGTGGGGGAAATGTCACATATTTGTAGATCTAATCTTTGCTAGATTCCCACCCAGCAGCCAAATGTTCCTCAATTCATAGCTGAATGTAGTCAGCAGCAAATGTGGAGTGTTAACTGCTTATTATTGTTTGATAAAAACTAATGTCCCTACTTTTTTAAATGATATAATCTAGCAATCCTTTACATAGAATTAAACATTTTTCATCTGTTTATTTAGATTTATTTTAGGTTAACAGACAGCTTAATGGGATCTGTTAGCAAAATGTCCACTTTCAGTTGTTAAAATGGTAAATTCAAACAGCTAATGTAAAATTGTTGTCACTGATGATACAAAGCTGAGTATTTGGGAGAAAAATGTACATGATCAACATGACTTTGACATGCTGTAATACAGTTATAGGCTGTTTTAACTGCTATGGTTTATTTGAATGTGTGTGCAAGCCTGAATGGAAAAACAAGGGGTTTTACCCTTGGTTGAGTAGGAAGAGATGTAACACAGGCTTATTTGTTGGTTTCCGGCCTTTCAGAGTCAGCATCAGTTGATTCCTGCTGCTCACCATCTAAAATGCCAGAAAACCCAGTAACAGACTAAAGCGCCACATGGTGTGTGTGAACTGAGGAGACAAATTAATTCATCAAAGTCAATTGAGAGCCATCTTATGGGAGAAGCAGCAGTAAAATGTCACGATTTAAGGGTTCCTGGCACACTTTCTGTTACGTAATCCTCTTATGCCCTCTTGAGAATACTGTGTTCACATAACGGAGTTGTTCAGAACACACTAATTCAACATTTCATTTGGAAATGTAGATGAAAAAAATAAAAAAAAGGGAAGCCAGAGTGAGTGGTAATAGCCCGAGGCCTTTCTGTCTGATGATTGAAAAGGCTCTGCAGTCTTCTAGGTTTGATGTGAGAAATGCCTGCGAACGGGGAATGCTGCCCAAACAGAAGACGTCGATGGAGAGTTCCCGTGGATATCCACTCTCACCTCCGCTCTGCACGGAAAAGCCTTAATATTTAGAATAATGAAGTGGGAGCTTGTTCTGTGGGTTTGGCAGCAGGACGACTGACACCACTGACTGTCAGTCACTTGCCTCTGTGTTGCTATGGAAACAACCTTGTTGCTCCACTCAGAGGCTAATTCTGTAAAAGAGAAAAAGCTTGTAGAAAGCGATGAAGAAGAAGAAAAAAAGATGGCTGCATGCATGAGTCATCTGCTAACACATACATCCAAAGCTCCAGCGTTATCGCTACGAGCAGCCTGTCAGAGCTCCCTGCGTGACTGTAGCTTAACACAGCTGCCGCAGAGGCCTCGTGAGAAAGCAAAAGTAAATACACACTCTGGTAAGGACAGCAGGAGAAGGCGGTAATCACCTCTGACTTGAACATGCCGCCGTATCCAGCTGCCCATTTTTGCCAACAAAGACATGGGAGTCCCCACTGAGGTCCAGCAGCAGCCATAAGGAGGAGATGTGAAGAGTTGGAGGCAAATATTAAAAGATCAAATGATAAAATATTCCCCAGTCTGTGTTGCTGTATAAAGTACATCACTGTAAACTTAAAGTACATGTAACAGTTACATGTTTACATTGACTATTTGCACTATTGTCCATCAGGACCACTGTACTGTTACACTGTCAAACTTTACCGTTAAGTGCTACAGTTACATTGTTTACATTGTCATTGCACTGTGATCTTTGCACTACTTCCTACAATAGGATTGCAACACCGTTCACATTGTCTACTGCCAAACCATTTGTAAATTTGTAATCTTCTTTAGTATTTAAAAAGTGCATTGCGCAAGTTTAAATGTTAAATACTATTCTTTTCTTTCCTCAACGTCAGGGTTATTATAGTTAACTAAAACTAAAACTAGCAGTGAGAAAATAATTTAGTTAACTGAAATAAAAATAAAAATGAAAATTAAGAAAAAAACTGAAACGAAATAGAAACTACAAAGAACAATGCAAAACTAACTAAAACTGAACTGGATTGTAGATAAATTCAGCTTAGTTTTTGTTGTTTCGTTTTCTACCTTGATTAGACGCGAGATGCCCGTCCTGTGTCAGCTGCTGTTCTTCCACTTTTCCTCCAGAGGGGGGGCAGTATAGTGGCTTTAATCTGCAGCACCTGAACTAGAAGAAGGTGCTTAGCAGACAGAAACGGCTAAAGTTGCAGCAGGTTGAAAACGCCACAGTCCAATATGGGAATATTTCGAGTATGACCCACGAGTCCATAAGAATAAGTATATTGGGAGCATCTGTGGAAGCAACTCAAAGGAAAAAAATCCAACAAATTTGAAAGTTCATTTGCGAAGTTCTCACAGAGACGCTCATGAAAAGTTCACGGTTACACTGAAGATATGTGGTGAGCGCTGTATGTGGGCTGATTTTACAGTTGCCTGTTTGGATAAGGGCCTGTTAAGAGTTGAAACAAAAGTTGGATTTACACAATCTACTTTGGTGACGTTCAGCATATTGTCCACTGAAAGGAAATCTTCTAGCCACGTTTACATGGAGACTTTCTTCCCTTTCGGGATCAAATCATTCTGATTGAGGATTTCAGGGCAGCTGTTTAATGGGAACTTAGTCATTCCAATCTGGTGTGCACATGCGCCAACATCTAAGCAGAATGCTTAGACTGTCTGACATGTGCAGAATGTGGATTGAATTTATAACGTGTCTTTTTTTTTTTACAGCAAGAAACTGAAAGTAACGAAGCAATATTACTCAGAGTAGATTTTCAGTACTTTTTCCACCTCTGACCGAGGCCACCTTCAGAGGGCAATCTCAGTACGGTTCCATACAGACTCCATTGTGGTTTGCTGATGGTGCGAATACTGCCCGGCCTCGATTCGAAATACAAATTGGTTCAGGTTTAGGAGCTTGTTTTCTGCAATAGTGTCTTGCAACACTTCTTCTTGCATCAAAAAAACCACATAGTGTTCTCGTTCCATACGCAAGTTTCATGCTGCACAAAGCAATGATGATAATATATAGATAATCTAACCGTGCCTTAGATTACTCATTTCATTTTGAAAGCTTATTGAAAGAACATTTTCGGTGTCTACCTGGGAATTGGGATACAAGAAGACATTACAATAATTATGAAAATGATTAGTGTACAGGCCAATATTTTGTAATTTAACTTGTAGTAATTTTTATAATAATTTAATATATAAATAACAATTTTTTTTACTAGATAATTATAATAAAATGCAAATAAAACAAAATTACAATATAAGTATAATAAATTTGATAATAATTATAATATAGGCTACTTGGGCTATGTTATATCTCCAAGAGGATTAGTTGGGATTGTTGAAAACAGCCTATCCGGATAGTTTGGAATGATTTATGA
Source organism: Atherinomorus stipes (assembly GCA_023101725.1). Taxonomy (NCBI): domain Eukaryota; kingdom Metazoa; phylum Chordata; class Actinopteri; order Atheriniformes; family Atherinidae; genus Atherinomorus; species Atherinomorus stipes. The sequence continues at coordinate 450,364 of JALJCO010011793.1, forward strand.
ATAAGAATTAATTCAATAGAACTACTGGCGGTGGAGATGGATTCAATACCTTCCTCTCGATAGGCTTGCTATGTGTTAATGCGTTTTAACAATTGTTAAAAAATTTTAAACTTTTCAAAATTACGGTGCTGTTTTTTATTTGGTCTGTACAATACTGATAAACTGCTCATATCAGTCTAAAATGGTGGATGTGCGTGGATGAAATGTTGCAATGGGGCGTCCTAATGAGTGCCGCCTCTTGGTGTCCTATACTCTTTGTAACAGGTGTGAAAGCGTTGCGCTGTTTGTTGAATCGATAAATCTTCTCTGTTAATAATGTCTGAGACTCTGGTTGTGACATATTTTTGACAGTTGTTTCACAGCTGTGGTTTGTAAATTCATAATGAAGAAACCATAATCATAAATGACCATTTGTTGTTGCAGTCGGTGCTTCGATTGTTACTGCAGAAGGATAAGAGGCTGCTAATGGCAGCATGTGAGTATCTGTCTCAGCCCCTACGTCATCATTTTCATTATTTTTCTTCCATCTAGGCATGCAGTCATCCAAAAACCTACCAGAATGGAGCCAACAGAGATGATCCTGTGCTGTAGGTCAAAATTGATTGGTTGAAAATTAGCTCAAGCCAAGAGGGACTAAAGATAGCTAGCTAACAATGAAGCAGTGATAAATGGCGGATTTGATTATTTTTGGCGCTCAAATTCGTTCCATCACAATGCCACTTTTTATCCACTTTGACTTGTTTTTTCCACAAAGGGCAAAGCCCAACACAAGCAAGAGCCCATACCTCAGATATTTCTGCCCCCAAGTGGCAGCAAACCACCATAAAATACAGCTGTATCTGTGAAGCACTAAGGTACCAAAAGGCAGCTCCATGTGCATCAGAAAGTGACGGTAAATGGGTACCCTGTGCATTGAAAGCAGATGGAAAGGCCCGAGCATCTTTATTTGATGAATCTGGAACGGGCAGCATGTTGTCTTAACTTAATCAAAGCTGCATTATTTCTGCTTATTTGGCTGCTCTAACAATCCTCTGTTAATAATCCAGCAGCTGCATATTTTTGCAGGGTGAACAATCACTACAGCTCAAGTTTATTCAATCAGTTTTAGTCATCACAGTCAATTTGATAGCTGCATGGACAATTAAAACTATTCCTTCCACCAGGATCTAAACGCACCCAGCGTTCAGCGTCCAGTGTGCCTCAGGCTCAGTAAAACAAAGGTGTCAAAGTCTGACCTCTCTTCAGATAGTGTTTCCCTCACATTAAAGTTAGGCTATATTTCCCACTGCGCTGTTCTGTTTGGCTTCAGAAGTAGAAAAGTAGTTAATGGCTCTCCTCTCAGCGTTTAACTGTTCAACTAAGAGCTATGAGAGCATCTGTCAGAGCTCACTGATATTTTGCAGAGAGAACAAAACAGCTGTTTCAACTGTTGTTTTCTTTTGGCCTTTGCTCTTAAAACCCAGCAGTTATATTTATTTCAAAAGCTAAATTTGTTGAAGAGGCCCCTGCGCAGAGGACACTGTGACACACAAGTCCTCTGCAAAAGATATTACGGTACTCTCTTCTAGTCAACAGTCGCACAAATGTGTTCAGCCGTAGCCTTGAATTCACCAGTAAAGACGAATGCAGATACACCAGTATAAACCTGATTAATCTTAAGCAGCAGACTTGTAATTAAGACTGAAACTGAGCTGGGTAATGAGTTGTATCTATATATATATATGTGTGTGTGTGTGTGTGTGTGTGTGTGAACGTGCCCTCTGCATATTTGTCATTGTGAAATATTCCCACTGAAACATGGCTTATACTGCAAACTAAAAGAAGAAAGAGCATCACTATCAACATGATTTTGCAGCTGAACCGGCGTTCTTCGTGCATCATGGATTCGTAGTCGTGCTGCTGCAGTGTGATGGTGTGAACTAAGATTAAGCTCTCCTTTAATCCTCCTCCGCTCCACATGACCTCACTGTGATGCATGAGCCACGGTGAAGCGTCATTGGTGCGTCGTGCCTTCTCCTGTGCGGCCAATCAGAGTTCGTCTTCTCAGCATCCACCCCCACCGGGCTGCCAGTGGTGGAGCGACGGAGAACTGGAGAGTGGAGAGAAAGGGAGGGAAATGTAGTGAGTTTCTATGAATGGAAACACGAAGGAGAGGATGCTGGTGACGAAGGAACCCAAATAGCGACAGTTCAAGTGACTCCACCTCTCATTTCTTCTCCTCCATCCTATTTTCTGCTTTTTTCAAACAGCACGCTTTGTCATTTATCATTTTTGACTTAATGCTATTTTATAACCTGCTCAGCTGTGTGGATCTGACAGCAGACATACACACAATTTACTTATTGATTACATTTTTAGGGGGGAAAAAAGGTATATTAATCAGACCTGGCATCACAATCCATATGTTATTAACTGTTTCTCCTGTAAAACTGTCACACTTTAAGGTGTTTTTACTCTCAGGAATCTAAATCAACATTTTCTTAAGTACAGAAATGAGTATTTCCATGAAATTACAGGCTACTGAGGAAAGAGATTTATAATAAATCTGCCAAATATTTAATCATTTTAATATCAAATCCAATGGCAGAGATTTACATAATTTGTAGTATTTTTACTTAAACTGTCTAATTTGTTACTTAATATATGAGGTGTCATGGTACAACAGCATAACCTAACACATGCATTTTAAACAGCTCATATTTCTCTCTAGATCCAGCGTTCGGTCTTTTTTTTCTCCTTTGGGTGGATCTTAACTGAATGAAATGACCTGGAAATACTTCAGTGGCAGCCAGGAAAGGAGATTTAATGCTTCTTTTATCTGTTTCTTTACCAGAGGAAACATTGAGCCACAATTTATGATTTACAAAAAATCATTAAGCCCCATAATTTAGTTTTGTTCATCCAGTTGGACTGACTGAGATTCATGTGAATAAATATGAGGACAGAAGAGGCTGTGACATTTTACTGTTGTGTTTTTTTTTTCTTCAATCTATTTATAACCAGTCTAAAGTAATATTTAATATATATACACGGCAATGAGAACATGATAAAGCCTCAGTGAAACATGTCACCTAAGGCAAAGTACTATAATATATACTATATAGGAGGTCATTTTTAACGCCATAGTATCTATTTTAGAAAAAAAAATTACCAAGACGGACTCTGATCTTTACATTCTTAACCAAACAATGTGGTTTATTCTGCGAACTGGACTTTTTCAACAGAGATTCACCAATTATATATATATATATATATATATATATATATATATATATATATATATATATATATATATATATATATATATATATATATATATATATATATATATATATATACATATATATATAAGACTAAGTTCACAAAAGTAATTCAAATAACAAGAAACTAATAAGTAAAAATTTACAAAATTATCATCTAGTGAAATAAAATATTGCTTTTGAATTATGGTTGAAAATAATCATTAAAAAAAAAACAAACAAAGCTGTCCAAGACATGTAACAGCCCCTTTCCCATGGACAGTGGACCAAAATACCTGTTAGGAGAAATCTTTTTTAACATTAGAGAAAACACTTGATTGCGGTGATTTCCTCAAAGTGTTGCCCAACAAAACTTTAGCCTCGGAGCCATATTATGCTCGTTTAACTTTTTGTGTATTCGTTTTTAATATTTCTTTCGAACCACAATTCAAAATCAATGTCATGATTGTCATCCAATTTTTGTTATTACTTCTTTCAATTTCAACTTATTTCACTGACAGCTGATTTTATTCCTTCTTTAATTGGAGGGTATGAATAATTTTGAGGACGACTGTATATATACACAGCATATAGAATATCCTACATCTGGCAATATAAAACCAGCACTTGTGTTACACTTTTTTATCTGATGTCTAATGGTAGCTACATAAAAAATTGTGTGTGTTTTAAATAAAAAGTAATAATGGTGAGCTGAGGCCTAAGTGTTTCGGAGGAAAATCACATGGGCTAGGATTTACCCCAAAATGCCAAATAAATATTCTGCATCTTTAAAGCAGACAAAGAAGTCCTTGGTTTAGTTTGCCGACGTGGTGCAGCTTGGACAGTAAAGAAGGGAACGGTGATAAAAAGCTGCCCTAATTTGGGCAAATGGTGGATCTAAGCTCTGACTGGCTTTGATGTTTTTGTGTAATTCAGATGCTAACAGTGGTGTGATTGTGACTTCACCAATGTGCACTCTGGTTCAGAATATCTATATTTAGTGAGAAATAAACAAGCCCACTGGACCTGAATGTGTCAAAGCAAAGACGGAGAACGTTTCTGTCTCCTGGTGTAAAAATGTTTCCTTTAAGATACCCGTCTTAGATGTTTTGGATTTAATCACTTATCTCTTGTCACGATTCATCTTGTTGTATTCTCTGTTATGCATTTTAAGAATAAGGACTAGATATTTTATAGATTTTGTATTTTCAAGGAGAAGTTTACCCAGGAGGTTACTATGGTTACTGCTTCTCCTCTGTCCCTCATGCTTCTAGCCCTTGACCCAGTTTGGGGCTGAAATCAAGGACCAGACGAAAGAGATGTGTCTGTACAAGAAGGTGATGGTAGATAAGCATAAATACGGAGCAGGGGGAATTCGTTCAAACAGGACTTTAGGTTTTTCAACCAATTTCATCCCTCAACAACAGAGTGAAACTTTAAATGCTGTCCACTTGTGTAATTGTGATGGACACAAACTATAACTTACCTGCAGGACTCTGGCATGCATGTGCATGTTTTATAGGTTATTTGATTTTAAAGAGTCAAAGTTAACCTGTAAAGAAATTGGTGTAATAAATCTGTGATCCGACACATCGCTGTGAGGAAAAAATGAATTCCTGCTCAATCTGCCTGAATATTTTCGTGCATTTTCCACCTAGTTTTGACTTTCTATTTATTCATTTATAAAGCCTGCAGGCAGCAGCACATGTGGCTAACATGCAACTGTTTCTGTGCAGCTGAAGGCAAATTAGGCCTTTGTCTAATTTTTTACCTGCTGATTGCATGATAAGTCAAAATTCTTAACAATTCATATGTTAGTGTATGCCATACTAATACGGAAGAGGTTAAAGGGACTTGAGGCAAGATTAAGAAATGAAACTCACCACTGCCGTGACTGGCGCTTCGGGTAACTGCAGCCACGAGACAAGCCGTCACGGGAGCGTGCACAAACTGAAGCTATAATGTTGTTTACTCACCTTTTTCTTCGTAGTTCCACTTTTTAGTGTCTTTCAGTTGATCTGGATCGTAATCTGACGGCAGAAGAATCCATAACTATCGCTTACAGTGTTTGAATTTACCGCGACCGTCTTCTTCCTGTATCAAAACTGCGGATGCAGCGTCATTTGACGTCACGTCCGCAGGGCAGCGCGGGAAATCGGGATTGGGCCCAAGTCTCCAAACAATCTTTCCCTTTCAGGACAAAAAGTGTAAAACTGACACCAGGAGATACCTGCACACAGACTTATGTTCTGCTGTAAATGTTTGAGAAATTATTTTTGACTTGGATTAGGGATGTAACGATATTAACCATGATAAAATTCCCAACGATTAGTAATACCGTTTGAATTTTAATTATCGTTAAAACCGTGACTGATTATAGCACTTTGAAAAACTCCTAGTGATGCTGTTCATTGGCTGAAAGAGCAGTAGTAGTTACAGTTTGCAATGTTTGATTTATGAAAACATGGCGAAAGGCAGCGAAGGCACCCACATAGACAGTTCTCTTCAGATTTTTTTGCCTTTAAAAAGGACAAAGTAGACATTTAGACCCATTTTGGATATTTTTAAAGATGCTGGGAGGTATTTCTATAATACCGTGATAAAAATGATAACCGTGATCATTTTGGTCACAATTACCATGATATGAAATTTTCATATCGTTACATCTCTAACTTGGATTAAGCTTTTGAAGCAGCTAACTGAGGTTAGGGAAAGATCATTGTTGAAATGAATTAAAAGACGCCTTAAAAGCAGATTTGTGACAAGGAACAAACTGTGGTTTCCTACAATTAAAGCAGCCAAGTTGACAAACTGAAACCTCGACCACATGAGTCACTTAAACTGCAGCGTTGACAAGGATGGATGCTGGGCTGTTGTGATAATGGCAGGTATGAATCGTGCTTCCTTGTTGTGATGAAGACTGCTGTCAGGTAAAGAAACTACATTTGTAATATATTATTCTATATTCTGCTCATTGTCAGGCTGCAACTAGTTTACTGATACTGTACCTTTAACTATTTCTGTAAGACGATCGTCATGTAGTTGCTGTGGTTACCATGGAGGGAGAAATGTTTTCTTTAGCATTTCGTCTTTGTTGTCCAACGTTTTCAAATGCTGTGATGTGTTGGAGAGCAGTGAAGATGAAAGGCGTAAGAGGACGTAACAGAAACTACTTTTTAAAAGGTTTTACTTCCTTTTTTTTTAATTCTTTGATTCACTTCAGGAAGGTGCCGAGAAGATTTATGCATTGACTGTGTTTTAACATGCACCACGCAATGTGACCCACTGAACTTACGGCTTTGAAATAAAATAAGAATCTATAAAGGACCAGAAAGTGCGCCATTTAGAGAACCTTTGTAATCACAAGCCCATATTTTGGGGATGGGATGCCAGTGACTTCATATTCCAAGCAGTGTTGTGAATGTATGGTGGCCATTAGAGGCCAAAATTCTCCCAGACATAAAGATGTTTTCATCTGTGAGTAAATCCAGTATCTCAGGTGTAGCTATGACTGGACGATGAGTAACTATTGTTAATGTCTTATAAGGCATTACTGATCCCAAACAGTGCTTTAACTCCCATTAAGCAAAGCTGGTTCAGCAGTTCTAAAGTTCAGAGGGTTCTCACTTTAGACACATTGTTTTGTCCATTCAGGGACACCGTAGTGAAAATGCTGGCACAAATAAGGCAGCCTCCATATGTGCACCCCCCAGAAATAGATATAAATGACTCAATTTAAGAAAACATGTAACAGTTGTTCTAGTGCTGCGATTAGGGATGAACACAATTAATCGATGATTGATAATTGATCAAGAATTTTTCGATCATCCGACGGTGTTATAAAACAGAGTTCATTCATGTAGTGTACGTCTTAGAGCTATGTCATAAATTTCAAAAAAAAAAAAAAAAAGATATACTGTGTTAATCCCAATTAGAGAGCCAATTAGGAAATCCATTCTCTGCATTTAACCCATTTCAGGTTGAACCTGAGAGCAGTGGGCTGCTATTTAGGGCGCTCTGGGAGAAGTTTGTGGGGGTTAAGGACCTTGCTCAAGGGTCTACAGTGGTTTACCGGAGTGCCATGTCAGGGACTCGAGCGCCACAGTCTGCGACATTACCACTACGCCACCCACTCCTCACTATGTGGTGGTGATAAAACATCCCACCAGCAGGGGGCGATACAGCATAAAGACAGCAGAGAAAGCCGCCTGCGAGCTGCCGTCTTCCCCGTCACAGCAGCACGAGTTTACCCTGGAACGTCCAAACGAGTGAGAACACTGGATTTTCTTAGATAAGACACTCACCGCTAAGGATGGGCGATATGTTATCGTGTGCGATATATCGTCAAAGAAATTCCCCATGGTAATAATTTGTCATCTCAGGATAGAAATGATAAATTAATTTTATCAGGTTGTATTTACAGTTATTTATATAGTTGCTTTTTTTATTTATATATAGTTTGCTGTTTGCACCATTTAGATAAATGTTACATTTATTCTCATATTTCATACAGATCTGGGCATGAAAAAGTTCCCCTTTCAGCCGACTGCCAGCCACTTACCAGCCACTTGTCTGCTAATTCAATCGCACAGAGAAACACCTGTGTGCCCAGGGGAAACGATTTCAGAGCATAAATGAACGCCCGGAACAAGGATGTTTCCACACGCCAAGTTTGGACACCGTACATGATTCCATATTTGCGGGACAAGTCGTTCAGCCAGTGATATACAGTGATAGTGCAGTAATGGTGCACTATTACTGCACTATCACTGGCAGAAAAAGGAGGAACTTTTTCATGCCCAGATCTGTACATGCTTGTTTGGTATCACTTTTTACAATACAGGTATACTACTTGAACGTAGTTGATGTAGTTTAGTGCCTTTTATTATTATTTTAGAGCTCTCAAGACAGAATGTAGTGAGTTTTATAATACAAATAATTAGGCTGATATTTTTTGTCATCTCTTATCGTTACCATGATAAAAAAAAAAAAAACAAACATAAATTATCGTGATACATTTTTTAGTTCATATCGCCCATCCCTACTCACCGCATGTCCTTAGGTTAACAATGTTATGCTAGAGTAACTAGAGAAGTGGCTTAAGTTACGCGCCTGATAAATGCGGCGGATGTGACGTCAGAACCAGTTGCACTTTTTTTTTTCTTTTTCTTTTGTTCATTATTTAGGCCCTCAATGATGGAAATAAAGGAACTAATGTGATAAGCTCATTTTCTTTATGAGATACATAAACCTGTTGCACATCTAGAAATTAAGATCATATTGCTGGTTGATAAATTAACGTCTTAACGTCCCCCATTTGTAATAAATTTACCTGACTTTCTGACATCATGTTTGAGGTTCACAAATCCTTTATTGTACTACATCGACACACCAGCCTTTAGATTATAAATGAAACTGAACTCATTTAATCATCCCTGTTGGCAAAATCACGCAGGTCTGAGCCTATTAAAGATGCTGAGGCTGGCTGCTGTCTTGAGTTTGCATTGATTAAACCCATGTTGTTTGACACAGGAGCCACAGAGGCCCCGTCACACTGAATGCAGAGTATTTAATTGTACACTGTGTCCCAGTGTTGTACTCAGCCAGCCCCCAGCTCATTTATTAGGGGGAAATTAAATGCAATACAGCTTTTGGGAATTCAGCTGCTCTGCTGCTACATTTTCAATTAATCTGAGGCAGTGTGGACTGAAGACGTTTACTGATTAAGAATACATGGTGCTCTAAGAGAAAATCGGAATAATTGCCAAGGAAGAATGTGGACAAATATTTTATCTACAGTTTTAAATCATGATTGAGCAAATTAAACCGATTTTTAAAAGTCAGGAAACATTTATTTAACATAGTTTTCTGTTATTCTGATCAGTTGTTGAAGTGGTCAGCAATATCAGTTGAGTATTATGATATTTGTGTAGACATCCTCCGTCACAATGAGCCTGAAGTTTGCACTTTTTTACTTAAATCAAGAGGATATGATGATACTGTATGACTGGCTGCAGATTATCAGATCATATTTGTCCTTGATAGACATTAGAAATAAATAATTTAATAGGTCTTATAATTTGCTGTTTAATGTGGCTAGAGGAGCCCCTTGCCCCTTAATTAAGTGGTTTTAAGCTCAGTTCAGGTCTATTTTCAACTTAATTATGATGTGGAGCAACGCAGACTTTTGGTTACCATTGGTTACCTGTATCTGGAGGTGGCCTAGTAATGGCTGTGACTCATATACAGCGAGTCTTTACTTCAGTCCTTGAAACGACCCCCTCTTCCTCCTCCTCCTTTTCCTTCTGTTCCTCATCCTCACTGACTCTTATTAACCTTAAGAAGAGGCACGCCTCCTGCAGCACTCACCCACGCAGACACACACTTCTGGACAGATGTTTGGCATGCGCTGCTGCACTGAACAGCATTATTTTAACACTCTTCAAGGCAAAAACTGGCACCTTTTTTCTACAGCACGCTGTTTATGATGTATATTATATATACTGATACGCTGACCTGTAAGAGCTAAAAAAAGAAACAAATTCTGTCCATATTCTGTTGCTATTTTGGACCAAATGTTGATCTAACCCTGGATATTTTATTAAAAATCTCTGATCCAGCTGTCAATCAAATAGGATAAATACAAGGCAGGCCTGTTGGCCTCCGCAGAGGATTACTGCAAGATGATTTCTGTTTTAGTTTCATTCATAACCGTGTGGTCTTTCTCCTCTTCCTCAACAGCAACTGTCCGTGCTCACTGGCCGCCGCCCTGGCTAGAGCCACAGCAGACAGCCTCCTCCAGACCGACCTCTCCATCCACCACCTCAACAAGGCTGTAGAAGATGGAGCTGACCTGTTACCACGTGAGTCTCCGGGGAGCCCACGAGACCGCTCTCTCATGCAAATTAGGTCTCCCTCTCACTTCGTCCCGCACACATACACAGGCGTAAAACCACAAGGGCTTTGTCCCAGTTCTCCCCCCACAAATTGCATCAAGTGGGATTCGACCGCTAGAGGGCAGGAAGGAAACCCAGGATGTACGGAGACCCGGCATATTTACAGTGAAATGGTTATTAGTTTACATATAATCTAATTCCACTGGAGTCGGTGCCCAGAGAACTTAATCATAAAATAGTCAGAAATTGGTTTAACAATTAAAGGAAATATACAACATAATTCCATCCATTCATTTTCTATATCCTCTAATCCTCTGTAAGCTAATATGGAGCGTTAAACAGTTGAAATTATTCCAGTGTGAAATCCTTCTCTCGCAGAAGCAGCAGTGTGTTTACCTTTGCTGCCCTCAAGGCTACAACAAACACACAGCTGGAAATGTTTGACACGTGTCTTTTAGACAAATGAGTTCATTAGTTTTACAGATGTGAGCCCACACAGACTGAGACTGAGCTGCCAGCTGTCATGTGGACAGGTAACATTAGTCAGTCAGGCTGACACTTGCTGTCAGGTGTCAGAGCATCCGTGACAGATGTGGATAAGCATGTGAGGTGAAGTCTGTCCACTCGGGTATTATGTTGCCATTAATATAAATTAGGGATGGGCCATACCAATTATTTTCGTGTCTATATGATACCAGTAGTTTATGGTACTTTTTCATCGATACCAATACTTTTAGTCCCTTAAAAGAAAATCACATGATTGTACAGTTTGCATTTATATATTGAATGAAAGGGCAGTATTAGATATAAATGAAAATTGAGAATAGAAGAACCGTAAAGAAATGCTTTAAAAACAATAACTGATTATATTGATGAAGAAATTAAACAAAAACGAGATTAAAGCTTCTTTTAATTATCAAATAACTTAAGCGCAGGTTACAATTATTTACATTTATTCAGTGGAAATGTAAAAAAATCATTTAATGACATAATATATTAGTGATAGTATAAATTTACATAAACATGATATGCAATAATCTGCACTGAAGCACTGAAAAATACCAAAACATCATCATCATCACTAACAGTAGCAGCATCATCATGAGATCTGATTGGCTACCACCATCATGTGACACAGAAGCTAGAATCTGGCTGCTTTCACGATCATTTCATTGCCTAAAACTCTCAGAAATAGATACAGATTGCGTGTTTTGTATCTGTACAGTGGTTTTGCGATACTCAAAAAAGTATTGATTAAGATATTACGAAGTATCGACTCCATGGTATTGATATGCCCATCCCTAATATGGATCTGTGCTGGAGCCCAGAGACCTGCGTCTACTGTAGTCACGTGAAGCAGAAATGAATGCCAGATGTTTGCAGCTGTTTGCTTGATATAAAAAAGAACATTAGTCTGAAAGTTCATATAAAGGCCAAACAAAGATTAAAAAAATAATCTAGAATTGACAATATGAGTAAAACACCTCATTATTCAAATCAAATCAAATTTTATTTAAAGCATTTTTATGCCAAAAGCAACACAAAGTGCTTTATACAATAAAAACAATTTATTCATATTATTGATATTGAATTAGCTAATTACCTGATGATAATGAGTTGATATAGGCACTGCGGCTTGGTAGAGGTGGATGTGGCCATCGTGATGTCATTCATTTTTTTGTTTTTTCAACCACTGCTTTCTTTATCATTTCCCTGAGTTCTTTGGAGTCAAACATGACCATATTTGGGAAAAAGAAAACTGAAAGCCTGATTGGATGAAACTATGACTTATGATATCTCTTCCTCATTTAACTGATCAGAAATAACAGATCTATCTGTTGACATTTTAAACCTGAATACTTTTTTGAATGGGAGTCTACTCAAAAAATAACACACCCATTATGAAATGTGTACATGGAATATGTATATTTTGAAGTCATAGTAAAGGGAACACTTGTTAGATTTGTTCAAATTTGTAAATCTCAATATTTTACCGGTGAAGATTAAATGAAAATGACAAATAGCACAAATGAAAAAAAAAAACAAAACAGGTTTGCCGTGAAATCATCATCGAACACTTTCAAGATGAATCCATTTGTAATGATGCAGCTGTAGCTCTGAACCTCTTTACAGTTTGGAAACTAAATCTTTGCAAAGACCATTTTTCATAAAATGAAGCAAAAAAAAAAAACTAGAGAGATTTTACAGAGTTCAGGAGATCTTTCCAAAGTGGCTTTTTAAGCACAGTTTGACATCATCTGTTCCCAACGTCCCCCAAATGAGGAACCTCAGGTTTTAAAACTTTTCTGCACTTCATTGGCTTCACTTTTAACAACAAATCCACTGTAAACACAGTTTTGTTGTGTTTTTTTACATTTTAGGCCACCTTCAAAATCACATAAAGATTCTCAAATGACCATTATATTAACACAACATCCTTAAAACTAAGGATAGACCGATACATCAGCCGACCGATATTTTAGGCCGATATTTGCGTTTTTGTGCTGGTATCAGCATCAGCCGATACGTCGGGTGTGTTGGCTAAAACCCCCACTAGGGATGGGACTAAAAAATGTATCAGAATAATTTATGTTTTTTTTAACCATGGTAACGATAAGAGATGATAAAAAATATCATTCTAATTATTTGTATTATAAAACTCACTACATTCTGTCTTGAGAGCTCTAAAATAATAGTAAACTAAGTTCAACAACTAAGTTCAAGTAGTACACCCGTACTGTAAAACTGTAGTGACACCAGACAAACATCTAAATATGAGAACAAATTTAACATTTATCTCAAGGGTGCAAACAGCAATATAAAGCTATGTATAAATTTTAAAAAACAACTATATATAAATAGATACAACCTGATTGAATGAATTTATCATTTTTATCCTGAGATGACAAATTATTACCATGGTGAATTTTTTTGACTCTGACTAATGTTTCGTAACAAAACAGTTGAGAAATGAAGGAGTTTGTGGCAGATAATGCTTTATTTAGAGGCTGCTCGTGGTTGCTCCATCACTTCCATTATATTGGACATACTGTACCTGTACGCTGATCTCGAGTGGATCTAAATATCTCCCCTTTAAATGCTAAAAAGGAGTGGGCTGAAGCAAGAAAGCTCAAATAAACCTTATACATATATATATATATATATATATATATATATATATTACAAAGAGTGACTGTGACCAGCTGTTTTACAGAGGTGACTAATGCTTTTTGAAAAAGCAAAGCTGTGCACGTGTGACCTGTTTTCAGAATATGTCTTCCATTGGTGTCCTTTGGGCCAAGTGCCAGAGATGAGAGAGGAAGTCAGACAGCAATAAGAGACAAATGCATTGTTTCTTTTCATTCTCTCAGGTGATTGTCAGACACCTGTAGTATGGCTGGACAATTAATCGAAAATGAATCAAAACCGGCGTTCAGAACAATTATAGTCTTGCTCATGTCAGCCGTTTAAATGATTTCTCTTTGCAATATTTAGAAATATTCATTAGATGACCATATATAGTTAAACTGTGCTTCCTGTCACTTATTTTAAAATCAATATCTGCTGCTCTTCTGTTATGAAAATATTTGCAACAAATACTTTCAGTAAGCTATGAAGACTAAAAACAAAGCAATACTGAAATAACTGCCAGTTAGTCATAATGGAGGCAACATGTACAATTTAGGGATGCATGATGTTGAAATTTGGCTGATATGCCGATATTTTAAAACTCATGTGGCAGATAACCGATATCAATACCGATACTAAGGCTGAAAAAAAGCATTCATTGCAAAAAGCTGTTTTGTTATTCGTTTTCGACATTGAAAAAAAAAAAAAAAAAAAGAATATATATATATATATATGTATATACAGTATACATATATATATATATATATATATATATATAGAGAGAGAGAGGCTTGTAATAAGCAAAAGAAATCTGGCTTGTTCTGCCAAGCAAAATTTTCTTGATAAGATTTCTTGAAATGAGATGCATTGCCTTAAAACAAGATCTCATATCTTACTAAAATATTTGTCTTTAAGTAATTTTATCTTACTTTGAGTGTGATGAGATATTTTCACTAGAAATTAAAAAAATATACTTGATGAGATTTGAGTATTTGCAGTGCAGAGAGCCGTCTTCGTTGTTTTATAATGTCGTTAAAATTCAAATGAGGTTCATCTTTGAGTGAATCATCAGTACTGATGACGTGTTGTGCCTCATGTTCTGATTTTAATAGACATGCTTTGAAGCTCTAAATTCTTTCCCTCGCCTTTACTTAAAGTTCTGTGTTGCGTAACGAACGGTCACATCCCGTTTGTTGTTGCTTCACTACACTCTCCTGGGCTTTTTTTTTCTTTTGAAATTTGATGTCAAAAAGCAGCGCTGAAAGTCCTCTATTTGGAGCAAGAAGGAGGAAAAGGGCAGAACAGTCAGTGCTCAGAGAGATGTGGAGGACTGGGGTCCTAGCTTTTAAAAGCTAGAGCAGCGAGAGTGGCGGCAGAAAATAGGACACAGAGTAGTCTGGTTTCTGTTTGGGGAACAGGTGGACAGAGTGGACAAGGCAAAAACAGCACATCGTAACCTGCAGCTAGCATTAGTAGGTTAAGCTCACATTCTGGCACAGAGTGTCTTTGTCTTTACACAGATGACTGATGCCACTTACAGGCTTGTTGCTGTTCTACTCACTTGTCAATCAGGAAATATGTAAAAACATAGAAGAAGCTTTACAAGCCCTGTCATTGTCACACACATTACTCCTTTTGACAATTTCAAAGCTCTCCTCACATCATAAGAGTGTTGTTGATGCTAATAAGATACGTTCCTCATGTGTAAATGTGTCCAGACCACAGAAGCTAGTTTTTGGTCTAAAATAGGGCTGGGCGATATGGACCAAATATATCATGATATATGTGTTTTATATGATGATATACAATATATACTGGTATTTTTTTTTTACCTTAATTTGTCTGAATGTTTTATTTCATATCAAACACCTATTTTTTAGTTGAAACATGTTTAGCTTAAAGGTATCGCTCCACTTCAGTGATGGAATTGACAAAACACTGGTTAGAAATGTTTGTTAAATTGAAAAATTCAAAATAGTTGGCTGGCCATTATGATTTCGTTGTCGAAGTCTTGGGGAGTATTGTCTTCCAAACAGATAGTTCAATGGTGTTTATTTGATTTTGGACCTTTTTGTGTCCCTGTTGAATTTTAGGAAAACATATAAATGCATATATAAATGTTTTAACAAACAAAATTTCACATTTAATGAAGCATTTTTAAGACATTTTTTAAGCATTTTTATGGTGCTATTTTACTGTTTTCCCTCTGTCCCCAGAATAGGTTTTGGATATGCAGTGCTTTATATTTCTACTAAAAAATTGTAAATTTTGCAGTTTTTTGTATAAATTGTATAAATTATAAATACAATAGAAATAGTGATTTCTTATCATATTTGACAAAAATTTCTCACCCATATATCATTTTTTTAATAAATATGTCTGTCCCTTAATATTGTGGTCGTTACCACCACATTAAACATTTTTAGATCAATAAAGTTTATTTGAAATCTGATTCTTTAACTATCTGTGTCAGTTTGTGCTGCCACTCAAGCACACGCTGGACAGAAGGAAGACAGACATTTTAAATACAGGAACAGCAAGTTTTTTCCTAATTTATACTGACAAGTTGCATGATATTTTTATTACGTGTCATTACCAAACAGCTTCTGGTTTATAGCTATTTAAAGGTTTTTGTGTAAAAACTTCATATTCATATAAAACCATTGTACAGCTCTATCTAGCGAAAAGATTATTTATGCTAACTCTACCATTTTGGCACAGTTCGCTAAAAACTGTAAAATGTCATTACTATCACGCTTGTGGTGACCTTTCTGTGGAGTATCTGTCTAAGAGACCCATTTTAAAATCTTGAATTGATGCATTTCAACAAATTTAGATTTTGACTAGCAGAGGGATGACAGTTCAGGTAAGGTAGGTGTGGCGAGGTATTGTGACATTATATTTTTTAGTGACATTTTGTTTTTGAGGAGAAGAAAACTCAAAAGTGCCCGAATCAAATAAACACCCTTAAATAATCAGGTGACAGATATAATATTGCGATATAACGGTTTATGTAGATATCATATCTCCCCTGTCATACCAGTATATCCCCCAGTCCTAGTCTAAAAGACGTCTACAGGGAGTGCAGAATTATTAGGCAAATGAGTATTTTGACCGCATAATCTCCTTTATGCATGTTGTCTTACTCAAAGCTGCATAGGCCGAAAGCCTACGACCAATAGGGAGCCGAAGTCACGCCCCTCTACTTCTGCATCATTGGACCTAAGAGACCAAAAAATATGAATGGAAGTCAATGGGGAGAAAATAATTATCTTCTGGTCCCAGTCGTTCTTTGTCCTGGATTCCAGATATGTTGGTTGTCTGGGAGGCTGTGGTTGCTGCTGCACGCAATGTTGATGGTGAACAGATCAAAACACTGACAGGATCCATGGATGGCAGCTTTTGAGTGTCCTTGCAAAAAAAAGTGGCTATATTGGTCACTAATTTGTTTTGGTTTTTGTTTTTGAATGTCAGAAATGTATATTTGTGAATGTTGAGCTGTTATATTGGTTTCCCTGTTTATTGTTAAGTTGCCTAATAATTATGTTTGCGTAATACAGCTGATATAGGGTGTTGATGTCATTAGACCACACCCCTTCTCATTACAGAGATGCACATCACCTGATATGCTTAATTGGTAGTAGGCTTTCGGCCTATACAGCTTGGAGTAAGACAACATGCATAAAGAGGATGATGTGGTCAAAATACTCATTTGCCTAATAATTCTGCACTCCCTGTACAGTTTAAAGTGCTGGACAGACTCCACTGGTCTAAGAGTAGACTCTCCAGGATATATCCAGGTGAGTCGATCCAACCTGCTCCCGATGCGGCCAGGCTCCCGCCACCCTCTGTCATATGTTTTGGGCATGCCCAGACGTGCTACAGTATTGGGTTTCAGTTTTTAACACACTCTCCCATATCTCCAGCAAAGAGATAGACCCCAGTCCTGAAATTGCATTCTTTGGAGTGGTCCCTGCTGAGGTAGCAACATATGAGGTACAGTCATGTGCCATCGCTTTTTCATCCCTACTAGCCAATCGCTACTTCCTACACACAAGCGCTGGGTTGAGGATGTCATGGCACACTTAAAACCTGAGATCAGGGGAGCAACCCAGAGGTTTTTATAAAGCTTGGCAGCCATTTCTGAATGACTTTAATTTAGAATATCTGACTAGGGACACTAAAATGACTAAGTTTGAATGATAGAAGACGTCTAATAGAAATCTAATGGTTTTAGGCTAAAATTGGTCTACTACTGGTCTAAAAATGAAAGGGTTTTCTTAGGTGTCTAAGCTTAGACTAAATCTAAACAACACTGATTGATCAATGACTGTTAAAAATGCTTTAATCCAACATTTGCCCATCATTTAAACAACTTACAGTTGTTTTTTCATTGTCGGTTGAATTTCAGTCTAAACTTAGACGCAACGTCTTTGGCTCAGAAGTTATGGACTGGCTGATTCTCTTCCTCATGTGTGTGTGTGTGTGTGTGTGTTAGAGATGGAGTCCGTGAAGCTGGCCCGGCTGGTGTTTAACAGGCTGTTCGAGATGTGCTGCCTCTGGCTGAAGGAGCTGCCCTTCCGCCGACGTCCACAGCCGTACTACGAAACGTCGATTCACGCCATCAAGAACATGAGGCGCAAGATGGAGGACAAGCACGTCATCATCCCTGACTTCAACACACTCTTCAACATTCAGGTAAGTAAAAACTTTCCCGTTATTTCCATCATTATTTATGTAGATGAAGGTTATTTTACATGGCTATATAAATTTGCCTAAGTTTGGGGATTTTATTACAAGATTATCCTTTTATATTGACAGCATGTCATATATTCATTGATCAGAACTCCTCCAAGCATGTGATATATAAAATATAAAATACTTGTTCATAGAAAGTGCTCTTTGTTTTTGCAGTATTAAATACACCATATGATAAGCTTCTTTGCTAAATTACATTTTGCAGTGTGCCTAAATATTCTTCATGCATTATATTAATATATTTATTATAATTTTTCTTTAATTCTTCTCTGCTCCTGAAAACTGCCAGACCTGCAGTTATTTTTATGCTTAATAACTAAGCTTGTTTTCTTGAGATAGAATCTTGTGATTGGTGTTATCTTCAGATATCTGGCCTTTTTCCTCTTTCTCTTCTTTAATGGTTCACGATCCTGAGAAAATTAAGTTGTTTGCTCAGGTGTGGGAACTACATCAGAAAACTCCAGAATCTATCTCCTGTTTATGTCATCACACCTGATTCCAACTTTCTAGACCACTTTATCGTCATGGGGACTTTGTAGTTTCGGCATTTGACATTTTCAGCTGAGAACAGTTATAAAATATCCATTTATGCTTGTTGGCATGGTAATTTTGTTTTCTGAAAACTAAGAAAGGTCAAAGTTTGATTTTGTCCTCATTACAAGAAAATAAACTCATCACACACTGGAAAAAAGGTCACTCTTAAAATAAGAAAAAAAAAATCTGCCAATGGAACAAATGAAAATTCTTGTGATAAGATTTCTTGAAATAAGACAGCATACACAGTCTTGCCAAAAGTGTTTTGTCACCCATCCAAATTATGGGAATCGGGTGTTCCAATCACTTCCATGGCTGCAGGTTTATAAAATGAAGCAGCTAGGCTTGCAGACTGTTCTTACAAACATTTGTGAAAGAATGTGTCGCTCTCAGGAGCTCAGTGAATTCCAGCGTGGAACCATAGGAACCATTCCAGCATAGGATGCCACCTGCGCAGCAAATCCAGTCGTGAAATTTCCTCGATCTTAAATGTTCCAAAGTCAACTGTCAGCTGTATTATAAGAAAATGGAAGTGTTTGGGAACAACAGCAACTCAGCCACGAAATGGTCGGCCACGTAAACTGACAGAGTGGGGTCAGTGGATGCTGACCAGTGGATGCTCAGCAGCTGCATCCAAGCCATACATCACCAAGTGCATTGCAAAGTGTGGATGCAGTGCTGTAAAGCAGCCGCCACTGGATTCTAGCAGTGGAGGCGTTCTCTGGAGTGATGAATCACGCTTCTCCATCTGGTAATCTGAAGAATGAGTCTGGGTTTGGCGGTTGCCAGGAGAACGGTACTTGTCTGACTGCATTGTGCCAAGTGAAAAGTTTGGTGGAGGGGGATAATGGTGTGGGGTTGTTTTTCAGGAGCTGGGCTTGGCCCCTTAGTTTCATTGAAAGGAACTTGGTATGCTTCAGCATCCTCTTTCATCTTAAGTTTGTTTCATCTCAGAGATTTGACTCAAAACAAGACTTTTCAAGACTGTTTCACTTAAGATATTTAAGATGCAATGTCTAAAAACAAGTTCCTATATCTCACCGAAATGTTTCTCTTTAGGTGATTATGTCTTATATTGAGTGTAATAAGATATTTTGACCAGAAATTAGACTAAATACACTTAGTTTTTGCTTTACAAGGAAAAAGTCTTTATTATAGCAAAAAAAAAAAAAAAGATTGCCATCTTGATATATTGAGATAATCAACTCTTGATCTTGATTATATGGCATGAAAGATTTATTTGACTTTTGCACCTCAGAACATTTAACAAGATTTAAACTACATCCTAATCCAAGGAAAATATCCAAACTAAAGGCAGCTTGCTCACAAGTAGCAGCAAAATATTGAAATTTCCGTTAAATGGCAGCAAAGTTGTTGTCGAAGCATCTGATTACTCCGTATTGAGCCTTGGAGAGATACTGATGGTGTGTCGATGCAAAAATGGACCTAGAAAGAGATGCTTTTATCCAATTAGAGCCTCCTGTTCTCCTTCCCCGCTTCCTTGCTAATTGCAAATCAATATTCCGCAAAGTCTGGGTAAATATTGTGGAGACAAATACCCATGATAGTGTTGTATTATAACTCTGGGACACAGACTTTCTAGAAATACCCACAACAAATTAAATCAAATACTAACTGAGCTTCGGTGTTGCATTTTCTTATTCACCCTTTTGGAATATTGATAAGGTGTTTTAGTGTCCTGTGTGTTCTCTGTCTCTCAGGATCAGGAGGAACAGGCTTTCTTTGCTGTGTTTGATGGCCACGGTGGTGTGGATGCTGCCATTTATGCTGCCAACCATCTCCACGTCAACTTAGTTCATCAGGAATCCTTCAGCCAGGACCCCAGTGAGGCGCTCTGCAGAGCCTTCAAGCTCACAGACGAACGCTTTGTGAAGAAGGCCTCTCGAGAGGTAACCCTGTCCTCTGAGATCAAACTCTCTGCTACTACCCTCAGTACTTAACACCGTCAATGTATGTGTGTGTGTCAGAACCTGCGCTGTGGCACAACAGGCGTAGTGACCTTCCTACGGGGCCGGACGTTGTACGTGGCCTGGCTGGGAGATTCTCAGGTCATCCTGGTCAGGAGAGGACAGGTGGTGGAGCTGATGAAGCCACATAAACCCGACAGAGAGGTGAGACACTCACCCTCACACCACAGAGACAAATTTCTCTACCGTCTCTTTAGCTGCGTTCCCCGTAAATGCTGAGTTGTTGCTGCCAACACTGCGTGATGTTTAGTCTGTACAGAAAGAAAAGCAGCATATTTAGTTGGGCTTGTGGCAAAACTTTATTTAGCTCTGAACTGTTGTCAGTAAATAGATGAAACAGCTGTAATCGGCTATATACACAACTCCTCTACTTCCTGAATTTAGTAGTTCTCCTCTGTTTCCTGTCTTTCATTATTGGACAGACTGATTAATCCAGGGGTCGTGGTTATTGAGGTCAGGCACACCTGGATTAATCAGTTTGTCCAATAATGAAAGACAGGAAACAGAAGAGCACCACTAAGTTCAGGATGTGGTGGAGTTGTGTGTAGCCCATAGGACATGTTGAATTAGCTAAAGCTAAATAACAGACACATGTATTTATTTATTCATTGAACTAATAAATATATTATTTGGTTCTCAACAGGTCTTGGAATTAGGTCAATACCACCTCAGATAAAAATTCATGACAAAAAATGAGTCAAAATAATGAAGGACTGTGTAAAGAACTATCTAGTCGCTGCTATTCAATTGGTTGAAGATCCACCTTGAATTCATATGACGTCCTCTTACACTGCACTTTGCAATTTTGACTGATTTTCTCATTTTTAATACCCCCAAAAGTTTTCCATCCTGTCTCTCCTCTGAGTTATTTTCATTCATTAAAAGTCAGTCCAATGTTGTCTTTTGTCTTTTCTCTTGCTCTTCCCCTTTCTTTCTCTCTCTCTTTTTTTCCCTTCTCTTCCTCTGATAACGTCCTTTTGTGTTTCTTTGATGAATCAGTCATGGTGCATGTTCTAAACAGCCAGTTGCTAGCTTGTGACACCATAAAGCAAAATGCTGCTGTAAAGTAATGCAGCTTCCTGGGGGAAAAAAATACATTGCAGATTCTCAGCCTCAGTATGCTGCTGGGCAAGAACAGCTCCAGGAATGTGCATAATGAATGTCACTGTGCCATCAAAATGAGTAAAAAATGTATACTTAAAGGGACTAAAATTGATTTATTTTTATTGCTAGGTGTGCTGTTGCGCACCGTGTGTAGAGACTAAAACAAAGTGTGTCATGTTTGATAGTTTTTGTCAAAAAGTGAGCTTTTTTTTTTCTCTGGTTCTCGACCTGGTTATTGTGCGACAGTTAAGGCAAGGTCTCATGGGTTTCCTCAAATGGAACTAGACTTGAACAATCTGGATTCTCGCAGCAGGGGTCCGACAACTCTGCGCGGTCTCATGGTTGTTTTCTGAAACGTTTTGAGGACGAAACCATCGTCATCATGCCGTGATGCAAGTAGAAAGAGACGGCAAAACTCCAGTCTAGCTGGTTAGAGTGTGATGTCTGTCACTAATAGACAATCTATGCACGTACATGCATCGAGCATGCTGACCGAGAAAGAGCCAGCCTGACGTTCCGAGAGATGTGCCCCGTGTGTCTCATTACTCGGTGTGTGCATGAGGGACGTCTCCTTCGGGAGAGGCGTCGGCAGGGAGCTCCGGAGAGAGACAGACAACCGCTGCCAGAGATCCACACCTACCCCTTTTTCCTCTTTCCCCCCCTCCCCAACATCAACACAGAAAGATGGTGTGTGACGTCATGCTATGTTCCAGTTGGAATCAGACATTTAGAGCTTCATATAGCAATTTTTTAACTCCTTCAACCTAGAAATGATGAACTTTCTCCTCACCTTTAAAGTAAGAAAGTTACATAGATCTCCTTTAAAGGGACATTGTGTAATCGGGAGCAGCTCGCTCGTACTTTTCATGCTGCGTTCGCGTGAAACCGGGCAGACCGACGACATCCGCTGCATGTAAAGTTATCACCAGCCTCTATGTGAAGATGTGGTCCGTCAGTTACAGTGACATCAGTCCACATCTGATTTGTTGTCATGGCGATGTCGTATTGTTTTCCCTGACCCATGTTTTACCGTCTTTCGCTCGGCTTCATTGATTAAAATGACATCCGGTTTGTTACCAACGGCCGTCTGCCCGACTGCACGTGAACGCAGCATCAGTGAGACGCTGGTTTCTCCTCACTGCAGCGCGGTGACTTTTCAAAGACATTACCTCAAACTGAGCTGAAAACTCCGGTGTGTCCGGTGAGTTTCTGTGTTTTCCTACTGTCACGCTTCTCCCGAACGCAAAAACATGGCGATACGACATAGCAGCCTTCACCGAGCCGACCCGCTCGATGTGTAAATGAATGATACGAACGGCAAATTTAGAACTTAGAGGAGCACTTCAGTTTGTTGATGGGAGTGATTACTGATTAATGAAAAAACACTTTTGAACCAAATAATCAGTTTTTGTGAATAAAACACAGGAGAACTTACACAATATCCCTTTAAAATTGATTAAGGTTTTTACATTGTTTTGCATTTTCAGCTCCACAGCTCATTTTGTTCAATGACACAGAGTAATGTTTGAACTTTATTAGATGTTGTATTTACCTAATTTCATGACCTGATAGGGAACATTATTACCTTTAATAAAGTCCTTGGGGTTTCATCCTGGTGTTTCCTGCCATTTTAGGTGCACACTCAATATTTTGAGTCCATAAAACAGAATTACTGTCCACCCAAAAACAGCATTTTGAGTGGAGCATCACTGTAAGTGCACACCAGAGGCAGCGGTCGTACTGTAATGAGTCATTTACTGCAGCAAATAGCAGCCTGAGGTGATGACTATCACTGTGTGTCTGCAGGATGAGAAGCAGAGGATTGAGGCTCTGGGGGGATGCGTGATCTGGTTCGGCACATGGAGGGTCAACGGCAGTCTGTCTGTATCCAGAGCGATAGGTACAGTTTTTGATCTTTAACATTCTTCTTACCACGCTAGACTGAGATATTTGCTGTTTTCGTCCATATTTAGACTCATTTCCAGACAAAAGTTGCGTTGTTCTGCTGTCGTGACTGTCAACTTGTTGCCTGTGTTGACAGGGGACTCTGAGCACAAGCCCTACATCTGTGGGGATGCGGACCACAGTATCTTCCCCTTAGATGGCTCAGAAGACTACCTGATTCTGGCTTGTGACGGCTTCTGGGACACAGTGAGTCCAGATGAGGCGGTGCGGGTGGTCAGCGACCATCTTCAGGAGAACTCTGGAGACACCACCATGGTGGCCCACAAGCTGGTGGCCTCAGCCCGTGACGCCGGTTCTAGTGATAATATTACTGTTATCGTGGTCTTCTTACGGGACCCACGCTCCCCACCCCCCACCAGCACCGAGGATGAGGAGGAGGCTGTGGTGGAGGGACAGGTGGAGGAGGAAGAGGTTGCAGAGGCGGAGGAAGAAGAGCAGGAAGAGGAAGAAGAGGAGGAGGAAGATGAAGCAATGAGGGTAGAGCGCGATGGCGGCGAGGGAGGCAGCACTGCGGACATCGGGGGGAAGAGCCGCGGAGGCTGGCCCCTGCAGCAATGCTCGGCCCCTGCTGACCTCGGCTACGAAGACCGAACGGACTCGTTCACGGACAGAACTAGTCTGAGCTTGTTAGGGCCGTCTCTGGAGGGCCGCATCTCCCTGACCCGGGGCTCAAGGAAACCCTGCTTCAGCTTTAGCCCCGACCTCTTCACAGCTTCCCATATCTACCAAGAAGAACGCCCACTGAGACGCAGGTCCTGTATCCCTTTTCAGGAGCCCGGGATCTCTAGCTTCACGGACCCACAGTGGCCTCAGACGGCCATGCTGCTAGGCCAAGCTGTGAGGCGAAGCCACAGGCGTGGTTATGGTCATCGCCGATGGGGCCGACGGTGGCCGAGCAGGTCCAGGGAGCTGCTAGGCCTGATACCCTCTGGCCACACGCAGCGTTTCTCCGATTGGAGGCCTGGAGTGGCAGTGCCTCACCTGCCCTGTGATGCCACTATCTGAGGGAGCGACCCAAACCAAACCATCTCCATCATTACTTCACTTCTCCCCTCACCTCTCCCACCTTTGCCTTCAACAACACGTCTTTCTTTGATAGTAGGTAGTCGTGGCTCCTGCAGTCGTAATGTGATTATTGAATCTCTGTTGAAGGACTGGTTTTCTCTGCCCTAAGTCCAAATGTTTCCAAACGTAAGCTGGCCCACTAAACACAAGCCCTGCTCACTCATGCTGTAGGTAGAGCCAAACTGCATCTTCTCCATTGTGACCAGTGATCAGACAGTTTGAAGCCAGAGCTGGGAATACTGGATGGTAGGTTGATTTCAGACTGGGTGTGAAATAATTTCTTAGAGGCAATGTAGCAAACACTTTCTGACAGGACCACATATTTTAGATGTTCCTCTCCAGGATAAAGGAAAGAAATCAAGTTCCAGATACATTTTAAAATCACCTGACATGTCATTAGCTGATAGGTTTTTAACTCTTTATTGGAAATGAAGTCTCTTGAGTGATAAATTTTCACTTCCATTCAGTCTGAAGGTGTGTTTATTAACAGTTTATTTATATGCCTGGTCACTCCACACTGTAGACAAAGGTTATTTATTTTGGACAGACAGAGGATGTGTACTAGGGCAACTTTTGATGTTCTAAAAAAATAAAAGAAAAAGAAAGTACAGTAGAGGCCAAAAGTATGGACAAATGGATGCTACCCTTGTTGCTTTGCAGAGATTTTCTCCCTTTCAGACACAACAAGAAGGTTGGAAATAGATATTTATGGCATTCTGTACCGTAATTTATTGTATTTTTGAGATGATATAGTATATACCCCATAAAAATATGTTTGAAAAAGCTGCAGAAAATGGCTATGACGACAACTGTGTCATAAATGAGCTTCTGAAAAGAAAATACATTCTTGTCTAATATGTCTTTGTAGCTGTACAGTATAATTAAGATTTGCCTTTATTGTCACTAATACATCTTACACTAAAATACATGAAATGTGTCATTTAGAAATGACCCAACCCCCGCACATTCCTCTGCATTTAAGATGAACAACAGGGTGATAACTCTACATTATCATTTCTATCTCTTCCTTTTTAATATCCACCCGGTGCAAACGCAGGGTGAAGTGACACATAGCATCTCCGGTCATGAGACAGATGATGAGAACGTTGAATGACTGAACATTACATTAAGCTCTGATGGCCTATCCTGCCTTTTTGTCCCCTCAGAGATCCTTTGGTGGCAGATGAATAACATTCTTATATGAGGCTGGAACAAATGACACTCCTGGTTTGTAGCACTGGAGGCACATGTTGTTCTGTCCCCTCCCATGCAGTCAATGACCCAGCAATTATCCAGCCACAATTTGTCTACAGATAAAAGCACTTAGCGCCAGATTATAAAAGATTAGAATTCACTTACCTGAATAAATGCTTCGTAGAGTCCAGTATTCCAGATGGGGATAGACTCCTGGGTTAATGGGTTTTTAGGAGGAAGGGTATTCAGAAATATTTTTTGTTATAGTTGTTTGGCCACATAGATTTAAAAGTATTTACTTTGACTCAAAAACAGAGGAAATAAAATCATATTTTAATTTATAGTGAGGATATTTGAATATGTGCCTTACAGATGTATTACTAAGGCCTATTTCACTCTGGATATTAATACATAACAAGAGTCATGTATTAATATGGACATGAAGAAAAAGACATCACTATGTTAAAAAGAATAATTTAACATTTTGGGAAATTTGCCTAAAGATTTAGAGTTGAGCAAGAAAATTGATATTTTTGTGTTTATCAGAAAGATAGAAAGTGACTCTACAACCTGCAACTGGTTAACTTACCTCATTTTGATATAACGGTAGATAACACCCTGTCTGTTAACTGTTATTACAAATTTTTCTCATCACAATAAAGCCGTAAAACTCCCACCAAGACATTTTCCAGCTGTTTGGTGTTGTCAAATGGCATATATGAAATTTTCAATTCACACACTTTATTAATCTAATACAATTTCCAATAAAAGTTATATTTTTATAAGTGCAGCACATATTTAAGATATATGCAGCCTATTGTGATTCATTTGAAAAGGAAATAAATTCTATAAATTTAAAAAGAATGGTCAAGACACTAATTTTACTAAAATATTAAACAGTTTTGTCATAATCTCATAATTAGCTTTAAAGCAAACTTAGTGTTGAGTCACTTAGTTTAAGCCTAGGATTAATAAATGGTGCTCTCTCAAAACTGATAGGTTTGTGACTTGCCTTACCTGTAAAATGTTGAGATTTCTCTCTTCTTTTTTTTTTTACAATGTCTTTTTCAAATATCCATATCTGTGCTAAAGCTAAATAATTAAAGCTCAAAATAAGACATGAGAGTCCTGGATAATCAGAAAAGTTATGAAAAAACATCTTAGCCTTTCCTTTAGCAAGGTATATGAGCTGAAAGATGCACATTTAAATACTATTTACAATGTTTTATTGTGGTATCAATCACATATTTCACTAAAAATGAGCTAGCTTTAGGCTTGCTAGCTAGCAATAATTGTTAGATTGATTCGAGGCCAAAATGCTAGTTTGATTAGCTCAAAACACTTCCCAAAATGTGATCAAATATTTTTCCTGTGTACAGATTAGATAATCTAGATATGAGTTATATGTGAGTTTGCATGACATTGATTCAAACTGCACACAAGGGTTCTGGATTATTTTCAGAAGTACCAGTCGTCTGATTTCACATGAATATCACCAGTTTACTGTCTTGGGAGGCACCTGTACTTGAATGAAAGATGAGCAGTGTCAGTATGATATGCTAAGATAAGCTAACCAGTTGCTGGATCTGCAGTAGTTTCTTATTTAAGTTTTGTTGTTTTGGGGAATCTTTGCCTCTCATTTAGGTTGCTCTACTGATCCAAGAGTGCTGTCAAACTTATTTTGAAAACATATTTCCCAAAATGGATTTCTAACAGTGTAGAAAACAAAAACTTTTGCACATTTTGTGCCTCAGCAGTTTAAAGTACGAGAGCAGTTTGTGAGTAAATAAAGTCATGGTGTTAACAGTCTCTGCAAAAATACAGCAAGTTATCAGGAACTGCGAAATAGTTTCCTCTGTGTGTAATCCACTGAGGCCGGCTCCACGGCCCCACCGGAGCCGTATAATTGGATGCATCTCTGGTCTGCTCCAGATTCTGCATCAGACTGGCTCCTCTATGCTGTTGGTGTTTTTCATCAGGTTACAGAAAGCATGGAAAAACAAACATATCGACCCCAAATATCTATTGTATAGAATTTTTCTTAATTCCCAATCGTGAGCAAATACTTATGTATACGTTAAATAATAATCTTCCTGTTAATAAGTATAATGTAACATATTAAATAATTATTTATGCTTTTCGAATGGGTTAAGTATTTATTGACCTGGTGATACTAAAATGTGGAAACACTTTTCCTACACTAAGGCCCTCATTTATCAAACAAGTCTGGAAATGAGCGCACATCTCATCGCAGGAATGATCCACCATTGGATCCACGTTCAATAACGTTCGTTTAAGGCAATTGTTAGCACATTTGAAAATATAAAAAACAGCTATTAACAAAGTTAATTAAACTTTTCTAAATGCTAAATGTTTTCTGTGTAGCCTATAGCTAATTGCATCAGCTGAGCTAAGAAATGGTCTACTGATATACCGTACTAATCAACTTTAAGGTATAATATTTAAGGGAACAGGAGCCGCTAAGCATTGTGGGGCAGGTGCGCCATGTTGGCATGTATCGCCAGTTTCTTCCATTCATTCATTGTGAAGTCGGACACAGAGTGCTGCTAGGAAAACATGCTAAAACATGCAAATATGCCAGCAAGGAAAGGGGATTTACAGGGAGACGTTAACCGACAAGACCAGAGAAACTGGTGATTCTCCGAGAGAGCAAAACAGTTATCACTTAGAACCAAAACATGTAAATGATTTGATTACCTTGTTAAGATAAATAAAGAAATACAATTCAGTAACATAATCAATTTGGGTATATGTTTTATGTTTTTATTATTTATTTATTATTGGAAATGAGATAATTCTGAGTGTTAAATATGTGGCTGCTTGTGCTTAAGTGATGGTTTGAGGTTTGTTTTGATGAATATTTTCCGGGTCCGCTGTGATGCCCTGCAAATCCACACTGGCTTAAACTTGTGTACATGAACTCAGATCTGTGGTGAGATTTGATCGTATCCTACGCTCATGTCCAAATTGATCAATGCCAAGTCTTTCATGGAAATGGCCATACTGTACCTAGATTTCTGGTGTACTTGATGAATGAGGGCCTAAACGTGTAAATTTGATGTCTAATCATATTTGATGTCTGTAAACAAACCATATGAGGAAATTCTGTCAAATACTATAAGTTTTCATTTTCAATTAACTAAACATTGATTCAGTAAATTATTTTTTTAAACAGGAACTAGGCCAATATCCCAAAGGGTTAATTTGCCGTTATTTGCTAAGCATTTAACTTTTGACTCATTTAACGTCCTGGGGTCTCAATTGCCAACAGTTCACACAAAGCTGCCTAAATACTTCTTGCCAGCAAATACGAACAAATTTTGACAAAAAATGACAGTTGTTAGCATAGTTAGGCTCTCATATTTTTTTGGATGGAGTTAGCTCATTTGCATCAGTTCATTAATTCAAATTAAACTACCGGCATGATTTTATTTTATTTGATAGTGAATCAAGACGTTTGAAAAATATCTTAAATAAGCCCTCAATGGGTAGGCTACTAACTGTAAACTACGAAATGCGGATAACCTAGGCTCACACCAAAACTTCAAACCAAAAAGTTAGCATCTCCTGAAGTGTCGCTAAAGCTAAAGCTAAAGCTAACTTTTCATTGGCCGTTGTAAAGTGAAAATGCTTTAATATTAGCCTACAGTCCATTTAAATAAAAAAATAATATTTAGTTATTCATTTGCTTCACAAAACTAAATTGGTTAAACATAACTGCTAAGTATTTTGCTATGGCTTTAGCCCCCACAAGAGAAATGGTGTAGAGTCTGTTAGAGTTTGGTGCGATTTTAGAAAGCAAAATTATGATCGGATATTTACTGGCAATCCATTATTATACAAGAAAGAGGACTGGTAATTTTACACAATATTTGAGCAAACAAAAAGATGAGACATACGTACGATGACAATGCTAACATGGCCAGCTGCCCAGTCTTGCAATATTGTGGTAAATACTTGTTATATGTGGAAAATGGCACCATGGATACAAACTGCATGCTATTTAGAGAGTCGAGCAGCAGCTTTGCAATGTGTGGTCAGAGGGATTCCTTGGTTTATTGGAAGCAGTGCACAGGTTAAAAGGATTTCCCGCTGGGAAACTAGCAAATCTGGGGGGCCTTCTACTAATAACATTTATTTCCTTTTTGGGGACCATCATTCTGTTACCTCAACTCAGTTACTTGTTTCTTTAGTTTTTGGTTGGGTGAAGGCACCGAGACCCAGCTGGTTTAGAAAAAAAAAAAAACAGAAAACATGGCTGACCTCACCTGTTGCTTGTCATGTTGATGACTAAGACAGTGGTAGAGAATCTTGTTGCTCTCCAGGTTCCTAACTTGTGCTGTCAAACTTTTGCGCTCGTTTTTGTGAGACATTTCCACTTTTCTCCCAAGGATTGATTTATGGGGCCAAGAGGGGGGTTTCAGTGGATATCCTGACTGAGAAACAGTCCTGTAATCACCTTCACCCAAACAAAATCATATAGTGTAACTGTGTAGTAACCCATTTAGCCTTATGATAACATTTGCCACAAACAAACACAGTTTGATACAATCATTGCAGTTGTCGCGTGTTTTGGAGTTTTTAAAAGTAAATAAGCCAGTTGTTAAGCTTTTTTTTTTTCTTTCTTTTTACAAGATGATCACTTGGACACATTAAGTATCTTTGACATTGTACCAGTAATTTCATTACACTTCATTCAGTGAATTTCCAGATGTTTGTAAAAAAAAAAAAACAAGTTCTGTAAAATGTGTCCCTACTTCCCCGAATACCAAGAAATTCCAATTTTCTTCATGGTCAGATTCCCGGCATCTCCTCCTCCTTCACTTTTGCTGTTGTTTTCTTGCAACCATCCCGTGGACTTATTATCAACGAGCGTCAGTGGAACAGAATGTACCTCATGTCCCAGAATGTGGTGAAATAGGTCGACATGAAGTGGGATTACTTTCTCGTTCTTTTTATATTTCATTTTTTCTTTTTTCGTGGCGTGTTGACATTCATGGGGGCGTCCAGCTATAAGAAATGTACTGTTGTGACTCAAACTAAAAACCACTGGATCTCCTTGTGGATTTACTGCCACCGTGTTTGTCCCTAGAAGCCTGAAGAAAAGGGCAACAAAGGAAATCACAGTCAAATGAAATATTCACTTAGGCATGGATGTGTATGTATATTATGAGTACTTATTGTAAGTTGAGTGAGTGCTGGAGGAGTGTACATAAGATGATTCTGTCTTGTAAATTGGTGGTTTTAATCCACGCTCCACAAGGCCCGTTAGCTTGGACACTGCTAAGTGTTTAAATCTCCCAGCAACAGACACAGGTGGAAGCGGTTTTATAATTTTATTGAAAAGCTCTCTGAATATATAAAGGTATTGAGCCAGTTTGGCTTTAAGTGGAGTCATAAAAGTCTTGCCATAGCGAAAGCTGCTGCTCCACCCTGCTTTCTCACCCTGACATAGATAACCATTTCCGGGAAAAAAAAAAGAAAACAAAGATGTTAATAATTATCAGCTTAAGCCCGTGTATTACCAACCTGAAAAAGCTACAATATCAAAAATATTGTCACTTTCAAAGTGTATCAGTAAGCAGTAGGTTTTCCTCTCCAGCTGTGCAGGAGGGGGTTGATTAGCATACCACCGATGAGAAATGAGGAGCTGATAGCTGCTTCCACTGATCAGACCTGCACAGAGCCCAACTCAGATGGCGCTGCCATCAACAGTCAGGATCGTGTTAGAATGACAATTTTTCTAACAAATGAGCTTTATTTGTTCCAAAGTAGGAAATAATTCAGTATGTCTCAATGCTAAAGTCTGGCAAAAACTCATTTGACAGAGTCGACTGAGCTTCATTCACAACTTCTATGTTGAAAATACATCTCAAGCTTTAATGTGGCGCTTAAAAAGTTAACGTTTGTGGTTTTGGCAATCCTTTTTACCACACAGACAAAAAACATGATACTATATGTCTGCTGTGCAGAAACGTCTTTATTTTTTTTTTTTTGTTTTTTGCCACATAAAGCCAAACCTACAGAAGAGTATTAGGGCCACTGACAAAAAAAAAATTATATATATATATATATATATATATATATATATATATATATATATGATATATATGTATATATATATGTGTATATATATATCCCTATATATAGATTGAGGGATTTTTTCCATCCACGTTGCCTCTATGGCAGGTTGGACCGTTCCAAGTGTTTGGAATTTTACATGCATCTAAAACAGAAAAAATATATTCACCACTAATGATAAAAAGTATAGTAATATTACTGAAAAATTATCTAAATGAACAAGTCGCATAATTTGAAATATTCTGGACACAGACCTTTGATCCAAGAAATTCAGCTACTCAGGATCCTCATTTGATCTTAATATTGGGTGTTCAATCATAAGTCAATAAAAGACCAGCATAGGCATCATCACTGCTGTCACAAATGAACCTGAGCACTAAGTTTAACGGGATTGCATCCAACATTTGTCCAGAGAATACGCTCAAAACCACAAATGTGAACATCATGGGTGCTTTAGATGGATTTTTCACCAAAGTGAGAAAGTCTGTTTTTCTGGGATATGAATGACAGAAACATCAGAACTTTATTTGCATAGCACTGTTATGACCCGAAGCCTTGTGGGTTGGGGTTGTGTGCCTGCTCTTTTCCTGCTCCTCCTCTTCCTCTGTGCAGGTCTGGGCGTGGTTTCCGGAGCACGGTGGGTTTTAGGCTCCGCCTGTTTCCGAGGCTCACTCGCTCGTTCAGCCTTCTGCTCCACACCTGTGAGGTGCTGCTCCGTCGTGGCTGGGCCTGGTTGTAACTGCCCCCTTTTAGGATTGGTCTTTATTATTAACAAAAGCTTGTTTTAAGCACATTCCCATGGCATGGCCTCCCATCTTTTGTTATGGCTTTGATCCAGTCATAACAAATTGGGGGCTCGTCCGGGATGGGCTTTACATAAAACAAAAGCATTACAGTTGGGGAAAAGAAGAGTATTTAAAATTCTTGGCATCACCATCTCTAGAGTTTTTCATAGAGTTAGATGACTTATCATTAGAAAGTCAGAGTTACAGGTACAGTCGCTGGTGGCAGCTTTGCTCCGTCTGGAGCAGCTGTGGGGTGCAGCAGTGGCTTTCTACAGTAAAAGCTGTGCTGATTTGTGCAAGTTTCACACATAGGTTGCCATCTGCCTTCTCTGTACTCTGGAGGGAGATATGAACCACAAGAAAAAAAGAATCAGGGAGTTGTGCTGTTTTAAACCTTTACTGAAACCCTTGGAAGCCATTCTAGTGTGTTAACATATAGGAAATCCACAGAAAATGCTAGTGTACGAGCAATAAAAGTGTTTCCCATCACCAATCAAATCCTCCACCTCAGCTCGAGGCATCCACAGCTCTTCCCTCGCTCACGCTCTGCTTGCACTTAAATGTTTCTCCGAGTTGGATGTCTTCTTTCTCCCCTCCATGACGACAGCAAGCAGACGCTCAGCTGTGCGCTCCCATTATCACCGTCCGACTATAGGGCCCTTCATGAATCTGCACTGTCTGTGTACACAAAAAGCTTTTTCTTTTTCTCTGTAAGCAATAATGCCGTTGTATTAAATGGCTCTCTGTGGGTTTGTCTTCTGCTGAAGGATGCAACAGATGGTAGTTCTGTCAGCCATACTTGAAAGAGCAGTAAAGCAGAGTTCTTGAAGTCAGTTTCTCATTCAGTTTTTATCCTCCTGGAAACACACAAGTCTCTAAATCAGCTGCAGCCAGCTAGTTTTTAGTTTTATCGTTTTGTGGATAAAAACATGAATGTGAAGCTTACTTCTCTAAAAACAAGCTGCGATAAAAGAGACAGGACATTTATGTTGTACCGGTGAGGAAGGTGTTAGGACTTTATGGACTGTTCAAACGTAGACCAGTATGAGTGGGGATGAGTTCACAGAGGGCTGAGGTGACCCTCTCCTTGTCCTCCAGGTGTGAAGACAAACCCTGTGATTGGCTCTTCAACATGCAGGTTAGGTAGAGAAAAAAAAAATTAACAGTAAAACACACACTGAGTACCTGTATTATCTGTGTTTCTGTAGTATATAAATATGTGTATTGTAACTGGTGACTTATGTATATATAAAGATTAGACCAAGTTTCTGGCTGAAGCCTTTTCTTTCTTTTAAGAGTTGTGATATTGTGTGAGCTCGGAGAGGAGACGAGAACAGTATTTAGTTTTGTTGTGCACCATGTTGACCAGTTTAGATACAATTTAGATACGCATAAAAATGTGAACAAATGAAACGATACAGCACCAACAAGACTAATCTAGTCATTAACCCTTGTGAACTGCTTCAATTTACTTCCCTTTTTTGGTCCTTAGTGGACAAAAAAAGTCCCCTCCCAAAAACTGCTATCAAACATTATTAACAGTATATATATATATATATATATATATATATATATTAGGGATGCACGATAATAGGCCCCCTATCAGTATCGGCCTATATCGACCTTAAAACTGAGTATCGGATATTGACCACCCCACCCCACCAATATTCAAAGTCTAAAGTAAAAAAAACAAAAAACAAAGACTTCTTCTTCGAAAACGTCTTTTTTTACTGACTTTAAAACTTCTAAAGACTAGTGGTGGGAAAAATATTGATAACCTGAAATATTTCGATATTTTCATATGCTGAGATCATGTTGACATTTAAACACAGAGTATTGGTCTAATTTACTAGTGAAATCTCGCGAGAATTCACAAAAATTTCACAATATTTTCATATGCTGATATCATTTTGACATTTAAAAACGCGGCATCGATCTAGGTATTTAACTAATGAAATCTCGCAATATTTCATTGTTCTGTTACAAAATTTCACAAGAATTCACAAAATATCATGAGATTTTGTAACAAAACGATGAAATCTCATGAGATTTTGTAAGTAAAATAGAATGATGTTGCATTTTTAAATATCGATTTGATTTCAGCATTATGAAAATATCACAATATTTCTGTGTATCAATATTTTTTCCCACCCCAACTTTTCAAAGTGAAACAGATAGCAAAACTACTATTTTCAAGCTTTAGCTTTTCAGCTTTAATATCAGTATCAATATCGGTTATCCGCCATATGAGTTTTAAAATATTGGCATATCGGTAGCGGCTAAAATTCCAATATCGTGCATCCCTAATATATATGTAAACATATATATATATATATATATATATATATATATATATATACATATATATATATATATATATATATATATATATATATATATATATATATATATATAGGTATATATAAAATTTTATGACTTGATTTTTCTCCACTTTCTTCCCCCTCAAATCGTTAAATCAACTTCAGTCATGATCAAAATGATGACCAATTATGTAATTATTCATACTGTATTCACCTTTTAAATCCCAGTTTGATGACAAAATGTCACTGTATTAATAAAGAAAAATACATAAAGTGAATTATATTCCTTACATTAGATTTGGTGAGTGGTGTTAATTCAAAGATTAGTCTTAAATATTCTAAAAAAAAAAACAAAAAAAAAAAAAAGTAAGAGTTTTGATGCATTATTTTGTCTCCCCCCCCTTCAGTGTCAGATATGTAATACCCTTTAGGCTCATTAGAGGCTTTACAAAAGTCCTCCTCCTAATGATGCATCTAAATCAGTTTTGGTCACTAATTTTAAGTACATTTCAGACTGATCTTTAGATAAAAACCCCAGCCAACTTCAATCTATATGAAAAATAATTAATCTTTTGTTTCTCCCTTTTTGTAAAAACAGCATCATGTCATATATATAAGCAGTAGGTTTATATGTATATGTATATGTATATATATATATATATATATATATATATATATATATATACATACATACATACATACACACACACACACACACATATATATATATATATATATATATATATATATATATATATATATATATATATACTTTGTTTTTGTCCCCCAATGCCCAATGAACTGAAAAGGTATAAATTTGTCTCCAGTGTCTTTTAAGAAAGTTTTTAACTGGATTTTTTTCAATAGAAACAATTTCTTATGGAAAAAAAAAAAGAAAAAAAACCTTGGTACCACAATTATGATCGTGACCAAAGATTAACGGGAAAATTACCTGAAAGGAAAATGCATTAATAACAAAATCAATAATAGTAAATAATAATAATAATAATAATAATGAGTTAATGCCGCAGGAAAACCTTGAGGCCTGCAGTTCATGAGGATGATTTAATGCATGCTTACTTAATAACTGCTGCAGACCACCACCTGCCAGATCGGAAAAGCTGCTCAGAGAGGCCCTGACCTGACCTGCAAACCCTTCAGATCCTGGGATGTGTATAACAAGCTTGATCCTCGAAAGCTCCTCCCTGCGTCCTGCAGGATCCAAAGGATATCTACTAGACACTAGGGATGGACATACTGACACACTGGAGTCGATACCTCAATACCAGCCAGACAAAATATCAGAATAGATACTTTTTGAGTATCGCGATTCCACTGTACAGATACAAAACATGTCATTTGTTTTCACTTCTGAGAGTTTTAGGCAATGAAATGATGTGAAAGCAGCCAGATTCTAGCTTCTGTGTCACATGATGGTGGTAGCCTATCAGATGTCATGATGATGCTGCTATTGTTAGTGATGATGATGATGTTTTGGTTTCTTTCAGTGCTTTGATGCAGGTTATTGACATTATGTTTTGGTAAGTTCATATTACTACTTTTTCATTTCATATTTGAACATTTTCCACTGAATAAATTTAAATAATCTTAACCTGTACTTAAGTTATTTGATCATTAAAAAAAAGTTTTTAATCTTATTTTTGTTTAGTTTCCTCATCAAAACACTAATTTATTATGGTTTTAAATGAAATTTTTCCAGTACCAAACTGATATCATGTGGTTTTCTTTAAAGGGACCAAAAGTATCGGTATCGGTATCAATAAAAGCGTACCATAAACTACTGCTATCATATCGACATGAAAAATGTTGGTATCGTCCATCCCTACGAGACACCACAAGATGTCCTCACTGGTCCCAAATCCAGACCCCAGAGAAGTATCAGAGCAGCTTTGATCCCAGACACCTTTCATCTCTGCCCTGGTGCTGTTTCATGCTGGTCAAAGCTGATGGCTGCTCTTCTTGAGTCTGGTCCTGGAGTTCTGCTTTCCACTGGTGACCATCGTCCTGGCATCATCAGGTTTGGAAAACTGGATCAAAGTGAAGATTCTCGGTTCCTCAACAAGACTCGTCTTTACGAACGGGCTCTGCAAGAATACAGTTAGGACGATCTGAATTTAATGAGATTGAACTAGACTTCCTCTAATTGGATTTGTGTTAAACTTCACCAGGTCGTGGATGTTAGCGCCGTCACCCACAGCAGGAAGGTTTGTGGTTTGAATCTCACCTCTGTGGATTTTGCATGAATTCCTCCCACTGTTCAAAAACATCCAGGCCGGGTTAATCCGTGGTTCTAGATCAGCTGTAGTTGTAAACCCTGTGCAGGGAATATGTGCTTTCCATAGCCTCTGATCAAGAGAAAATTGTTTCTAGCATATCCAGTCCCCCTTGTGTGATGACATCATCCTTGACTACAGCGGCTCTGCTCTAAACTGGTGGAAGTATGAGCTGATTTGCTTGGTGGTATCAAAGATAAAGGATTTCTGAGCAGAACTAGTTCAAACAGAGCTAATTTAGTGGAAAAGGGGGTTTATCTAACTGAAGTCTATCAAAGGGAGCATTTTAACACGGAAGTCTTTATGACTCATCACATACCGTCAGGTTGAAAGTTGGCAGAGAAGCTCAGAGCCAGCACTGGAAAGCACTTGAGTTACATCACACTTCTACTTTTCTATATATCAAAAGAAAAACACACGTTAAAAAACAGTATTAATCTTGCAGCTGTCTGGTTATTTTATTCATTTACAAACATGATGTAACAATATTTAAAAAAAAAAAAAAAAGATAAATCCTGCATGTACGACCCTGAATGAGTTAAAACACTCTTTTATATTATGCTGTAGTGAATACTGGTGCATCAATACACAAACAAATCTGATGAGTACAAAGTTCAGCCACCGAATAATTTTCTGACTTTTCTGAGACAAAAAAGTGAGATGAAACGTGGTGTGTGTGTGTGTGTGTGTGTGTGTACATCTAAACAAGCAAGTTAGAAAGACTACAGTATATTGTGTGCCGGTGATTAAAATGAGTAACCCTAAATATGATCTCTGGGAAAACCAGACACTCCACCCTGAGCTCCACTTCTTAAAAGGCTGTATTTATTGGGGATGGGCATATCGATACCCTGGAGTCGATACTTTGATACCAGCCAGACAAAATATTGGAATCGATACTTTTTTGGGTATCGCGATACCATGGTATAGATACAAAAGATGTAATTTGTTTCCACTTCTGAGAGTCATGATAATGCTGCTGCTGTTAGTGATGATGATGATGTTTTGGTATCTTTCAGTGCTTTGATGCAGGTTATTGCACATTATGTTTTGGTAAATTCATATTACTACTATTTCATTTTATATTTGAACATTTTCCACTGAATAAATTTAGAAAATCTTAACCTGTACTTAAGTTATTTGATAATTAAGAGAAGTTTTTAATCTTATTTTTGTTTAATTTCCTCAATTTTTCCAGTACTTCTATTCTCAAGTTTTACTTATATTTAATATTGCACTTGCATTCATGATATCAGTGCAAACTGTACAATCAAGTGGTTTTCTTTAAAAGGGACCAAAAGTATTGGTATCAATATCGGTACCATAAGAAAGTACAATAAACTACTGGTATTGAATCGACATGAAAAGTTTTGGTATCGCCCATCCCTAGTACTTACAGGCGTCCTCAAAATTATTCATACCCACCAATTAAAGAAAATGCTGAATTCATAATATGAATTCAAATGACAACAAACTAATAATAAATAAAAATTTACTAAATTATATTTTAGTGAAACAATATATTGTTTTTTAATTGTGGCTCAAAATTATATATATATATAAAAACAACAAACAATCAAAACTGTCCCAGATACATAAGAGCGCCTTTCCCATGAACAGTGGACCAACATACCTGTCAACAGGTGTAAAAGTATTTTTGAACATTAGAGAAAATAGTTTTCATGTATTTTTCAACTGTCAAATTAATAAATTTAGTTTGGTTGGCAGTTTCATTTCCACCTTAAATCAACCCTGACTTATTTCAGGAGCAAAGTGTAAATTAGAGGGGTGAAATCTGTACTCGCACGCTTCTCCCATTTTTTTTCTTCTACTCGCACAAATCTATTTCTAGGCGCATATGGGAGTAAAACGCTCGCACTGTACAGCTCTGGAGAAAACACAATTGCAGTGATTGCCTCAAAGTGCTGCTCAACAAAATTTTAGCTCTGGAGTCCCATCATGCTCGTTTTATTTATTTATTTTTTTTGTGTGTGTGTTTGTTTTTAATATTTCTTTCAAACCACAATTCAAAATCAATGTCAAGATTTTCAAAGAATTTTTATTTATTACTTTTGTCAATTTCATCTTATTTAACTGGCAGCTAATTTTTCTCCTTCAATTTGAGGGTATGACTAATTTTGAGGACTATACACAGTATAAACGTTTGAAACCCCGAGTATCACACGAGTATTTGTAGCTCCTTAACTGTAAATCTAAACATTTCCTCAGACTCCTGTTACATTACAGATACTCCTTATGTTTTAATTTCAATCAAAAATGAAGTCACAGCTACCCCTGTGTGTCTAACCATAAAGGCTCAGCTAGTTACTCTCTTAACTTGGCTTTGTCAAACTAAGTCTGAGCAAAGAGTGTCAGTAACTCTGAACCGGAGTATTTTCAGGTAGAGGAGAGACAGCAGGAGTCACGGTGTTCAGAGATGCGATGCTGTAACAGGGCTCTCATGTGGAACGGTGCCGTCTGCTGTTACATAAACAGCTTTACAAAAGTGAGCAGTCCTCCACATTCTTTCTATAAAAAGCCTCCTTGTTTCACCCCACTCATAATCTGGCTTTCATTTCCTTCATCACAGCGTTTTTGGGCTTTGAGGAAAACAGGATGATGAAATTCAAAGAATGGGACTTCTTACCGTCTGGAAAAAGAGGGCAAACAGAAGTGAGGGAAAATAAATGACTCACATTTGACGCCAGGGCTCCAAGATAAAATGCATTGTACAATATTAATAAATGCATTGATATTCAGTGGAACAGATTAAAGCCAGACATCCTTTTATCAATATTCTAAGTGAAATTAACCATCAAATATGAACTGGGCAAAAAAAGTGAGGCAATTAGTGTCTTGCGGCATTGGAAAGCCTGTTCATTCTGCCTTTTAGTGACATTTGTAAGGAAAATGCATTTATGAGGTGAGCCACAGAGTTGAGAATTTGGGTTGCGCACCCATGAAAAACTTGCAAATCTCTGCCATGGCTATGCAGGTTGCTTCCAAGCATCAGCTTTAAGTGGAGGCAGTATGATGGTGTGGAGCACCATTGCCTTCACTGGAAAAAATAAGTCTGGTCGTCACTGGAGGCAATCAAGATGCAAATGTTTGAGAGGCCTGCTGAAAGTTTCTCACTGGAAAAAAATAAATATTTCTCCATTGAAAGATTGAAAGTTAATAGTATTGATGTCATTATTAGGTATGCATGTGTGTCATTGGTTATCAGTTATCCGTATCAGCCTTTAGGAGCTGACATTTATTGGTTATCGTATTGGTTTTTAAAAAAGGTTATCGTGCATCCCTGTACAAAACAAATCAAAATCTTGGGCAAATTGAGCCATAAAAATGTCCTCTGCAGCAAAGTCGGCTCTCACTTCTACCCTCTGAAATTCTCTGCATCACTTTGTTGCAATCAGAAAAATGACAAGAGCGCTTCTTTTCAGCATCTTAAAACATTTTATTTATGACACAAAACCAAATATACACAGAATAATGAATGATGCATTCAGAGAACATTCAAAGTAAAAGCAGCTTTGACACAAGCACAAAAGAGGTGAATAAATGAGTTTGGCTGCTGTTTCCTGCGTGTGCGTCACGTACGACAGCAGTGACGGAGGAGAAGTCGGAAATCACAGCATCTGCTGGACCGGACTGTGGAGGTGGGTTAACAACAAGACGGCGTTCCTCCTCCAGCCCAGCCAATAAAGCCATGCGCTGTCAGGCACGTGCACAGCAAGCCTCACATGTATTTATCCCAACATATTTACAGTGTAAACTAAACGACTGCAGAAGTGGACGACAGGTAACGATGAAGTGGCTCCACTTCAGATTTAATAAACAGTCTTACAAAGTGCAGAAAAGGTCCGATCAGCTCAACCTGCAAACGTGTTTTATGTTTTCTCCAGTGATGTGCAGAGTTTTGCAGAGACCTTTAATTTGTGTCTGCTCTGTTTGTTCAGAGCATCGAGGTGGAAAATGATAAATCCATCAAGAAAAGCCAGCAGCGCAGCGAGAACACGTTACATAATTACACACTTTTATTAAGTTTTGCTGCCAGGTTCTCTGAATAACACAAGGACTTATGATGCAGCAATTTAAAGGCTTACTTCGCTCAGTTTTCCTCTACTGTTCTGGTATTGTGTGTAAACCACAGAACATGCTGAGTGTTTTTACTGGAAATGGACCAAACAGCTCCAAAAGCTACATCCAATTGACCCAGAGGCACAATTTTATTAACATCTGTTCATTAAAAGCGTTAATTTTGACATTTTAATCTTTTCTTTCTCAAGTAACTATGAAATATTGGCTATATTGAGAGAAAAGCCTCCTTATATTTGCTTCAATTGCATCCATTTAGAGGCAAAACTGCAAAACCTGGAAAAATACGTTAAAAAAAAAAACTCTGCAGGGAGGGGAGATTAGTTTTGTACCTTGAGTGAACTGGCCCTTAAAAACAGCTATTTGCACCATGTTGAAAGTTTCAAACTGCTTCCACCCGCAGAGAGCAGCACGGCTTATAACCCGTCTTCTCAGCTAGCTTTCAAACTACTCCTTCATATGAATAAATAATAAACGTGTGGACATAAACTGGAGAGCAGCAGCTCTCTGCAGGCAGAGGTGGTGAAGCACGAACACCTGCTCTGCCGTCAATCTAGGTCAGGCTTCGGCCAGCAGATGTTAACGCAGTAGCTTTGTTATCAGCGTGATTCAGTCATTGTTCAGCCTCTTTCTAATGTCAAGGAACGACAGAAATGCTGCGGGGGACTGTTATTAACACTGAGGACATTTACATGAATTACCAGAAAGTCTAAAGGTTCGGCTCAGACACAAAAAGGCTTCATGTGTTCAAGCTGCTGACAGGTTTCAGTGTTTGACAAGTTTAGTGGATGTAGAAGCTCATCAACAGACAACGTAATAAACACTAATTAGCAGGTTACTTATTATGTACAAATGGATGTTGCAGACCTGTCAGACTTGCAAAAGCATTTATACAAAGAGAAACTAAATTAAAGTGACTAATTATGATGCAGCTCTGAAATGTTCTGTACTAAATATTAATTAAATCAACTGTCCATTTCAACGGTTTTATATTAATGCAATAAGGGTTTCTGGCAGGGGAAGTTTGTTTTTAATGTTTTGGTCCAATTCAAAAAAATATGTGTTTCTGGATAAATGCTGCATTGCCTTCGTTTTTAAGTTCATGCACATCAAGCGGTTTCTACTCTACAGATCTGTGGAAGTAACAGGTGTGTCGTCATCTCACACTGCAGCATGACACCCGAGGGGGAGGTGGTGCTCCAGCAGGGTCTGATGGGATCACCTGTCGGCGGGCAGACTCGTGTCATCAGACAGGAGCTGTTCTCCTGGAGAGGGAAGAAGAAAATGAAGATGGTACATCTGATTTAGAAGAGATCTGTATTATCTAGATTACTGTGATGCCCGGATCACTGCTCCTCCTACAAAGAGTACTTCTAGTTTACAACTACTTCAGAACTCAGCGGCACACGTTCTGACGAGGACCGGAGGGCGGGAACACTTTAGACCAGTTTTAAAATCGCTGCATTGGCTCCCCGTGCGGTTCAGGATTGATTTTAAGGTTCTTTTAGTGGTTAATAAATGTCTTAATGGTCTTGGGCCTTCTTATTCATTCAACCTGCTTTTAAATGATGAGCCCTCGTGGACTCTGAGGTCCTCTGGTACTGGTCTTTTAGTTGTCCCCAAAGTCAGGACAAAAACCCGCGGCGAGGCCTCTTTCCACCTTCACAGTGCTCATCTATGAACAGCCTGCCAGAGAACCTCGGGGCTGCAGACTGTTGATGCTTCTAAAAAGAGGCTTAAGTCCTACCTTTTTAATAAATTGTCATTTGTATTTTTTGTCCGTTTTATTCATTTATTTATCTTTAACTGTGTTATTATGGTTTTTATTTTACCAAGGCACATCATATTAGTTGTTTTTATTACTCTTTTGTCTATATTTAATACTTATAGTTCCTTATTGTTCTTATTGACATTCATTTGATTTCCTCTTTTAACATCAACTTCAGTGTTTTCCTCGTGGGGGTCCTCCATGCTGGGAGCTTTGCTTTTTGGTCTGTGGGGTTATTGCCATTGGTGGGCCCTCTTGTCAGGGTGGCTGAAGGGTCCTGCTCTGCAATCCTATGGTGGTGGTGTGGGCCCCTGGCGGCGAGGACCTGGGGGGTCCCTCTGGTGGCGGCTTCTGAGACCATGATAGCTCCCAGAGTAGACGGATCCCAGAGATATCGTTTCCTCACAGCAGCGCCAAGCCACGTTATATTCATACTAGGGTTGCACGATAAAATCGGCCCCCTATCGGCATCGGCCTATATCGGCCTTAAAACTGAGTATCGGACATCGGCCACCCCACCAATACTTAATCGGCATTTAACAGATCAGGCTGCTGTTTCTAAAGTCTAAAAAAACCAAAAACTGTTCTGTGTGAACAGTATACACGGTCATTTGTGTAAATGACCAAATATTAGGGCTGGAAAAAAATGTTGATACACTGAAATATTGCAATATTTTCATATGCCGATATCACATTGATATTCAAAAACGTGGTATCAATCTATTTTGCAAGCGTAATCTTGGAAGATTTCATCATTCTCTTAAGAAATCTCACGAGATTTCACAAAAACCCGCAAGATTTCATAACGGAATGAAAAAATCTCAAGAGATATTCGTAAAATAAATCGATACCATGTTTTTAAATATCGATATGATATCAGCATATAAAAATGTCACGATATTTCAGCGTATCAATATTTTTTCCCACCCTTACTAAACATCCCCCGTTTTTGGGTATTGTTTTTTTTTTCTTTTTCTCTTCTTAGGGAGAAGAAATGCCAGGTGGTTCTAGGATATAACGCATGCATCCTATTAGTTTTGTTTGAACAACTGTCGTTAAGTTTGACTTGTTCTACATAACACAAGTTGAGGTATTTTTCTAATTTTGCACAAGGAATGAAAGTTACATAATTTATTTTTCAGCTTTACAATCGGTATCGATATTGGTTATCGGCCATATGAGTTTTAAAAGATCGGCATATCGGATATCGGCCAAAATTCCAATGTCATGCATCCATAATTTATACAGTTTAGGGGTGTCCCCGACTAAGAATTTTCATAGTCGAACCTGATTCGTCAGATCATGTCATTCGTCGACGAATAGTCGAATCATGTTTTGTTTAGGCTATAAAACATGTCTGCTTGTTTAAAACCATTAAAATATTTAACAAAAAGAAAACGTGAAGGTATGTTGGTGTAAAACAGTTCATTAATTAGATTTTTATTTTTCAGTTAACACTGCAGGCATAAACCTAATATTTTTCTTTCCTTTTTTTTGCTTAACAATTTAAAGTCGGG
This sequence comes from Atherinomorus stipes, assembly GCA_023101725.1. Lineage (NCBI taxonomy): Eukaryota > Metazoa > Chordata > Actinopteri > Atheriniformes > Atherinidae > Atherinomorus > Atherinomorus stipes. Next base: position 495,121 of record JALJCO010011793.1, read on the forward strand.
AAAGAGAATTAAAACGGCGTAACAGCCGTTTTGCGCGGCGCACTGTCCAAATGTCAAACATATTAAGCGGAATTCCAAAAGAATAACCTTCACTGAATAAGTAAATTACACAATAAAAAAAATAGGCTCATAACGAAATACAAAGTTATATCCAAGTAAACGGAAAGTAAAAGTTAGAAAGTGTGCAGTAAAATGGCGATGAGCTGGAGGTGCGCTCCTCGCTTCGTTAACAAAGTCGACGGGAGAATCTCCGCTGGATGGAGGTGGGGGGGATGATCAGAACATCACAGTCATGATTATTCCACAACTTGCTGGATGGTTCAGCATCTTCTCCTGGTCTCTCCCGTTCACGGGGAACGGCTCCACATGTGCGCTCAACAGCTGATGCAGCGAGATGGCGGTCCAGTTCAGGACAAAGATAAAAGCGCTGCTCTGGAGTCTGATATCAGCCGCAGGTTCATGATTCAGGAAATGATGGTTCTTAAAAACGCGTTCTTTCCTGATACAATCTGAATAATCCTCCAGCAGCACCAGCGCATCCATCTGGAGCTTTACGCATTACGCACAGGAGTAGACGCGATGTTCATGTCTGTCAGACTGTTTCCACCTTCACAGACTGATGCTATAAATCAGTGGAAGAAACTACAATGATGATGTGACAGGTGAGTGTCCTTCATCATGTCTCTGGCTACTTGGTCATGGAGACATCTCTGGCTGAATGTTCAGCGCGCGCGACTCACCGGCAGACTGCTGTTTAAACCCGCCTGCCCGGCGCAGCTTGCTTTATGCCACACTTATAATAACAGAATTATTCGGCTGCTAACAGACCTATGAAATGAATTATTAAAAGAACAAATTAATACTCTGTAAAAATCAAACGTTCAACCTCCTCCTACTGCAGAATGGTCTGATCTTTGCTTGGTAACCACATGTTGCGACTATTCGACTTAGAGACTCACAGTCGAAGCACAGTCCTGGAAACGAATCGTCGAATCGTCGACTATTTGGGGACACCCCTAATACAGTTATAACAAATAGTGAGAGAGGGTGTGTGTGTGTGTGTGTGTGTGAGAGAGATAAAGAATGTGTAATTGTTTGTCATTTTGTTTAAACATTGCTGATTTTGATAAGTAAAGAACTTTGTGCTACTCTGGTATGAAAAGTGCTTTATAAATAAATTTCATTAATTCATTCATTCACAACTGTGAGCTGGAGGAGAAAAATGCACAAAACAAGTTTGTTTCAGTTTACTCCTCTAGACTACCTGCACCTTCTGTGTACATTTCAGGTCAAGAGAATAAAAAGAATTTCCTCTCAATGCTTTTCAAAGAGACATCATGGCTACGACTGCATGTGTTTGAAACAGGTTCATTATTACAGCAGACACTAACACACATTACAGAAAAGTTAGAGATGAAGGTTTAACACTAGCGGCATCTAGTTCATCCTTTTAGTGTTTCTGAGAAATTAGAAAATAAAGATTTAAGTGAACTGTTAAATTTTTTTCAGAAAATATTCAAACGTTTTAAAAAGCATTTACAAGGACTTAAAGGAACAGTACACCCACAGAATAATGTAACCTTATTTTCCACTTACCCTCATGCTCAGCAAGACTCTGGAGCACTTTTTTAATATCTCAAATGCAGCTGATGATCAGGAAGGCTTTTCGTTATCCACTGACTTTCATATAATGGAGTTGGCCGGGGCTCGAGCCAAAAAGGTCCATAAAAGTCCACAAAAACTTGTCAATATTCCTCTATACTGCTCGTCCAATGTAATCCAAGTGTCCTGAGTGGGTAGCGTCAATAATATACTCCAAACGACATCATTTAGTACATTTTTAGAGCCTAAACTGTACTACATCCTATTTCCTGCAAGCGTGCTGAAGCGTGTTCGCAACACTATGGAAGCCTCGCCATTCAGAGCCTGCTCTGCCGATAATGCAAGCATAGAAGAAGAAATTCGCTGTTTACATTGTGCTGAGAGTGCCAGAGCTGCAGACAAACCGGGACAAACACAGGAGGGGACGGATATTGATTTAAAACAAAGAAAGAAAGAAAAAGAGAACGCTCGATCTCGTCTGCCGCGGCTTCCGTGGTGTCCTGATCTCTCATGGACGCGCTTTGCAGCTGCTACATGTAGAACTGTTTAAGCTATGAAAATATACTAAATGATGTTGTTTCGAGTGAATTCTGGACGCTACCCACTCAGGACACTTGGATTACATTGAACAAGCAGTATGGAGGAATATTGAAACGTTTTTGTGGACTTTTATTGACGTTTTTGGGCGCGGGGACCTCCATTGTTTAAATGTCGGCAGATGACAAGAAGTCTTACAGATCTCGAGCTGCATTTGACATATCAAAAAAGTGCTTCAGAGTGTTGTTCAGCATCGGGGTGAGTAGAAAATGAAGGCCCATCATTCTTTGGGTGTACTATTCCTTTAACTCAGGTTGAAGTTGTTTTAATACAATAATTTCATTAACACTGGATCTAATGACAAACCTATCAAACAGAACTATTACTACCATCTTTTGGTCACTAAAACGGATGCACTATAGACAAGTTTCACTGACATTTCTTGTTTATTTCCACTATCGATCAATTTCCGCCAAGTGCTTCTGGTCCAGTAAGATCTGTGTTCATTTATATTGAATAGTGATGTCTGTAAAATGGTAACATTCTCATTTATTTCTTATAAAAGAAGGTGTTTTATTACCTCCTCACCCTACTAACACGTTCAGCTGGGAGGATAATATGATGAAATGGCCTAATTACAACTAGAAAGTATTTTCCTACTTTGTTGAGTCCATGGTGATAAACAGGAACCACACAGACCTACACAGTGACGCAGTGTTGATAGCCAAACACGGCAGTTTAGTGTCCATGAGGGCGGATGTTCAACCAAGCCAGAGTCTGAATGATTCCTGTCAGAAGGTTTGGGTGGTGGCAGCTGTTTGCTCACTTTACAAAGTTCATATTTATTCATTTTCACAAGCTGCTGCAGCCACGTACGGCACAATATGTCCCAGAAACCTCACAATATCCTTTCTTCAATCACTGAATTCGTAAGCTCTTCATATGCGTGTTGTTAAATTGCATTTGTCCTCAGTGTATATTTATTACTTGCAACAACCAAATATTCACCGATAAAGTCTGATGATTGTAACTGCTGGACATGGTTACGCTGCTGTCTGACCTCTGCTGTGTGTGTTTTGGTCAGAGTGTGTCGTTACCTGAGCAGGGTGGAGTCTGGTTGTCGTAACGGGAGTTGTTGCTTTGCAGGGCTTCGTCCTCCGTGTCGCTGTCGCTGCTGGTTGCTACGACCAGCACAGACGGTGGCTGATCTGCAGACACCATGAAGATCGCATTTGTAAAAGCATGTTTACATTCAGTATCATTCCAACAGTTTTACCCAACAGCATCGTTTAGCCGTTTCCTCACTGTGAGTTAAACTGATCAAACAGTCGTTCAGTCACAAAAAACTCTTCACCTTTGACCTTGCTGACCCACCTGCAGATAAAGGTGCTGAATAAGCTGAGATCAGAGGGGCTGTTTTATAGGCTTATTAAGATTTCATTGACTTTCATGACAAGAACAAACTAATGGTTCCCCCCCTCAAATCCCCACGCTGCAGGCTGCTGTTATTCTGGGAATTGAGGAGATTGTCCGTCCATTCATAGTGTTAGGGGCTATCTACATGATAAGAAGACCAAACAATCCCAAAACGAAACGTGTCACCTCATCTCGGATGGACTGGGCTGAACACTGATGGTGTACTGAGTCAGTTTATTTTTACAGCTTGGACATTTTTAATCTAAAACAGAGAGCTGTCATCCCTGACAGCCGTGCTGAGGCTGATATTTCTGAGGGTGAACCAACCTTCATTTGACAGTGGTTGAGGAGAGCTCCCCTCCAGCAAGGACTGATGGGTGTTTCCTGAGCTTTCAGATTCACAATCCAACATGGCTGCCCTGCAACAACAACAAATAAAGGAGTTACAAGCACGGTTGCTGTGCGGAAGCACAAAATAGCTGCAGGTAACAAGTTTCAGAGTGGCACCCCAGAGACCTGCTGCTGCAGTTCTTGCTGGCAGTCATGTAGTTTGGTCCTCCCAGAGAAAAGATGTCGTCTCTGGAGCCTGAAGCTCCATAAATCTGCTGCTCCACAGAGAAGTGCTGCTTGGAGGTGGAGGCCTGCTCTGACGAGGAGCTGCCGAGGGACACGAGCGAGCCTGTGATGGCGTCGCCTTTCAGCACTCCTGCAACACGAGGAGAAAACGTCAACACAGGCTGAGAGGGCGGAGGCCAGTAAAATAATCAGAGGGTAAAGTGGTGGAAACTATCTATACGGTAAATACACCAAATACCCACAAGATAAACAAGTAGCGGGAACTGGGAAATGAAAATACAACGAGCTGTAAACTCGGTTTGAAATACTGAAGCGGTGTTGGAGAGGGGGAGAATGCAGAGCCAAAACAACCCACGGGTTATCACACACCAGCCACATGAGAATCAGACAGGATTTTCAGTCACATCAGTGGAGCACAAAGCAAAGGTACAACGTTTTGGATCAGTATTAAACTGCACCAAGAAAATCCTTTAAAATTCACACTGTGCTCAGCCGTCACACACACTGAAGCATGTTTAAACACCAAAGATACCATCAAACCATAAGTTTGTACCTCTTTGGTCCTTTTCATTCAAGATTTCTTTTAGTTGTAACATGATTTATTTATATTTGTCATTGAATGAATGAAATAAATAAACATTGAAATTGAAAACCCTGAGTTGATCAGCTGCTGGGAGCTCCACTGTGTTTCAATGTTTCATTAATCAGGTTTCATTTCTCACTGACAGAAACATCTCCTACAACTTATCAAAAATAAATAAATAAAATAAATTACAAAAACAATTTTTTTATAATAATAATTAAAAAAGGTTGCAACGACATTTCAACTCTGCTCTTTCAACAGGTTTAATCCTGCTGCTTTTAAATGTCCCAAAAAAAAAAGAAAATACGGTTCATTCAGGTTTAAAAGTTGTCATGAATAAAACAGGAGAGTGCCGACCCTCTGCACCTCCCATCCCGTCTTTGGGGTGCAGGCTGGTCTCTGCGGCTGCCTCTGCTCCTCTCAGGTCTTTTTCCATCTCTTCTGGACTCCTCCTCTTCACAACCAGAGAGCTGCTGCTGTCCAGGACGGGAGACAGAGACTTCCGGGCTGCAAACAAAACAACGTATTACACACAAAGCCATTAGCTTATACAGTCGTCCTCTTAATTATTTATCCCTTGAATAAGGAAAAAAAATTTTATTTAATAATAATAAATAAAAATTTCATGAAAATCATGGCATTGATTTTGAATTGTGGTTTAACAGAAACATTAAAAACAAATAAACAAAAAACAAAACAAGTAAACAAGCATGATGGGGCTGTTGAACTAAAATTCTCTTGAGCAACACTTTGAGGCAATCACTGCAATCAGCTTCTGTAACATCCAATCAGACGTCTGCACCTGTTGACGGGTATGTTGGCCCACTGTTCATGAGCAAGGTGATTTATTTCAGCTACTATCCTGCAACTTTAAGAACACACCCTCTCAAACACACTTGAATCAAATAGCTAATTCCCTCGTATGTCATTCAGCTCTGCAGAGGTCTGGTAACGAGCCATTCCTTTGATTCAGGCGTGTTGGAGAAGGGATGCAATTTAGTCTTTTCTTTAATAGGAGGGTATGAATTAGGGCTGTCAATGTTCACAATTTTTTCTACACGTGTAATCGGGACTACTAACCGTCGTGTACACGGTTACACACCAGAGATTAATGATCTTTAGGTTGCAGATGGTGACGTCACCTACGCATCCCATCATACTGCCGTCGTCATATTGAAGTCAGAGCAGAAACTGCAGTAGAGCCAAAATAAGGTTATGGATACCTATGGATGTGATCTGAACGGAGTCCCTGCAGAAGTTTTTACACAGCTACATCGGCTGATCGGATTTTTTCCAGCATCTTCATACACGGGAGAAAGAAAGCTTTCACAAGCAGGGATGCCAATCGATGTTTCACGGCTGGCTGGGCTGACCCGGAAATACGGAAAGTCGTGTTCTGGTGATCAACTTTATATAAACAGCGGCTAACACAAGGGGTTAGATCTTCTGCTAAACACATTACGGAACATCGCGCCCCTAGCATCTATTTTCTAGACGCTATTTTCAGATAAGTTGCTCCTGAGTATCAGTCGCATCAGTCAAAAAATGCATCATGAACAGGAAAAAACCATATACGAGTCGCACCGGACTATAAGTCATATTTATTTATTTAAACTAGTGTGATTTTTGGATTTTTCATCATGCTTCATGCTTGTAACTGCTGAAAATGACCCAATCAGTTCAATTCCAAAGTTAACGCCTGTAAATGATCATAAACATCGTAACTAAGAAGGATAAACATGTTTTTTGAGGATTTGTTCCACCGCACAGCCAGATGTCCAAAATGAACTCCTCTCACCGAGATGAGGCTATTCTGGGATTTTTGCCCCAGGAGCAGAATATAATCGTCACAAGCCTAGAGCACCCTCTTTTGACATTAGATGGTAATAATTACTCCTTGGCTCATGTCAGTCAAAATGAATCGAGACTTAAAAATATGTGAAATTGTATATATTTTCATTTGTGAGTCGCACTGGACTATAAGTCGCACAAGCCGCCAAACTATGAAAAAAATTGTGACTTATAGTCCAGAAAATACGGTATGTATGTGGATAGTTAGTTATTATCTGAAGCTTTCAGGCAACATTACCCCCCCCCCCCCTAAATACAGTATTGGTGAGAAATGAAAGAGGAGAGAAAAATGAGGTGTATACGGTTATTGGTTTTTCTAAACAGTTATGATTTGTTATCCATGTACCCGTTTACACGTGTAGACGTTGACACCCCTCGTATGAATCATTTGAGGACGACTGTACTTGTCTTGTTTGTTCGTGTTGGCCCTGCGACAGACTGGTGATCAGTCCAGGATGTCTTCCAGTTAAAGAAGGCTGCTTCCCGTCATGCAAACATTATCAGGCTTTTGTCTTTTTGCACATTTGATTGTTTATGTCATCGACTCTGTTGAGCCTCTAAATGTTCCTGCCAGACACAGGTAAGCCTCTTGCACTTTTTTCTTAAAATGATTTCAAATGCTAGCTAACTGCATCCCCGTCCTTCCAGCCTGAATTTTGGTCCTCACATTTGATCCTAACTTTTTCGTGAAACCATGTTCGTGCCGGTTCTCACCAGGGCGGCAGGGCCTGGACCGAGCTGCAGCTGCTCTCCCAACCAAGTCCAGCTCGCTGGGCTTACGACAAGCTGCCATCTCTGAATCAGCGTGGAGCGGAGGCATCTCCTCCGTGCCGAAGGCCGCAGATGGCCCGGGTCTGGCCTCTCCAGACTCCCGGGCCTCCAGCACTTGACTCTTGACGTCCGACATCTTGCTGCGGACCTCGGCCATCTGAGCCTTGAGGCGGATCAGGACACCAGAGTCCGGAGCCGATCGTCGCACCACCTGTGGCCGCCGCTCTCGTTCCTTCCTCGAGTGAGCGTGAGCTGAAGAGACGACGGACGACACAAACAACAAACCAAGAGGAGAGGACAGATTCACAGTTATACGCAAAGGTTAGGAGCCATTCTGGGGTTGGTACCATCACACTCCTTTTAAGGTGGTATTACAGTATGTGATGGGTAAGGCTCTAAAACACCATAAAAGATGATGCTAAAAATACAAGACAATTCTCATCCTCCAAATAGCAACATTCTCCTGCTGAGGGTCTCTTCGACTTTACTGCCTGCAGTAGGAGCGACTCACTAAAATGCTGGATGCGTTTTCTTCTTCAGGAATCTTCCTAAAACCTGTAAATGCTCATCCTCTTCTGGTTTTCTTAAAGCTTTCCTGCCATTTGTGAATTACAGGAATAACATGAGATAGAGCTGCACTGATGAGAGGTATTTTGGGGCCACTATTAACCAAAAATGACCCATTTTGTAAGAGTGATACAACAGAAAATTTAAAGCAAACAATTTCATATTTCCTGTTGATTTCAGTTAAAATTTAACATGCACAATGCTACGTTAGTGTGTCTTTATAATGAGACAAAACAAAAGTAATGCTAGAAAAAGAAGACAGCCTAAAGTAGCTGTCATTATAATGTAAAAAACTCTAGTTTTAGTCACTCAAAGTAACAGATTTTTTCCACGTCAGTTTGTGAGCAATAGATCAAATATGAACCTCTCGTTTACAGCAGCTGATTCTGTCATGTTAAGGATCTCCATGAACCAGTTTGAGTATTGATTGAGGATGTTTCCAGACCTTGGCTGTGAAGCAGAGACACCGGAGGCCTCGGCTGGAGGCCCCACAGAGACTCCACGCTGCTGCGCTCCTTCAGATCCAGCAGCTGGATCAGGATGACCGGGTCGATCTCCAGCAGGCTGCTGCTGCTCGGCCCGACAGCCGCACCAGCTGCTGCTCCGCTGCCACCGGTGCTCCGGCCAGCCGCAGAGCTGCGATGCAAAGAACGAGCGCTGGAGACGGAGCCACCTGCAGATCAGAACAACAGGGCTGTGCTTTGGTCAGAATATACAAACTTTATAGCTTAATAATCGCTGATCATGTAAAGTTTTGTTTGGTTCTCGAGGCTTTCTTATCCAGATGTTACTGTTTAGCCAAGTTAAGTACTTTTTCTGTGATGCTACTTTGACTTTTGGGGGGAATTTTGCCACAATTTTTTGAAAATTTTTCAAAAGTATCTCGCAGTTTTCATTTTTATCTGAATGAAAAAGACGACTGGACCAGTTTATTTCATTCAGAGCACATTCCAAGTTGTTCTGCCCTTTTCATCTGAGTTGATGTTTGTTGCAGACAAAAAGCTTTTAGATCATTTCCTACGAAAGCAAACCAGATTGCTGTCAGATAAACCAGCTCTCAGCGCCCAGTTTTTGTGTTCTGCTGAAAATCAGGTCAACACAAGTTTCTGATGATCAACTTTTTCTTCTGGGCTTTATGACCAGGTGTGAAGATCATCATTATTTGTTAGTTTTAGTTGTTCACAATTGATTTCCCATATCAGTTTGTTAAAATCTCCGTTTAAAATCATGTCCCTCTTCCAGTTACAATCTCTGAGGACATTTTGTAATTGCACATAGATCCATCAGAGATCAATGGAAGCCTATACTGTATATATTGCCATCACTGTGAACATCTTCTGTGGTAAAAGAGTTGCATGAAGACCAAAACATCCCAAATTATTTACAAATGACCAGTTGATTTTCCCTTTATATAATACATGATGTTAACAACAGTATATTGTTTACTGATTGCTTTATTTCTTTGAATAATATACATGTTGGACATGGAGCGATTGTTGAGCAGAGCGAATTTATTTTTCCTGTCTCAGATGCACAGCACTGTCATTAATGTTTTAAACTGAAGTACCAATTAACATATGTAAAAGGGATCATAAGTGAGGCTTTAGGGGTGGGGTCAGCCACCCATCCCCCCTCCCCACAACTCTTCCACAGATCTGCTCTACAGTTTTGTATGACCGTTCAAACATGAATGCATTACTCGAAGTAACCCCTGAAGCAAGTGATTTCAGAATGAGGAAATGTATAATAAGTAGATGGCTCACACTAGCACACACATCAGACCCAGCACAGAGTCCCACACACATGAATAGAAAATACAATGGAATATTACTGTCAAATACTCATATTTCTGTTGGTCTATTTCTTTATTTTGTTTAAGGTTTTACCAGCCAACAAGAATATAAACTTAACTAGGGGAGATTTTTTTGACACCACTGCAAAGGGACTTTGAGCTCTAGCTAAATCTCGGGCATTATATATGTACATGTACAATGTTAATGTGCTACATTTGTTCTGTCTGGATATGCAACAGCTAGCTCTCTCAAAACAGACAGACAACGATCCCCTTTTTGTTTTAAATAAACAAACACATTAACATAAATGAGGCTGATGTAAACCAACATCAGTGAACAGACTTTTGAAGATGGGGCTGAGAGAAAACCGTTGTGGTATTTTGACCAAAGCATGTTGAATACTGTATGTCATTAAAAGGGTGTAACTTTTGACCCAAATATTAGCCAAATATTTTAACATATATTAGATTATCATTATTAATGTAAGTAATAACAGTTGATTTATAGGGTTAATATACAGCAGACCTGGGCAAAAAAATAAAAAAAATCCATTGAATGATTTAATTTGCACCTTTTGTTGCGAGCGATTTAGAAAATAGGTAAATTGAGGTTTTGTGTAACAGTGCATTTTTGGCTCCCTAGAGCTTCCGTAGCATTAGTTTTATATTGGAGTATGACAAGCGACAACAACAACATCATAGCACACACGAAACAGCAACAGCAAGCAACAACATGGCTACCAGTGAGAGTTCAAAGTGTGATTTCAAACACAGCTGGAACTTTGATTCCAAGAGTGTGTTCATTTATTTATTATTCATCCCAGAAATGGGGGTTATATTTGTCTTGGTTTTGATTAATTAAAAGCTAAATTTGCTTTAAGTTGTCTGCCATTTGTACTTATTGCTTTCCTTAAGGTGAAAATTGGAAAAAATTGTAAATCGAATTAAAAAAACAAAAACAAAACAGAGATTTTATTTCAAGTATCGCCCAGACCCAATATATACAGCACTGACACAAGTCGTTGCTCCCCCCAAAAACCAGACATTGCAACGTTGCAGGAGAGGATCCATCTCTCATTGGATCATGTGACCTGGAGCGCGTTGCTTTATGGCTCCATGACTTCAGATCAGCTGATAAAAGTGGTCTACAAACACAATTTCAAAACAGGATAGACCGTTTCATTTTGTGACAGTTCTAGTGCCCCTAGTGGCCAAAATATATACGGTATCCCTTTAATTCCTCAGGAAATAGTTAATCAAATTCCAGTCATATGACATCAACACTGCATGAGGCCACAATCAAGCTACTGGAATGATAAATTCTCAGAAAAGGTTTTCTCTCACAAAAATCTGATAAAATTTTAAAAATTTGAAATCCTTGATGGTTTTGCCGCCCAGATTCTATTGTTCTCTTAGCATCCTTAAAAACCTGAATATAAGGGGAAAAAACAAAAACATTACTACACTGTGGCAACTAAAAAATGAGCATCAACATTTTGTTCAGCTCCACGCTGACATCTAACACACGAACAGCCCCCACACATGTGCACATACGGATACCAAGTGTTTCTATATCAGCAGGCTGCATGGGGCACAGTGCACCAGTAATGACTCATCCTCTTCACGCTTTTCAACACCAACACAGCCAAACACACTGAAGGAGCTGCTTTGAGGCCTGTCATCCTATCACTATGCTCTGCCTGTACGGTTGTCAAGCCACACAAATAGAATCAGTAAATTCCCATATAGCCGAGCCTTTTGTTTGCTTCAGCCAGAGACAGAACGCAGCCTTCAGCTGAGCGTGACATTAAAACATCTGATGGTTGAAAACATGCCGGAGTTCTTCTGGAATAAGTCACACGTTTCATGATTAGGAGATGAACAGCAGCTAAATGACTGAATTTCCATTAAAAAACAAAACAAAAAACAAGTTTCTTTTAACAACTACTTCCTGTATCAGCTTGCTGCTCATTGTAGTTACACTGAAGTGCAAAAGCTGTCAGGTGAAAAGAAGCATACATAAACACTGTGCTCCTTGAAGGCTGCAAATGTGAGTTAAATAGTCACTCTGTGAAGCAGAAAATGGGATGAAATCATGAAAACACTTATAAATCTAAAAATAGACGACATTTTCAATTTTACTAAGCATCAACAGCAGTGCAGAAACAGTAAATGTGGTTGTAAGAAAGTTTTCAATCATTTCTTTAAAACCCCGGCTACACCGGGCTGGACACAGGTCATCAGAGCTCCAGCAACGACCAAACGCAAAGTAAAAATTTGCATCTGCCAAGCACATGAAATCAGTTCAAACAGATTTACACTATAGGACTAATTACTGACTTGCAATCAATCTGGTCAGTATCAGGATGCTGCAGTCCGGGAAGGCATGACGAATGAACTGGTCTGCACATGCCAGCGCTCATTTACCTTTAACACATATACAGCATTTCCTGACCAAGCCAGTTGCTCTCTGCCAACTATTTGCAGTCAGTCGCTGTCTATAGTCACCCTGTTCCATGCAACTACCTCTCACAGAACAGCTACCACAGCTAGATCTTCATCTACCTGTGCCTCATGCAGCATCACTGCCAACCTTCGTTAACCAATCGCCACGTATTCGGTGGTGATCAAGAACTCAGAGCCACAGATGTTCATCATCAAGGTGAAGAATATGAGATGTTCCTCACCTTGACACATGTAATACATGACATACGTATGTAATATGTAATGTGCAGTATGAACCACAGTTCATACAGCTGGTCTGGTTTCTGACCAGCTGGTGCCACTGATGAGTAGCTGTCCAGTCTGACAATGATCCCCGACAGATTTGTGTGGTTTTTGTGGGTGATCAGCAACCAGACACAGATTGCTGAAAACCGACAGTTTCAAACCAGCCGTCGACCCTTCCCATAAACATCAGCACCAAGCTGCTGATTCTTTCCTTGATGTTTGCTAAACAACCTGTTGTCAACCCAAACGGCAAATAAAATTTAGCATTTCAGTCTTCGCGACTGCCAAGTGTTACAAGTTTTTGTTTTTGCTGGCTGGTCTCTGCTAGTCTTGCAGAGACCTTTGAAATAAAACGGTTCAGCCCCGGTTCGGTGAGCCTTTCCAAGCAAGTCAGGCTCTCACCAAGTAGGTGAAGTAGGTGAAAATAAGAGTGCAGCTCTGTGTGGAGAGATTCATTTGCGTTTATACAATAATGCTGTTTTATGCATGTTTGTGTCAAGTAATTAGCAAAGAATAAAAAATGCAACACTGAATGACATCTGCAGAGAAAACAGCATTTGCTGGACAAGTATCAAGGTGATGATCATAAAAGTGATTTCAGTAGTTCCATGGGAAGCTGGACAGTGCAAACATACGAGTAATAATAAGTATAATAAGAAGTAATAATAAGAGGATGAAGTCCCAAAACTCAACACTGCTGCAGGTTTTGTTGCAACTCAGGAGATGGTAATGTCGTTCACAAATGAAGACTACACGACAGAATTATAATAGTACATTTATTAGAGGAATCAAGTTAAAATTAGACGCGTCTCTACAAAGACTGTTAAAGAAATGACAAACTGATTCGGCAAACTGATTCAGTTCCTCGAGACTACAACTTCTTTTGAACTGAGTGATGTTGACGATACGGAGCAGACAGCTTTGTTGTGTAGGTATGTGAACTCGGTGCACTGGTCTGGCATTTTCTCTTGTCATGACACAAAATGCCAAGAAATGTAACATTTTTCTTAATTTCAAGTTATTCTTAAGAAGAGTCAAATATGTTTTGCAGTTCTTAAATTGGATGGTAAAATAGGGCTGGGCAATACAGCCTAAAAACAAAATCTCAGATTTTTTTTCTTTTAATTCAATTTACAATTTTTTCCCCCTGATTTTCTCCCCTACATATTATGGAAACTAGAACAAACAACAGAGAACTTAAATCAAATTTTGCTTTTAATTAAACAAGACAAATGTAACCCCCATTATTGAGATTAATGATACATTTTGGAATCAAAGTCCCAGCTGTGCTTTAAGTCACAATTTGCACTCTCACCAGTTTTCGCTTGCTGTTGCTTTTTTATGTGTGCTATGATGATCTTTTGCCATACTGCAATGTGAAACTAACACTTTTGGAAGCTCCAGGTAGCCAAAAACACGCCATTTCACAAAAACTCGATTTACTCATTTTCTAACAAATGAGTAAATCCCCCAAAAAAATGCGAATATTCATTCATTCATTCAATCGATTTTTTGCCCAGGCCTATGGTAAAATGGCTCTTTTATTACTAAACATTGCTGACCCCTGGACTAGACCTACTGTTGTCTGCTGGCATCTTCTTCACATTGTCTTTCAAACACTGAGTGAACGGTGGACTCAAACTGCTGAACTCCTGCAGGGCGTCTATCGCTTGCGCTCACTTTTGTTGCAACCAGCTACATTTTTCTGCCCCCCCAGCATTGGACTGTATTGTACGATGCCAGTAGCTCTGCATTCTCTTTTGGAGGGTCCAGTAAAGACATGGTTCGGTTTAGCTGTATGGGCCCTTTTAGCCCCGTTTCCATCAGGGGGTCTGGCTCAGGACGGGACGGTTTGGATTGGTGAACCCTGATCTGCTGCGTTTCCACAGCCAACACTACTCTTAAGCTACATGAGAGCACGACATGTAGCTCTCATTTCAGGGAGCTTTTTGGGATCCGCCTAGCGACAACAGATGAAAACTAGCCTCTTGGCTAAAACTGGCATAATTGGAAGTTGTTTCCTCTGTTTTTATATGCTATGTCCCCATCAAATAAACAAATATATGAAAAATGAAACATCAGCAGCATGGGGACTTCCTTAGATCATAACGAAGAAGAATATGATGTAGACGCAAAGGAGGAAATTGGTGGACATCCTGCAAGATCCAGGTCGCTGTTGCCCCTTTGTTCTTAGTGCCCAATTGCAAGGGAAGTGACAACTCTTTCAACCAATTAATGGACTGCAGTGTGTCAAGCTTTAGGGTTGGATTGGTAAGACTGGGATCCTCGTGGAAGGGTCTCAAAAAAGTAGGAGAGGTTGGATCAGATAGTCTGACACCCTTCCCAGTTTTTCCCAGTTCAAAAGCAAAAAAGACAAACAGGAGTACTGACCCTTACCCATTGGTGGAAATGGGGCCGTTTATGATTAAATATAAAATATCGCACCGAGCCAAACTATTGCAGTCAGTGAAAAGGATCATTAAAATCTTGAGTCACCTCCTGATTCATAACATTTCTAGAAAACTAGAAACAATATTTATTGCAAAACTCTTCTTCATTTTTAATACAATATATACATTATATAAAAAGAAAACAACATAGTTTGTACAATTCTGAAAATTAGAAGCAAAAATTGAAGGTTTTGAGCAGTTTTATCTATTTGTCCAGTTTCTAAAATGTTTCAGTGCACTATGCTGGATTTTCAGCGAATGGCACTTTGGAAATCACCTTGTTGGTGCAAAAATACTATCATGTCTGTCCAACTGTGTTATCTTAAAAATTTTCTGCTGATACAACTAAAGAGAAACAATCAATGTGTCTCTAGTTAAGTAACATCCCTCAAGTTAGGTCTTGTCCAAACAAAACTTTGAAAAATGTCAGTAAACCTAAAGAACCATTTGTCATGACCGCTGAAAAAGATAAGCAAATCGTTTTCCTGGAGCCAAAAATGAATGAATGAGAGTTTCCCGCCGTGCTGTAGGACTTAAAGGCAATTAAAATTCTTCCTATGAAGAATAATATAAACTTTTAGTTGGCAATCATCAGTGCGAACGCTGTAAATTATAGCTGCTTTATATACATCCGTAAACACTTCTGCTTTCAAACCTTATATGTGATGAGTCATTCACTCAATGCTATGAATAAAATACTTAAGTGTTCAGTGATGCATTTTGGTGCAAATGACTGGTGGAAATTAGAAAGTACTGAATCACAAAAAAAAAAGCAAAACAGTGAAGAAGTGGCTGAAATGGAAGTGAAAACATAAACCTGTTTTCATTATGTGATTTTTAAAGCTCATATCATAAATGGCTGCACAAAAAAGGATTTATGCATCATATGTGCTCTAAAACAGAAATTAGACACTTGTACTAAACTGGTTGTTTCCAAAAGCAAACCTTTTTCACACTGGTGCAATAATAATGCAAATATTTGTGCTGACTTCATATGTTTTATTATGTTTTATGAGACGTGTCGACCGTCGGGACGAGCAGAAAACAAAGTCTTTGTTGCTCTGCGAATGTAAACAATGGAAACTGCTCCCACACAACTGTGTTAAAACCTGTGGGAGTCACATAAAATGAAAAATGAAAGAAATAACTGGTTTTTCAGTCATACCTGTGGCTCCAGCCAAGTCATCAGGAAGCTCTCCTTCTTCTATCTCCAGGTTCCCGATAAAATCCACATCATTCTCACCTGACCTGTGCAAACATTACAAGGAGCCGTCAGACTTTTTATCCATCAAACTATAAAAACACAGATCTGCCTTCCAGAAAAAAAGGAGACAATAATTCATGTTTCTAAACAATTCTTACATAGTCTCCTCGTCTATGTCGTTCTCTTCGGTGTTGCTGGTGGCGGTGGAGCTCCCTGAGGTGCTGCTGCCATCCAGCGGGTTCATCTCCTCCTCTGTCAGACAGTCCACCTCCAGATCTCCGTCCGACAGCTCCTGAACAGCGACAACTTCTAAATTGCAGCTCTGTACAGAGGATTACTGACACGCCAATCTTGTCAAAACAGCAGAACCAGTTCTCTTTTGTTGCCTCAACCACTTCCCAGGGTTCTTGCAGGTTTCAGCAAGTTCAATTTAAGACCTTTTTAAATCAAATTTAAAACCAAAGTGATGCATTACCGGAAACATTTAAATACTAGAAACTTGATTGTAATTAATCAATCTTGATTAATTTCAATAGCTGCCCAAAACAGCAACTTTTTTTTGACTAATGGATTTTAGTGGACGACGGAATCAAATAATAGACTGACATTAATATTAACTTGAGTGCTACTCAAGAAAAAAATAGATTAAGTTGTATTTAAATCTAAAAAAAAATAAGAAAAGAAATTGAAAATATCCTTCGTAGTTATCTGAACCTCTCAGAAAGACGGAGAGAATCAACTTCTGAATCAACTTCTGAACTGCCAACCAAAATGAACAGCTCTGGCAGCTGGACAGATTACAAGATTATACAATTTAAAAAAATTAAAATGGGACTCAAATTTATTACACATTAGATTAAACTATTCTAAATAATTTACCAGGAAAAAAATAAAATAAAATAATTGCAATATATTATTTGGCGTATTTTATGTGGTCATTGTTCCTCAGGAATGAATAAAAAAAAAATAAAAAAAAGACTTGTTTAGATCAAATTTAAGATCTTGGATGAAAAAAAATGGTCCTTTAAGACCTCTTGAGGCCTTAAATTTTAAGTTCAGAATTTTCAACATTTGTAGACTTTTTAAGACCCTGCAAGAACCCCGACTTCCTCTGACCAGGATGACCGAGTCAGTAAGCTACTGGTTCAGTCAGGCGTAGCAAGTCTCACATTAGAGTCATCGTGCTGGTTCCTCTCTTCCTCCTCCACTTTCTTAGTGTTGCTCAAAGTGGTCTGCATGTCGTCGTCGCTCTTTGCTGAGCGAGGGTCTCTTTCAGAGGTCGCGGTGCTTGTTGCAAGCCTCAAGTCGGGAGGCGAGGAGCTGCGTGACGTCTGGCGGCGAAACAACTCAATGGCCAGCCTCTGAAATTGGACATACAAGATCTTCTGGTAGTAACCCTCATCGATACACCTCCAATTAAACAAAAGACTAAATTCAAAATAGTGATTTAAATAACAAGAAGCTAAAGAAACTAGCAATAAATGAAAATTTACAAAATTATAATTAGTAAAATAAAATATTGCTTTTGAATTGTATATAGAAATAATAATTTAAAAAACAAACAAACAAAACTGTCCCAGACACATTAGAGCACCTTTCCCATGAACAGTGGACCAAAATTCCTGTCAACATTTCCTCTGAACATTAGAAAAATACCTGATTGCAGTGATCGCCTCAAAGTGTTGCTCAACAAAATTTTAGCTTTGGTGCCCCATCATGCTTGTTTACTTGTTTAATTTTCTGTGTGTTTGTTTTTAACATTTCTTTAAAACTACAACTCAAAATCAATGTTGCGATTTTCATAGAATTTTTATTTATTATTACTTTTGCTAATTCCACCTTATTTCCCTGACAGCTGATTTTTTTCCTTCTTTAATTGGAGGGTGTGAATAACTTTCAGTGCGGCTGTACATGGTACAGGTCAGTGTGTTGAAGCAAACTCAGAGTACCTCCTTGAGGTTGTTGATCTGCTGGATGTAGCCGCTCTGCGCCGACTCCAGCTGGCTGATGTACCAATACTGATCTCTGCACTTCTGGAAGAACGTAGGTGAACGAACCTGGTAGCTGTGCAGCACACAAGCAAAGTGATTACACACTCCTCTAGACTTCACAAAAAAAGTTAAGTAGTGTGTGTTTGTGTTTAAGCCCACCGGAGGACCAGTGTGTCAGTCTGCATGTTCAGGTAGCCCTCGCTGGCCAAAAGATCCAGTCTGAAGAAACGGTTGTAGCCCCAACATTCACCAACCTCAAAGTCAGAGGCAAACTCCCGGATGATGTTCTTGGTTGGGTCACTGGAGGCCTGGTGGACCATCTCAACTCTGTACTCGTATCTACAAATGTAAAGGACAGCGTCAACATACTGGAAAATCCACAGTAAGATCAATCATTTCTGTCGCAATTTTCATTGCATTCCCACTTTTCTAGCTCTGCAAGTGTCTGCGTTTCTGCAGCACAAGCCTTGTGGTGGTGCACCCGAACACTTGAAAGCAGAAATACTGCTTTTGCAAAGTGTTGGCTTCGCCCTCATGGGAGTTAAAAAATTAAATTAAGAGAAACAATTGCCCTTTCATTTCTTTTAGAACTCTGACAATGT
Source organism: Atherinomorus stipes (assembly GCA_023101725.1). Classification (NCBI taxonomy): domain Eukaryota; kingdom Metazoa; phylum Chordata; class Actinopteri; order Atheriniformes; family Atherinidae; genus Atherinomorus; species Atherinomorus stipes. The sequence goes on from JALJCO010011793.1 coordinate 513,793, forward strand.
TAAACACAAGCTTGCAGATGTCAAGTGTAAAGTGCACATACACAGAGTCAAAAGCAGCGTTTACAGTTTAATGACGAGTTTAGGGCTGTAACGATTATTGGGATAATCGAATAGTCATTGATTATTTTGGCGATTAGTAACTGCAGCATATTTACAGCACCAGTCAAAAGTTTGCACACTTTTTACATGAATCTAATGGAAAAACGCGTCCAAACTGTTAACTGGTATGTGAGTGTTTATTTATGTCACACAATTCAAGAAAAGCTGACCAGACAGAAAGACAGACAAGGCAGCGAAAGGAACAATGGCAATTTTCAGAGGAAAAACAAAGCTTATAAACAATTAACAGTCAATTATGGAATTAGTTGATGACTATTTTGACAGTTGAAAATTAGTCGATTAATCGCCTAATCGTGGCAGCCCTAGATGAGTGTTGCACTTGTTAAACAATAATGTGTCCATCTACTTGTGCATTTATTAGAAATACAAGGATAAAGTAAACTATGATACAGCAGTGATCAAATACACACATTTTTAAATCCCCATGAAAGAGCAGGGTTGGTGCCATTTACCACCAATATTTTTGTTTTCTGTTAAAAATTAATTTAAAAAAAAAAAAAGCCCTGTTTGCTCTGATTGGTCAGCTCTGGCCATACCAGGCACTGCCAACTAAAATGCATCAGCTCTGGCAGCTACGGATGCACGATATAATCGGACCCCTATCGGTATCGGACTTAAAACTGAGTATTGGACATCGGCCACCCCACCATTATTTAACTGATATTTAACCAATCAGGCCGCTGTTTCTATACAAATCTTCTTTAAAAACTTATTTTTTACAGACTTTAAAACTTCTAAAGACAGTTTCTTTTAGGGTGTTCTGTATGAATTTATGCACGGTCATTTGTGTAAATAACCAAATATCCCCAGGTTTTTTTGTTTTTTTTTTAAATCCTCTCTCTCAGGGAGAAGAAAATCCAGGTGGTTCTAGGATATAAAGCACATGTCCTATAAGTTTTGTTTGAGCAACTGTCAATAAGTTTGACTTGTTATACATGACACAAGTTCTGGTATTTTTTCTAATTTTGCACAAGGAATGAATATTACATAATTCATTTTTCAGCTTTAATATCGGTATCAATATCGGTTATCAGTCACATGAGTTTTAAAATATCCTCATATTGGATATCGGCCAAAATTCCAATGTTGTGCATCCCTACGATTACAAGATCATAAGATAAAAAATTCAAATGGGACTCAAATTTATTGCATATAAACAGAGTAAATTAAACCATTCCAAATAATTTACCAGGAAATGATTATAATAATAAATAATAACAAAAATAAAATGCCCACAAAATGAATTATTTGTAAATTCTGCACAAGATACTGGGATACATCTGAATTCATGGGAGCTCTGAAGAGAGAATGGAGAGACGTATTTCAGGAGGAAAAGGGGGATTTATTTTTGAGGAAATACTTCATACTTTGATGTTTCAGGAAGTCCAGCAGACAGCTCAAGGAACACAGACAGATAGTTTCCACGGACGACTCCGTTCCCGTCCTGAGGGAGCACATTTCAACAGTTACTGGTGTTTTACGAAGATCTGACACTGAGATTTTTGAAAGTGTGGCGGCTGTGGTGGCGAGGTGTTCAAACTCACAGGGTAGACTTTGAGTCTCCAACAGAGGCCAGATATCTGTAGAGGGGGGCTGTAGACGGGGTCTGCCCGCTGCCTCAGGGTGCTACAAACACAAAAACACACAGATACAAGCTGCTGTAACATCCGGCCCCTAAACATTCTCCAAGCTTCAGTTTCTAACTTAGTCTTTGCAAGTAAGTGATAGCAGCAGCTCTGTTCAGTCCTTAAACGCTGCTCCTTTAAAAAATAAGGCTGGGAAAAATATCAATACACTGAAATTTTTCAATATTTTCATATGCTGTTATTATATAGATATTTTAAAATGCGGTATTGACCTATTTCACTGATGAAATTTTGCTGGATTTCACATCATCTTGCGATATTTCATAACAGAACAATGAAATCACGTGAGATTTCGGTTGTAAAATAGGTCGATACTGCGTTTTTTTCTTCTCTTCTTTTTTTTTTTTTTAACACGTCATGTCCAGCATCATACTGTAGCAGCAGAATGGGGATCTGCGTTTGTAAATATCGATATGATATTGGCATATGAAAATATTGCAATATTTCAGTGTATTGATATTTTTTCCCACCCCTATTGCAAAGTTTAAAGTCTTTTCAAAGGAAAAAAGTTCCTAAACTGATTCTGAATTGTTGCAGGTCTTTTGTCGGGTTTATGGGGAAGAGCAACAGAAGAGAGGGTTTACCTGAAGTTGACCAAGACAAAAGTGCTGGAATCATAGGCAGGAACCAGCTCACTGAAAACACACAAAATATGTTTGAATATGAAAAAAGAAAAGAAAAATTGGACAAAACATTCTTAATAAAAATTCTTACATCACAGTTACATTAAGCATAATCTTTTGGATTATGAGTAACAATGATAAAATCAAACCCAAAAAATAAGACTGTGGTGTTCAGTCATTTTCTTGCAGCTGGACAGATTACCTGGTGAAGTCCGGGGGAACTGGTGTGGTGACGAAGGACTGCATGGGTTTCCGATGGACCTGCTGGAACATGAGCAGGATCTCCGGGCTCTTAGAGATGAGTTCGCTCTTACTGCAAGAGTGAAGCTGCTCAACACACAACACAACAAAGTCATGATGTTGATGCTGATCACATCAGCATAATATTCCATGAATGATACGATGGTAATGCAATACTTTCAAACAGTCCAAGTCCATTCAATCACCTCACTCATTCCTGTCAAAGGACTTCTGTATGATGGCTAAAGCTTGTGGTTTTCAATGCATTTGGTCAATAATCCATCTCTCTGTTAGAGCATGAACCGTAACCTGAAAACATTCTTGTTGAATCCAGTCTGAAAAGTCTCCATCTCATCCAAAATGCTAAAGCGAAGCTGCGGATGAGCATTTGCAGCAAAAATCATGTTTCTCCAACCTTAGCATCCCTTCACTGGCACTTTGTTAAATCCAGAATACAACTTTAAATTCTTCTACTTTCATTTAAAGCTCTAAGTGATCAAACTCTGTTGTATCTTAAAGGTACCGTATGTAAGAATTACTGACATCTAGTGGTGAAGATGGGTATTTGAAATAAAAGATTTTCCTTTCAAATGACATCATATTCCAAGCACTATTGTGAATGTATGGTGGCTGTTAGTGGCCAAAATTCTCCCAGACATAAAGATGTTTTCATCTGTGAGGGGATCCAGTGGTCTCAGCTGTAGCTATGAGTAACTACTTTTCATATTTTTTAAGGTATTACTTATCCCAAATAGTCTCTAACTCCCATGAAACAAAGCTGCTACAGCAGTTTTAATGTTCAGAAGGTTCTCACTTCACAAACATTGTTTTGTCCATTCAGGGATACCGTAGTAAAAAAAGGTGGAACAAATATGGCAGCTTCCATATGTGCACCGCCCAGCAAGTAGATATAAATGATTCCTTCTAAGAAAATAAACATGTAACAGTTATTCTAGTGCAGCGATTACACATAAATAGAAACATAGTTTTGAATCATATATCACATTTTTCTGCCACTGACCTTTGATTTTTTTACATACTGTACTTTTAAAGATCTCGTAGTTCCAGATGTTCCCCGTTGAACACTTTACTGCAGGCTGCAGGTTAACTTATGGTTCTTAGAGATGCTTAAACTCTAAAGGCTCCAGATTATATAGCTCAGCTTTTTACAAAATGCAGTGCTGCTCGCTGTCTTCATTCACAGGCTGAGAATTAGTTAGCTTGTTCCCGATACAAGGACAGAGCATTTAAGTCTGGGGCACAAGACAGGACTAGTCCATTACTAGAACTAAACTTGGTGGATTGTTAAACATTTGTTTGGCTTTCTAGTAAGACTTATTATCTTTAACTATTCATTTACTTTATTGTGTCTAACTATTGTTTACTATGACTGTCTTTCATTGTTGGTTTTTGGGGAACACTGGCCAGGAGGTTTAATTTCCTTCCAATGAAGCGAGGGGGTCCTGCCTTTAATCAATTATTAAAAAATGAGGTTGTTGGTAGTAAGTTGGGTTTCTTTTTTTTTGGTAGCAGGATCCTGGTTTAGAGTTATGTTGCTATTGACCCCCTTTTCCTGTCCCCTCGCCGTTTGTAAAGAACAATATAGTTTCAGTTAGAATTTTTTTTTTTAAAATTTTTATTTTTTTTTCATTTCAGAAAAAAAAAATTTTTTTTTCAATGTACTTCCATGGTCATTTCATTAATATTTCTGTGTTCTCCATTATTATTGAATGCATTCTGCATCGTTTCTGTTTAAAAAACCCTCTGGTTGCTTTGTATCCAGCTGCATTTGTATACTAGAAGAGAGGCTTGTGGTCCAACGGCAGGCTTTTCCGGGTCCATCTCATGAATTTCCGTCTGATTGGCTGCCTACCATCAGTGTATGAAGGAAGCTCCGCCCTCCGCTCTTATTTCGCTACAGACAGGAAATAGAGCCGACAAACAAGTTTGTTCCGCCATGCTAACAAACAGTTAGCTAATTAGCTTCTCAACTCCGAAGCTACAGTCGTGCTGTCTTCAGTTCTAGTGTGTAGTGGAGGGTTACCTGCCTTCCAATGGACAGATAGAAACCCCACGTGGGATCCGCTATTTGCAATCTGACGTAGAAGTGCAAGGCTGTTCCCGATTCGCTCTTTTCTTCATATTGTTTCTCTGATGAGAAAGCACAGCCGACTGGGGGGAACGCAACGCTAGCAAGTCAGCATGTGTAAGTAAACAAGGGGAAACCCTCCGTATTTCAGAAGGATCAAGTTAAACGGGTTTTCAGTGGAGGGAGGCCTTTAAGAAAAAATGTTTGGTTTTTCTTGTTAGTTTTAATAAATTATTATAACCTTGAACCATAACTGTGTATTAGACTGCACCTTTTAAAGTGCTTTCTGGGTACTTTGTTATAAATATGTGTTGTACAAATGAAGCTGGATTTAACTGAATAGAAGTAATCTTTAAAGAACATCCAGACCCAAGTGATACATAAATTACATTTGTGATACAAACACAATGTAAAATGAAGTCCTTATGCTTAATTCTTTCAAACTAAATTAGCCATCACATGATTTTAGATTTAAGAGCTAGCACTTTGTGATTACACTTCCATCCTGGACTTCAGACATCTTAGGGTGCATTCACACCAGGATAGTCCGGGACCACGTTCCGATTGGATGGGGATTTCTGAAAAATTTCTGACCTTCCCTTTGGTTCGTGTTAAAACTGCAGTAGCTGAAGCGGACCAAACTGCCTGGTTAAGCCACCATAGTTAAACAACTCCTCAGTACGGGGTGACGCTTCCCAGTATAACCACTGATCAATGATGAAAAAAGAAGAAAGAAGAAAAACGGACCCCGTGATTTAAGTTGAAATCTTTCTGCTTCTTATTATTTGCCCACTCTCTCTGTAAACATATTTTCCAGTTGTTTATCGTTGCTGTTTTGACCTCGGCTTCTTCAAACACGCACTGCTTGCTTTGTTTTCCCTCCAACCCAAACGATAATCTACCCCACTTCCTCCCACTTCTTCTTGATGCTTTATTGCAGTCAACAATACACTGTAATGGCGGTGCCGCAAGATGGTGCAACACACAAAACACTCGTTGGATTAGTCTATTCTAATCCTGGTTTTCAAACGTGCACTATCTAAAGCTCTTTTCGCTGCAAAATACTTCCTTTTTCTTTCCTGCATCCACCATTTTTTTCCGAGAATTCAAGTGAATCTGGCGCCGCTCGAGTCGATGTTTAAATTTAAAAAAAATAAAAATCTGCTCCATTCGATGAGTTAAAGGTTGAATATGGAACACGGACAGAACAGCGACATCACGTGTGTCTAGGTTGTAGTTGCAACGGCAGAAAAACAACTCCAGCCGCTGGGATGCCAGGCTCACTGCTGATACGCAAGTGACCAACAGTCTGCAGCATGTCCAACAAGTAACGCAGAGGAGTTTATAACTGGTGTTGTTATAAGGTGTTTCCCTAGAGACATTTCAGCTGATACTCTATGGGGGATCCTTAAACATAGTTCACTTTAAGGACATATTTAATTTTTCCATAAATTTTCTCTTGTCAGGCAGCGTCCTCCAGTCAGCATCACCTGGGTGGCAGACACTTTTCTGATATCAATGCTTGATGATAGCCTGCGCAGCTTTACCCAAACTGGGGCCCTGAGATGATTTCAGGGGTTGCCAGATTATTGTAAAACCAATAAAATAGATAATAATGTAAGGTCTGCCAAATGTTGTAATCAAGGGAGATTTATCTGTGAAATTAACACACTATTTTTAAATCAACAAAACTACTCATGCTGAAGTCACCTTTGAAAAACACATTTCCTCATTTATTTATGAAGTTTATGATTTCCTCAAAGCCTTATGGCCGACTCACACAGAGCCCAGAGGTGATCTGTGGGCCATCAGCTCACTTCCAGAGCGTGACAGACATTAAATTAGGTGTGATTTGGACCCGCTTCTCTGAGCAGATATCTGACAGCGGAATTACAGCTGGATTTATACTGGCATGTCATCTGTGTTGCCTTCAACGTGCATCCCTACGCGAACGCAGAGACAAGGAAGAACTTCCTTGTGATTGGTCAGTGTGGTTACGTGCCTCAAGATGTTTGGGTTTTGTAGCTGAATGAATGAATGAATGAATGAATGAATGAATGCACGTCAGCTGCTGTCAGTTGCTCTAAAAAAGGGAACGGAGTTTAAAGACACACAACGTAACTTTTAGACCTTAAAAATCTGTGTTTCTGACTCGTTTTGATGTCACACCAACATTCATTAAGCGCATTTTCGAGCTGTCAGTGCCCAGAGCCGTCCCGGGGCTCAGAAACAGCACTATGTAAGATTCCCATCCGGGACGCAACCGTGACGTTGCAGCCAACTATTGGTTGCAGCACCGCGTCACTCACTAGCAACCGGATGTTAACCAGGTATCAACATCGCGGGTGTTTTGAATGCGCATCATGTCGAATTCAGTAAAGAAACGCAAGGAAACATCACCGGAGGAAGAGAGGAAAAGAAACAGAGGAAGGGACAGAACAAGAGTCAAGATAAGACTGTCTTTTACTGGCTGGAGTGAGCTTACAGTACAGGTACGAACAAGATGGATGCTAGTTTAGCCGCCGATAGGGGGCGCGTCACTGAGAAAACTGCTGAAAGTTCCGTTGTGTGTCTTTAAGAAAACCATTGTGGTGAGAAAAAAAAGAAAAACTTCACCCTGTAGTTTCCCGATCAATAAAAGCCCTACTGTTGCATACAGATCCGGAAAAAAAGAACTGCAGTGTGACACCGTAAACCTATGCTCACGTAAAAGCACAGACTGCCTTTGCGTCAGCTACGTGGGTCTGACTGGACACAGACGAGTATAAATCCAGTCGCTCCAAACATCGCTGCGCTGCTGGAGGCGGCAACGCTGCTTCAATGAAGAAACTTGACATGGCGCTGACGATAACAATATAGCCGGTATTGGAGTGACTTTGTCATCAATCCCCGTGGGTGGGCGGTATTGTCTGCTTGACCCAACACATCCAAGAAATCGGCACCTCAGCAGTGTGGCGTGCGTGACTAGTCGGTAGAGAGGAGGCGGGACCAGCGGAATGAGGAGGAGGATTTTGCGCTCCGACTGTTGAGCATCTCGGTGGTTATGAGAGAGCCATGCAGACTGTGCATGTGAAATGATGTGTGATGTCACTGCCAGTGTGATTTAAATGATTTATTTATTTGACTAAGGTGGCGAAGCTGCGCCGGAGCCCAACCCTGAAGTAACGGAGCTCAGACCCGAGGTGACGGAGCTGGGCTCAGGTGGGCTCCGGCCCCGGCCAACTTTATCCCCTGATCATATATATCAGCAGCGCTGATAAAAGATTCCCACTGTAAATGAATACCACAGCAGAGCAAACTGAAGCCTCACAGATAAACTGTAACATATATATCTGATCTGCTGTCTGCTGTATGAAGAGGACAGCACCAACCTGATGCTCCACCTCCTGCAGCAGGGACTCCAGCAGCTCCGTCTCCTGGGTCAAGGACGTCTTCTGGCCTGGTGGAGGAACACATTTCTATTTTCAGTGTACTTGAACAGAATGTGAGTTCTGATGAAAGCTGCCGAGTGCGAGTGGGTGGGTGGGTGTGCAGGTTGTGCATGTGGGCGCTGAGCACAGGCATCCACTCTCTTCAGATAAATATTTCATGTGTGTATCGCCCGTGGCTATAAAGGGTGACTATCACTGCTTTCAGTACCAAATCTCAATGTTTTTGTGAGGACTCGACGCTCAGATGTGTTTTATTGTCAGTTGGAGCTTTATGTAACAACAAAAAGTCTCTTTATGCATTCAGCTGTGATGAACTTATTTTGCTGTTATATTCACAGTAAATATGATCTTCGTAGTTTCACATTCTATGATATGGAGAATTATTCGGCCTACTATTCTTTACCTCCTGCTTATCAACATCTTAGCTAGCTCAGTAGCTGAACACCACATGGGTGGATTCTCTCTAGGGCTGGGATGATATGCTTTTCTAACAATTCAATTCTTAACAATTTTTTGGGTGTTGATTTTATTTAAATTGCTACTCCTCGATTTTTGTGATTTTTAGTTAGTTTTTTAAACACCACACCAGGTTGTCTTCCATTTTCCGCCTTGTGTTTAAGTTTTTATTTCCAGAAATGGATATACAGTTGTGTTGAAAAAGTGTTCGCACCCTTTCTGATTTTTTTTTTTTTTTTGCATGTTTGTCACACTTAAATTTTTCAGATCAAACTAATTTAAATATTAGACAAAGATAACACAAGTAAACACAAAATGCTGTTTTTAAATGAAGGTTGTTGTAAGAAAGGGAGGAAAAAAAATCCAAACCTCCATGGCCCTGTGTGAAAAAAGGATTGCCCCCGCCCTGTTAAAACATAAATTTACTGTGGTTTATAACATCTTTGAAAAGTTGAGTTCAATTACTCTAGCCACACCAAGGCCTGATTACTGTCACACCTGTTCTCAATCAAGAAATCACTTGAATAGGACCTGCCTGACTAAGTTTAGTAGACCAAAGGATCCTCAAAAGTTAGACATCATGCTGCGATCCAAAGAAATTCAGGAACAAATGAGAAACAAAGTAACTGAGATCTATCAGTCTGGAAAAGGTTACAAAGCCATTTCTAAAGCTTTGGGACTTCAGCGAACCACAGTGAGAGCCATTATCCAGAAATGGTGAAAACATGGAACAGTGGTGAACCTTCCCAGGAGGGGCCGACTGACCAAAATTACCCCAAGAGCACAGCAACAACTCATCCAAGAGGTCACAAAAGACCCCAGAACAACATCCAAAGAACTGCAGGCCTCACTTGCCTTAATTAAGGTCAGTGTTCATGACTCCACCATAAGGAAGAGACTGGGGGGCAAAAATGGCCTGCAAGGCAGAGTTCCAAGACCAAAACCACTGCTGAGCAAAAAGAACATAAAGGCTCATCTCAGGTTAGCCAGAAAGCATCTTGATGATCCCCAAGACTTTTGGGAAAATACTCTGTGGACTGAAGAGACTAAAGTTGAACTGTTTTGGAAGGTGTAGGTCCCATTACATCTGGCGTAAAAGTAACATGGCATTTCAGAAAAGGAACATCATACCAACAATAAAATATGGTGGTTTTAGTGTGATGGTCTGGGGTTGTTTTGCTGCTTCAGGACCTGGAAGACTTGCTGTGGTAAATGGAACCATGAATTCTGCTGTCTACCAAAAAATCCTGAAGGAGAATGTTCGGCCATCTGTTGATGACCTCAAGCTGAAGCGCACTTGGGTTCTGCAGCAGGACAATGATCCAAAACACACCAGCAAGTCCACCTCTGAATGGCTTAAGAAAAACAAAATGAAGACTTTGGAGTGGCCTAGTCAAAGTCCTAACCTGAATCCCATTGAGATGCTGTGGCATGACCTTAAAAGGTGGTTCATGCTGGAAAACCCACCAATGTGGCTGAATTACAACAATTCTGCAAAGAAGAGTGGAACAAAATTCCTCCACAGCGCTGTAGAAGACTCATTGCCAGTTATCACAAACGCTTGATTGCAGTTGTTGCTGCTAAGGGTGGACCAACCAGTTATTAGGTTTAGGGGGCAATCACTTTTTCACACAGGGCAATGGAGGTTTGGATTTTTCCCTCCTTACTAATAAAAACCTTCATTTAAAAACTGTATTTTGTGTTTACTTGTGTTATCTTTGTCTAATATTTAAATTTGTTTGATGATCTGAAACATTTAAGTGTGACAAACATTCAAAAAAGTAAGAAATCAGGAAGGGGGCAAAACTTTTTCACACAACTGTAATGTCATGGTATTGTCAAAGAAAAACATTTTGCCCTCTGCTGGAGAAAAACAGTAAACGTTTTTCAACCCAACTTATAGACTAAAATGAAGCATTTAAACTTGATAGTTATAAAAAGGATTTTTGAACAAAAATCCTGATTTTAAAAAATGGTCAAAAAACATTCCCAATTTGATTTTTTGAACAGATTTTCCCACCCCCATTCCTCACTCTAATGATACACTCACCGGCCACTTCATCAGGTCCACCTTGCTAGCACCATGTTGGACCCCTTTTTCATTAGAAGTACGGTAAATTCTGGGCTACAAGTCGCTAATTTTGTCACACACCTTGAACACTGTGGCTTGAACTATGATGTGGATGATCAATTAATTTTTACGGGCAAATGATATGTACAAATCTCATTTTCTAGTGGGTGTGGGTTGTATTCAGGTGGCTCAATAGTCTGGAAAGTACAGCATCTTGATTCTTGGTGGCATAGATTTGATGAAACAAAGTGAAGATTACTGTACTGATTCAGAAGAGAAATTTTTTATGTACTAAAATGCTGAATGATTTAGATAAAAATTATCTGACTGCTTCAAACACGCAGACGAACTGAGCTGAACCCAAAATTAAAATTAGTTGAACAGATAAAAGCTTTGACTTTGGCAACCAAATAAAAGTCTCATCTCCAACATCAGTGTTGTCAACAAGCACATCCACATCACACACCCATGCATGCACCCAGAACCAGCTCATCTGCACTGTGGCAGTGTGTGTGTGCAGGAGTCGTACCCATGAGAGTAATGAGTTTGTTCTTGAGCTGGTTGTCCAGACGAGCGATCATCATTTCCACGGCATTCCGGATCTCTCTAACCCGCTCATCCTTGGCTCCTCTGACAGCCTCAACATTCCTCTCCTGACCCAACAAACACACACAAACACGTTAGTGCCATCTAGAGGATGTTTACCTTCAAACACATTTCCTAAAGCCATGAAGAAAAAGACATTATCAATGTATGACTTCTCCTCCCTAGTTTTTCAAATAGCATATTTTTATCTTATGAAGTGGTGGCTGGATAACGTACATAATGACATCAGTAACCGCTAGCTGTGTATATGTAACATAACTCAATGTTTTTTTTCAGGTTTTTCCTCCTTCTGTATTCAGCACAAGCAAAACAAATCCTGCATTGGGCTCTGCTCTTTTTTCCCTTGCTGTTAGATTGATCAATAGATCGAGGGAGAGAGATGCTGATTTTTTTTAAAAATGCTTTGCTATGTGACTGTCTTTGGTTGGTGGTGGGGTGCTCATTTATCTCAGTCACCATAGGCAGATTGAGCAGAACTTTCCTATAAAAACATAATAGCTTCAAACCAAAGAAATCCCTCTCAGTCAGAAGTTATGAGAAACCTCCTCTGCTTGTATTTCCTTTGTCTTCCCTCTTAGGTTGCGGTGTTTGGGAAATGTTTGGTCTTAAATGTTTGAGACAGCAGTCAACACCCTGCATAGATGCGAAGATGAATCTGCTGTCTCTGTTCTGCTCCCTGGACCCCATGTAGGCCTCCAAACATTTTCTGTCTGCAGAATAGAGGATATCAAATACTGTACAACCTAAGAATGAGTTTAATTAGATTTTTCTGATTTAGCCCTTACATTATAATAATAACACATTTTATTTAAAGCGCCTTTCAAGAAACCCAAGGACACTGTACACACCAAGTAACAAATCAAGGGAACAACACAAACAGTCAAAATGCAAAACAAAATGCATGGATAAAAATAGAAGTGTTTGGGTTAAATTTTACCCAGATTTAAGTTTAAAGGGATATTGTGTAGTTCTCCTGTGTTTTTCCAAAACTGTTATTTGGTTCAAAAGTGTTTTTTTTAATCAGTAATCACTCCCATAACAAACTGAAGTGCTCCTCTAAGTTCTAAATTTGCCGTTGTATATTCATTTCAATGAGGGGGCGGCTCGGTGAAGGCTGCCATGTCGTTCGCATGTTTTGGCGTTCGGGAGAAGCGTGACGGTAGGAAAACACAGAAACTCACCGGACACACCGGAGTTTTCAGCTCAGTTCGAGGTAATGTCTTTGAAAAGTCCGCGCTGCAGTGGGGAGAAACTAGCGTCTCACTGATGCTGGGTTCCGTGCAGTCGGGCAGCGGCGTAGTAACAAACAGATGTATTTTAATCAATGAAGCCGAGCGAAAGACGGTAAAACATGGGTCAGGGAAAACAATACGACATCGCCATGAAAAAAAATAGATGTGGACTGATGTCCTGTTGACGGACCACATCTTCACATAGAGGCCGGTGATAACTTTCTGCTGCGGATGTCGTCGGTCTGCCCGGTTTCGCGAATGCAGATGAAAAGTCGGGGGCTGCTCCCGATTACAGTGTCCTTTAAGGTTAGGTATTTAAAAAATATGATTTGCTTTGTTTTTTACCCCTTTTATCTGTTTTTTAAGACTTAACGACATCCTCAGAAACAGCTATTTTGACAGAACAAGAAACAAGCCACAATTTTGGTCGATTTTGAATGTCTCAAAAAAAAAAAAAAAAAAAAAAAACATTTGTGGAGTTCTGGGTCAACTTTTGACCTAGGTGACAATAATACTCTGACACAGCTTGAGATTTGCTGTCATTAAGGCTATTGACCATATTATTGGTCATGAGAATGATGCTGAGGACAGAAAGCTAAGCGAAACTGAGGAAGATATTTTTGAGGAAGAGGCTGTTGTTCCCCATGTTCCAGAACAAGGAGAGGAAGAAAAAGATGACACAGATGTTCAAAGAGAGGTCTTCATGTCTAGATATGTGACATTTCATGGTCATTAAACCCTTATAACACCTGAAGCAGAGCGCCAACAGAGAACATGATCAGAATGACTCCATGGCTGAGTATGCTGTCACACACCTAAAAAAAAAAAAAAAATCAATACAACTAATGATCACTATCTCTTAGGAAAATCATGGAAGGAAAAGAAGTGTTTAGCAACATCTGGAGGGAGACTGATAAAGCATAGCTGGATGCTGACTTGGGACTGCTACTTCATCTGTAATGAGGCTACTGCCAGCTTATGGAAAGGTGAGTCAGGATGCAGTATCATGTCACTCTAGACATCATGTTCAGTTGAGAATGAGAATGTAAGAGAAAATACTCTCTTACAGCTGGGAGAAAAGAGAAATTTGGTGTGGAAATGAATGAAATGAAATAAAAAATGAAATGAAACAAAAATACTTTATTTATCCCAGAAGGTAAATTTGAAGGGAAATGCCAAACTTACTCCTATTAAGAACATTTGGGACAAAAATGGGTGGAGCAACTGTCACTCATCAATGATCAATTCACGTTATATATACACTAGGAAGATAAACCTAGACGGACCATTTTTACGCTGCAACATCACAGATGTCAAAAAAACAATGCAGCAAGCATTGTTTTCTTTTTTATCTTTACATACTGTAATTACCAATAGTGACATATAGTTCAATTTTTGATTTTGTTTTTAATGAATGAGTCAGCAATTCGAACATTCAAACTGGCATTTAAAAGGTTAAAATCGTAAAAAACAATTGAATGTTTGGTAGTTTTGAGCAGGGTTGAAGTTTTTTAAATAATTCATGAAGAAAAGTTAAAAAAATATTAACATATGATGATTTTATAACAGTTTTTGTGTGTGGACAGTTTTGTTGATGAGAGTCACCAGATCCTCGAGTCATCCTCTAGTGTATGAGGAGAAAAAACACTGGATTTAAAAATGTCTAAAAATAAACATCCCTGCAAAAATCAAAGCCCCTTTCTGCAACACAGTTGAAATGATCACAGTTAAAAACAAACAAAAACAAAACAAACAAAAAGTGTCCCGAGGAGGACAAAAGTATTAACTGCTTCATTCTCTACATTTTCAGTTGATGGTCCTAAAACCCCCCCCCCCCAGAAAAAAAAAAAAAACTTTCAGAAAAATGACATTTTAACATGGGAATAAAAGTAAACCTTTGCACGAGGCTCATGTTCAGAGAAAAGTTTGCAGCGGTACGGTAAAAGGGCCGAGTGTCTGAGGAGACTGAATGTGTCCTTGTTGATGTCAAAGTCTGCACTTTATACGATTTGTGTTATTTTTCTCTTTTCAAACAAAACGAGCCAGGAGTCCTCACCACTTCCTGCACCAGACTGATGAGCTCCATGAGGCGGCGGCGCAGCTTGGCTACCTCCTCTTTCACCTTGGTTACATGTTGGTCATAAATCTCCACCAGAGGCTTAAAAGTGTGACCACCGTGCTGCAAACAAAAAAAATGTCTCAGGTTCCAGCTTTTCTTCCGTTTAATCAGATATTTAGATGTATGTGACCAAAAATAAAACAAAAATCCAGAACTGAACAGTTTAGTCAGTAATCACTGGTGGACAAATAAAAAGTCCTCCCAGTCTAACTTTGTTTTCATACTGTAGCTGTAAGCTGGGAAACATTACCATGCCGCCCCACAGAGCGCACTGGTGACAGATGCATTTCTTACAGGTCCAACAGAAAACACTCAGCTTTTCATGGTGGTTCTCACATCTGTGTAACAAAAGCACAAAAACAAGACATCTTCTGGTCAGGCAGAAACAAAAGGCTTTACACAGCTGTCCCACATCAGAGCCACACAGAACATTTTCATCTTAAGGAGCTCACAGCTGCCAGCGCTAGATATGAAGAAACGCAGCAGGAAATTGGGACGTAATTCTAAAAATAGTTTGCAATCACGTGGTTAAAATCTGATCCAAGAGTTACAGATCTAGCACTTGGAAATGATCTTTCTTTCGAGCTTTTATAAAGCACACAGGTAGAGAAAAAGGCTGAAAGGATTTGGGGAGCGGCTCACTTGTCCTTGTCGTTGTCTTCATGCTTGGTGAGGCTGCAGAGCTGCAGGGTGTCCAGCTGCTGAGTGACCTCCTCCGCCCAGCGACAGTTCACCAGCTCCCTCAGCTGCAGCGGAGCTCTGTGTTCACGCAAAAACACATAAATGCATCTCTCCACATGTGAAGCACCCTAAAACACAGCTGCAACATTCACTTTACATCATTGAAACAACAAAGCTGATCCTGTGACGGTTTTTCAAATCCACAAGACGCTGTACAAAAACTCAAACCACCATTAATATTGTTCCTGTAGGAAAACTGCATTCATTCAACTCACATTTTAATTGCTTGTCTGTATCTCAGGTCTGAGCCTTCAAGAGAAAATATACTGGCATAGAGATAAATACACAACAGAAACTATTTACACTTTTCTCTCCAGGCACTTGTGTCCAGTCACAGTTATTTATTCTACTCCTACTATCCTCACAAAACCAACGCAGCTTTTTTTTGGACACCATCAAGCATCAAAAATGTCTTCTAGACTTTATTCCGGCCTTTTCAGAGCGATGAAACATTCTCTCACTTGTTGAACTTTGGCTGCTCCTGGTTGGACATTACTGTCAATTTGAGCCATTTAATTGATAAAAAAAAAAAAGTTTGACAAAAAGGTGGCTTCATCATAAATTCAAGGTCAAAACAGAGATGTCTGACTAACATAGTAGTGATAGTGACCTTTTTTATTTAAAAACTAGAACAGCACTCAGAGAGCACAGACCTCCCGCAAGCAGCTCTCGCAATGATAAAGAATCCTTCCACAAATTCCTGGATCCAGATGGGGATCCGGATCACCCCTAAAATTTAATGGGTGTGTCCTTGAGCTGAGGGACACGGCTGGTGAAAATTTCAGGTCAATCCGTACAGTACTTTTTCAATAACGTTGCTGACAGACAGACAGACAGACAAACCAATGCCACCGAAAACACTACCTCCTTGGCGGAAGTAAAAAACCCAATTCCTGTGAAATTGGTGACAATAAAAGCGATAAGCTCAGGGGTGCCTGGGAATTTAACAATGTTTTTAGGGTTAACAAGTAACAAAACACTGAAATTTGGAAGCTGCAACTCAAATAAAGAACTACAGTACAACTGAGGAGTGATGCAGTAAGGAGGCAGACAGATGTGTGTCAGCATGTACTCACCGACAGTGTGGACACTGGGCCCTCTGCTCCGTCAGCCATCGCTGTCAAACAAGAGATTTTAGCTCAAACCACAAACATACTTTGGATGTCAAATTCACTGGATTTGTTTAGGATTTAGCTTAATAACTGTACTGTTTTCTAAACAACTTTGCAAAAATAAACAAAAAAAAACAAACCCAAAGGCAAACATGATCTTATTCTAACAAAATGTAAACAGGTGCAGTTCTGTGATGAAGAATTGTGATCCAAAGACCAAGAATTGATAAGAAAAACAGCTTTTACAAAACATCACCGAAATAAATGGCTGCTTTAAGGTCAAACCCCTCCTCAGTGACTACAGGTATCCCCCAGGGCTCCGTCCTGGGGCCCCTCCTCTTCATCACCCATTTCCTTCCTTCTTTGGCAATATTTTCCGTTAAATTCAATATCCACTTCCACTGCTTCGCAGATGACACCCAGCTCTACCTTTCCAGTGAACCTGACTCCACATTCCCTCCCTCACCTCCTGCTTTTCTGAAATCAAATACTGGTTCACCTCAAACTTCCTGAAACGAAACAGTGAAAAAACAGAGCTCCTCCTCATCGGTACCGAGTCAACATTATTCACAGTTGACAGCTTCTCCCCCCACCATTGACAGCTCCTCAGTTTCCCGCTCCTCTCAGGATGACACCCTCAGTCAGGAGTCTGACTGGGTGTCATCTAGGGCTGGGAATCACTAGGTACCTTGCGATACGATACTATCACGATATTTTGCCTACGATAACGATAATATCACGATACAGTAATTCTGCAAAAATCAATATATTGCAATAAATTCATCCACGATAGACCACAGTATTTGTCCCTGAAGACATTCCAAATTTATCGACCAAAGTGAATCCATGTAAAATGAAATACAAAATATTATCAATCAGTAGCACATAAGTGACATCAGTTCATATAAAATGAGCAAAACAATAAAACAAAGTGCACAGTGGTTCTTCTTAAGAAAGCATGTAAAAAATAAACATTTCAGTCATTATTTCTTCATAAACTCAAACAACTGGGTGGTCTATGACAACCTGGACACACATTTTAATTTGTACTTTACACCATGTTTAAAGTTTAACCTGAACCTGCAGCCTGCACATAGATATCAGTGCTAATGCAGGAACTTTTCTACATGCTGAACCACTACAGAAAGAACAACGAAATCTCGCGAGATCTCACTGGTCTCTTACAAAATCTCGCGAGATTTCGTAAAAATATCGATACAGCTTTTTTAAATATCGATATAATATCGCAACACAAAATATCGCGATATTTCAGTGTATCGATATTTTGGCACACCCCTAGTGTCATCCTCGACAGCACCCTGTCAATTCTTTCCCACATCAATAACATCACCTGGTCTGCTTACTTTCACCTCCGAAATATAAACCGACTTCGTCCCTCCCTCATTGTCCACACTGCCTCCATCCTTGTGCACAGCCTTGTCACCGTTGGCACTGATTAGTGTAACTCCCTCCTCTTTGGTCTCCCCCAGACGTCCCTCCATAAACTCCAACTAGTCCACAACTCTGCTGCCCAGATCATAAGAACCCCATCTTCCAAAATATGTCTTTAGGTCAGTGTAGCAGCATTGTACCAGATCGCTTTTCACAAACAACTTCCTTCTCTTCTTTATTTTGCATAAACACTGCCATAAATAAAATCCCAACAACAGTTTACAGAGAGAGGAGAGGTCTGTCTGGTTCTGGCTGGTGTAGTCACACTCACTCGTATGCAGCTGAAGCAGCAGAGTTTGGAGCAATGTGGGCACAGGCGAGCATCCCTCAGTTTCTCCATGCAGATGAAGCAGCGGAATACCTCAGCAATGCTCTGAGAAGAGACAGAGGAGAAATTCACACCGTGAACAGTCACAGAATCATCACAAAGCTGAGAAACAGCCTTACTATCAAAGTGCAGATTTACTCATTGTGCTCTTGTGCTTGCATGTGATGAAAAAAGGGGGGTAAAATATTGTGTACTGCTTTTTTGGTTGCATACTCACCTCAACACTTTGTTCATCCATTTCAGCCAGTTTGAAGTTCTTGATCTCAGCGATGAATCAAGCAAAAGGTCTGAAAATGAAAGTCCACATATAGAACAATTATGTTTTTTGGATAACAATAACCTTAGTTTCATTCTAAACCTCTAAAGCCCCGTTTCCACCAGTGGGTCTGGGTCGGGTCTGGCTGGGTAAGTCCACATTTTTTTTGCGTCCCCACAGGTAAAAACTGAGGTGGGTACCCTTCTATCCAACCCAATCTGTCCTACTTTTATGGGACCCTTCCGTAGGGGTACTGATCAAACGGATCTGGACCAAAGAGGTGGAGCTGAACACACTGCAATCCGTTGATTGTACTGGAAAAATTTGTCACATCCAGCGCGACCCAGCATAAAAACAAAGCAGGGATGGATCCTTTGTTTCTGTCTCATGTGGTGTGGTGCTTTGGTTAAGAGGTGTTGCACTGCAATGTCACACAATCACGTAGCAGCGCTATCCGGTTAATACTTTGCCTCCAGGGTATGAGTACAGCTTGCCTTGTTTGCAGCTGCACCAACTGTGGAACCGGTTGCCATTATATATTAAGGAGGCCTCTTCACTTAGTGTTTTAAATCATGACTGAAAATTCACTTCTTTTCTCTTGCTTTTAACAATGGTTGTCAGGTTGGTTTTTGTGATTTTCTTTCAATCATTTATCTGAACTGCCTTTATTAGACTCCACAAGTGTAGATATGAGTAGGTAATATGTATGATGTCAAAGAACAGCATTTAGAATAACATGTTTTTAAATCTAAATTTTAATTTCAATTTCAATTTTGAAATCCTATTTTACTTCTGTTTTTTTGTTGTTTGTTTTTTATATTTGATTGTTGTTGTTTTTGTTTTGTTTGTTTGGTTGTTGTTTTTTTTGGGGGGGGGGGGGGGGGGGGGGGCGTTTTGCAGCCTCTTTTTTTCCTTAATATCGAAGAATAGCATCTTAGTTTCATCACACTTTGTTGTTGAAGAAATTCGTGTTTGTTTGTTTTTTAACAATCAAAACTATTGTGATTAGCTGCAGCTATATTTCATATTTGAAAGTTGTGGCATGATAAGGTACGTATATTTGAAATACAGTATAACATAAATAAAGACGTGTCATTATGACACTTTAAGGTGTATAAAAGCTAAAAAGTTCAGCTTTTATTGCTAGAAACCATCAACACAGCCGCTAGCTGAGGGGGCCCAGCATCAACAAACACATCCACTGAGAGAAGAGCTGCTGCTGCTAAGAGGAGAAGTAACGTTTAGCACCGCATATGCACAAGAGAAGTAGAACCAAACCGCTTAAATAAAAACGGTAGTAACACCAGAAAATATCCACACAGAGCTGCTAGGAGAGCTAGCTTGGCAAGCTTTAGCAGGGTGGCTCTCTCACCTCTCCGGAGACTCGGCTTCGTCTGTCACACCTGATCAACAGACCGTTAGAGAAAGCTTCGACATAAGGCCATGTCTCCACCAGTTTAACTGTCGTTACAAATAGCTAACAAATATGGAGGGCCAGCGGTGTTAAGGTGGATTTTTCACAATGCGACATGCTAGGATGAAAAGGGGATGGTTTCTGCCCAAGACTCTGAAGATGTAGCAGCAGCGGTGGTTCTGACACTGGGCACTGGGTCCGCACCATTTACAGCCCCAGCGACCGAGTGGCGAGCCGCGTGGGCGGAGTTTTCACAGCACCCCGGAGCAGCCTCATTCCTTCGGCAAACTCCTCCCCCGCTCGTCATCTGGTCATCGCTCGGCTGACGGTAAAGGAGCGGACCCACTGTTTGTCCCCTAGCGATAACCAATGAAATGGCTCCATTTCTTCTTCTCTTAATATTTTCGTTTCGCCTATGTCAGGAAGCTTAAAGCTCGTTACCACCACCTACTGGAAAGATTAGAAAATAAAAGACATATTAAGCTTTTAACATATTATCCAGGCTCCAAAAATAAAATAATCTTTAAATCTAAAAAAAGAAAAATATTTTACTTAACTGCCTTTCAAAACTATATATACAAATTTAAAGGTACAGTGTGTAAGAATTACTGATATCTAGTGGTAAAGATGGGTATTTAAAAAGAAAAACAGATGTTTTCCAAATGACTTCATATTCCAAGCACTGTTGTGAATGTATGGTGGCCGTTAGTGGCCAAAATTCTCCCAGATGTAAAGATGTTTATATCTCTGAGTAGATCCAGTGGTCTCGGTAGCTATGACTGTACTATGAGTAACAACTTTTAATGTCTATTAAGGCATTACTTGTCCGAAATAGTGCTTTAGCTCCCATTAAACCAGTGGTTCCCAAACTTTTTTTGCAGGGCCCCCTTTTCATTGGAAATTATAATGTCAAGCCCCCCCATTCCACCCCTATCACATGCACCCGAACATTCACCATGAGATACATGAAAAAATGCACTGCATTTGAGGGGGGGGGGGGGCAATGCCTTTTGAGTCATCAGCCCACCCCCCAGTTTGAGAACCACTGCATTAAGCAAAGCTGGTACTGTACAGCAGTTTTAAAGTTCAGAGCGTTCTCACTTCACACACATTGTTTTGTCCATTCAGAGATGCTGTAGTAGAAATGGTGGAGCAAATACAGTATGGCAGCCTCCATGTATGTGCACCCCCAGCAAGTAGATATAAATGACTCATTCTAAGAAAACAAACACATGACAACTATTTTAGTGACACAATAACACATCAAATAGAAAGTAAGTTTTGAATAAATTACATTTCTCTGACATTGACCTTTGATTTTGTTTCACACTGCACCTTTAAAAATAAAGATTATCAATAAATCAATCAAACTTTATTTGAAAATTAATTGTACTTGTATTGACTACTCAAAGCGCTTTTATGCTGCATGTCATATTCACCTAATCGCACACACATTTATACAGTACTTATTCGTAATTTTCTATGTGACACACATTCATTCCCCAATAGATGCATCAGGAAGCAACATGGGGTTGAGTGTCTTTTCCAAGGACACATCATTATATAGTTGAGGGAAGCCTGGAATAGATCCAATAACCCCACTGTCGATAGGTAGCTGCTTTTCCACCTGAGCTACAGCCGCCCATTGAAGCTTTTTCAAACAAAACAAACAACCCATTAAGTTCCCCAGACCTCAAATCCACAAGCCCTTTATACACATACATGCATACATACATGACACATAACTACGTACACATACACAATATTGACAAAGGAATTCACTCACCTGCCTTGACTCACATAAGCGTAGCCTCTTAAACTCCAAGGTCCCCCTTGAGACTCACTGCAGCAAAAGACGCACAATGTTGCACTAATTTGTAACCATACCATACATCAAATTAAACAGGAGAAACTCTGCTACAAGCACATATAAGTCATTTTAACAGTACCACTATTATTTCTCTACGACAAAAACTCAGTGAACCAGCAGTCAAAAAATACAAACATAAACAACCGCTTTCTTAGAATGACTAACAGAAATTCTGTCTTACACACTTGAACAAAAGTCCCAAGTGTTCCCTTTATTATGCCACCTCAATGACACTCAAATAGACCTTGTGGATGCAGAGATATACTCTATTCATTTTGTGTATGCAGAAACCTTAAAAAGAGCTATAGAGCTTTTAAGTGACATCCCATTCCTAATCCAAAGGGCTTAGTATGGCGTTGGTCCACCTTTGCAGCTAGAACAGCTTCAACTCTTCTGGGAAGGCTGTCCACAAGTTTTAGGAGTGTGTTTATGGGAATTTTTGACCATTCACATTCAGCACATTTGTGAGGTCACTCACTGATGTTGGACAAGAAGGCCTGGCTTTCAGTCTCTGCGCTAATTCATCCCAAAGGTGTTCTATAGGGTTGAGGTCAGGACTCTGTGCAGGCCATTCAAGTTCCTCCACACCAGACTCTGTCATCCATGTCTTTATGGACCCGCTTTGTGCACTGGTGCACAGTCATGTTGGAAGACGAAGGGGCCAGCTCCAAACTGTTCCCACAAGGTTGGGAGCATGGAAGTGTCCAAAATGTCCTGGTATGCTGAAGCATTCAGAGGTCATTTCACTGGAACAAATGGGCCTTTTCCATTACAGCTGCACAGGGCACGGTACAGCACAGTACAGCACCACACGCTAAAGATGACCAGGACGGTTTTGTTTCCACACAGGAGAAATAGTAGTCTACTACCTGAAAGTGGGTGGAGTAGGCGCGGTCGAGACTGTCGTGACGTCACTGCCGTGCCACGCAGTGGTCAGTAAAGTAAACACAACAATGGAGGCATTGGATGATATCGAGGTGTTACTGCTGTTGTTGTTTTCTCTGTGGCTTGTAGTCACTGAAAACAGAGCCAGATATTTTCAGAAGAGGGGAGGCGAAACACATATTTCGACAATTTCCTTTGAGGAATCAGTGGAGAGCCGTCAGGTATGTCACGTTTTGTGTAGGTTCAGCTCGGTTAGAGCTAGCTCTGAAACAGGTGCAGAAAATCGTAACGGCTCGTATTTTCCCAGAGGAAACACAAATAAAGTGTGCCGTGCTGTGTGGAAGGGTTACGAAAATGTGCAG
Organism: Atherinomorus stipes; assembly: GCA_023101725.1. Taxonomy (NCBI): domain Eukaryota; kingdom Metazoa; phylum Chordata; class Actinopteri; order Atheriniformes; family Atherinidae; genus Atherinomorus; species Atherinomorus stipes. Next base: position 536,846 of record JALJCO010011793.1, read on the forward strand.
TGGAAAAGGCCCATAAGGTGCCAAGCCCAGCTCCTGAAAAACAACCCCATACCATAAGCCCCCCTCCACCAAACTTTACACTTGGCACAATTCAGTCAGACAAGTACTGTTGTCCTGGCAACCGCCAAACCCCGACTCGTCCAACAGATTGCCAGATGGAGAATCGTGATTCATCACTCCAAAGAACGCCTCCACTGCTCTAGAGTCCAGTGGCGGCTGCTTTACACCACTGCATCCACACTTTACATTGCACTTGGTGATGTATGGATGAATGCATCTGCTCACCCATGGAAACCCATTCCATGAAGCTCTCTGCGCACTGTTCTTGAGCTGATCTGAAGGCCACATGAAGTTTGGAGGTCTGTAGTGATTGACTGCAGACAGCTGGCAACCTCTTCGCACTATGAGCTTCAGCATCCGCTGATCCCGCTCCGTCAGCTTACGTGGCCGACCACTTCGTGGCTGAGTTGCTGTTGTTCCCAAACACCTCCATTTTCTTATAGTACAGCTGACAGTAGACCGTAGACTATTCAGAAGCGAGTAAATTTCACAACTGGATTTGCTGCACAGGTGGCATCCTATCACAGCACCATGCTAGAAATCACTGAGCTCCTGAGAGCGACACAGTCTTTCACAAATGTTCCTAAAAACAGTCTGCATGCCTGCTTCATTTTATACACCTGTGGTCATGGAAGGGCCCATAATTTGGATGGGTGAGCAATACTTTTGGCAATATAGTGTATTTACACTCGCAGATATACATAAAAATACGTTCTCTACAAACACAATAGCTAAACTAAAACACATGAAATTCAAATAACAGATATCAAAAGAATAAATGCAAAATAGAATAGTTAAATAAATTAAACAAGATAAGATAAGACAAGACATATAAAAGTCATATAAAATAAGATAAAATAGGATGTGTTAAAAGAAAAAGTAAATAAAATAAATAAATAAATCACAAGACAATAATTATAAAACCATATTCATCATAAGAGACTTGGAGATAAATAAATGTCAGTGAATTACCAATTATCTATACTTAAAAGATCTTCAACTAAAAGCTTTACTAAAGATGAACTCAGAGTAGCCTGGCATAAATCCAATCTGGTATAGTTAGAAGTAGTTTTTCTTGTAGATGGGCCATCAGTTGTGTAGCTATTACTATCTCAAGGACCTTAAACAGATATAGCGACTAAATTGGACAATAATTACTCATGTTGTCCTGTTTGAAAGTTTCTATGATGTCTGCTTTTTTTCCAATAAAAAGGAAATTTACAGGTTTTAATGGAGGGATTGGTGAGATAAGTTAGTGGTTTTATATTGATACGTTTGTTTTGTGTGTTGAAAAGAGATGTACTCATATCATGTACACAGAAGTTTTGGTGTTGGATCTTTTTTTAATTTTTAAAATAATACCAGCAGTAAATTCCTCATTTACTTCATTTATGTAAAATAGTCCATATCAATCACGATTTTTGGAGCAATGCTAAGTGTTTGGAGATGACCTGCTCCTCCCATTACAACACACTGAGCTTATTTGGCAGGATTAAAACATCATCTTGTTAGCAAAGCAACCTGTGAATAACTCCACTCAGCCTTTTTGGATGGACACACACACAGAAACACGCACGAGTGCTGTAAATTTGCAGCAAGTCCATTGTTGTTTTATGCAAAGAGTCTGAAGCTGGATAGGGCGCACTGAGACATATGCAAATCAGCCTGTCAGGCGGCGGGGGGTGTATTGCAGAGGTGAACGCTTCTCCACTTAGGAAAATGCTGATGAGCTGCTGTGGATTTCCAAAACTTTATAACCCAACATTTGCTTCCTCGTGAAAAAACAGGGGGGATAGAGAGAAGCTGGAACAGCAAAAAAACTATTCATCTGAGGTGAGTCACTCTATGAGAGTCCGTTTATTAGTGACTCGTTAATATCTTTTTGGGTTTTTTTTTAGTTCAGTTTGGATAATGATCATTTTATGAATTTATAACTGACTGAGAAAACTGGCAGAGCTTTATCAGAATAGCTGTCTTACTTATGAATATTATAAGTAGGGTTTCACACAGGAGTGTGTAGTTTGTGCGGTGGTGTGGAGGGGAGGGCGCATTAGAATAAAGTCAAGATCATTTTCCTGGGCGAGTGCTTCATTGTCCTGGTAAAGTTACAATCCTGTAGGAAAATCAGCCATATTTATCATTACAGATATTAAGATGAGCACAGACACAGTGGAACAGTCGGAGGCTCCAGCTGAGCAGGCAGGTAAGGACTTTTCACCCTCATCAGCTCAATCTCAATCACAAAGATGTCACTCAAAAAAAGTTGCTTTATTTACACTGACACTGCTGTTTCACATGGAAAATTGCCCAGCACTGTCTTTGACCTGGAATCGTTTTCTGTTTAATCAGTTTAAGTATATTATGGGAAGTTTAAGTGTCAACTTAAAAGATCTCTGGAAAAATGAGAGAAAAACTCTTTTATCAGGACAATCTGATAATCTGCCTTTATATTTTCATTCTTTTTTTTTTTTTTTTACTTATCACTTCAGTGCAGAAAAAAGGCCATTTCTTCAACTTTTTCATTGCTGTATTTAAGTTGAAGCAACAAATTGCTCATCGCATCTGATTTGATACAAATAAAGTAGAATCTTTTTTTTTCCAGTTGCTCATAATTTGCAGGAAGCTGTGCATGCAGGTCTGCATGTGCACGTAAAGGTAATGTGGCAGTTGATGTTTGTGCGTGGATGCACCTGAGGCTGTTTGCAGTCACTAACAGGCAGCCCAGAGGCTGAGGACTCCAGCCATCTGCAAAACAAAACCAGGAACCAGCAGCAAAAATGTGGAACTCTAATTCAGACAATGGTTGCGTGAGAGAAGTGATCGACTCAGCTTCATGGAAGTGTTAAATGTCTGTTTTTTGTCACAACATAAAATATCGCCATCAAAACTTGTGTTGATGGTTATAACAATTGCTTACAATGAAATCCCTTCTTGACAAAAAAAAAAAAATACTAAAACTCTGATGGAGGGATTTTCTCTGAAGGCAAAATAATATGTAATTATTAAAAAAAAAAAAATCAAAAAAGTAATTCCATTTTGCTGGTATGGAAACAGAAACCCCATAGTGAGCTCTAACAAAACCAGAAGTATTTGTGTGGAGCGACACTATTTGGGTGAACTGACTGCATGCGAGGGCAGCAGAGGCTGATGTGTTTATCTAAGGAAAAACCTGCACCTGTTCACTTCACGCACACCTGTCTTTTAGATGTTGCTTATAGAGGTAAACCTCTACAGCTGATGTGATTTGATGAGCTGATCTCATGGCATTGCATATATCCAATCCCAGCTTCTCAGAAACCTGAAACTTGAAAGGTAAATTTAAAAAAAGGAAAAAAAAAAGAACAGTTTTTAATTAATTAAAAACTATAAGTCTATGATTTTCTAAACAAATCTCATTAAAAAAACATGTCAAATGCTGAGATAATTTACGATTTCAACATAAATATTGGCTCATCTAGAATTTGCTGGCAGCAACACGTCTCAGAAGCTGGGGCGGAGGTTTACAAAAAGGTGGAAAAGAAGGAAGCAGTTGGAATGACATGTTGTGGCTAACTAGGTTAACTGACAGCAGGCCAATAACATGATTAAGTAGAAAGAGAGTGCCTAAAGCCTGGGATACACTGTGAGATATTTTCAATCGTTGCTCACAGCCCCAAACCAAGTTGTTGGGGCTGCTCAAAAGTTCACTGCTTGTGATGTCTGTCCTCACACTGTATGAACCAACGCTCGGATGCGATCTGACTACTCACACTGTACGTCCTCAAAGACACGTCAGGGTCTTGAACAATCCCGACATGCAACGCAATAAATACAGCAAGAAGTAGAAGAAGACAGAGAAGAAGAAGACGACAATAACAGCAACAGCAGAAGCAGAAACATTATGCTATCACCAAAAAAATTGCGCTGCCTTGGCGATTTGCGCTCTTCTTTGTGAAGAATTCACCAAAAAGACAAGGGCGACAACGTCGTGTGTGGACGAGGAATTTGCTGACCACACGTGGGCTGTACGGTCTGTCGGTTCTACAACGAGACTCCGTCCAAATGACAAGCCGGGTGGCCATGCTGCCTCTGGTTTACTTCCGTTTTTGTTTCACGCATCTGAAATGTGAAAATCTCCGGGGAAAGAGTTCTCAGTCTGGTCGTGGCTCCGCTTCAACATGTGATTCACTCACAAGCCACGACCAAAATATCAAACAGGTTTGATTTTCTTGTGACTCACGATTTCTGGTTGGGAGCTCGTCATGAGGTGCCAATCACCTCTCATGACCCTCTAGTATACTGCACGACGCATGACACGGTTTAGCTAAGAGTCCGCCCGATCCCCAAAATTGTCGCACGACTGGAAAATGGCCAAAAATCACAGAGTGTATGTTGGCCTTTAGAGAGGCAATTTCTCGAAGTGTAAATGGGAAGAGGTTCAACAACCTGTATGAAGCTAAGTTTGTGGGGAGGGGATTCAATCCCCAGACTGCTGGGTGAGAGTCATGCGCACTAACCAGTCAGCCAAAGGGATGCCCCTCTGGCCAAGTAGCCAGGACACAATCTGAGGCATCGTGGCAGGACCCCACAATGTCACATCTCTCCCCCTCTTTCCACAAGCACGTCCTTGTGCGCTGCACAGGCTGCCACCAACAGATCCAAGGACTGGTTATTCGTGTCACATCCTGCCGACAACACCAAATGTGGCAAGGTACACAGTAAAATCAGCAGTGTAGGGGTAACACTTAAAGAGTCAATTTTGACACTAAGCCCGGTTACTATGGTCCTGCCCTGTACAGTTTTAAAGTTACACTGGACTTAGTGTTAAATTTCTAGTGTCAATTTAAAACTGATAAGTTGATTTTCCTTATATGAGTTAAACTTGACAATGTCAATACGCTTTTATTCTTTGAGATAGGTAACACCTGTGGTGTCATTTTTAAATGTCATAATGTAAGTGTTTGTCACATGGAAGTGTTAAATGTCCGTTTTTTGTCACAACATAAATTATCATCATTAAATTAATTTACATTTTCATGAGGTGAAGCATTTCAGTTAATATTAACTCAGGTCCAATCAAGATTTGAGTGAGGACTACTGTCCTTGATGACCTTGATGGCCAATGGTAATTGTGAAGAGAGATATCAAATACCATCTTCAACAATAGTACCAGTTAAAATTCTGATTACACACCAAGGAAACATAAGCTGATTCAAGATGAAAAGGGCGGAGTCTCACTGAGTAACTCTGATAAGAGTAACTTTTCTTTGACACTGAAAAGAAAAACTTGTTTTAACTCTGAAAATTATCACCAGCATTTCTGGTTAACAGGAAGCATTTTACTCTCACTGGTGTTGGAACTTAACCTGACGATGGACGATGGATTTGCTCCTGCATATCCATCGGTAATCATCAGTTAGAGTAGTTTTGGGAAGGGGCGAAAATACTGGTTAGCTGATTGGATAAGGCATCTGGATTGGATAAGACAGACCAAATCAACCAATCAGATCAACGAAGTATATAACGTACTAACAGAGCAACAACGAAAACACAACCACAAGCCAGGCTACTCGTGCTGCTGCCGGCAATGGCTTGTTAGCTCAGCAAACAAGAAACATGTCGGCAGTAATTCTGATAAAACTTGAGCGATAGCCACGCTGATGCTAGTTTCATCCGCTGAAGCCACCATGTTGTTTAGACTGAACTGTCGCTTCTCGTTGCGTCACACCTCAGCACGCCTCAAAGCCAACGCTGATTGGACGTTTGTTTGGTGAACTGCTCCAAATTCTCTTTAAAGGAAAGTAGCCAGACTGATCTGCGAGTGAAAACCTGAAGCTCAAGAGATCAGGATGGTCTCACGAGGCTAGTTGGAACTACACTGAAAGAGTTAATATGATTTAACAATTCAAACATTACACCAGGGATTTTACTGTGTACCATTCACCCTTAAAACCTGAGTTTTCTTTTTAAACATGTTGCTTCCTCACAGACTTGTTGCATCCCGGCCATGTTCAGACATCAGGAAATTTTCCAGAGAAGTCAACACAGCCACACTCTCCCTTCAACCATGTCCGGAAAATTTTGTTGTGCGTTCAGTCAAAAAAACATGCCACAACATTTCTGCTCTCATGACATGGGGACAGCCAGTACATGTCCACTACATCTCTGAGGTAAAAGAGTGGAAAGCATGTCTGAATGCAAACGGTATAAAGGACAAAGTTTGCATTATTACTGCTTTCCAGAGCAAGTTTGAAAGAGGCTATAGTGACATGACCCCATACTCTATATAGTGTTCAAAAATAGTGTCTTGCTGCTCCTCCTTGTGAGGAGTCAGACCAGGTGGCTGGTGAGGATTTCTTTTGGGCACCTCTCTGGTCAGATGTTCCAAGCTCCCACCTGGAGGAGGTCCTGGAGAACTGTCACAGCCTGACTTGATTTAGATGTTTTCCTACCCTTACACACTTGATTTAGATCAATGGATCACCTCATCAAGTTCTTCTCAAGCCTGGTAGCAAGTCCAAAGTCTTTTATCTCAAAGTAGCACTACTGAACCTTGGGAGAGTTGATTCAACATCCATCTCACATCCTACCTGCCCCCACTAAAAGCAAGTCTGATGTTGAGTCTCATCTTTTCTCTTGCTCTTTTCCTTTCTCTCCTTCTTTTCCTCTGTTATTCCAGTAATGTCTTCTGGGGTTTCTTTGATGAATGAGTCCCACTGCATGTTCATATGCTGAGATCCACCTGCAGACATGTCTTTGTAAAGTCAAACTCAGCTTTAAAGTAATGGAGTGACCCAGAAAAAAAAAAAAAGTTTGAAGTGCTCTTTCTCAGCCTTGTGATGCTGGTGGACAACAATGGCTCCAGGAACGTACATAATAAATGTCACTGTGCCACCAAAACAAGTCAGAAACACATTTGTTTAAGGTCAGAAATTTAACATAACCTGACTATAAGAGCAAGTGTGTGTTTATTTACAGTAAAACTTTCCTTTCACCATGTGGATTGAAAAAGAATAATAGTAAGAGACAATGGAGATTGTTGCCAAAATGAATTTGCAAACTTGTTGGGTTTAAGCCTTATGTCCAGGACAAAGTGTTGCTTTATGAAAACAACTTCCACACATGCTACAGTACTACAACTTCATCACTGGTTTAAAGCTCAGTCTCATATCAAAATGTGCAATGGTTATGCTGCTATACAAGGTCAATAACCAGGTAGAACTTACTACCTTTGTTAAATTGAGAATGTTATAACAGAGTCTGCACGAACCCAAAATCCATTTTTACCAAAACCATAAAGAAAAAGGACAGTTAATTGTAACTCATCGTAGACTTGTAGTTCTTGAGACTGGTCTTGGTCTCGGGACCACTTTTTCGCAGTCTTGGTCTTGTCACGGCCTAGGCAGTCTTTGGTCTTGGTCTCGCAATGTCTCAGACTGGCTGAGTGACCTCGAAGGGACAGTTTTTTATATTCTTTTTTTCATATATCATTATTCGCCCCCTTCAAATACCAGTTAAGTACCAAATGATACAATTTCTTATTTATACTAAGAAGCTGCACCCCAGTATGGTGCTTAGGTTCTACAACTCGCAAAATGGCAAAAGACTAGTTGTTTTTGTTTTGTTTTTTTTGTCTCGGTCTCGAACTGAACTAGTCTTGGTCTTGACTTGGTCTTGAAACTCTGGTCTTGGTAGTGTCTTGGTCTGGGTTTAGGTGGTCTTGACTACAAGTCTAACTGATCATGAAGCTGAAAGCAGAGGGAACACAAAGCTTCATGTCCTCGGTTAGGTTAAGATCCTGAACAGTCTCATGTATGCAGACTTGTTTCCTGTTTTGTTTGTTTTTTTGCCTCAGATACAAAGTAATTTGACACTTGTGTGACTTGAATGCAGACCAAATGTAAACAAAGGGGGAAACACCACACAATGCAATATTTTTACACAAAAGGACTCATGCCTTTGCAAGCTAATGTAATAAGAAACCAAGTCATCTTTTTTTTTTAAAAGAGAGAGAGAGAACTTTTTAACCAATCTACATCTTGAACACAATCATCAATCAACAGTCAGACAACAAAGACAGACAATTCGCAGCTTTACAGCTATGAGTGTGAATTAAAATAATTTAATCACTGAAAATCAGCATATCTTACTTGATACTGGGAACTACAGTACTATTACTGTATACTTTACTTAACATTAAGAACAGAAACAACAAATATTTGCCTTTTTTTCTTTCTTTTTCCCCCTCTTTTTTTTTTTAAATGGTCTAATTCTTGGAGAAAATAGTCCCCAAACAAGCTCGCCCTTGAATACCACTGGAGTAGCATTTCTTAAAGCTATAAATCTAATTGCTTTCCCTGACCTGTTTTAAAGATGAACCGTATATTTTTAATTGAAAACAAATTGTGGGCGCTGGTGAGTTATAAAACGTGACACACCCTGCAGGGAGGGAAGACTTTTTTGGAGCTGGACTAACAGTTGATTTTTACTCCTTTCATTGAATTTTGTTGACAAATATAGAATATTTATCACTTTTCCTGCAAGTATAGAGTTGACATTGACATTGATCACAGTTCATGTTTGTTCCCATGTGACAATAGGAGCGTACGTAGCGTGGGAGTGGGAAACGGTTCTGGTTGAGCATCATATTCAGCCGTAAAGATGAATTCCAGTCAGAGACATGTCAAAGATTACAACAGTCCGTTTATTCCCAGTGGAGTATGACATCATTCGCTTTTCCACTTATAAAAGTGGTTTTACAACCATCAGATTTCATGTGAAAAAACATCTTTTTGACGAGCGTAACTGACTTTTTGTGTTTATGCACTGGTGTGCAACCATTGTTTTTAGTGTATGCGCGCAGATACAGGTTTCCTGCGCTCAGGGCTGATTTGCATGTTTAGGTCATTTCCATACTGGAACCTTGGCTGTGAAGCTGGCAGTGATGGGAGGGGAGGTGGGGGTGGAGAGGCCAGAGGAGAGAGGTTGGTGTGGTGGAGGGTTATGAGAACATTTGCATTGTGTGTTTCCAGCAGCTGGCTGCCTCCCTCACTCACTTTTTCTCTCTCTCTCTCTCTCAAACACACACATACACTCACACATACACAGAGAGCCAAAAAGGCCCAATTTGACATTCAAATGATGTGAGCTTATCTAGCAAACCTTTGTACCATCCTCCTCCATCTCTCTACATACACTCAGCTCTAACTCTTCTTGAAAAGAATTGTTTGTTTTTGGAGACACATTTATATGTGTGTGTGTATGCGAACTGTCAGTAGACTTCAATACAGTAAAAACATTTTGAACTACAGTATGTATGTTTTATTGGGAAGATGCACTTAAATTGTTATTAAATTAAAATCACTTACCAGACATCATGGGACAATTTTCACTATGAAATCATTTGGTCACTAATTTCAACTGGTTATTTGGTTTGTTAACTTAAAGAAATAATGGGCATATTTATTATATTTATTGCCAAATATTACAGTGTTTATGATTTTTTTTTTAAACTGAAAAGAGGAAAAGCATTTTCAGTAGCAAATATTTGCTCTTTTACAACATTTTTGTGACAGTTCAAATATCAACTGGTACAATAATGCCTGTGATTGACTGGTAACCTGCTTCTTGTCTAGTAGCTGCTGGGAGAAGCTCTTGTTTTTGTATTTTATCCATTTCTTTCTTTTTATTTCTTTTTTGGTTCAACATAAAATATCTGTCTGAGTTGTATTTTTTCATGCCACTTTATAACAAAGAGCCAAGCTAAGGAAGCCTGTTGATCACATTTAATCTGTACAGTCCAGTTAAACTCATTTTGAACTATTTTGTGTTTAAGATTTGTTTTGGTTTGCCAGAATTCATAATTCACCAGGCTTCTGCTTACTGTAACATCACATCTCCAACAATGGAGCATATTATTATTAACAGGTTGGCCCAGGGGATCCATGTAACTTTTGGCCACTAGGGGTATTAAACCTGTAACTTCCCAGAGGCCAAACAAATGTCACAAAATTAAACAGTCTTTATCCGTGTTTTGGAATCGTGTTTACAGATCACTTAGATCAGCTGATTTGAAGTCAGTTTTTATGGATATTCATCTGCATAACCACTGGAGAAAAGTATTTTAATGAGCCTGTAAGGACTGTTTTCAACTGCAGAACATTAGTAAAGTCACAAGGGGTGGGAGAAGTGTCAAAGTATATATACAATTATTTTAAGAAACATTTCAATTATGTAAGGGGGGGGGGGGGGTTCTCAGAAACATCCTTATTAAGTAATGAAATGATATTATTAATGTCTCGCTGTTAGAAAAGAGTAAAACATATAGATCAGATGGTTGATCTGTCGGGTTGCTCATTCACACATTCACTGTGATTTGACCAAATTTTCATATATTTATAGTCCTATTAATGTTTTTGTTTTATGTCCCATATTTACTGTCATTCAATGTCTGAGATTTAAGATTTGAATTTAAGATTTAAATAACTGACTTCAATAGCAGCTAGTTTTTGTACAGCAGAGTGGTCTGCTAAAACCAAGCCAATATTACTAAAACTCTGCCTCGTTTTTTAGCAGGAGATTGATTTAATTTGTGATGAAGTCAGTTAAAGGTGTTGTTCATCTTTCAGTTTTTTGCTTCTTTGTTTTACTTCCCCACTTATTTCCTTTTTATGGCACGTTTTTGCTTCAGTAAAAACACTACAAGTCACAAAAAGTGATTCCCAACCCTGGTCCTACAAGCACACTATCCTGAAGACTTTCCATTCAACCCTGCTAGGACACAGCTGATTCAAATTAAATGGATCTCTGACGAGCTCTGCACTAATCTGCTACTGACCCATTAATGTGAGTCAGCTGTGTTTCAACAGGAGAGCATGGAAAGTCTTCAGGATAGTGCACCTTGAGGACCAGGGTTGGGAATCACTGGTCTGCTGTGAACCGTTTCCAGCTTGTCCAGCACGCAGCTGCCTGACTATGACTGGAGCTAAAAAGCGGGAACACATCACCGCAGGCTCGCTTCACTTCACTGGCTTCCAGTCAGGTTCAGAATTAATTAAAGATTCTTTTGTTTGTTTTTAAGGCTTTAAAGATGCACAACGTAACTTTTAGACCTTAACTCACTGGCTGCCATTCACGTGTAAACATGTTAATTCAAATTCAAACGTTAACTGTCAATCACGTGTTTCCACGTTAATTGCGGGTTTTGATCAGGGGAGCTGTTTTAATCTCTGGCAGAGCTTGTCAGATATCCCTTTCCCACTGGCCAACAAACCCGTTTAAACCTGTAAACAATCGGCTTTTAGTGGCAGTGGGAATGACTCATCGACCCACGTCAAACGACTCATCAAGCGACGGGGGTTTAAATCGCCTTCAAGCGGCTCTGATCCGATCAACATGCAGAGGGAACAACAGACCCGGGTTGACCCGCGAATTTACGGGATGACATTGAGCGCAACGTGCGTATGTCACAACATCGCACCATCGCGTGTGATATAACACACCAAAACAACTCTGCTTCCATTCAATAAACATGGCGCAGCACTGGCAGGATAAAGAGATTCGTGAGCTTCAATAAAGCACACTGACTACGCCCTGACTACCTTCCATGTTACATTCCTGATTTCTGTCGGACTGATGATGTCATAAACGCTAACCCAGCGTGATGGCGTGACCAGACACGCAGCGGTAGGATCAGAGGACACGCAGCTAGTCAGCAGGTGATCAAACCCGGCTTTTTTTGTCAATGGGAAAGGAGCCTAATGAGCCTATGAGCGGGTGTCGCATGTGTGAAACCCGTGGAAACCGCCAATTTAGTGGGAAAACGGCTAGAAAGAACCAAGTGTTGATCGTCTTTATTTCTGTAGTTTTCACCTCATCCAGCAGATGGCGGTGTCAGACAAGCTTAAAAAATCTATCAGGAAGTGGCGCTCCGCTGCCATGGTGATGTAAATTAAAACAGGAAGTGTGCTCGATTCTGTCGCAGGGGAGAGAACATGGCGACCGCTCATAATGGAAGCAGTTTTGGTGGCGGACATGAGAGGAAAGTCTGTGGAAAGAGCGATCGATGACAGAAAGTGACACGATCGATTGAAGACACGAACCATTGGATTAAAATACAGCAGCGAAGTGCACCATCTGAAAGGAAACTAGGTCAAGCAGCAACAGAGGGTGTTGCCCGCGGGGGCAACTTGTTGTTGCTTATTTAGCTAGTGATAATTATTTTGCCTCCATAACTCTTTTCTCAGTGTTGATTTGTTGTTTATGAAGTACAGCTGTTAGATGATGAAGGGTTCAAAGTAAAAAAATTGTAAAAAGACTCCATTTGAGCGCATTGCAGTTTAAAGTTGTAGATTAAAAGTGGATTTTGTAACCATGTTTCTGCAGACTAAAGAATGGAAAAGTAGAAAAAATGGTTTTTTTGATAAAAGAAGAGAATATAAGCTTTCCTTTGGTACATTCAGTGTTTGATAGGATAGTCACAATATTCTGTGGCTCTCCAAAAATCTGTGAAAAACTTTCCCATCCAGGACGGGGTGCGTGAGGCGTATGTTATGAATGCGTCACGGAGAAGGGATATGACTGGATGAAAAAGGGTGTTTGAAGGAATGAGTTAGTAAAGAAATGAGGGAAAATTCTGTAGGAAGAGGAAGAGAGTAAGATAAGACTGTCTTTTTAGCTGGAGGGAGCTCAAGTACAGGTGCGAAAGCAAGATGGATGCTGTTTAGTCGTCAATGAGGGGGCTGAGAAAACTGCTAAAACTTCCGTTGTATGTCTTTAAATGGGTTAGCTCCACACTGTGGCTGTTTGTTCCACTTTAAACCAAACGTGGTCACTTCTGATAATCTGCTTCGTTTGGAGTGTGAACCCCGCATCCTGTTGGCATAGGCAACTTTGGTTCCCTGAAAACCGGGGTGTTTCAGCTTCTGCAAACGGAATTGGATATGTGGACTAAGGAAGGCGTGTGCTGCGGCAATAAAGAATAAGAAAGAGAGGAAGTAGATGGGTGGGGGATTATATTTGGGTGAGTGGGGTCTATCTGGGCTGAAGAGAGGATGTGGTAAAGTGATGTCCTCTATGGCGCCCACCAGACCGATGAGAGCACGGTAAAATCTAACCCTACCCCTGACCGTTCCCCTAAACCTAACAAGACCCACCCACTATGCGACACGCCCACTATACGGTGTACAGCATACGCCCCTGGGTTGCAAGCCGCAGAGAGATACACTTGATATGGGTGGGAGGAAAATCAAACCAAACAGCGTGTGTTCAAAGAAGCCGAGGTCAAAACAAAAGCGAAAATATTGGAAAACGTCTTAGAGATGGAGTAATAACAAAAAGCAGAAAGATTTCTACTTTAATCACGGAGTGCGCTTTTTCTTCTTCTTCCTCCTGCTTTTTCATCATGATAGCTGGGTATACTGGGAAGCGTCGCCCCCTAGCGAGGAGTTGTTTTAACTATGGTGGTTTAACCAGGCGGTTTGGTCTGCTTCGGTTACTGCAGTACGAACGCACACCGAAGCAAAGAAATGTGTGAAATTTTTCAGAAATCCCTGCCCAATCAGACCGAGTCTCTGGACCATCTTAGTGTGAGTCCATCCTTACTCAGCCATACAAACCCTCAAGAACCTTGATGTCAGCATTTAAAATGGCCCTGGTGGTTCCCAGATCTAAACTTAAATCTAGAGGTGACGCTGCTTTTTCTGTGGTAGCCACGACTTTGTGGAATGCGTTGGCTTTGTATATTCGGACTACAGGCAATCTGTCATCAGTTAAATTGCTTTAAAAACGTATTCGTATTCATTGGCTTTTGGATGAGTTCAGGCTCCCTTCTTCTCCCTCTCCTCCTTTTGATTTCTTTGTCTTTACTTGATGAGTTGTTTCATTGTGTTTTATTCTTGCTTTTTATTGTATTTCTATTCTATCTTATGTAAAGCGCTTTGGTAGGGCTGTTTAAAATGTGCTCTATATATACTGTACACTTGACATTGATGTATCTTTCATACAGTAAATGTTATATAAAGCTATAACTGCAATGAAAATCTTGTGGTCTTTGGTAGAAATGTTAGATACGACAATATAATACTGTTCTGTGATATAATTTACTTTAAATGAGACTTTAAAGACAGGGTCACCTTTTAAAATCTGTTTTTCTGTTTTACTTTCAACATTTAGAGCGAAACGGAGTCGACTTCAGTCGTCAGGTGAGTCTCCACCTCACAACTATTCGTCTTTTTCCAGCACTGTGGGCAAAACAAATCTTTAGCAAAAGACAAAAAAATCTTAATTCTGTGAACAATTACCCCCCCATCTGCATCTGTTGCCAGACAGCAGTGTGGTTTCCAACCTTTATGGCTTTTGTCTATATAAAGCCAAGCTATTACACCCTAAGGCCTTTTTAGAGTTCAACTTAAAGCCACAATTTCACCAAGGAGATTGTTCCTGGGTGGAAAGTCTGTGTTTTAGCTTGACAAGTCAAAACTTGATTTACCTTCTAAAACAGCTGCCACTTAAAACAATTATAACTCTGCAGCGACATGTTGCTACAGAAAATAGACAAAGAGGGAATCTGAGACTGATCTGCAGTGAAAAAATGCTACAATTATGGATCCATGTTGAGTAATAGTGTTTTCTTTATTTTTTTCGCTTGATAAACCACATAGCTTCATTAATTTTGTAAATAAAGCCATGTGGTTTATCAAAAGAAAGAAAATGCTGTTAGTGTACATGGATCAAACTCTGCATCAAAAAACTGGACGGAAGGCAAGACTCCACACATAAGATCAAAGTTCTTCAATCGAGACCAACAAGTAGAAACCAAGCGGTAAAACAAGTAGACATACAGATATCCAAGGGGGCTACACAAAAGGAAAATAACAAGGCACTCATAACATGAGAAGTGTTCGGGGAGAAAATGCTGACAAGCTGAAATTGCAATGAACACACATGAACAAGCCAGAGAGGAGAACAGGGAGGGAGTTTACAGACAGACAGACAAGAGAAGGACAGGTGTGATCACAGGAGGGCAGGAAGAGACGAAACCTGAAACAAGGCATTCGTGCACAAAATGAAACAGGAAATAGAAGAAAACCATAACACATAAGCAGTGGAGCTGGATGTGAATGATCACAAATGCGTTCATGAACAGGGTCACGTCAAGGATGTTTAAAAGGATGGTCCGATCCACTTTATTCATACAGTGCATTTTACAAATAATGTCTTTCCAAAGTGCTGCACATGTTCATAAACTAAAAATAACACGATAAAACTTAAATGACTAATCAATAGATGTACAAAGTACAAAACACTTGTAATAAAGTAGAGAAATAAATAAGCAAAATAAAAACCACAATAAAACAGAATAAAAACAGATAATGAATGTTAAAAAAAAAGAGACTAGAATAAATAAATAGTAAAACTAGGGATGTCCGATATTATCGATATTATTGGCCTACATTATCGGCCGATATCAGCATCAAAATGGGATATCGGAAAATATCAGAATCAGTTTTTTCGGACCAATATTTCTGCTAACAAAATCTCGCTAGGTGACTTAAACATGCACATTCGTTCCTTTAGCATTGGGCCAGCAAGAAGAAAAGTTACTGTCATTCTGGAAGAACTTCATATCCCAGCATTTCTTTTAAAGTAATTTTAAGTGACTAATGGAAATTAATTTTGCTTTAATCCCGGATATTTATATTTTCTTTGTACATAATATGCACTGTCCCCTTTTAAATGAATAAACTCAAACTCAATGCTGCTGCTGCTGCTACAGACTGACTTGCTTTGAAGCTGCTTATATTGTGTCTGGTTTTAAGTTGTTGGTTAAGTTACCAAGTGGACAAAAACATTATAATTAGCCACATGTTGGCTAATATCGGCTAGTATCTGATATATGGTAGCCAGATGTCCAAAATGAACTCCTCTGGTTGAGTTAAGGCTATTTTGGGATCTTTGCTCTCAGAGCAGAGTATAGTTATATTTCTCAAAATATGAGAGATACAACCTCACAGTTGTCTGCATAGATCGGTATTGGCTGATATCGGAAATTAAGAGTTGGACAATATCAGACATTCACTATCGGTAAAAAGGCCAATATCAAACATCCCTAAGTAAAACACTAAATAAAAGACAACAGGGGACCACCAAACTCATGCAGAGTTAAAAGCCAGAAATTATAAGTGGGTCTTAAGACAAGACTTAAAACACTGGGGGGGCTGTTCGGACATGGAGGGGCAGAGCGTCCCACACACTGCAAAAACTCCAACTTAACAAGTATATTTTTCTAATTTCTAGTAAAATATCTCATGACACTCAAAATAAGTCAAAATGACCTAAAGAGAAACATTTCAGTGAGATACAGGAACTTATTTTAAGGCAATGCATCTTATTTCAAGAAATCTTATCAAGAAAATTTTACTTGTTCTATTGGCAGATTTTTTTTTTCTTATTACAAGCAATAAGTTACCATTAAAATAAGTTTTAAAAATACATGCAAATAATAATAATAATCAAAAACTTTCTATCTTAAAACAAGTTCCTTTATTTCACTGAAATGTTTCTCGATAATTTTGTCTTATTTTGAGTGTGATGAGATATTTTGACTAGAAATTAGAAAAATATACTTGGTAAGATTTGAGTTTTTGTGGTGCAGCTCAGCACACAAGGATGATCCGGATGATCTGTCACACACAATGCCACACAAACCTAAAACAAAAATCACATTGCATTGTATACAGTTTTTTAAAATTATTATTTAAAAGACATTCTCAATTATTTCCTTAAAATATTATTCCCCTCTCTATAGGGTGCCCTTTTGGTGTTTTTCTTGTAACTAACAACAGCTTCAACCATTGAAGTTTGAGTTTTCACCGCTTTATAGTTGTTGCATTGATGATGACGCTGCTGCTGTCGGAAATACCAGCTTGCTGATTTGTTTAATCTCTGTGTGGTTTTCAGTTCAGTTGAAAAACAGACAAAAATGTATTTCAGTCCCATTGATTCCTTAGAAATTAGCTTGTTATGTTGACTTAACATCATCTCTGGTTTATTTATTCGGGAAGTTTTAAGGGAGGTATTAGTGATCAGACGCCCCAGTGGTAGCTGGAGTTCTTTAACTGGAAGGCTGCTGGTTTGATCCACGACTCTTTCAGCCTGTACGCTGAAGTTTCCTTAATCAGACAAGACATCTGACAGAAGAGTAGAACTGTTTCATTGGTGGTTTTGGTGGTTTTCAGTGTAGCTGCGTCTTTGTTGGAAATGAATTCAGCAGTTTGCAGCTCATCAGATATTTTGTCAGATATTCTTTTCGACAAGAGAATTTTTCTATCAATACTTTTACTTTCAGGAAGTGCTGTGGCTTTCAGGGGTTATTAAGTTGGGGGCTTATTTGCATACCGGCTTGCTGCAGAGGAGAGAAAGCATTCATCAATCTTTGCACCGTGTTTAGTGAACACGATGCAATGGAGTGAATGTTCATTAGTCTGCATACAATCATGTAGCCAGAATGACATACACACACACTTATGTTGTGTTTTCCCATCTCTGCTCTGAATACAGTGGGTACGGAAAGTATTCAGACCCCTTTAAACTTTTCACACTTTGTTTCACTGCAGCTGTTTACCAAAATAAAAAAAGTTCATTTTATTTCTCATTAATGTACACTCAGCACCCCATCTTGACAGAAAAAAACAGAAATGTGAACATTTTTGTAAATTTCTTAAAAAAGAAAAACTGAAATATCACATGGTCACAAGTATTCAGATCCTTTGCTCAGTACTGAGTAGAAATATCCTTTTGAGCTCGTACAGCCATGAGTCTTTTTTGGAATGATGCAACAAGTCTTCCACACCTGGATTTGGGATCTTCTGCCATTCTTCCTAACAGATCCTCTCCAGGTCTGTCAGGTTGGATGGTGAACGGTGGTGTTCAGCCATTTTCAGGTCTCTCCAGAGATGCTCAGATGGATTTAAGTCACTTGGCCGCATTCATCTTTCCTTCAGTTACAACCAGTCGTCCTGTCCCTGCAGCTGAAAAACACCCCCATAGCATGATGCCGCCACCACCATGTTTCACTGTTGGGATCATATTGGGCAGCTGATGAGCTGGTTTTCTCCACACATAGCGTTTAGAATTAACTCCAGAAAGTTCAATCTTGGTCTCATCAGACCAGAGAATCTTATTTCTCACAGTCTGGGAGTCCTTCATGTGTTTTTTGGCAAACTCTTTGCTGGCTTTCATTTGTTTCGTACTGAGGGGGGGATCGGCCACTCTGCCATGAAGCCCCGACTGGTGGAGGCTGCAGTGATAGTTGACTTTGTGGAACTTTCTCCATCTCCCTACTGCATCTCTGGAGCTCAGCCACAGTGATCTTTGGCTTCTTCTTTATCTCTTTTACCAAGGCTCTTATCCCACGATTGCTGTTTGGCTGGACGGCCGGGTTAGGAAGAGTTCTGGTCAGTTTAATTAAACACAGCTTGATTTTGGCAAATGGCTGCAATGAAACAAAGAGTAAAAAGTTTAAAGGGGTCTGAATACTTTCCGTACCCACTGTATATGTGGTGATATGTGATAGTTTGGGTGTGTTTTCTACATCTTAGATAAAGACAGAAGACATCAACGACTCACCTCTGTCCACACTGAAGACATGCCACCTGACTCAGAGCTCACCTGTGCATGGAAGTCAGCTGACTGGGGTAAGACACTTGGTAATAGAGATGTAATAATTTGCTGCAACGGCCCTTTAAGTGTCTAAAAGAAGCCAGAATCATGCACAGTGTGTCCTGTCATTGATGAAATGATTTTCCTGTTTACATGTGAATCCTCACTGGTATATTTTGTGTTGCTTCAGGAGCTCACCTCCCTCCACCCCATGGTTTTGATGCCACCCTCTCACCTGTCATCTCCCTCCCCCTTCCTGCTCTCCCAGAGTCCCTCCAGCCATCAAGGTGGAGTCTTAGGAAACTTCCACAGAGTCAACACTGATGGAAACTGAAGCTAATAGTTAATGAGGGGGAAAGAAGTAATATTCAAAACAGCTAATTCAGTACTGGGAAAGGTGTACAGCAACAGGGGAAACAGGCAACAATAGCTTATCTTCCACTGTCTGGCTTTCTCTTAACAAGTTATATGTTGTTTTTATTTAAATCAGTGTAAAGGATGAATGGGATATTTTGTAAAAAAAAATGCTTGTGACATTAAGCTAAAGTCAATGCATGGCTAGCTGCTCTACCTTGTTTGTTTTATCTTAAACCTGACAGTAGAATAGGATTTTTTCCCCTGCACAAAGTATTTCTGGTAAATGAAGGTTGAGGTCATGCTCTGTCAAGCATTTATCGAGATTCTAATGCGTAAAATATTTTTTATCTATATATGAAAGCTCTTCTGCAGCAGAACCTGCTGTCCCTTCCTGGCCAGAGTCAAACTAGTCTTCTTCAGCATCAACCTGGACTGGCTCTGACGCCACAGGTAAGAAATTACCGCTTGCTTTTTATTTGCACATCGCCACAAAGTAAGAGAGACCAGCGGCAGGAGAAGGGAAGACAGAAAATATGTGAACATTGGTGTAAAAAAAAAAAAAAAAAAAGTCTATGAATGAGGAAGGAGAATTGTTCAATACATAAACAAACACCGTTTTGTGACATGGCCATTGTGGCCCATGCTTCTATTGTTGAAAATGAATAAGTAAAAGACCTTGTGCATTGCCAATGAGTGTTGGCCCTGGATGAAAGTCATAATTTTTAAGGATGCTTGGATCTTTCAGATTTGAGGAAAATAGATTTTAAAAAAAGTCTCATTGATATACACTGCCTGGACACACACACAAAAAAAGTTGCCACCAGGATTTAACTAAGCAAATTGGTAGGAGCCTCCTATTGGATAATTACTGCATGGACGATTATCTTTCAGCTGGCAACAAGTTATTTAACCCCAACTGGTGCAATGACTTGCTTCTCATTTCCTAAACAACCATGTGGAAAGACACATCCGTGGTCTTGGAAAAGATGTTAGTCTGTCTGAGAAGGGTCAAATCATTGTCATGCATCAAGCAGAGAAAACATCTAAGGAGATGCAGAAAGTATAAAAATTGGGTTCAGAACTGTCCGATGCATTATTAAAAACTGGAAGGATAGTGGGGACCCATCATCTTCCAGGAAGAAATGTGGCCTGAAAAAATCCTGAATGATTGTGATTGGCGATCACTTAAACGTTTGGTGAGATCAAATTAAAGAAAAACAACAGTAGAACTCAGGGCTATGTTTAATGGTGAAAGTAAGCGCATACCACACACAGAATGGGAAGGGAACTCTAGGAATTGGGACTGAACAGTAGAGATGGGATGTTTGATGCTGAGACTGTGGAGCCTGTCTCAGCCGAGTGAGACAGACTACTCGAAACTATGCTTCAAAAGCCCCATCAAATCTCCGTGATCACAAGACTGATGACGTATGAGGCTTCAAATGCACCCGTGTGCCGATGAGACACCAGAAATTACGTAACTGATTCAAATCGTTGGTGCTGTGTCAACTGTCATAAGACGAGATTTTATGATAATTATGGTTTATGCGCTTATGCACCATTCAATGGAAACACCTGCATATCATAATCACTCCTTTTTTAAATTTTAGAATAGTGGAAAGCTGATGAAAATGCAGCTACTTCCATGTGTACATTATTAGTAGGGCTGGGGAAAAAAATCGATACACTGAAATATGCGATATTTTCATATGCAGATTTATATAGAGATTAAAAAATGCAGTATTGCTCTAGTTTACCAACGAAATTTTGCAAGATTTCGTAAGATAATGGTCAAATCTGAGATTGAGAGTGAGATTTCACGAAAACCCCGAGATTTCTTGACTGAACAATGGAATCTCGCGAGATTTCATTAGTAAAATAGATTGATACCACATTTTTACATATCGATATGATATCAGCATATGAAATTATCGCGATATTTCAGTGTATCGATTTTTTTCCCAGCCCTAATTATTAGATATACAACACAGACTGAATGTAAAGTAGGATGAATCATTTGAAAAGTGAGATGTAGCTGCTATGACACCAGCTGACCACAAGATGTCACTTGCGTGGTCTATTTAATGAGACTTTGACCCCTTTTCCCAATACAACCACGCAAAAGCCTCAAAAGCTTCACAAGGCTTCATCAGCCCATCTCATTGAACAGCTGTGTAGCCGTAAGAAACCACTAATCAGTGAGGCTAACCGGACAAAAAAGGCTTCAGTTTGCTAGGGAGCATAAAGATTGGACTCTGGAGCAATGGAAGAAGGTCATGTGGTCTGATGAGTCCAGATTTACCCTGTTCCAGAGTGATGGGTGGATTAGGGTAAGAAGAGAGGCAGATGAAGTGATGCAACAGCGGTCAGATTCTACCATCATCAATGCAAGATCATGGTAAAAAATGAATGCAATACTGGATGGAAATAAATCTTGTAACATTGCAGAAGCTTATGGAAACGATGCCACAGCGAATGCCTGTAATCAAAGCTAAAGACGGTCCAATGAAATATTAGTGTATGACCCGTCTTTTGGTGGCGACTGTATTTTGGCCAGGCAGTGTATTTAACCTGTACATTAAGGAGCATTACTTCAATCAGACTAGATGCAGCATATGCAGCCTTCTCCCTTACAACCTCGGAGCGTTCCTCAGCCTTTAAATAAGTCTGTTTATCAGGCTGAGTAATAATAAGTGTTGTTGCAAAGATACAATCTCTCCAGGTTGAATTATTTCTTTGATTCTGGAGAAAGCAAGAACAAGCCCAGCTGCTCAGTTTCACTCGCTAACGTTTATTTTCCACCAACAGAACAGCAACACAAGCAGCTCAGTAAGAGAAGAGGTCGACCAAACGCTGCTTCGTCCAGCCTTCAAACTTGTATGAGACTCTGAGGTTTCATAGCACGCTGTTCTAGTCTTTGCTGGCAAGACAATGAAATAGAATTAAACATACAATATCAATCCCAGAGGACAACTGCACAATATCCAGATTCCAAGGAATTCCTCCCTGTTGTTGATGGTTTGCCGATTCGTGTATGAAAAATGTGACTTCGATTTTTTATGAAAGTCCCAAGAACTTTCTGGAACATGCACACACTTGAAGAGGCAGCAGAGAGAGAAAAGGAAAATTAATAATCTCTCCCTCCTGAATCTATTATTTCAGCTACACACAAGTTTTGTTTTATGTTTTGGTGGTGTTGTTGTTTTATTTATTTATCTATTAAAAAAGAAAAAAAAAGAACAAGCCTGAAGAACAGGCTGCAGTTATTAAATTCACTTGAAACAGCTGCTGTGTTAGCAGAAAACTTAAAAACTAAGCCAATAAATGTGAAAAAAATCCATATTTAAATGTGTTCAATATTATCTGAAGTTGGAAGATTTCATGTGACGCTTCTCTGATCCAGGCTATGAGTCGCTCAGGCCTGGCAGGACCTTCTATGGAGAACCACTTGGACATGTCCCACTTGCAGATGCCCAAACACATGTCGGTAGCACCTCAGGAAGAACCAAGTGATCTAGAGGAACTGGAGCAGTTTGCAAAAGCATTTAAACAAAGACGCATCAAACTGGGCTTTACTCAGGTAACAAATGTTTCCTTCTAAATCCATGAAAACTTTTTTTCCTCATCATCTCAGGATCTGGAGGCAAATGTGTGGTGAAATATCATAGGAGGAATTTGACTTCATTAACGCTCACAGCCTTTCCCAAACTAAGAATCTTAAGATAATATCAGGAGGTTGCCATGTCATTGTGAAAAAGAAAAAAAAAAGGCTTAGTGAATAGATTTGGGAGTCTTTTAAGGGGGTCAAAATTCACAAGTTAATGGAAACAGATTAGTCTATGAAATGAGTCATTAATCGTTTAACTCACTGATGCATAAACAACAAAGTTATTATGCCAATTATGCCATATTAAGAATCTGAATTTGGTATTATCTTGACGAGCAATGCTGATTATGGTGCTTTGTTACAGTGTTGAACAATTTCCACCAAAAACCATTTAATCCTTATTTAGGAAGTTTCTGGCAGTTTTCAAGCCTTACATAGCTGCAGGATTACACATTCAATCGGCAGTATCACATGATTAACCACTCAGTCGTCGCGTGTTATCTTGAGGGTCGTGGCTCACAAAGTTTGGAAAGCTGAATTAACCCATAATACTCAGAAAGAGTGAGGTCTAAAAGCCATGGAGGTGTTGATGAACAGATAAATCTAACCGTTAAAAGATCATTGCTCTTCGTCTCTTTGATTTAGCCTAAATTAATTACTTCATCCCACTGATCTGCTGAGATTAAAATTCAAAATTAAAGCTAGAGCCATAAAGTATGTTTTTTGGGGGGGGGGGGTTTGCCCTTGTTAAAGTTGTGTGGTTTTTGAAGAGGCCGTTTAAGAAGAGACGTCTGGCTCTGGTCCTCGAGGGCCACAGTCCTGCAGAATTGAGTTAGGTGTATTGGAGCAGGGAAACATCAAAAACCTGCAGGACTGTGGTCCTTGACGACCGACTGTGGACACCCCCATGTTAAAGGATGCAGTTAAAATGGGATTAAGCAACATGTAAATTAAAACATGGTAGCTGTTGTTGTTGTTGCATCTGTGGACTTCCTTTCAACCCACTCCTACTTCCTTAAAGACACAAGAGTATGACGAACCTGGGAGTTTTCCTCTAAGACTCCAAACCTGGGAAAGATGAGGTCGGACACTTCGCGTCATGTTTGCAGATTTCATAGATAAAAGCAGAATAAAAACAGTAAGCTACAGAATAATACAGAAAATAGTCTACAGTTCGGATAGAGGACGCAGTCCCCCGTCCTCCAAGAGCCTTATTTATAACTGAACACAACCACACCAGGCAAATCAAGCCAATAAAGGCAAAAGTCTCAACATTATTAGCTCATTTCTCCAATTTTTCCTGACACACTTATTTAAATCTGACCCGCCCAAAGTCTTCCAAAGTTTCTGCTTTTTACAACCTCAGTTCTGCACGGGTCACCCCAGATTCTTGGCTAGAACAAGGTCTTAACATATTCTGTTTTCTCAGACTTCGAGTCTCCTGATATTGTGAAATCGTGTGCAACAGGCCTCGACCAATGTTCTCAACTAACATCTGTTTTTCAGCACTGGGCTTTTAACCGTTTCCCCCTTGGTCACATTAAGGCCAGTTCAACAAACTATTCCTAACAGCTGTCTTTCACATTGGCTTCTGTTGACAGAAATTATTCAAATGGGATCAAAGTACACACAGTCCTGACGCAGCAGCTATAAACTGTATTTGTTGTGTAAAAATTCTGAATTCTGACTACTGAGCAGGAGATTTGAAGTTTATTTTCAAAGCTTATGTCTCCCGCTTGGTTTCTCCATGGGATCATTTTCCTAGTTATTGTTTAAAAAAAACATCTGCTGCCATTTATCTGAAGTATCAGACAGTGTTTTTTGTTAATGGTTTTTGTTGGTCTTGTAGTGACACAACAGTTTTCATTTCTTACATAATCTGACAGATCAAATGGGGGAAAACTGAAACCAATGATCAATTTTAGTTCATATAGCAGTATTTTGAATAAATGCTGCACATTATGTATGTGTTACTTCTTTTGTTTGGATTAATGTTGAATAGTGAACTGATTATAAATGTTGTGAAGACCAGGAGATGCAAAGATAAATCTGATCTGATGAAAGAAGTTTTGGTTTTGCACCCTTTTGGAGAGAGTGATGATTTTTTATATGTTCTGCTGTGTTTGTGACCCATCACAGGGAGATGTTGGCCTTGCGATGGGAAAACTGTATGGGAATGACTTCAGTCAGACTACGATCTCACGGTTTGAAGCTTTGAACCTCAGCTTCAAAAATATGTGCAAGCTCAAACCTCTGCTGGAGAAATGGCTCAGTGACGCAGGTACAGCTAAATAACTACAATCAATGTTTTTTTTCTTTTTTTTAATTAAAACATTTCATTTAATTTCATTTCATTTATTTATTTTTGGACAAAAAACCCCACAAAATACAAAACTTACCCTGTCTAACAGGGATCAACAACTATAACAAGCAATTTAACCCAAATATATGTCCAAAAAAAGGAGTGGGTAGAAGTAAACACTTTTAAAAAGTCCCACCCCCTCTCCATTTCACATTATTGGTCAGTCAATCTCACTGTACCATTTATCTTTTCAAAGTATAACATCATGGATAATTGAAATCGAAGCCTCACAATAATTTCATGAAAAGCAAAAGCTTCACTCTGTGCTCAATGACATACATACATAACACTTCTTTAATTATGTTATTCACAAAATAAGCTCATCTTATCTCATATTTGCCGCCCACCTGTATTGATTTTTTTTTTTGTAATAAAAAGCAGAACAGATATGAATGAAATTTTAATATATTTAAACCCTAAAATGAACAATAATCTGTAAGAAAAATTCTGATTAGTAGTCCAAAAGTATCCCGATTATAATCAGTTAAAACTAATTACATGAGCCACATTAGTCCACTTATAATAACTGTTCATAACTAGGGATGCACGATATTGGAATTTTGGCCGATATCCGGTATGCCGATATTTTAAAACTCATGTGGCCAGTAACCGATATTGATACCAATATTAAAGCTTAAAAAAAAAGCAGTCATTGCAAATAGTAGTTTTGTTATCCGTTTCCAACGCTTTGAAAAATAGCAGTGGGAATAAATATCGATACACTGAAATATTGTGATATTTTTATGTACCAATATCAAATCCATATTTATAAATGCGGGATTGATCTATTTCACTAACAAAATCTTGCGAGATTTCATAAATGTTACAAATATATCTTGCGAGATTTTGTAACAGAATGATGAAGATATCGCGACATTTCAGTGTATCAATATTTTTTCCCACCCTAGTCTTTAGAGGTGTGAAAGTCTGTAAAAAAAATAAGTTCTTGAAAAAGAAGTTTGGCTTTTTTTTTAGACTTTAGAAACAGCGGGCTGATCGGTTAAATATCGGTGGGGTGGCCGATGTCCAATACTCAGTTTTAAGGCTGATACAGTATAGGCCGATACCGATAGGGGGCCAATTATATCGTGCATCCCCAATATAAACCAGTTTATTAAACAGGAATTTTCTTATCGAGCAAATCAAAGCACTGCATCAAATCTTTTCTATGATTTAATCCTCATCCTGAGGAAGCAGAGAGCAACAGAGGAGAGGAAAAAAACTCCCTTTAACAGGAAAAAAAAAAAACCTTCCAGCAAAACCACAACCAGAGTCAGGGAGGGCGGGCATCTGCCTCAACTGGTTGGGGATGATAAGGATGAGAAAGAGAGGTCAACAAGCAACATAACTAAGCTAGAGATACCTGCTAAGAAAAAGAGAAACAAAAATATTGACAATGTCACATTTATACATGGAGAGCAACAGAGAATAAGGGGAGTGCTCAGAGCATCATGACGTCCCCAGTCAGCCTCTATAGCAGCAGAACTACAGAGATGGATTAGGGTCACCAAAACAGACCTCTACATAAGATTTATATATAAAAAAGGAACTTTTTAAGCCTTATCTTAAAGGAACAGTATGTAAGAATTACTGACATCTAGTGGTGAAGATGGGTATTGCAAGAAAAGATGTTTTCTTTCAAATGATTTCATATTCTAAGCACTGTAGTGAATGTATGGTGGCTGTTTATGGCCAAAATTCTCCCAGACATAAAGATGTTTTCATGATGTGAGTGGATCCAGTGGTCTCAGGTGTAGCTATGAGGAACTATTTTTAATGTCTTTTAAGGCAGTACTGATCCTAAACAGTCTCTAACTCCCATCAAACAAAGCTGGAGCAGTTTTAAAGTTCATAGGGTTCTCACTCCACATGCATTGTTTTGTCCATTCAAGGACACCGTAGTAAAAAATGGTGGAACAAATATGGCAGCCTCCATATGTGCACCGCCCAGCAAGTAAATATAAATGATTCATTCTCGGAAAATAAGCATATAACGGCTATTCTAGTGCAGCGATTACACATCAATAGAGACAAAGTTTTGAATTATATATCACATTTTTCTGCCACTGACCTTTGATTTTTTACATACTGTACCTTTAAGGTAGAGAGGGTGTGTGCTTCCAGAATGCAAACCAGTTGCTGAATCTATGAAAGAGGAGTCTGATAGTCCTATTATACTTTAACTCCATTAACCACAAGTATGACATTTGCAGATTTTCTTCTGTAGTGTCTGAGGAAGGAACACCTAAAACTACTTTGCTTGAAAAAATGTATTCTATTCAATTTGATTAGTTCACACGCCAAGATTTAGATGAGAAGATTGTTTAAACTTTTTTTTTTTTTTTTTTACTTTAACATGTTGTTTCTTACCTTGATCGTTTCTCCCATAATTTCAAAGCACAGCACTGCAGCAAAAAAATATAACCCAACACTGGTTGTGAATTCACCACGGTTGTGGGACTGTTTTTTTTTTTTTTCTTTACATTAGAAAACTCCCCTTCTGACACGATGAGCACCTCAACCTCTCTGCCACCCCTGATGGAGGGCTACGGACGCAAACGGAAGAAGAGGACAAGCATTGAAACGAACATCAAGTTGACTTTGGAGAAACGTTTCCTGGATGTAAGTCTAAGATGGATTCAGTGTTTATTTTTCAGAGTTAAAAAGAAGTCATTCAAAACACAATCCTTTATTGATTCTCGTCACATTTTGGGGTTTTAGAATCCAAAACCGAACTCTGAGGAGATAACCCTGATCTCAGAGCAGCTATCCATGGAGAAGGAGGTGGTTCGAGTTTGGTTCTGTAACCGTCGTCAGAAGGAGAAGAGGATCTACTGCCCGGTGGCTGCTTTACCAGTCAAATCTCACAGCTACAACTCCCGAATGGTTAGCTGTCAAACCCTTTCACCTCTTCACACTTAAACTGTTGGGACTGGTTAGGGATGGAAAACTGTACAACTTGACCTTTACAGAAAGTGCTTTATTTAGGCCTAAATTTGATCTGTTAATTCTTGAAAAAACAGATAGACATTAAACAGTAACCATAGTAACCATAAATGCACACTCACAGATCTACTGTGTAAGACAAGCAGCTTCAGCACATATCCTTAAAGGAATAGTTCACCCACAGAATGATGTAACTTTATTTTCCACTTACCCTCATGGTGAGCAAGACTCTGGAGCACTTTTTTTATATCTAAAATGCAGCCGGAGATCAGGAAGGCTTCTTGTTTTCCCCCAACTTTCATATAATGGAGTTCAATTGTACCCGAGCCAAAAAGGTCCATAAAAGTCCACAAAAACTTGGAAATTGCTCACGTCCAATGTAATCCGTGTCCTGAGTGGGTAGCATCCAGAATTTACTCAAAACGACATCATTTAGTATATTTTTAGAGCCTAAACAGTAGTACATCCTACTTCCGCGAAGCGCGCATATGCGCGTTCACGAAACTACGGAAGCCTCAGCGTTCAGAGCCTACTCTGCCAATTATACAAGCGTAGAAGAAGAAATTTGCTGTTTACATTGTGCTAAGAGCGACAGAGCTGCAGACAAACCGGGACAAACACAAGAGGGGTTGGATATTGATTTAAAACAAAGAAAGAAAGAAAGAAAAAGAGAACGCGCGATCTCGTCTGCCGCACCTTCCCTAGTTTCTTGAACGCGCATCGGCGTGCTCGCAGGAGATGCGATGTAGAGCTGCTTAGGCTCTAAAAACATATTTTTTTTTAGGGAAAAAAAAAGGGGGGGAAAGGGGGGGGGAAAAAAAGGGGGAATTTTTTGGAAGAGGAAAAAACTAAGTGATGTTGTTTCGAGTGAATTCTGGATGCTACCCACTCAGGACACTTGGATTACATTGGACAAGCAGTATGGAGGAATATTGACAAGTTTTTGTGGACTTTTATGGACCTTTTTGGCTCGAGCACAATCGAACTCCATTATATGAAAGTTGGGGGAATCGAGAAGTCGTCCTGATCACCGGCTGCATTTGAGATATTAAAAAAGTGCTCCAGAGTCTTGTTCACCATGAGGGTAAGTGGAAAATAAAGTTACACCATTCTGTGGGTGAACTATTCCTTTAAGTCAAAATCTCCCATGATTTTCATGACAGGCAGAGTTTAAGATGCTTACTCAGCTCCCGAGCCGTACTCGGGTGGCCCAAAAAAATCTTGGCCACTCTTAAAATAAATAATAAAAATATTTTCTTGCTTGTAATGAGCAAAAAAAAAAAAAAAAAAAAGAGAGATTCTGCCAATGGAGCAAGAAAAATTCTCTTAAGATTTCTTGAAATAAGATGAATCGCCTTAAACCAAGTTTTTATATCTCACTGAAATGTTTCTGTTTAGGTAATTTTGTCTTATTTTAAGTGTGCTGAGATGTTTTGACAAGAAATTAGAAAAATACTTGGTAAGATTTGAGTTTTTGCAGTGTGGTTGGCATTGCATGCCAGTAAAGGGGAAGTGTGAGCTAAATTTGTGCAAAAGAAGAATTTAACTATCCTTCCTGCTATACTAGCACTGCAGCTTTAAAGCTCAGAGGGTTCACACTTCATACAAGTTATTTGTCCATTCAATGACACCATAATGATGGCACAAATATGGCAGCTGCCATGTATGAGGACCCACAATAAGCAGATATAAGCTGCTCAGTTTAAGAAAATAAAAACACAAGAGCTGTTTAAAGGAGTACAGCTCAAGTTCCAGGTTTTTTCAGAAATTCGCCCCTTCTGGCGACAAGTGGAAGTGACACTAAAGTCGTGCACACGC
This sequence comes from Atherinomorus stipes, assembly GCA_023101725.1. Taxonomy (NCBI): domain Eukaryota; kingdom Metazoa; phylum Chordata; class Actinopteri; order Atheriniformes; family Atherinidae; genus Atherinomorus; species Atherinomorus stipes. Next base: position 566,635 of record JALJCO010011793.1, read on the forward strand.
ATGAGCTGCTTCGACTGGTGGTCTTAGTTTACCCCCTAGTGGCAGGTAGTAGGCTGAGTAATAAGTTAAGAGGAGGGGGGTCTGGGGTGCTAGGTAAAAGGCTCTGAAATCGAATATGGTGGCAAATCGTGAACGAAGGAGAGGTAGGAAGGCATGGATCTGTACATTAGTATATGTATATATGTATATATATATATATATATATATATATATATTATATATATATATATATATATATATATATATATATATATATATATATATATATATATATATATATATATATATATATAGGGGGGGGGTAATGTGTGAGTTCAGTCCTGCAAGACAAAATGATGTAATAAATCTAGGTGTAGTTATGGAAATGTAGATGTTTAGGAAAAGGGAATGAAAATAGTTGTAAAAAAGTGGCTTCAGCCGGGGTAAAGTGAGACAAACACGAAAAAGGGGGTAGTGAACTAGTAGTGGATAAGCTGTCTTACACCCTTTAAACTACCACCATTTTTACAATCACAGCTGGACGACAACACACGCAAAACTACGAGAAAGGAGAGGGGGGGGAAAAAAAATGAAAAGGGGAGTATGTAAACTAGGCTAAAATAGGGCTAATAAGAGAGTGGAAATGCCTCGCGGGGGAGGTATGAATAAATGAAATGCCTCAGAGAGGAGGGGAGGGGAGGAAGGGGGAGGAAGGAAGCGGGGGGGGAGCGGAAGGGAAATAGGAGGGCCAGGCCCAGAACGGGGGGAAGGCGAGAGGGCGGAAGAAGAAGAGGGGGGGTGGGGGGGAAGGGGAAGAGAAAGGGCGGCACACACACACACCCGCAGGGAGGGGGAGGGGAGGGGAAAAATAAAATAAAATAAAAAACGGGGCAGCACCGGAGTTGAGGGGGGGGCCGCCCCAGAGAGGGGCCGCAGCGAGCGGGGGGGAGTACAACACGGGCAGGCAATAGGAAACTAGCGGCGCCGCCCCCCACAAGCGCCCCGGGCGGAGAGGAAAAAAGGGCCGGGAGAAGGGGGGGGGGGAAGAAGGGGCCGGGGCGGGCGGTAATTATATATATATATATTGTTTTAAAAGAAAATTCATCTTCTGGTCCTACTATCTACTTTTACTTTCTTTTAGGCCTCAACATCCAGACCATACAGCCCTCTGGCCTCAGGTGCAGGTAAGTACTTTCTGACTGTGGATCATTCTCTATTCACTGACTGTCATTTAAATTGATGGATATAGTGTGGAATGATAAACAGATTTCCCTGCTTGCCTAATATCTGAAAAAAAAAGAAATTATATGTACATCAGTCAGTCATTTTCTATACCGCTTATCCAGTTCAGGGTCACGGGGATATATATATATATATATATATATATATATATATATATATATACATTTTCACATGAATAAAAAAGACATATGATTTGTCTGTTTTTTTCCTCATAAGTAACAATGACTTTTTCCTTCCAGTTTCATCAAATTCCTCCCCAAACAGCATAAGCCGAGAACCTTCTCCCAACAGTCTATCCGCGGCTTCGGTTTCTCTAACCGCTCAGGTTAACCCAGCTTCCTACAGCACACCAGGGTAAAAGAAATAAAACACCTTGGTGTTCTTCTACTACAGATGACAGAGGATAAAACCCTTCATTATCTCTTTGAGGTTGATTTAGACAACAGAAATGATTGCTGGATTTCTCATCTAATTCTAGACAAGAAACCTAAAGAATTTCCCATTTCTGACTTTCTCTTGTCCGTTATCCATTTGCAGGTCGTGGTACCGTACATGGAACGCTGCGTATCATCACTGAGAAACATGAACTGTATCATATGAAGACTTTGGAGATGTTTTTATTTTGTTTTGAGAAGGATAAGGATGGGGTAACACAAAACACGTTACTCCTGTTATGGATTATGAATACAAGCCAACCTTCAGATGGAGACATGCAACCAGAAGCTGACTGCAACACACTCCCAGGCGGGTACAGGTCACTCTGTCACTCATGAAAGTCCCACCAGCTTCCAACCAATTCATCGGCTCTTATGTGACTATTTTACTGCAAAGATGAAGGACATACAATACACAAAAACATCCACCAAAAACACTGGTGGGAGAGTCTGGATGAAGAGTTTTATATGGTGACTGACTAATGTGCAAACTTTTATAAGTCAAGAATGTAAGTCAAACTGCTTCTTTTCTGCCATACTTCTCTCTGCATAGAGAAAACTCATTGCTGTTACGGTATATTTATTTTCCACATCAGTTGAAATGATATAGCATCAGTTCACAATGGTAGATGTGTAAATGCTTATGAAGCACTCAGCATAACCGCTGGTGTCAACTGCCTTTGATTTAATTTTACTTCTTACGATTTTACTTTAATAAAAATAAATGGAAGACATCATCAGAGACTCAAACAAGTACGGTTGTAAAAGCAGAAGAATTCAGTTAAACAAATGAGGGGGAAAGATACATACTTGGTGATTTAATTATTCACAATAATGATTCAATGTTATGCAGCTGTGTTAAACTCATTTTCAGTTTTTTTTTTTTTCGTAATTGATGTTGATCAGGTGTAATGGTGTGAGATTTCAGACTGGAGAAAACAAATGTTAATGCTTATGAGGCGAAATGTAAAACAACAACAACAAACAGTTGAGAGTTTAAACACCAACAGACGAGAATCAGATAGATTGTGAACAAATTGGGGAATTTTTTTTACATTAAAGGCAGAGTGGATGATGTTTTCCAGGAGTATTTTTTACTATATTGCTTAAAATCTCCTTCACACCCCGATTGCAGGCAATTAGGATTAAAGCTCTGACACAAATTTTTTTTAAATTAGTCACCTGTGGAACATACAGGACTGAAAAAACCCGATCCAGTTGTTTTCAACGGCCCGTGCTTATTGATTGAATGATGATGTCTATCAAACTCAAAGGCCATTTTTCTCTCCACGTTTGGTGGCCACGGCCACCCCTGCCCAATCACTGGCCACCTCCACACTTTAACCGAGCAACACTCAAGCAGTTGCTCCCAGCAGACCCCAAGCTGCTTCCAAACCACTTTTCCTTCTTATTTTAGACACTAGCTACCCCAAATAGTTGGAATTTTTAAGATCGGACATGCAGAAGTTGAAAATCCTACTTTTAAGCTTTTCTCGCGCAGATATTGTGATTGGGGAAAGAAAACTTCTGCTTCACAGGGGAGACCCAAAACCGCTTCCAAACCACTTTTCCTTCTTATTTTACACACTAGCTACCCCATATAGTTGGATGTATATATAATACAGTAATGTTCTCTCCCTGGCCACCCCAGTGAAAAATTTCTGGCTCCACCACTGGTTTGCAGTGTGGATGTTTTAGACTGCAGAAGGAGTTGGGGGTGAGCACAACGTGGTTCCTCTGTTTACTAGCAGGCTAACAAGCTATCCACTCGACTGTTATCGGTTATCTTTGCTTGCAAACCATCTGTGCACACGCTCCTGCACTCTGGAGGCGTGGTTTCGGGGGCTGTATCTTTTAAAATGTAACTTGCTCGAACCGTTTTTCTAGGATCCCCTACCCTGCCTTTAATACTTTTCAGCAAAGTGAAGAAATGACAAACATCAGCACAAAGGAAGTTAGGACAATATCAAAGACAGTTGTTCTCAACCTTTTAAAATTCGAATGATCAGATTGATGTTAATTCTTTTTAGTTTCATATTTTGCAAACACATCCATCAGCTGCTGCCCAGCAATGGCTTGCTAAAGCTCATATGGACAAACCCAAACACAGAGGCAAGATTACAGAAGCAGGGATCACTACATGCTAGCATTGGCAGCTTAATCTCTTTGTAAAACATGGTGGTGGCAGCATCATGATCTGGCTGAGTTAGGATTGCTTACCATCAATGATGCAATGAATTCTAAATTATTCCCATAAGCTCTAAAAGAAAATATAGCACAAGCAAACAATTGAGGCAAAAAAAAGACTGGTTTAAAGGTAGAGTCCGGAGTTTTCCCCCTGAAAATAAACGCTAGACTTGTGAGTGAAATCCGGATCAATCCGCACCTTTGGGCCTCTACTCTTGTGTGGAGGTTTGGTTTGTTTGCAACTCCCCCTCCCCTGACTGTACTTTGTCTTTTCTCTTTGTTTTGGTGTGTTCAGGAAGTTTCTGGGCAGAGATTTGTGTGTTGTCTCCAGCCGATCACAGAGATAAGGGCGAAGTGTTCTGATGGGATAAACTGGGACCGGGGTTGACACCAGATTCACTATAATTCTTAATAAAAATGGTGTATGAAGCGAGGAAAAGGAAGTATTCCACGGCAAAAAGAGCTATTGATTTGGCTTTCACCCACTTCCGAGCTTTGAGGGAGATGCTTGGGGTTGAAGAGCGATGCAGCCATTAGCCTTTGTGGAGGGGCTCTCAGTTTGAATAGAGTTTACAAACAGAAACGGGGGAAAATTCCAGATTCTACCTTTAAGAACTTGTTGCTTTGAGTGAACAAGTCAAAGTCGTGACCTTAATCCCATGATGAGACATGTTGTGAATGAGCTTAAAGTGAGAGGTTCATGCTGAGAAGCCCAAAAATATCCCAGGGAGCAGCTCTGCAGAGGAATGGAGCTGATGTTTAAACCACAACAGATGCTGAAAGTAAATTGTCGTATCCAGATTTTATTTTGGGAATTTCCCTCAATCATTGCATAACCAAGTTGAATATTTTTGTATCACTCATTTGAATTAGTTTTCTGTATCAACTTTAAAGACTTTTGTGAAAATCTATTTTTTTCTTTTTAATATAGCGCATGTCAAGCATAACTAAAATGGTAAACTGTATGTATGCAACTAAATTTGTTCAACTACACTCTCCATAACATTGTGTTTGCTTTGTAGAGTTGCACTCTGGGTAAACACTATCTCTTGTAAACAGTTTCATCTTTGGATTGATATGATATGATGAATTCTGAAAATGCTAATAGCTGTGAGTTATATACAACTTAGAAATACTGATGTGAAGAATGGTTATCTGTCTCTAGGATCAATATGCTGCCACTAAGAGCTGTGTGAGCGTGAAATACTACCTGGTTTCACACCTCCACAATCCTGTTTAAACTCTGTGTAAAGTTGTTTTTTAAAGCTGAAAATGTCACGATGCTTCCACTCTGTATTCTTTACTGCTGTAACATTTGTTATCTGAATAAACTCAAAGTGTCTGTATTGGTAATATCTTGTTATACCTGCGGCCTGTTCTAGAAACACAGGTCAACTTCTTCTAGGAAACTCTGGGTTAACCTATTCTGATCTGAGCAACTCTGATTTTTTGGTTCCATAACAGCTGCTTTGGCTCAACTCCATCAACTCGGTACTTTTACCCACAACAAAAAGCCATCATTAATGGAGCATCAATAGCTTGATTCACCATGGCAACTGCTGACAAAAAGCCAGATATTTTACCTGAGTGGAACAGGGATGAGCATATCGATACCCTAGAGTCGATACTTCGATACCAGTCAGACAAAATATCGGAATCAATACTTTTTTGAGTATCGCAATACCACTTTACAGATGCAAAACATGCAATTTGTTTCCACTTCTAAGAGTTTTAGGCAATGAAATGACGTGTGAAAGCTGCCCGATCCTAGTTTGTGTGTCACATGATGGTGGGAGCCAATCAGATGTTGGTGGTGATGATGATGTTTTGGTATTTTTCAGTGCTTTAATGCAGGTTACTGCACATTATGGTTTGGTAAATTTATAATATTACTATTACACTTTATATTTGAACATTTTCCACTGAATAAATGTAAATAATCTTAACCTGTACTTAAGTTATTTGATAATTGAAAGAAGTTTTTAATCTCATTTTTATTTAATTTACTCATCAATATAATTCATAATTGTTTAAAAAACAATTCTCTACAGCACTTTTATTCTCAAGTTTTACTTGTATATAATGTTACCCTTGCATTCGAGATATTTGCAAACTGTACAATCATGAGATTTTCTTTTGCGGGACAAGAAGTATCGGTATCGATATCGGTATTGATGGAAAAGTACCATAAACTACTGGTATCGTATCGACATGAAAAATGGGGGTGGGGGGTGGGACTGCTGCTAAGCATCATGGAAGAAAATTCAATGATGTGGAAGTTGAAATCAACTTGTCCACTGACTGGATATCTAACTTTATCAAGACTGCAGCTTGTAGGCTAAAATATTGGTGGATAGAATAAAATCTTGATTTTATTTAGATTCAGTCCAACTCAAGGGGCAAAACTCCGCTGGAGCAACGTGAAGAAAGTTTTGATGAAAAAGTTGTAGCTGTCATCTCTCCAGAAACTGAAAGTTTCTTTAAAGATGAGGCCTGTGAAATGACACCAGCTCAAACTTTGAATAAATGAATGCAGATAGAACGTCTCACCACTGTAAGTGACCCAGTCAGTATATACTACCTTGAATATTCATGCATGTAGAAAGAACGCACATGTTCATGAATCCTATGCTTTACACTGACACGTCAGCATGATAGTTTATATTTAAAAAATGGTCTTTCTTCACTTGTATTGTGTTTTGTATTATCACAGTGGGTGACAGTAAAAATGCGCACCAGGTTTATTAAATGGCAGCTGCAAGTGATGCGGGGCTCTTAATTAGCTTGGGTGTAGGATTACAACATAGTTTTTACCGCTCTCACCCTTTGGTTATTTGCACTCATTTTGATTTTGTTATTAATCTAACCTGAAAGCTACAGTAGGCTACTATTATCATCAACATGGAAAATGAGAACATCATCCAATCTGTTTTTTGTGGTTCATTGTTTCTCTGACACACAGTTACCTGTTTATATCCATAAATACAGTGGCTTGCAAAAGTATTCATACCCATGACCAAAACTAAATTGCTCAGAAAAGAACAAAGCAAAAGTGGGTTTCACCTTTTTATATGAAAGGAAATGGCACAAACACAACAATTCATCACTGTTTTTGTTCGTAAGCGCTCTTTACTATGAATAGGTTGTATAAGTCTGTATTTCATTGTTGCAAAAGTATTCACACGCTTGCACCAAAGATGTTATTTTGAGTCGAAAACGATTGCACACTATAAACTATTGCCTCACAGTGTCACAGGGCGGTATTTAGTCCCAGGTGATTTGTAAATCCTTGATTGCTCCCCATAATTAGTGCCCAATAGTCACCTGTCCACAGTCATCCCATGCTTGTCAGCAGACAACAGTCATGAAGTCCAAGGAGCTCTCAGAAGATCTCAGAAAGAAAGTTGTAGAGAAGCATAGAGATGGGCAAAGCTATGTAGCCATCGCAAGTTCACTCAATGTGCCAAAAAGTACTGTTGCATCACTGGTCCAGAAGTGGAAGCGCCACAGTACCACTGTGAACCTCCAAAGAACCCCTCCGTCACTCTTGAAGACCTGAAGAAGTCTCTCCAGGGTGCTGGGACTAACGTACACAAGTCCACAATATCCCGCACTTTACACAAGGAAGGTCTCTATGGGTGTGTTGCAAAGAAGAAGCCATATCTGAAGAAACAACATCTCAAGGCTCGTTTGCAGTATGCCACCACACACGTAGGAACGTGTGATCTGGTCAGATGAAACCAAAATAGAACTTTTTGGCCTGAACGCCAAGAAGTATGTTTGGCGCAAAGCTAACACAGCTGATGATCCAGCTCATACCATCCCTACCGTGAAACACGGAGGTGGGAATATAATGCTATGGGGCTGTTTCTCTTCCTCCGGTCCTGGTGAGCTTGTCCGTGTGCAAGGGATTATGAATAGTGCAAAATACATCAACATCCTGGAGGAAAACGTCTTCAAATCTGCAAAAAGTCTGAAGCTTGGGAGGAAGTTCACCTTTCAACAGGATAATGATCCAAAATATACGGCTCGAGTGACACAAGAATGGTTCAGGAAGAAGAAAGTGAAGGTTCTAGACTGGCCCAGTCAAAACCCAGATCTCAACCCAATAGAAAACCTGTGGAGGGATCTGAAGATTGATGTCCACTGAAGGTCACCAAGTAACCTGACTCAGCTGGAGCAGTATTGCAAAGAGGAGTGGGCGAAACTGTCCAAGGACCACTGCACAAAACTCATTGCTGGCTATCCAAAGCGATTGGTAGCTGTTATTGCTGCCAAAGGAGCTGCAACCAAGTACTGATTGTGACTTAATGACTTAGTGTGAATACTTTTGCAACAATGACATACAAACTTATGCAACCTATTCATAGTAACGAGTGCTTACGAACAAGAACAGTGATGGATTGTTGTGTTTGTGCTGTTTGCTTTCATATAAAAAGGTGAAACTCACTTTTGCTTTGTTCTTTTCTGAGCAATTTAGTTTTGGTCATGGGTATGAATACTTTTGCAAGCCACTGTACATGTATGAACAACAGAAGTCGCCTTTCTCTAAGCAGCATCTGCATACCTTATTGCGAGATAATGCATAACTTTTTACCAGAGCACACACAATGAATTGCGAAGGAACGCAAAAAATAAGAATCTCCCCAGGTCCCTTATGAGGCTCCGTAGATTGATCCAGATTTTCACCGGACTTTTACTTTCATAACATGAAGCCTGGAGAACAAGCTTTTCACTCCTGCAGGCTGACCAGTGAACCATCCATCAGACCTCAAACTATGTCAGTTCACCTTTATACTCTTTTTTTTTTGTAAATCTTTTTTTGCGTCTACTGAACGTACATTTCATGGAAATGTGTTGCATTATGAAACTGATTTAGCCAATAAAATAAAACCATAAAATCATTTTACTTACTTCTAGCCGTGTATTGAATTATATGATGCAAACACAGTTCATCGCACTCTTCCCCCATTTCAGTAGTTTTAAAAGTGATTCTGTCTTATTAAAATCTTTTCAGGCATCGTTTCCAAATCCTCTCGCTGTGCTGAGTGTTTATGCGTGTATCTGTGAATTTATACACCTCCCCACAAGAGGAGTCTAGAAAAGAAACAAAAACTCCTCAGGCCTGTCAATACAGCTTGAGAAGATTAGTGAATCCAGAGGTCAGACATCGATGAAGATGAACTTTGGATGTAGAGTTCCTTACAGATATGACTGGTATAAAAGAACTGCAGAAGAAATTCTTGTTATATTTTACTCTTTGTTTTTGCAATAATAAGCATTATTCTGTAGATGCAGACAGATATACACATATTTATGGTTTTAACTGATGACATTTGGCATCTAATGAGGATATTTCTTATTGTAGGCAACTCATTGCATTATTTATAGAGCAGCCTCATTTACAGGAGCCACAGGAGGAATGACAGGAAGCCATACAGTGTGTTTAATTTGGACATATATAGAAATTTTGACTGTAGGAGATAAATTCTACATTTGAAGGTGAAAATGAACAAATCTGCTTTCCCAGCAGTTATTTCCACCAACTGAAAGGTTTCAAAACTTTTTCTGTGCCATGAATGACAAAAAGCTGTTATGTTTTTCATACTAGTCTGCATTAAGATTTATAACGGGCTCTTTCAAAGATTGCCATCTCTGTCTTAAGATATAAAAGATAAAACTAAGCAGAACCATTAATCATTGGTTTACCCTCTCAGGCAACAGATAAAGAGACTGATGCTTGAGTAAAAATGTCAGATATCACTGGCCTGAAATGTCAATTATGAGAGGATGCCGTCGCTTATAAGGAGACAGAGAGAAAACCCAGTTAAGAAAACTCACAGTATATACACTTTAATGATAAAAGAGTCATAAAAACAAGTCAGAATGGGTAGATTAGTCATAAAAAAGCTGGTTTGTCCTGAAAAAGACATTTCAGAAGGTCTCCATCGTCAGCTTAGTGCCTTGAGTCTTCTGGTTTTGTTTGAGTTTGGCTGAAATAGGAGGCAGTTGTCCACTGCTCGGTGATGTGAGGTCCGTTTCAGAGTTGTTTCCCTTCTTTGTGTTTTGACCACCAGTTTGATCATATGTGTGTTTCAAGTTTCTTTGAACCTGTAACAGAAGCAAAAGTCGGACTCAAAATGTTCAGATTTTTATGTACTAATGCCTGAAAGTCTGATTTGAGATGTAAAGATTGTATTCCTCGCTGAACAGAACCGTTTAAAATGCAGGAAATATACTGGCTCAACTACAGATGAGTTGTTTTTATGACGGTAACCCTCACCCTCTGGCTCGGGGGGCACGTCCACACCAGCCCAGGACTTCCTTGTAGACAAGCCTGGTTAAAAACTGAAAAACAAATCATGCATCAGTCAAAGTGTCTCCAAAAAAAAAAAACCCATCACTTGTGAATACAAATCACACAAAATCTGAATACATGTCAAAAATAAAAAGGACAAAAGCTTGTATTATTGTTAATGAACAGATAGACATATTTCTGACCAAGCAGGCTAAGATGTCAGCAGAGATGAGCATGTAGAAGACGTTGTTCCAGCCGGTGGGTGAAATCAAACCAGCGAACAGAGGACCGAGCGCAGCACCTGAAGAGATAACATGGAGATCTGTCTGTTCTCTCTTTATCCAGCAGCTATTTCACATTTTTCTAAGACAAAAAATGCAAAAGTCAGGATGTTAACATGAGGAGACATTTCAAATCATATTTTTTGCATCCAATTTTCTTTTTTAAAGGTTTGATATGGAATACGGACACAACAGCAACATCTCGTGTGTCTAAGTTGCAGCTGCAACAGCAAAAAAACAACTCCAGCTGTGGTTGCCAGGCTTGCTGCCGAGACTGCAAGTGACCAGGGCTGAATCTCAATTCCTAGTTTGTGTACTCTGTACTCATGACCTTGTGAGTCAGGAGTTTACAAGTACGGACCCTGCGTACTTGATGGTTTGGGACAATGCAAACTTGTGACATCACCACCCGTAGTGCGGTATCGCCACTTTCCCTTCGGCAGACGCCATGCGGTTCTGTTTACAAGTGCTGCCGTGCACGCAAGAGAGGAGGGGCTCCTCGTTAGAAAACGCTGTGAGTGGCTGATTGGAAACCAAAACTTCTGTAGAACGAACCGCATTGGCATGAAGAGAGCGTCACACCAGCCATAGAAACCTAAACTAAAAAGGCCTGGATTCATGCATATACCCAATCAATGAGTGATTTATTTTTATGAAATTACCTCTTTTAACACACATTATACCGTGTAGAAAGCATTTCTCTGAAAGAGATTAAAATAAAATGAGGTACAGGGCCTTTAAAGACAATAAACGATTGGTCGATAATGAAATTAGTTGTTAACTATTTCGATAGTCAATTAATCAATTAACTGACTAATCGTGGAAGCCCTAGCTGGAACCCTACTGTATTTGGTCCACCCCTCTGTTATTCTTTCATCCAAAAAGTGTCTGGGAAGGCTAAACCGTATGTGCACTAATTTGGACATGTCCTGTTAGTGTAGAGAAATAATAATAATGATAAATTTAATAAATAAAAAAAAAAAAAAAAAGACCCATCAGCCACTAGGTGGCACTATACCGTTTTGGCCTCTGGCTCCCAAACCACAAGTCACACAGTAAAGTGTTTTATCTCAGCAGATTCCTTGGAATAGGTCACGTCCATTTCCACCTGGAAATTATCGTTATCATTTATTTTGCTATGTAGTAAAATATAAGAAACCTCTATTCGTTAACTTGGCGTCCGATAGATCTGTAGATTTGGCTCAAAACAGTAGAGACTGAGACAAAAAGAGCTGTGAAAGCGGATTTTTTAATTCTCACTCTGTTATGAAGTTATGAGCATCCAAACATTATGCAAAAACTAGCAAAATAACTAAAAGTCCAGAACTACGACAACCGTAATGACGGGAAATGCATGGGCCAAGTGGGGAACTCTATTGTCTACACCTGTGCCAAAGTTGGGAATTTGCCAACACTGGGGTGCGCTACAACTCTGAGTAGCTTATATCGCAAAAACAGCTGCACAGATATGCACCAAATTTGGAAGGAATATTCACGTAGACGACCTGAGCAGAATTCAAGAAGATTAAGGTTATGACTGGGAAAAGTGGGCGTGGTTTATGAGCAAATAAAATTGGCCACACCTCTGATTTTCTTTTTAAATCATTAAAAATCAGCCATTTGTCCTACAGAGCTAAGATTTGCAGGATATACTTCCCCCACTCTTCCTGGAGTGCCTTGACCTCAAAGTCCCAGTGTGTGAGAATTAATCCCATCTAGTGATGAGCTAATTGAATGCAAATTCAATTAGCTCACATAGGTGAGGTGCTCACTGGCACCTCACCGTTATTACCACTACTGCCTTCTCAAAGCCTTATAAGCAATGTGAATGCTTTTATTTGGATCAGATTGTGATTAGACTTCGGTAAAATACAAATTTATGAAAGCAATACTTGATTTTTGCTAATAAAAAGCCAAATTAGTTCCAGACTGAAACAGCTTTTCATGCACGGAAAAACTTTTCTGTACCAACAGTTATTACACAGTCTGGAGAGTCAACAGGCTCCAAGGAAGGGAAAAGATGCAACAAAATAACTTCTATCAGGTATAATAAACTTCATGAATGAACACATTTTATAATATTAAAGAACAGTTCGAACGCTCCTGCCATACCTATAGATCCAGTCCCATCAATGATCGCAGTCACGGTTGATAATGCCCTGGAGTTTCCTCTCAGACTTTCATGTGTTCCCTGTTTGAAACAAACACATCCTCACATCAGTACAACGGCAGATCTTCAGCCCTGAGAGACAGCTGTCAGGAGACACAGGCTTTCCCATGATGCTCCAGGAGAAGCCAGAGACTATAGTTTCTGAAATGATCGATCCCCAGCTAGACAGTAAATGCTTTGTTCTTCTGAAGTCGATGCATTGGTTTCTGATCAGGTTTGTGTTTGTCGTCAACCTTTTTCTGATCATGTTTCTGTGAAAACTAAACTATTGTTTGATAAATGGATCAGGAAAATGTGGCAAAGTACTAAATCGCAAACCAGTCAGCAACAAGCTTCAGCGTCACCTGACTTAATGATATTCATGAAAACAAAAATAGGTAGTTCACTCACACAGCTGAGTCTTGATTTACCTATACTTTATTTGACAGATATTTGTAGTCACTAGGGCTGGGGGATATGCACAAAAATTCATAACTCGATATTTTTCACCTGAGTCACAATATACGGTACATATCTCTATATATTACTTGTGTCAGTTAACCAAAGAAGACAGTGTAATTTACTGCTCTTGAATGCTAAAAAGGGTTTCATTAAGGATCAGAAGCAAATGTGCATTAAAGCATTTGACTGAAAACACAGTAGCAGTAAATTAATACTCCTATAACAAAATAAATATAGTTTCTGTCTGTCAGTTTATGCTTAGGACACGTGTGTTTGAGGAGGTCGGATGCTGCTCCGTGGAGATGGACAGGGAGATGGCTGAAGTGGTGTGAGATACAGGCAGTGACAGGAGAAACGGGGGAAAAAACAGCGGCTCTGCCATTGAAATTTGAACCCAAAACAAATTATCCTCATACGACATCCCCTCATTCTACCGTATATTGCATGTGACAAAATCTCTACTTTTGAAAATCTCGTTATTCCCCAGGCCCGGTGGTCACTCTTAAAACATGCAGAAATAGTGTAAACATATAATTAACCCATATGGACAAGTTGAAGTTTATAAACCAGACTAAACTGAAGACTACTACAGTGCAGCTTCTGATGGAGAGGGGGGGTGTGAACGTTTTAACGTCCTCGCTTTTTCTTTTAGATGGCCCGACACACACATTTTTATGTTGTTTTTTTGGTTTGTTTCACTTTCTTGGGCAAACATCAAGCTGGATATGTACTTGTGTATGGGCTGCGCCAGGTCGGGCCCACATGACCAAGCAGATTCAGGGTGTGTTATACCCGAACATAGGCTAACAATGTTGTGTTCCAGTTTCTTATCCAGGTCTGCAGGTGGCAGTAAGTAATAGCAGATGCTCAACGCTTCTGTCACGCTTCCCCTGGGCTGGACCAAATCTGACCTGACTTCTTATGGGGAAACAATAAATTTGTTGTAGTGCACAAAATCACAGCTTCCAATGCAGCACATAAAAGGTTATTTCCCCCGATTATAGCCATTTTATTAAAGTAAAGCATGTGAATAGTACAATTACTGCAATCAAGATACTACATTTACCACTGTAAGGTTTACTACGGTAATATTGAATGTAGTCTCCAGAGTTAAAAAAAAAAAAAAAAGGCACAATAAAGCTTCACTCTGTTGCCCTTTTCTTCCCTCTTGCAAGCTTTGTTGATATTCCTCCTGTTTGTATATTTCATGAAGCCTCTCGGTTATGAAAAGTTACCTGATATGTTAGTCATTTATAAATTGTTTTAGCTGCAACTTCATTCCAACTTTCAGCAGAAACCTGTCATTTTGTCAGTTTTGCTGCATGCTACATGTATACAGTATTCCATGTTTCCATACTGCATCCAGACATGCTAAGGTAAACATGCACAGGGATTAGCATTAATAATATGACATTTCATCCAGTGCAAAAATAACTGGCGGATGTTACTCATTACTTGCAGGATAGTGGAAAGTTTTATTTGGCTATTCATTCGAACAGATTAAGTTTCACTTTAAAACTTGATTTATAGTTTTGAACTGTTTTCAAATTTATCCATTTGAGTGAATTATAACTGATTACATAATATAGGCATTTAAAAAAATAAATAAACTTTTTAATTTTGATTTGAGAAAAAAAATTTTCTTCTTTATCTTGAGTGTAACTCTGACCCTGGCAGTGTCAAACTTTCCCGTACTGTACATGTCAAAGTATGATTTTGTGCTTCCATACATCACTATAAGATTGATGGAGAGGATGTTTAAGAGTTTTATCTCTTTTGGTTTCAGCTGGTCTGAAAACAATCTTTCTTCTCCTAAGACAGGACCAAGACGCAGGTTTCACTGTGTGACGCTCTCAGCTTGCAAGCTATATTTACTCCTAATTTGTGTAATAATTTTTCCCTTTTAATCTCAGCTCATTCGGGCTCTTGGTAATACTTTATTTTTTGCAAGACATTGAGAACAATATGAGGGACATCCATCACAAAAAAAAAAAAAAAAAAAAAAATCCATCACAAGACGGCTACTTTAAGCAACTGAAGTGATGTGGAAGGAATCTGAGGTTTTACGATCATCACACAAACATCATCAGTGTTCCTGATTATTCTATATTAACTCAGTCCTACAACAAAAAGAAGATGTTTCATCGTCAACGATGTCTTTTCGATCTAAATATCTGCAGGAATAACATTTTGGAGGTCCTACAATGGCCCACCAAGGTTGTAATAGTTTTGGATTTTTAATTAGTTTCCGTTTTTATTAAGTTTTGACTTTTTGTTTTTCAATTCAGTTTTTTTTTTTTTTTTTTTTTTTTTTTACAGGTTTGCTAGTTTATATTCGTTTTTATTTTTTGGAAAATGCTTAGTTTTAGTTTAGTTTGGGTTTTTTTTCCCCGTAAATTATACATATTTGTCTGGTGTGAGATTCAAAATCATCAGAAAGTTACTCAGAGTAAAACCGGTAGAGCAAAGTAAATACTGTAGATTAAATAGAAATAGATTTCATATCAACCCAAAAGGCTTATGTATTAAACAAATTTACAGACTAAAACTAAGGATGTTTTTGCAATAATTTTAATTAGTTTTGGTTAGTTTTGTCAAGACACAATACAGTTTCAGTTCGTTATCGTTTTTTAAAAAACTGTCTTTATTTTTAACTAAATTAACAAAAATGTTTTTTCAATTTTAACTTTCGCTTTTTTGTTAGTTTTAGTTAGGTATGATAACCTTGTGGCCCACTGCTATTGGTTAATTGTCTCAACATTGCAATCTGATTGGTTCATCAGATAGTTAACCAGCATTTGCCTGAGCAAAGAGGAGATTAAAACTCAAGTTTCCACAATAATATAATCAAACTTTGGGTGACAACAATTTTATCAAAACTTTATAGAAATGAATAAACTTATGTGTAAATGTGTAAACTGTAAATTCTCTCGATGGGGAACAATCAGCTACATGAAAACCCGCCTACAGGTCTTACCAGATCAGCAGATACAGCAGTCGTGATGAGGGCGTACGGTCCGTTCACCAGGCCTCCACACACCAACAGCATCGCTGCAGATTAAAAACACAGCTGCTGGTCAAATGGAGAAGGACCCAACTGCAGTCACGAGACGTCGCCATATATCCAATCCACGCCGGAAGTCCTAATTGGAAGTTTGTTCTTCATGTAACTTACTAAAATTTAACCCTACCTCTGACCCTTCTCCTAACCCTAACCACCCGACAACACCAAACGCATCTGTTTGCAAGCCGCAGATAAATACCCTTAGTGGTGTTTAACTAACTTCCGCTGGAGACTTCCTGTATGGATTGGATATATGGAGGCGTCCTTATCAGCTATTGTAACTACAGTTAGGTACTCTTGAATAAATGTGTTAATGGAGATCTGCTGCCTCATCTTTTAAAAGCTCATTTTTCTAACAAGGCAATACTGTTCTGATTTATTGCCATGATCAAATGTGATCATTTGTTAAGCACAGTCTTCTCACATGATCAAGATATTATAATTAGAAAGATTCATCCAAAATGTACTTCCCCTCTTTATCTCAATTCTGTTAATAGCTCATTTTAATACAGCTTGGGTATCAGAGATTTGAAGACGTGGCATGAAATTTTCTGTTTTCTGTCTCTCTCGGAGAGAAATCAGCATCTGAGAGAACATTTTATTACAGGAAGTCACACACACGACTAAACCTGGTGTAAACAAATTGGAATGAACCTGAATTAAAACCAATACAGTAGGAACGTCTTACCAACTGTAGTACCGAGGCTCCTTTGTCCGATGTAATTATAGAGGAAAAGCTGGAAAACAAGGAAAACAAGCCATCAGTATGCATCTGCTAATTAGTCCATCTCACTGCGGCACACTTCTCTGCACACTTTTTATAATTTCCCTCTGGAATAAAGAAAGAATATGTAAGGGATAATGCCCGACGAGGTGTCTGTCCTCCGCTTCGCGTCGGACAGTTCATGCCTCCACGTTGTCCATTAATTTCGGATAATGGACAACTTCGGAGGGCATTATCCCGCTTATACCATGGTCACTTCCGATAGAAATAAATGTAACGCCAAAAATGAATGTGTTACAGTTGATTTTACTGTTAAAATAGTAAGTTCTGTTGCCATGGTTACCAACTAGTGTTTGAGGCAGGGCACTGATTTAGAACAATCAGGCTGTTTGTTCAGAACTTCTTTTCTAGGTGTCCTATATCACTTTTAACGGACACCCCGCAGCCAATCAGAACTGAGTATTCACCCAGACCATGGTATAATTCATTCCCTTACGCCAGTGTTAAACAAGCTGTTTCCCAGAGGCTCAAATCACAATATCTTACAAACAGAAGTAAAAAAAAAAGATTTTTTTTCTTCTGTAGTAGTTCTCACAGCACTTACATATAAAATGGCAAAAAAAAAAAATATTAAAGAAATTTTTTGCACCTTAGTTTTTTTTATTTAAACATACTAAACAAGATTAAAACAATTTAGTCTTTCAGAAATAAAAACACAAATTACTGCACAAAACCTGAAATTATTAGATCAGCAGACCACACACAACTATTATCAATAGTTAATTATTATTAATTTTAGTAACAGCTCTACTTATACTACACTTCAGCATTCTGTGAATGAATTTTTAGTTAGAGATGCACGATAACCTTATTAAAAAAAAAACAATAGATAACCGATAAATTTCAGCTCCTTAAGGCCTATACCGATAACTGATAACCAATAACACATAAACATACCTAGTCACGACATCAAAGCTATTAACAAAACCAAAATACTTTTCACCCTTTAAATAAAGAAATGTTTTTTATTTCCAGTAAAAACTATCAGCAAGCCTCTTAAATATTTTCTAAAAGATATCAAACAAAACTATTTGATATCTCAAATGTACATCAACTTAAAGAGACTAGAGGCAGGAATTTAAAAAACAAACAAACATGAACGTCCATTTTTTTTAATACTAATGGGTGATGAAGCGCTAAATACCAAAAATAACGGTTCCACCCACGTTTCTCTCAGTTGCCTTGAACAGGCTGTGTGCTGCAAAATGCGCTGCAATTCGGTGTTCGAATTTCCCGCGCTGCCCTGCGGATGTGACGTCAAATGACGCTACATCTGCAGTTTTGATACAGGAAGAAGACAGTCGCGGTAAATTCAAACACTTTAAGCGATAGTTATGGATTCTTCTGCCGTCAGCAAACGATCCAGATCAACTGAAAGACCACTAAAAGTGCAACTACAAAGAAAAAGGTGAGTAAACAACATAATAGCTTCAGTTTGTGCACGCTCCCGAGACGGCTTGGCTCGTGGCTGCAGTTACTTAAAGCGCCAGTCACAGCACTCGCAACTTTTGTTTCTTAATCTTGCCTCTAGTCCCTTTAAATAAGGTGCATTGTTCATGATACAAAATAAAGGCTCCTTGAACTGATGAAAGTATATGCATCCAGATTACAAACTGGAAAAGTGCAAGTGAGACAGTTAAAAAAAAAAAAAAAATCTATTTACTGATTCAGGAGTAGTCCTATGTACACCAGTAATACCTGAAACAATATGATCCAATATATCAGCAGCAGACACTCAGGAATGAACCACATAATTATCATGTGGTTAATCTGATGTTATATGCACAGCTGAGTGCTGCTAGATTGACTATTTAACTGGATCTTTGCTTATGTCCATGGAAACACAGGAGAGCAAGTAAGGTATTCACTGAAGTACTTCTGATGTGGCGATGCTGTGGACGGAGAGGAAAGAACATTGACTGCTGCTGCAGAGACGATGTCTTCAGATTACTTAAGTGTCGATTTAGTCAGATGGGACTACAGTAATAAATGGACCTTGTTAGAGCAAAGCAACAATCTTGAAATGCACCAGAAGGTGCTCACCGTGTTCAGGAAGTGGATCAGAGCCAATCAGAGATGAAGACCCACCCTTCCGCTGGGCTTTTCTCACAGTTTTATTCTACTCTGAGCTCCAGAAAGGAGCGAATGAACACAGAATAGCAGACACATTTGGATATATTTTTAATCTACTCTGGAGAAATGTTAGGCGCACCGGTGCCACCAAGAAAAATCATTAGTTGCACTTGGCAAATTTTTGGTTGCACTCTAGAGCTCTGTAACAGAACAGCTCCACACAGCTTTTATCCCTACTTTGTTTTTGACCTGAACATATTTTGTAGGTTTATATGTTTTTTTTTTGTTTGTTTTAGCTCATCAAACTCGATTCTTTTTGATGCAATTTAAAACAGTGGCCTCAACATTATTTGAAAAGAAATCTTTTGGATTTGAACCTCTTGCCTAATGTTGGGGAGAATCTAAGGTTAGACAATACTCACCATGGGGGCCGCAGCAATCAACATGACACAACAGGTTGTTGCTCTTCCACCCGTGTAGTCAGACACCAGGCCGGCCATGATGCCTCCTGTGGACACAAAACTAGTTCAGTCAGATGAAATCTTCATAACAGCTTCAGAGTGAGAGACATCAGCTTCACAGGAATAGATGGAAACAGACATCTAGTTTTTCATGACATGGGGGGAAAGCAATTCATTCTTTTTTTGTATGTTTTGTTTAGGAGGAAGAAAGGGGGACTGCAAAAATCACACAAGTACACACAGACAGCATAAAATGCATGTGTGTATACAGCCATGGAAAAAAAATTAAGAGACCACCAAATAATGGTTAAGCAATTGAGTACCAACTGTGGTGTGAATCATGTGACTAAAAGAGACAGAAAAGAAATTGCCATAACTACTGAAGTAAGAACTTAATAATCAAAATCACTTATCAAGAAAAGCATGGAAATGGCTTGATAGATATCAGTTCTTAAATTAAACTCTTATGAGCTATTTTTGTTGTTATCATTATATTTGTCCAGACAAATGTACTTTTAGTAACACCAGGCATTAAAATGACCAAAAAGTATGAGAAAACAAGTGTGGTCTCTTAATTTTTCCCATGACTGTATATATCCCCCCAGAAGATGAATATCATTTTCCTGACACATTTGAAGACTAAAACTTGTTTAATACAAGTATAACTTCTTATAAACAAGACAACTTACCCAAGATGCCCCCTGCATCGAATAATGTTGACATGTCTCCTGCTTGTTTTGCATCAAAATGTGCTGAGTGGGAAGAAAAACAGAAAGAGCAAAAGAAAGAATAGAGAAAGATGGAGGAAATTGTACACATTAGCTTTGAGTTATGTAAATTAAACTATAATTTGCATCATTTTCCCCTCTTTGTGTATATAAAATGAAAGGTGTGTATAAGACTGACCGACATTTGAGATGTAGAGAGGAAGCCAGTACAGGAATGTGTAGCTGACCAGTTTGGCAAACAGCAGACAGAGTGAGAACTCCACCACTCCCTGTATGAGAGACAAACACCATGTAGATCATAGAGCTATGATGCAAATGTTATAGGAAACAGAGGCTATATGGATGGACATAACAGCCGAAATGAGATTAAACAAAGGTTTCAACACATACCAGTAAAACAGTCGTAAATAATGGAAAATGTCAAGTCAAGATGAAGTAAAGAAGAGAATCTAACCAGCTGCCAGAACTTGCTTCGTATCCAAAACAAACTAGGGGGGATGAGATGTGATGGCCTTTTTAATGGCTGGTTATGATACGCATTAACAAGGACTTATACCATGGTCTGGGTGAATACTCGATTCTGATTGGCTGCAAGGTGTCCAATAAAAAGTGATATAGGACACTTATTAAAAAAAACAAAGTTACATGGAAAAATAAAGTTACTCGGAAGCAACTGTCCTCCGCGTCGTCCATTTTCTGATAATAGAAACCTAGTCGGCATTATGAAATGAAAAATACTTTATTTATCCCATGAGGGAAAATTCAATGTTTGTAAGACTGTCTCTCTTCTTTTTCTTTTTTTTTTTATTCCTGTACTTGATATGTGAATATTCCCCCAAATTTTGACCCAAGATGTTGGTTAGCGGGAATAATAAATAGGCCATGCATGACAGTCGTCAGACGTCTCTGCATATGGGGTGACTTTATATTTATTTGTTCTTCCCAAAGACCTTTTTTAGAATACGGTCAGAATCCACAGAACAGCAGCGTAGATACAAGGCCTCCAGTTTTGAGGAGCTTTCTAAAAAAAAAATTTCCACCTTAAATTACTCTTGCTGCAGCACTAAATGAAATATCAGAAAAAGTAAAAGCACATAATTGATAACATACAAGAATGCAGCATGAAGAACAATGTTTAATAAAATATGTGAAATGTTGGCCACATAGACTTTAGCTTTAAAATTAACCTTAACAATAGAACTAATCCAAATTTAGTAGACTGACACTTCAGTCCAGACTTGACCTGTTTATCACAAAGGAACTGCAACACTATTTTGACTGGTCTACCATCCATCAGCTGCATGATTTAAACATTTCTATCTGGCAAATAACAACAACAATGGATTACATATGTGTAGGCACTCATCAAGGCACTCAATATACTTTACTTTGTATTCATTATCCATTCACTCCTCATTCATTCTTATGGTAAGCTACATGTGTAGCCACAGGTACGCTGGGGCAGACTTAGCATGGCAGTCAATAGCCACTCTTGAATAAAGAATTTACTTCCTAACTGCCTAATTGCGTGTTACATTTATGATAAACAAGACCTGGAAAATATAAGAAAAAATGAGGGTGGTTCAACCCCCGGCTGATTTACTGGTAAAGTGACACACCCTTTGGCAGTTATGGAAAACAGCAACTGTCTGAGCGACCTCTGTTGTTACTTTCATGCTGACTGACAGGTTGGGTAAATGCTGGTTGCTAGGAGAGCAACAGACCAAAATATCCCTCGTATTCCCACAGGAAACATGTCCGACTGTCATTTGTTAGTTTAGTTTGATCATCAGGCATCAACGACACATTAATCAAGGCTGGTCCTAATCATAAAAAGTGGGACATCAATAGAAACTCAAACCTTCAACATGATGAAATAAAAGATCACAGGTAGTTTCTTTTTTTTTTACTTTATAGCATGAACAGTTGCTAACGATAACATCAACTATTTCAAAGTTTGAATAGTGTTTACAAACAGAAACAGGGGGAAACTACAGACTCTACCTTTAAGTTTGTAATATCTTCAAAAGATTAAATTTAGTATTTCTTATCATTGGGTGTCCAGAAACAAAGTTATTACAGGTGCTATTCTAAAAATCCCAATTTGGGATCATCACGATGGGAGAAGCTGTTTTTCAGAATGCGGGATTCTGGCAGTTTTCCAACCTTACATCAGTATCTTATTTCAACTTGTAAAATCTTAAAGGTAGAGTCCGAAGTTTCCCCCCTGAAAATAAAGGTGCAATAGACTTGTGCAAGTGAAATCCGTGTCAAACCGCGCCTTTGGGCCTCTACTCGCATGCCATGGTGAGTTTGAATGCAACTCTCTCTCCCCCTGCCTGTAATTCGCTCTTCAGCTTTGTTTCATTGTGGTCGGGACGTTTCTGGACGGAGATTTCTGTTTATATCGCCAGCCAATGACAGAGCAAAGGACATGACGCTGTGTGGGAATAAGCTCAGGATTGGAGCAGACGCCAGTCACTTGAACTCTCGGGGGGGGGGGCACCAAAGAAAAGGTGAGAGCTTTAGATAGTGCACGTTGGAAAACAAGGGTTAATATTGCTTTGGCTTTTACCCGCTTCTGAGCTCTGATGGAGAGGCTTGAAGCTGGATAGGCTGAAGAACGAGGCGGCCATTAGCCTGAGAGGGAGGGGCGCTCAGTTTGAATACTGTTGTCTGCAAACAGAAACGGTGGGGGGACTCCGGACTCTACCTTTAAACAACTCATTAGCAGCTACCGTTCCTCTCTCTGGACTCCACACATAATGAGCATGTCTGACCCTCTCAAAGTTTACCTGCCTGTGGGCTCTGCTACTCACACACAATGGGGTGTGTGTCCATACACTGTTACTGCACCTGTGCACTGCGCATAACTTGAGGTACACCTGACTTGCACACTTTCCCTGTGTTTTAAAAAACAGAACATAGTTTATACTGCAGGCGTGGTATGACAGTACAACCAAAAACGTAATGGTATTTATACTGAGACTTGTTCATACCATGGTTTACCTTGAAACCGGAAACTGGCACATCCCTATTTCCTATCCACCTTATTCTTGAGCTAGCAAATGTAGAAACGATTATGCATCAACTTCCTGTTAGATACTGGAAATAGCGCTTCGCCATTGGCTCACAGTGTAAGTTGTTGTTTCTGCTAGCAGTTTAGTCAAACATTTCAACAATATTATTCATGACATTTCTAAACAATTTTCCCTGGAAAAATGTACTTGCATGGTTCGGGAACACTTTGCGCAGTTCGTGGTTGTACTAACAAGCAGAGAAAGTTAAATTTGTGGTTACAACAGCGATTTGTAGAACATGCACCTCGGTCTTAGTGAGAGAGTGGCTGCAGGGCTCCAGACTGCGACGTAGTGGTCGCATTTTAGAACTAAAATATCATCTACTTTTAAGTAAATAAGATCGTACCCCACCTCTTTCAACAAAACATGACTAACCTTATTCCTATGTAATACCTGCTTCCTGTCTCTGGAATTCCCTCCCTCCCAATCGCCGTAGTGGACTCCTCCCCTCTCTCCTCTGTACAGACGCCTTATTCCACCTAATTCCATGTACATCAATCCGATGTTGTTTTCTGTGTTCTGCTTAGTGTTTTAGTTTAATGTTTTGTCGGCTTTGTACAGTGTCCTTTGGTGCTCTGATAAGGCGTCTGTCAAATAAAATGTGTTTACTATTATTATTATTATCATTATTATGTAGGTACTGATAAGCTGTAGAGCTTACGTTTGCTCATTGCTTCACAGTCAGACAGGACAACGTCACACTTGTAAATAAACAGTCGAACTGGAAGTTGGTCGCATATTTCGCAAGGGCTCATGGGGCATAGGAATAAGGTGGACAGGAAAGTGCCAGGTTTGGTAAGAACTGTGTAATTCTTCATTACACCACTAGATGACACCAAATTGCCTTTTTCTCTTTCTTTCTTTCTTTAAGTTTGCATTCCCGGTTTAATCTGAAGTATTTTCCAGGTTCACAACATCTGCTCCAGCTTAACATCTCTGTTGTTTTCACTCACAGGTATACTTAGAGCCCCAAAGAAACTTATGGCCTCGGTGTGGTCCTCTGCAATCAGTGCAGTCTCGGTGGAAATGGCACCATTGATGGTTTGGTTACTGTTGGGTGAGTTTTGCAGGAGAGGCTCCGTCTCACCATTCTCCTCTACACTCTGCCACACAAATACACGTGTGAGTATAATGGCTTTGTTATGTGTGAATAAGCTGGATGAATGTTCATGCTGAACTCACATGATGCTGAGGAGGAGTGCAGTTCACATCTTCAGGCTCTGAGTAAGAGAGAAAGATGGAAAAAATGTCAAAACAACAGTAATTCTGACTTATTTATTCATCTGCTTGTCTTGGTGATAAAATCAAACTCCAGTTTAATGATGTAAACCAACAGTTAAATAACTATGTCATAGATATGTGTGGTTTGATCCTTTGGTGAAAACAGACTCACTTTCAACCAGGAAGAAGAAACACAGGATCCCAGTAGAAGCAATGATGATGCCGGGAACAATGAAGGACATTCCCCAGTTTGAGGAGACGAAGACTCCTGCAATGAGGGAGCCCAAGATGTTTCCCACTGAGGTGTGGGAGTTCCACACACCCATGATGAACCCACGCCTGGAAATGAAAACATAAAACAGTAATGAGCAGGTCTGTGTGGACAAGAGTTAGAGATACCGCTTTAAAAATGATGGGTTAAGATTCTAGGAGCTCCTGAGAGGAGTTTATTTTTCTTTATATATAACTTGTTGCCTCCGGTTTCTGTACTGAACCCACAAGGCTGCAGTCCCACATGCACTAATGGAGTCTAATGAGTTAATAAACCCATGGAGCTTTAAAACTTCATGCCTCTTTTGCCAGTTTTGGTTAGCATGTTTTTTGGTTGTTTTCTGTACATTTAAGCCAATGAATTGGTTGAAAGTAAGAGGTCCAAGCAACACAGTAGTGATACTGATTTTCTTTTTTGAGGAAATTGTGATAAATAATCACGTTATTGTGGATCACTCATTGAGTATTTACTATCTAGTGTCTCTGAATTAACACTACATGATGTGGCTGGATTGTAACTTCCTGAATGGGCATGAATGCCTGGAAAACTTTCGTAGATCACCTAAAGGGTAAGCTATTGATTACAATTCACCCCTCAGAGTTCTTCTCCACCGTTACTGAGAAACTGTTAACAATATAAGTGATAGCGCTCGGGGATTCTGGGGATCTAGCTGAGTTTAAGGGTTAAAAAGATGAATGACTATACAAAATTATTAAGATGAAGCTGCTGAACGTTTCTCAGAACAGTAAGTTTGATCTGATCAGCTGCAGTGCATGTGGACTTGTCATGACTTCCTACGTAACCCGATTTCTGAGAAGCTGAGGTTTTTTTCTTTTTTTAAACATTAAACTAAATCTATATCTGGGGATCAAACACTAACAGGGTGGGGCTCATCCACATGCGTGACAGTGGTTTACAAAACACAGTGTTCTCGTTCTGGTGTTTATTTACAACACGTACAGTTTGACTTTAGGAGGAACCGGTTTGAGCAGTTCAGAGAGCTTCCAAACAGCATGTACATGTATGATGTGGTCTCTTAGAGCTGCTTTCACTGTGCTGTCGAAACGTGACAGTGTGTCCACTTGTGACTCAAAAACTAATGCTGCACAGTCAGCAGGACTGTGTCTCTGTACTCACTTCCCCTTCCCAAACCAGTTGCCGACACAAGCAACCACAGATGGCCAGCCGGTGGTCTGCATGAGGCCGTTCATGACCTGGAAAGTGAAGACAGACAAGGAGAGAGGCTGGTCAGTCTTAATTTAATGCATCAAAGCATCGCAATGCTGCTCCAAACCTGCTAACTCTACATAGAGGAGTGAGAGGAGAGCAGTGCTTCATTATATTCCCACACCAAATCCAGATCACATAATCCCACACATGCTTTTGTGCAGTCATGTGATGAGGCTGTGAGTCATGTGATGAGTGTGTAAAGACCATGAGATCCTTACATTTTCTAAGGGATGTGAAGTTCTGTGCTGACCCACAAAGTTTTAGGTAATAATACTGGTAGTGGAGTAAAAAATCAAAACAATAAATCCAAGATTTTTTTCCCTGCTAAGGTTTGATTTCATTTTATAATTTTAATGTTAATCAGAATTAAAAAACAACTCTTTATACAACTCATAAAGATTTTCCTTTTATCTCTTGTGAAAATAATATTTTAACGCCAATTTCTGGGAGTTCTGTGTCGGTGTGACGCTCATGAACTAACAGCACACACAGGTCCAACAGATTAATGGTAAACACTGTGATTTTTTAATATTGATACATAAACCGCAGTCAAAAATCAAAAAAATTTCAGGTGTATGAACATAGAAAAACCCTATTTGTTATATCATCAAGAAAAACAAAAGTGTAACTCTGACGTTTTATAAACCAGATACTGAGGAAAAGTATTATCAGCTGAAGCCCGAACATTTGTAGAGGAAACAAACCTGATCCTGACATCATGTGTTAAGCTTATAAATCTTAGATATGGGGGTTGTAGTGGTCGTGAAGGGTGTATGGGCTGAAAAGGCTTTAAAATCATGAAGTGAAACAAAACTGTGAGAATGCCTTTGTTTGCTGTGAGGCGCTGAGCATGCAGCCACAGAAACATTCCTACAGAGCTGAGGGATAAATGAAAGCTGGCAGTTGTGTGCTGGCGCGGCTTTGGTCAGCAAGAAACAGCTCATCTGATCTTTGTGCTTCCTCTTTTTCTGTCTAATGGAGTTTTGGGTGGACTGCTTCTGCCTGTAAAAATGGATCAGATGTTGGTCATAGCTACTACAAGAAAACCTACTAAATTACAGTTGTGCTTGAAAGCTTGCATCCCCTCCATTAAAGAAAAGGCTAAATTCACAATATAATTCAAATAACAAGAAACTTAAAAAAGAAATAATAAATGAAAATTAACTAAATTGTAATTTAGTAAAATAAAATATTTATTTTGAATTTTTGTTTTAAAAAAATCATTAAAAAACAAACAAAACTGTCCCAGACAAATACCTTGTAACAGGTGTATAAATGTTATTGAACGTTAGAGAAAACACCTGATTGCAGCGATTGACTCAAAATGTTGCTCAACAAAATTCTAGCTCAGGAGCCCCATCATGTTTTTATACTTGATTTATTTTTTGTTTGCTTTTAAAATTTCTGTTGAACCACAATCCAAAATCAATGTCATGATGTTCATAAAAATTTTACTTATTATTACTTTTGTCAATTTCACTGGCAGCAGATTTTTTCTGTCTTTATGTAAACTTTCAAACATAACTGTATAATTTCTCATTTCTCATAACAGTTTCATATATTTTTTTAATATTTTCATTTTTATCGTTTCCTTATCAAATTATAAATTATAATCTACTACAAAAAGGTCTCGGAGGGCACAGACCTCTGTCAAGGATCCATAGTTCTAAACAATGCTCTATGACAAACATATCAACATGGACACACAATAAGTACAAGATGTATTTTTTCAAAAATAAAACTAAGTATACACTCTGCTGCGTCTAACAACTACGGTTAATATTAAGTAATTTATTTCAGCATCCTTTTCAGAGGCAGGAATTTTGTTTTCAAATATCCCCAACAAAGGCAGCAAATCCTTTCATTGAAGATGCTGAAAAGAAAACCGTTTTCCTTTTTTTATTGTTAAATTACAAGTCAACTAATTAAAGAATCATTAAAGAGCACTTTAAGATTTTTTTTTTCCCCCCCCAAGGATTTTTGGGCACTAGTGGCCTTTATATGACAGTGTATAGTGACAGGAAAGGGGCAGAGAGAGTGGGGAGTGACATGCAGCAAAGAGACCTGGACCGGGACTCAAACCGGGGCGGACTGCACTGAGGAGCTGCAGCCTCTGCTCATGGGGCGGCTGCTCAACCAACTGAGCAAATCACCGCCCTGAGCACTTTAAGATTAATAGTTAGCTTATACTCTCCAAAATAAATGTTTGTTTCCTTGTAAAACATTTACAGCATCTTATTTTATTGTCAGTTTAATTCTGTTGTACTTTTTAGGCGATGTGGCCAGAACAATTTGACACATCTCACTTTAAGCTTTAGTGTTGACTGGACAATTAGAATCGCACAAGTGCCCGAGTTTGAGGAGTCATGTGTACCTGGACAAAGGCATAATAGCCTAATGAGTGGATGTTCCAGTAGAAGCCAAGCCCAAACAGAGATGTAAACAATCCGCTCATCAGCATCCCAAAACTCAGGTAGTATCGCAGAGGAAGACGTTCTCCAAAAATCCCACTGGAACATGAGAAAAGGTTTGAGGGTCAGAATGATTTAAACAGGTGGACAGCAAAAGACATAAAACAGTCATCCAAGAATGGCACAAACCTGAAAAACATGCCGATGGCGTAGGCAACCAGGAAGGAGTTATCCAAGACCCCAAACAGCGTCTGGTAGTTATCCTGGTCTGAGAGAGGACACAGATGAACTGCTTCTTTTCTCCATGTCAGTATTCATCATTAGCAGAGATGTGTGCTCATTCTCATGTTTTTTTCTTCCTTTTGTCATTTCATTTCTAACATTTCAACATGAGAAGAACATAAATGTGGTTTGTCAGGCGCTGAAGACATAAAATAGCAAAGTAGAGTCCTGGACTTGGGGGGATGACATGCTGAATGATTTTCCTCCTGAAGCAGAAGTTGCTCAGCATTACAGTAAAGACAAGTCTTTACTGGTCTCCTACTAGTTCATAAAACCTTGTGTGAATGCAAACCAAGACAGAAGCAGAGAATGAAACCAAGAATAAAACATTATCCATGGTAGGGATGAGAAAATGTAGATTATATGACAATTTTCAGCAATGCAATCAATTGAAACACAAGAATTTTGTTGATGTGATCACAGGACTAGTTGTTCATATGACTGAATACAAATACTGTTATTTCAGCTTAAGGCTGTTTTAATTCTGACCTTTCTCTAACCTGAGCTGGTGATTTATAATCTCTGATGTTTCTTTCAAGATGTTCCTTTCCCTTTCTTTGTTTTCTGTTTATATAAGTCATTCCTCCGGGAGGCAAAATGTGTCCATGTGTCCTTGTTTTAGTGTCTTCCACTCATTATTAACTCTCCACAAACAACTACAACTGCTATTTACCTATTCATTCCTGTCTGTTCTTTATGATTTTGTTTTTCTCTGTCTTATGTTTCATTGTTTATACCTTATTGCTGAAAAATAACTGAAAACTTAATAAAAATAAAGTTAAAAATAAATAAATAAATTCAGTATGAGTGTGCAATTTTCATTACTGTAAGTAACTTAACTCAACAACTCAACATCATCCTGGTACAACAACAGCCATGTGCTGACAACAAACAATAAGTTGGTTGCTGAGATACCAGGAAAAATGCAACTTCCAAGATGTTTATTTGTACAGTTTCTCATTGATGATCAATAAACAATCCCAGGAAAAATATTATCTCTACTGGCTGTCCTCCATGCCACAAAGTGGACGAGATTCACTCTGATATGGCAGTGATTGTTTATGTGAAAGTGTTTCTTTTAAATATATTTTTCCCACTTCTAGGCAGCTCCTGCTTCAACAGTAGGCACCATCAGTAGCTTTGATCTGTGCAGTAACGTGCAGTAATCAGGATACATCACTGTTTCATACTACACATCCAAACTGACTGTGGATTAAAACACGTTAAAGCTAGGGTTGGCAGTGTTGGAAAAACAGTTTGAGCAAGCGACATTTAAAAAATAAAAACACCACCCAAAACCACGTCTTCTGTGCGCCAATGTTTTACGAGCAGGTTAACGATAACAGCCGAGTGGATAGCTCGTTAGCTTGACAGTAAACAGCTGACAAACCACGTTATTAAAAGCTTTAATCCACTCACTTCCAACTCCTTCTGCAGTGTAAAAATTCCACACTGCAAACTTCACTCCAACACTTAATCCTTATCTCTTGTTTTGTTTTTTTTTGGTACAGCAGCAGTTAGCAGTCCGTTAGCTATATTTGTTTACAGTGAGCAGCGCACAGGGGGGTCACATGGAGGAGGTGAGAGGGGAGGGACAGAGACGAGATATAAAGGCACTGATTCGTTCTTTCTATCTGTTGTGAATTACCAATTTCTGCCTTTCAGTGTGAATGGCAGGGGGGGGTTGCTCAGAGTTTTTACAGAACTGCAGCTCTCTGTCTGACTTTTTTCCTTCCTTTTTGGGAATACATGATGACATCACGTATTCCTGACAGTATTGACTACTGTCAGGATGGATGGGCCATTTCACCCAGTAGAACAAAAAGTGTTTCTGAGCAGGATTACCAGCTCTGGTTTGAAGCACTTACCAAAAGGCGCCCAGTCGCACCAGGTAGCATTATTGGTGATGTTGAGGTCTGATGGTCGAATAACTGTAGAGCAGTTTCTGTGCAGCTCACTCTGGGAAACACAAGAAAGCAGGTGAAACAACAAATTACAACAGAGGAGCTACAGGAAAAACACTGAGTGGATTTACTATTTTGAGGATACTCATTTTTTTCACTTTGTTTTCACAACCTTTGACATTAGGGTTTACATGATGAGATCAGGTTAACTGCAATGGACACATTCTTATAATATAATGAACCTTAAATTAAAATAAGGGTTTTCTTTTGGTATCTAGCACAATTATGGCAGCCTTAAAAGAGCAATACTCTTCAGATGCCTCAAAATGATTAAAGTGTCTTTGTGATTTTATCTAACTGAAACTAAAATTGTTTATTTTATATGAGACATGATGTTCAGTCAAACAGACCAACAGATGTGCAGCATCTTCAGCAGCAAAGAATGAAACATTTTAAATCAGGTGAAAATAATTCAGGAAATACTTGCTCTGCAACACCTAAAAATAATAACAACAACAACAACAACAACAACAACAAAAAAGCCAATCAAACATTCTAAACAGATTTGATCTTGCCCTACAAAAATAAAACAAAACTAAATAAAACTAAATAAAATAAAACAAACAAAAACAAATCAAAAACAAAACAAATTTTAAATCAGGTGAAAATAATTCATAAACTACTTGCTCTGCTACACCTAAAAAAAAAACACAATAATTAAAAAAAAAAGCCAGTCAAGCATCCTAAACAGATTCGGTCTTGACCTACAAAAATAAAATAAAATAAAATATGTAAATTTACACAAAACAAAAACACAAACAATCTTTTAAAAAATAGACGCCAAATAAATCTGAAAGTCAGAAACAAGGTAAAGATTGAATAGAGCGCTAAAATTTGTGTTTTTATCAAAAGCTTAACTTTTCCTAAAAATGTTATTCTCCCACTAAGGAGAATGGCTAAATAACAAATGGAGTACCAGCAAAAGATGGTGATTCCCAGCTTAGTTAAAGCAAAAGTGTGCAAAGTCTTATTTTGGAGCTCTGAGAGGACAATAAAACAACATCTGATTGTATAAAGTCCGCAGACACAAAGAAAATGAATTGTTCCAGTCACCTTAACAATGCTGATAGGTTTCCGGGACAGATGGTAGGCCGTGTAGAAGAGGAACGTCAGGAAAAGAATAAAACCACGATACCTGAGAAAAAAGAATGATTAAAATTTAAGTTGATGTTTTAAAAACTGCCCAATGTTCAACACAGAAAACTGGACACAAAACGAGAACAGCACATACATAAAATTCATAAAAAGTCTCTACATATCTTAATGCCGTTTACATTTTATTACATAAAAGGTAGAAAGAAAAGTAAAGTCTCCAATCCTTCATAAGTTTTCACCGATGTAGAAATGTGTGTGTTTAGCATGAAAGGCATTTACAGACAGTAACATCAACCGGTTTGTCATTACATCCATAACATCCCTGATAAGTAAACATTTATTTACTGCTGGAAGCTATGGATGAAGAAGTGATCTTCTAACACAATATCTTCAGGACAGGGTAAGGAGACATGTGTTCAAGCTTATTCTCTAGTTTGCATAAAGAACTCTTGTAACTCTACGTATTATCTCTTAATTCAGAGGATTAATCTGTGGGCATTTGGATCAGTTTCATGAATGATCCTTTAACCAGAGAAATTTCTCATTTTAAGGGGCGGGTAAAAATACTGATTAATCGATGCATTGCAATATTTCCCTGCACAATTCAATATCGATTTGTCAAATAAATCCTTTGAACTGATTCACCTCCCCGTGGGGGGTACTTTGCATGTTATTGGCATTGTATGGATGAAAGCGCATGCAGACATACAAACTATGTGCAGACTATGTAGCACTCTCAGTAGCCTACGTAGTCGGCGCACTTACAGAAGTGTGCAGACCTCCAAATGGGACATAGCTACCATGTGTGTGTACATCTAAAGCATGAGCAAACAAAATGGGCAACCATTCTTCGTTTTCAGTTTTATTGCTTAATAATGTCAGGTGGCATATCATGGGCATGAAAATGAACATTTAAAAATTGACTACAGGAACTCTGTATATCTACTTCTTCATGAAATCTAATCGAATTGAAACACAAAGAATCTAAATCAAATTTAATCGTGAGGTTCTTAACACTACCCAGCCCTACTAATTTTCAGAAATACTTTATTGGATGCCAATTTTTAGGACAACATTTTTACTTTTTTTTTTACTACATCTTAAATATCTGAGATCATTACTTAAATGTTCATGCATTTGATGGAAATAAATTATCTTGAATTTGCATCACTGTACACTTTTCCAACATCAAGATTACACTACTCACAAAAAGTTAGGGATATTTGGCTTTTTGTATGATGTCAGAATCAACCTGAAATCCACTACAACCTTTCCAGGTGAACTGAATTAGACTTTTTCTAAACTGCACAAATGCACAAAAAGATGACTAACGACAAAAAAAATTACAAAAGTAGTGTAAACCATGACTTGACCGAAAGTTGAATATCCCTAACTTTTTGTGAGTAGTGTAATTTCAGTTTATAGAAAGATTTATAAAGGACCTCACCTCGCTATACGCATGGGCACAAGACAAAGTAGGTGTTGACAATATGACGCTTCTAAACACACAGGAAGAAATCTTGAATGTGATGACAGCACATTGCTGTCATCACAAAACAATAATAAACAACAATTGCACTATTCAATGCTCTGAATCTGGAGCAGATTCAGAGCAACTTACTCCTCATCTGTGGACTTGGATAAGCTTCAGTTCACATGGAAAAGTGTGT